>OU744734.1:22983378-24183378 GCA_916613615.1 Steromphala cineraria | reverse complement strand
CGCTTTGAGCATGTCTTAGGACGTGGAAAAGGCGCAATATAAGTATGCACATTATTATTATTATTCTTATTATTATTCTAGAATAATGTGTGCTGCAATATATCTCTATAATGGTTCTATATAATAGCATATAATTAAATTGTCTGTGATAATTTCTATAATCACATGAGACTTGCGGAATGAAATGTATTTATATATAATAACTAGTTATCTTCAGAAAGAGTTGATAAGTGAAAGGTGGCGTTATACACACCACAATGACGTGAGAAGAATTATTCATGTAGGTGTTACCTCTATCCGTCCTTGTGTCTGTTCGCCCCTCTGTCAGAAGACACTATTTACCAGGAACTATTGAATGAATGAATGATAATTGATTTACTTTGCGCCTGTCTTCCAGATAGTCATGACTGCTCAGCGGCGCTTGTTGAAGTGGGCGGAGAAAAGATAAGTCTTGAGATGGCTTAGAAAAGAGTCTTCTGTTGGACAGTTTCTTATATCAATTGGCAAAGTGTTCCAGAATTTTTGGGCAGCAAAGCATAATGCCATTTCACTATTTAAGGAAAGTAATACCTAATTTGCTGTGTCTTCAGGGTGTCAGTATCCTGTTTGTGAAAGTTGAAATAGTGCAATTCTTACATTTTATGAGTGGGCGATGCTCTGTATTTTGGACACCGTTGCATGGTATCTTCAAAGGGGGGCATTTTTCTCAGAAACAGGAAATTTGCTGTGTATCTTTAAGTTATTAATACATGTTAAGAACTAGAAACATGAATCTTCTTCTGCAATGAACGCTGGAGGCTCTGTGACCATAATTACATGAAAGCTGAATCATTGTCTATTTGCTGGTTATTACATGTTTGTCCTGGTTACTAGGTCGAATTACCTCAATGTTGACAACAAATTGACCACAATGAAATTTAAAAAGATGGTGCCAGGGTTGTGATGGACAAAATCTGGTTTTCTCATCTGTTATCCAATCATTGAACGATTCAAACGCATTCCTTGCTTCAAAAGAAGAGTGATATGAAGTAAAAGGATTATATAAAATCTGAAATTATACAATCATTGACTTCAGATGAGGTGAATCCAATGGTTTCTAGACTTAAGGACAGTTATATTGTCGCCTCAGTGAACATGAGTTTTCGAGGTCAATAAACCATTGGATTCACTGATAACTGTTTTATTATATGATTCATGAGTTTCAGTTATTTTCCTAAATTCGGATTTTTAAAAAAAAATTCATGTTTCAATTGCTAACCTTATATTAGTGACGTTGTTATTAAATAAAATATTGACTTATGATGTTGTTGCTCTTCTAGTGTTTAAAGATTCCTTTTTCTTAATATGAATTAACCTTTTCTTTTCTTCAATGTACGTTGGCACCGGCAAAATGTTTAACGCTATAACTGCAAAGAGAAGCAACTCTAAACACCCCTCCTCGCTTAGCTTCTTGCAGTGGTTATTTAGCTTTAGGTCATTGGATTGTTATGTCGACCTCGCGTGAGGTATCCCGCGGTCAACATAAGGTTTGATTATTGTCGATGACCATCTGCTTCCCCCAATCAGAGAACAGAACACTCGTCCATCATATGATAAAAACTCTTAGTAATAGCGCTTCAAAGGGGTGGTCAAATGGTCCCAATATCGTATAGTGGTGATATAATCTTATGCAATTAAACACTTTTTCATTTCAATTGTTTGTTAAGATTCCTTTTGAACCTGTAGAAGTTGGTAAATTCTTCTGTTATTTTCAGAAAACATAACCATCTCTTTGAAGCGGTAATATACATGTTTTTGATGTCGTCAGGGATACAATAATTTAATTTTTGAGGTTTTTCAAATGTATTCATACTATATCAAAGTGATGGGCGGACAGTGTGTGATATGAACAAACATTAGTATAAATAAGTTAGACCTTCCTCTAGATATTTTTATTATTAGATCAAGCACTGAATTTATCCACAACTAAACTGTCTTACCATTCTTGATGAATACATCTTCCAGTGGCAAAGGACTTTGTCTAAGATTGTGTTAATATATACTGAGGTTAATCTTGTATTTTGATATACAAAGTGTATTTGCACGTGGAACACAATTCAGGGACTACAAAAGGTGTGCATATTTAGCAAAAAGACAATAAATAAATATATTGAATCAAAATTGGTAGTAGAAACTTATTATTATTTTATTTGTTTGTTTCATAAATGATACGTTTGAAAATCAATTTAAAATACTCTAGTGACCTTAATCAAAATCTTAGATTTTTATAGAAAAGGGCCCCACAATGTCTCAAACCAAGAAAATATCAAGAAAAACCAGTGAGACCTGAGACCTCCCGCCCGTCCTTTCCGTTGATAAAATCGATATCATCTGTGTTGAAATAGGCAACTTTTATCAGGAACACCACAAGCAAACGGAAAAGGACGTGTCTGTAGCGAATTTCACTGATAATTGGTGTGAGAGGAAAGAAATAGGTCAGTGTTCTTGACAGAGGCTATAAATCGTCATCCAAAATCAATAGAACCATACGGTTTCTCTTCAGATGATTTAAAGTTGATGTTCAAGTATTAGACAACATATCATGAGTGACAACATCTTTTCATAGCATACACACGTTTCTTGGATATGTCGTGACCCTTCATCATGTGAATGAATCTGTTCAGCCTATTCATCAGATGAGTGTCATATATATGTTTCTAATAAAGGGACAGGAGAAAATCCAGAAACGCTTCACACGAAATAAGGAAGTTGTCGACCAATAAGGTAGTTGTTGACCGTTATAATTTGAAAACCTAAATGGATAAAAGTGGTGGAACTCTCTTTGAAACAGTTGCAAATGATTGACAAAGCTTTGACATGATATTAAAATAATTATATCGGATGATCAGTGTAAATAACTTATTAGTGAATTATATATCATTCACATATATAATTACAAATCCAAAGTATTTCAAATATCCTATTTTATATGTTTTTTTCCATATTTTGACACGGCTAATGTTTATTTATTTTGTTGTAGAACCTGTCTTTCTTATTAAAACATAAAGCAGTTATTTATTGCATCGAATGTCAAGCAACAAGACCGAAATTCCCCTAAAACTGATCATAAACAAACTGCGAATGACAACAGCAAAAAAAAAACACCATTGTTTTGCATTTAATTGGGTTTAGATAATTGTTTGATTTTCTATCAAGGATTTTTAGCATAGTTTGTAGACATTCGGACGATTTTGACTAGAACATATTAATAATTCATAGAAAAATACATAGATACATAGATTTTTATACATATATTTTAAAACCTGTTTATATGTAACTATAGGCATATATACCAGGATATAACCATTAAAATCGTCCGTCCATTCTTCTGCACGTTTATGTTTAATTTTTATGTTCAATGTTCCTTAACAGTCATATCACTTAAACTGATGGGTGATTGTCAAAACAACTTCATGTCTGTAGATTCCCTGACATAACGTACTGTCCCGATATTTTTACATATAAATTTACAGTACACACTGTTCATACAAGTATACAAGGCTGATTATAAATTTGTGATTCTTTATTGTTTAATTCATAACTACTAACGGTATGTAAACATGTAAACATGTAACGATAGCATTATTTTGAACAAATCAACTATATGTTTCCAAATCTATAAATAATAATTTTGATTCTTATGCAGTAAGTCAAAATAATTATCAAACATGTTGACATAAAACATGAAAGACATCATGTCTTTTTCATCAAGCCGACATACTAAGAAAACAGACACCACTTATTCAATTTAAAAAATGGGAACTTGTGATTTTTCTTACAAATAGGGCCTACATCATCCAAACATCAATCAAACAGCTATATCCGGCAATACAAAACACAAATGTAGATATGATAGACAATACAAAATGCATCATAGATTTATAAAACTTCAACATGGTAATGATCTGAATTTCATAATTATAACTCAAATTTAAAGGATACCTGAATGATGTCTTCCCCTATTCAGTTCAAAATAATACCCGGGACTCCTAACAGGAAATGCAATGCCAGTACGGGGCCAGTATTGAACCACATACTGGGCCGGTTCTGGATTAAAAATGACCCATTGAAAGATATCCCATAATGCATAAAGACAGGAAATGATATGCCTCTACTGGGCCAGTAGTGAGACAGTACAGTAGACCAGTACCCTATTGCCAGTACTGGAACATTGCAGTTCTGCCTTAAGTGGTACGATTCGGGAAAACCGATACTGTACCAGTACTGGTTCGGTCCGTTAGTCGGTATGCCTTACCAACTTTATCAGCCAGTATGAAGCCAGTACTGGCCCAGTTATGTCATGTTTGCCGGTTTAGTAATTCTGCACACACGTGGATAGGCCATTTTTTGCCTGAATTAAATCGATCATTAAAAATCCTCATTGAATGGATGTTGAAGTTTATAAATTATACACACTATTTACATTATGCTTCATAAAAAACGTGACTTATGTTGAACCTAAAATATAAATATAAATAGTTTTTTTTGTTTCTATGACTAATGCATGAATTCCGGGGGCTCTACCATCTTATACCACTAACAATTTACTTATATCGTTTCAAGGTAGAAGGTATTGATTATTTCAGTCCTAAATAATTGCCTGTTTAAAATCGTTTTTGGTGACCATGACAAAGTGGTGACAATTGACCTCCATTAGAGTGAAATGTTTTCTGTTGGGAGACATAAATCCTTGTTAGATCAATAAAGCAAACGATCCCACAAGTCTCAATTGATTAAAGTGACCTAAATCGAAATCCTTACATCGAAAAACTAAACAGATCAATTCTCAATACACGCAAATTTGTTTGCAATTAGAGACACTTATTACATACGTTAAAAGAGTGTTTGTTCCAACCAGTTCCTCTGACAAGATTTGTTTTGAAGATGCCTTTTAAAATTATGCCCATTTCAATAAATATTGGGATGTAGAAAAGAATATCATGTAATGCATAAATGAGTAGCGGAGAAATCGATAACAATCAGTACAGCTAAATGTACGCCCATTAGAGAAGAGAATTGTACACCATAATTTTAGTTAATCAAGTTGCGTCAGTGTATCAGCTGCGATTTTGTACTGTTCTTAAAAATTACAATTTGTATGGCTTCTTTTATGTACAGAGCTTGAGATTTTTTTAATCAAATGACTTTCAGTTTAGAATATATTATGTTCATTCTGACTGCGTCTAACTATAATTATAATATGTATACATGTAGTATTTTTAGTAAAAAAAAATAGTAACACATTGATTATGAAATACCATACCATCAAAAAGTTTAATCAATGTTGGAATGACTAATTTACTCAAGCCTTCCTGTCTGGTTTATCATCACAATACAATCCTTTTAGATAATATCCTTGAAATGAGTGGAGTAAACGTCATGCAAGAGTTGAACTTTGAAAACCAGATATTTCCATCTTCCAGATGTTAATGACTTGAGACTGTCTTTTTGTCTATGTAGATTTCTCACACAACCAGAGGTGTAGTCTTTCAACACATAACTATGATTTACTATCAATTTCGGATTAAGTAAAATCCAAACTTCCAGTAAGAGATAACATGTACTAAACCCCCTCCAACCCGTTTCAATTTAAGGTTTATGATCACTAATACCAGGTAGTATCTGTATTGCGTGTCTGAAATGCGTGTATGCATTGTATGCATGTAAAAAAACTGAACTGTGCTTGTATTGAACGACGAGCATAGAATAATAATATCTGCAACGTGATAGATATTCAAAGTTGTTAGTCTTTCATCTCATAATTCATCTAAGGTTTATCATTACACAATATAGTGTTGCAATAAAAGCCTATTTAAGGCATGGATATGCATATTAAGTAACAAGGTAAGGTTGACAATAATTGACACATTTTTACTTTGGTAACTGAAGAATGAGACGTCGTGTTAACACTTCAAAGGACCATGCTCGATTGAAGATTCTAAACTATGTGCGAGCCTGTTGTCAAAGGGAAATTATATTTTCAGAAACTATTTACGATAGGATAACCAACCTTGCTGTGCGTCTCCAGAGTTCCAATACCTTGATTGAGTTTGAAACTGAGATTAATGCATAAATATCTTACAGAGTTATACTCCATTTAGAAAAATGTTTAGAGCTTTAATGAAAACTAATTTAGCGGGGATATTGATGCCTGTGCATATCCTCTTGTTATTATTTTCCACAACAATCACATTACTTAAGATATATAAAAACGACCTATTTATGCCGGAAGCACACATGCCTAGTTTGACAAATGCGTTACGTAGAGACTGTGGATCAATATGTACAATATCTACACCCGAATATCCCGTCCATAGATATTTTAATTCATTTTAAATGCAGTTTACCGCACTTAATTACTTGATTTTACTGCAAATTGTTTTTCCTTTAAGATATTTTTGTAAGTGTTTTGAGCTATGTTTATGATATAACACCATTCTCTAAAACGGTTTTGAGTTAATGTAAATCTCCACATATATCATAAGGTTTTGGATGTCACATAAAACAGTTGTATTTAATATCAAGCATACGAGTTTACTTTTGGAAGCAAATTGTTGATTGTGATGAACGCAAACATCTAACACAACACAACAGTTACAATTACAAATCATATTACCTTCTGCAATTGTTGCCGTTATGTGAGAGAGCTCACAAGAAACACGAATAATCTATAAGTTCCCTGTTATGAATTGAGTATTGTTGTTTGTAATTGTATGAAGAATAACTTTTGGAAGAACACGATGCTCACTGTGTCACACTTGTTTTAGGTAAAGTTGTTTATATATGTGATAAGTACTTTTGTGACAGGCAAAAAATTGGTTATCAACTGTAAGATTTGTAACTTACTTTATATACATCAACCTTAGAAAAAAAAATTTATTGCGAAAATCATATTGGTTATCAATCATAAATTGGATAAACTTTATATATATTTCTCAAACTTTGAACTTTTGTTTGTTGCTAAATTCACAAGAACATTGTTTCACATATCAACATTCCAAAGTGATAACAATCATTTGATTCAAACAATATAAATCTTATTCTAACAACAGTTTTCCTGTTAGTTAAATAAAGTGAACCAAGTTGAACAACAATGTGTTTTTTAATCTGATCTCTATTGTCATATATAATCCACAAAACTGCATAAGTTTTTTATAGATACCTCGGCGACACAAACAAAGCATCCGCTGCATGATTAGTTTGAACAGGTGGTTATTAAGCACATATTGTGTGCTGCAGCGTTTAGAATCTTCTGAATCAATACAAAGTGCTCGCATTAAAACAGAGGTTAGTGAAGGAAGATATGAGTTGAGATATGGGAGAGAATAGAAGCAGACCAAAGTAAATGAGACTTTGCAATTGATTAATTTTAACAAAATTTGCTGATAGGAACACTCACTTTGATTGCATCAAATCAGACTTTAAAACTCTCGCCCTGATACTGCTCGAATCATAACACAGGTATACCAAGATCAACGACTCGAGTACATGGTATAGACATATGTGTACAGATATATGTATACTCACTAACCAAACACGTACTTTTATTAGCGATTTTGACCCTCGATCTTTGTTTAAGCAAGTATCAGAAACTCACACATTATTTAACTTTGGTCAGTTGTACTCAATATCCTGTCTTATTTCCTAAATATTTTCATGATTTGTGGGTTTTGCGAATTTCTGATAATAGATATCAATACCAATATTCCTATATGAAGTCTTAATACTAAGAATGCCTAAGAAGACAAAGAAACAGTAGAATTATGTCATAGTAATTTGAAGTCATATACCTTTAGAATCCTCCTGGCTTGGCTCCTTTATGGTTCTACGATCTGTTACATTTAAGGGATTTTCACAGTGATGAGTAGCAGGTTTGTGACCTGGTATACCAAGATCAACGACTCGAGTACATTGTATAGACATATGTGTACAGACATATGTGTACTCACTAACCAAACACGTACTTTTAACAGAGATTTTGACTATCGATCTTTGTTTAAACAAGTATCAGCAACTCACACATTACCTAACATTTGTCAGTTGTATTTAATCTTGATTCCTACATGTTTTCATGATGTGTGAGATTTGCGAATTTCTGATAATAGATATCAATACCAATATTCCTATATGAAGTCTTAATACTAAGAATGCCTAAGAAGACAAAGAAACAGTAGAATTATGTAATTTGAAGTCGTATACCTCCTGGCTCCTTTGTTCTACGATCTCTTACTTTTAAGGGATTTTCAAGTGTACTCAGAATATATCACAGTGATGAGTAGCAGGTTTGTGACCTGAACTCGAATGACCACAGACAAGTTTAACCTTTGTACAATTAAATGTCAATATTTCTACTAATCTTTCCCGTTGAGCTTTACTTGAAGTGATTATTCAATTATAGCACTTGTTAACTGCAGTTTATAGGTGGAAGGTGTTAACACTATCTATTGATTAATATACCCTTGGGTTTTACACTCACACTGAAAAGATTTATCAACCTTAAGGCGTTATAAAACTGTGCAAAGACAAACACAAACCACATCAATAACTGAAGTTGATCTCTATTGGGTAAACGTACCAACACTTGAACCAATGTTGAAAAAGAACACGTTATGAACTGAAATATCTTATCATGCATGAAATCTTTAATCAAAATTGGTAATAGGGAGACTTAAGAAAAGAACCAAAGACCATATTCCTCGTAAACACACAATGTGTGTTAATGTCTACATAAGGAAACAGGAAACAATCAGAAGAGGTTTGAGAAGACACACTGAGTTTTCTCTTCCTTTTCTGACACATGCCCGTTATAGGTTTCTATACATAGGTATTTACCAAAGTGGTAAAAGCCAATAGCTTACTAAATAAAATACCTAAGTGAAATAGGGTTCGGGTACATGGCGTGAGAATAAAGACATAGGTGAGAGTTCTCCAATGAGGCCAACAATGAATCCAACAGTACGTCTAAAGAAGAATTTTTAAAGGCAAGGTGTATAAGTAATAGACACAATATCATGGGCATCTCCTATCATTATGTTGACAACTTTCTATAGTATTCTTGTCCCTTCATCATGGTAATGTCAACTTTCTTGTCTCATTATCAGAGTACCTTCACTAGTCACCTGTTTTCATTGTACAGGTAAAATATCAATTTTGTCAACTTTGCATTTCATCATGGTTCATGTATGATAGTTTGAAAAGCATTAGGGATAAATATCTACATACCACGGTTGACATTTTTGAGGACCTACATGTCCACAATGTCGACTACATGTATATCATATTCATTTTGCTTCGGCCTACAGCAATAGCTATAGATAAATTCTATGTTTTCCCAATATGTCAGGAGAAATCGTTTCTTTGAATTTATATGAATTATTCCCTTCTTCAGACAAGATGACTATCTACAATTTTGTTGACTTGTGATAACTTTCATTAAGACAATAGCATTTACCTTAGAACCTTATTCCCAAAAGATCAAAGGAGACATCAGATTAAAATATCAAAAGACATTTTAAATTTTGTAATAAGAAAAGCCAACCGAATCAGGTTTTTTGGAACATCAGTTTGAGATAAAAGCACAATAATAGTTTCGAAGGGATAACAACTTTTATGTGAAATTTTATTAAAAACATTCATTAATATTGATTAATATTTTCATAAATAAATAACTCAATGGTAAACAATGGTCCATTTCTGTACGCAAATTATTGTGCATGTGTAGAAGCATATCAAACAAAGAAAAACAGAAACATTGGGCTGTTAACAGATTTAAAGCATTTTGAAACAGAAGTTCTGCCCATTCGTTGAGTTAATGTGGCATTTGGCGTCAGAAGTCTTGAACTACTTTCTAGTTGACAATCCAAGAAATAGACTAGGTTGGTTTTCCTGACATTTATTGTTAGTTTACATGTAATCCTCCAGAGAACTGTAATGAACTGGAAATGACAAATGGAAGTTTTCAAGTTAAATGTAGCACAACAGTTTTCTCTAAAATAAACAGTGAAATTAATGAAAATAATATTTGACACATTGCACATCTTGATATTTATAATTGTTGATTTTCTTTGTAAAAGTCATGTCATGGTTAGTGTTAAACTCTTTTAATCCATAAACATACCACATTCATAATGGCACACCTTTTTGTTACTGGAAAAAAATGAAATTAAGTTTTATCTTTATTATTGTAAGATATGTTTGATTTCTTAAAGGTTTTAAGACAAAAAGCCATGCTTATATCATTTACTACATCTACCATGGTCATTGTATGACAGATTCGAAAATATCATTTGACTTACAATATGATGGTGCAAAACAAAGTTTACTTTTTCAAGACTCATTTAACATAGTAAATTGTACCAAAATACAAGGCAAATTCACATGTAATCAAACAAACGGAAAGAATAACAACTTTGTATCACCCTGTCCATGAATAACGAAGGCACACATTTTGACTTAACTGAAGGAAACAGCCTTAATTTTGTGCAATTTAAATGTCAATGTTTTTATTGTCTTTCCTCGTTGGCTTTAGTTCAGATCCATTAAAGATATTGGCAATGTAGTTTGCAGGCACAGTACCAGATTGAAACTGTTGTCATATTGATTGATGTTCACAAGGGATACGAAAAGGGTTTTCAAACTGACATTCTACTGATGCACAGTTACTCCTTACTACAAGTGTTAGGGTTATATTGAAGTTGATCTCTATTCTTTGATCTTCTATCTTCTTCAATGACTCCTTCTTCAGAAACGCCTATCGCAGTTCCAGTTCATCGAGCTAAGTAATTTGAATTTTCAAAAGTTTTGAGAGCATTTTAAAAATGTAACCACACTGTATGTATTAGTTCCAGACAAAACTGGTCATCCTTACTAGTGTAGTCACGAAGTGCTAGTCAGTAATGAAGAACTAAGTAACAGCAGATATATTAAATGTGAGTGTTCCGTACTTACCAAGATTAGTTTACTTTGAAAAGAACATTTTAATACAAAATATTGACGATATTTATTGACATCAACAACAACATCAACAAAAGGGGCAAAGGCTAATGAACCCAGGTTATCAATGACCACTGAGACGCCAGGAAATAAATATATCATGCATCAGTTTGGATTTAACAAATATAATTGCCTTAAATAGTTGTTCATGTTTTAAAGCATGAAATATATTTCTTTTTTTTCCATTTAGATTAAAAATGTAATGTTTTACTAAAATCAAAATAGTGTGATCATATTATGTTTTCCTTTAAAGGAGACAAAACACATTTTTTTGAATTTCAATTTTTTGAAATCAACAAATGTACATTGTGACACCTTGATAACTTTAATGAGAAAACAAAACAAAATATGTTCATCAATCTATTAAGTTCATCAAACATGTCATGTTAATGGAAAATACGTTCAGTTAAATAGTAACTTTTGATAAATGACAGATGACCTTCCTTTGCTAGTTGTATTCATCTTTTCAAAAGCTGTTTGTTTTTCCTAATATTGATATATATGTTATGAATATGTTTGGGTGATATTGTTATTTTGTTTTATTAAATGATATGTTTTCACAAACTTTGCTTTACACCATGACGAGAAACGCAAAAGGTCGTTATTCTCAAGGGATACAAACATGCACTAACTTGAAATACGAGATAATTGCTCCACGTTCGGTTATAAATAATTTATTTAGTTTAAGTACACCTAACATAGAATGTACACAAGGTTGTATGATAATAATATTCATTTACTGTTGTCAAAAATGATTTATTAGAGTTTTCCTTTTAAGCTTACACATAGCTATATTTCAATTTCGAAGGGAAAGATGGGAACGCTTTTGAGATCATTCGTTACGATTTCTTGCATTTGAAAGTACTGCTCTGCAAACAGTTACTTTGTGTTTTGTGGCTTGATTCTGAAAAAAACTGATTTCTTTCTTATTTCCATCATATTTCTATTATATACATTATTATAAATACTCTCAATACTATCTATATAGACTAGTTACTTTGTGCAGCAAATCCGTCACTCGTATCCTTTAACCTTGTGGTCTGGTGATATTTAGGTTTCTTTGAAGGTATAATGATGTTACCTTGATGTAATGTGCATGTGAGATAAGTCTAGACTATAAATAATCACAAAGCAGGCGTTCTGTGTGGAATATGTCTTGATTACCTCTGATCGTAACGAGGCAATTCCTTGACGAGTCCTCTTTTTTTAAGGTCAATTAAGGAATATTCACTACTCAACAAAAACCCTTTTGACAGTTTTCAATGAACTGAACAGTTGAGCAAATCTTGTGTGTTTTATAAAATTTTCTCAAACAACGATAAATAGTACATGAAAACTAATTGCTGTATTTGTAAATCATTTTGTACTCAACCACAACATTTAAATACACATAATTTTCATGGACGAAACAGTTTAATTTCTATCACAGAATCCCTACATGTATGGCATTTTGTACATTTTCCAGGCTAATGTGAGTTACAACATGTCGGTATAATGGTTATATATAATATATATATATTAATATAATTATATTGTCTATGATAATTTCTATCATCAAATGAACCTTGCGGAATGAAATGCATTTACATATAATTACTAGTTATTTTAAGAAGAGTGGATAAGTGAAAGGTTGCGTAATTACACATGTACACTGCCATGACATGAGAGGAATTATTCATGTTGGTGTGAGCTCTATCCGTCCTTGTGTCTGTTCGTCCCTCTGTCAGAGTTTAAGAAGGAACTATTCAAGGAAAGGAATACCAAATTTGCTGTGTCTGCAGGGTGTCCTTATCCTGTTGGAGTTCGAAATATGAAAAAGTGCAATTACATATCATGAGTGGGCGATGTTCTGTATTTTGGACTCTGTTGCATGGTATCTTAAAAGGGGACATTTTTTTCAGTACAAGGAAATTTGCTGTGTATTTTAAGCTATTAATACATGTAAAGAACTAGAAACATGAATCTTCTTCTCCAATGAACGCTAGAAGCTTTGTGACCAGAATTACATGAAAGTTGAACCTTTGTCTATTTGTTGGTTAATACATGTTTGTCCTGGTTACTTGGTCGAATTACCTCAATGTCTGAAATATCTGAAATATTATACAATTATTGACTTCAGATGAGATGAATCCAATGGTTTCTAGACTTTGGAACAGATATATTCTCTAAGGCGACATAATCATCTCTTTGAAGCGGTAATTTACATGTTTTCGATGTCGCCAGGGATACAATAATTCAATTTTTGAGGTTTTCCACATGTACTCATACGATATCAAACTGATGGGCGGACAGTGTGTAATATGAACTCACATTATTAAAAAAATAACTAAGACCTTCCTCTAGATCACTTTTTCCTTTGGGATTTGCTCTTAATAGTTTTATTGTTATATGGCAATGAATTTATCCACCACTAAACTGTCTTACCATCCTTGATGAATACATTTTCAAATGGACAACGACTTTGTCTAAGATTGTGTAAATATATACTGAGGTTATTCTTGTATCTTGATATCGGTATATTAGCATGTGAACCTCAATTCAGGGACTTCAAAAAGTGTGCATATTTAGCAAAAAGACAATAAATAAATATATTGAATCAAACTTGGTAGTAGAAACTTATTATTATTTTATTTGTTTGTTCCATAAATGTTACGTTTGAAAATCAACTTAAAATACTCTAGTGAACTTGTCATTTTTTATAGAAAAAAACCCCACAATGTCTCAAACCAAGAAAACATCAAGAAAAACCAGTGAGACCTGAGACCTCCCGCCCGTCCTTTCCGTTGATAAAATCGATATCAGCTGTGTTGAGATAGGCAACTTTTATCAGGAACACCACAAGCAAACCGAAAAGGACGTGTCTGTAGCGAATTTCACTGGTAATTGGTGTGAGAAGAAAGAAATAGGTCAGTGTTATTGACAGAGGCTATAAATCGTCATCCAAAATCAATAGAACCATACCGTCTCTCTTCAGATGATTTAAAGTTGGTGTTCAAGTAACATATCATGAGTGACAACATCTTTTCATAGCATACAAACGTTTCTTGGATATGTCGTGACCCTTCATCATGTGAATGAATCTTTTCAGCCTATTCATCAGACGAGTGTCATATATATGTATCTAATAAAGGGACAGGAGAAAATCCAGAAACGTTTCACACGCAATAAGGAAGTTGTTGACCAATAAGGAATTTGTTGACCGTTATATTTTGAAAACCTAAATGGATAAAAGTGGTGGAACTCTCTTTGAAACAGTTTGAAATGATTGACAAAGATTTGACATGATATTAAAATAATTATGTCGGATGATCTGTGTAAATAACTTATGAGTGAATTATATATCATACACATATATAATTACAAATCCAAAGTATTTCAAATATCCTATTTTATATGTTTTTTTCCATATTTTGACACAGTAAATGTTTATTTATTTTGTTGTAGAACCTGTCTTTCTTATCAAAACATAAAGCAGTTATTTATTGCATCGAATGTCAAGCAGCAAGACCCAACCTCCCCTGAAACTGATCATAAACATACTTCCAATGACAAAAGCAAAAACAAACCATTTGTGGCATTTAATTGTGTTTAAATAATGTATGATTTTCTATCAAGGATTTTTATCATAGTTTGTAGACATTCGGACAGTTTTGACTAGAACATATTAATAATTCATAGAAAAATACATAGATACATAGATTTTTATACATATATTTTAAACCTGTTTATATGTAACTATAGTCATATATACCAGGATATAACCATTACAATTTTCCGTCCATTCTTCTGCACGTTTATGTTCAATTGTTATGCTCACTTTTCTTAACAGTCATATGGCTTAAACTGATGGGTGATTGTCAAAACAACTTCATATCTGTAGATTACTTGACATTACGTACTATCCCGGTATTTTTACATATAAATTAATAGTACACACTGTTCATACAAGTATACAAGGCTGATTGTAATCTTCTGATTCTTGATTGTTTAATTCATAACTAACGTTATGTAAACATGTAGCGATAGCATAAATTTGAACAAATCAACTATACTTTTCCAAATCTAAACTAAACATATTGATTTTGTATGCAGTAAGTCAAAATAAATATCAAACATGATGACATAAAACATGAAAAATAATAAAATTATGTCTTTATCATCAAGCCGACATACTAGGAAAACATACACCACTTATTCCATTTCAAAAATGAGACCTTGTGATTTTTCTTACAAACAAGGCCTACATTATCATGTATCCAAACATCAATCAAACAGCAATACCTGTCAATACAAAAAACAAATGAAGATATGATAGACAATAAAAAATGCATCATAGATTTATAAAACTTCACCATGTTAATGATCTGAATTTCATAATTATAAATCAAATTTAAAGGATACCTGAATGAAGTCTTCCCCTATCAATTCTGAAATGCAGACGGCAGTTAAAATAACACCCAGAATTCCTAACAGGAAATGCAATGCCAGTTCTAGGCCAGTATTGAACCACATACTGGGCCGGTTCTGGGCCAGTAATGGCCCATTGAAAGATATCCCATAATGCATATAGAGAGGACATGATATGCCTCTACTGAGCCAGTAGTGAGCAAGTACAGAACTTGGGCAAGTACAGTAGTCCAGTACCCTATTGCCAGTACTGGAACATTGCAGTTCTGCCTTAAGTGGTACGATTCAGGAAAACCGATACTGTGCCAGTACTGGTTCTGTACCGTTAGTCTGTATGTCTTATCAACTTTATCAACCAGTATGAAGCCAGTACTGGCCCAGTTATGTCATGTTTGCTGGTTTAGTAATTCTGCACATATGTGGATAGGCCATCTCTTGCCTGAATTAAATCAATCATTAAAAATCCTCATTGAATGGATGTTGAACATGAGTCTACATGTTTATAAATTATAGACACAATTTACATTATGCTTCATAAAAAACATGAATTCTGTTGAACCTAAAATATAAATAGATATTTTTGTTTCTATAAATAATGCATGAATTTTAGGGCTCTACCATCTGAAACCACTAACAATGTACTTATATCGTTTCAAAGTAGAAGGTATTGATTATTTCAGTCCTAACAAATAATTGCCTGTTTAAAATCGTTTTTGGTGACAATGACAAAGTGGTGACAATTGACCTCCATTTGAGTGAAAACTTTTTCTGTTGGGAGACATAAATCCTTGTTAGATCAATAAAGCAAACGATCTCACAAGTCTTAATTGAGTAAAAGTAACCTTAAACGAAATCCTTATATCAAGAAAATACACAGATCAATTCTCAATACACGCAAATTTGTTTGCAATTAGATACACTTATTACATACGTAAAAGGAGTGTTTGTTCCAACCAGTTCCTATGACAAGATTTGCTTTGAAGATGCCTTTTAAACATTATGCCTATTTCAATAAATATTGGGATGTAGAAAAGAATATTATGTAATGCATAAATAAGTAGTGAATAATATATATATGTCCATCATAAGATTCAACGTTTCGCTTGCTAAATGCAAGCTTCCTCAAGAATGAAGCAACAAGCTTGAAGCAGAGACATATGTACAGGAGGTGATGAGAGGGCTTGGGCTAAGATCAGCCTGTAGGATTGTATTCATTCAACCTATTAGGGTGAACAGTGTTCAGTCTGTATATCCACATAGATTCTGCCAGGTCTAGCTTGGCTTGACTATTGTTGTGGATTTGTTCAAGTATGACACAGAAGTAGTCATGATTGGGCTGATTGAAGTGAGGTGCTACATGGGGTGTTTTGCTCTGCAGATTATGTTTTATATTGTGTCTGTGTCCAGAAATAAGTAGCGGAGAAATCAATTAACTTACTCACTAGAATCAATCAGTACAGCTCAATCTACGCTCATTAGAGAAGAGAATTGTACACCATAATTCTTACTTAGTCAAGTTGCGTCAGTGTATCAGCTGCTATTTTTCTGAACTGTTCTTAAAAAATACAATTTGTATGGCTTCTTTTATGTACAGAGCTTGAGATTTTTTTAATCAAATGACTTTCAGTTTAGAATATATTATGTTCATTCTGACTGCGTCTAACTATAATTATAATATATATACATGTAGTATTTTTAGTCCAAAAAAAGTAACACATTGATTATGAAATACCATACCATCAAAAAGTTTAATCAATGTTAGAATGACTAATTTACTCAAGCCTTCCTGTCTGGTTTATCATCACAATACAATCCTTTTAGATACTACCCTTGAGATGCGTGGAGTAAATTTCATTCAAGAGTTGAACTTTGAAAACCAGATATTTCCATCTTCAAGATGTTAATGGCTCGAGATGTAGATTTCTCACACAACCTGAAGTGTAGTCTCTCAACACATAGCTACAACGTACTATCAATTTGGGATTAAGTAAAATCCAAACTTCCAGTAAGAGATGAGTTCATCCCCTACAACCCGTTTCAATTTAAGTTTTATTATCACTAACACCAGGTATTATCTGTATTGCGTGTCTGAAATGCATGTTAGAAAAAAACCTCTATATATGAGGTAGATTGATTAGATATTTTACTTTTTAAAACTTTAATACGGCATATCAGAAGCATTGTTAATGCTGTAAACTGTGTTTACATTTTTACTTCGGTAACTGAAAACTGAAGAATGACACGTCGTATTAACACATCAAAGGACCATGCTCGATTGAAGAAACTAAACTATATGCGAGGCTGTTGTCAAAGGGAAACATTTTCAGAAACTATTTAAGATAGGATAACCAATTTTGCTGTGCGTCTTCAGTGTTTCAATACCTTGATGGAGTTTGAAACTGAGATTAATGCAAAAAAATCTTACAGAGTTATACTCCATTTAGGAAAACTAATTTAGTAGGGGATGTTGAATAGTATGCATGTCTTCTTGTTATTGTTATTTTACACAACAATTACATTACTGAAGATATATAAAAACGACTTATCTATGCCGGAAGCACACATTCCTAGTTTGACAGATGCGTTACGTAGAGACAGTGGATCTATATGTACAATATCTACACCCGAATATCCCATCCATAGATATTTTAATTCATTTTAAATGCAGTTTTCTGCACTTAATTACTTGATTTTACTGCAAATAATTCTTCCTTTAAGACATATTTTGAACTATGTTTATCATATAACACCATGCTCTCAAACAGTTTTGAGTTATTGTAAATGTCTCCACAAATATAATACGGTTTTGGGTGTCACATAAAACAGTTGTATTCAATATCAAGAACACGAGTTTACTTTTGGCGGCATATTGTTGATTGTTGTCTGTATAAATGTGATGAAAACAAACTTCTCACACAACACAACAGTTACAATTACAAATCGTATTACCTCCAGCAATTGTTGCCGTTATGTGAGAGAACTCATAAGCAACAGGTCGAATAATCTATAAGTTCCCTGTTATGAATTGAGTATTGTTGTTTGTAATTGTATGAAGAATAACTTAGGGAAGAACACGATGCTCACTGTGTCACACTTGTTTTAGGTAAAGTTGTTTATATAATGTGATAAATACTTTTGTGACAGGCAAAAAATTGGTTATCAACTGTAAGTTTTGTAACTTACTTTATATACATCAACCTTAGAAAAAAAAATTTATTGCGAAAATCATATTGGTTATCAATCATAAATTGGATAAACTTTATATATATTTCTCAAACTTTGAACTTTTGTTTGTTGCTAAATTCACAAGAACATTGTTTCACATATCAACATTCCAAAGTGATTACAATCATTTGATTCAAACAATATAAATCTTATTCTAACAACAGTTTTCCTGTTAGTTAAATTAAGTGAACCAAGTTGAACAACAATGTGTTTTTTAATCTGATCTCTATTGTCATATATAATCCACAAAACTGCATAAGTTTTTATAGATACCTCGGCGACACAAACAAAGCATCCGCTGCATGATTAGTTTGAACAGGTGGTTATTAAGCACATATTGTGTGCTGCAGCGTTTAGAATCTTCTGAATCAATACAAAGTGCTCGCATTAAAACAGAGGTTAGTGAAGGAAGATATGAGTTGAGATATGGGAGAGAATAGAAGCAGACCAAAGTAAATGAGACTTTGCAATTGATTAATTTTAACAAAATTTGCTGATAGGAACACTCACTTTGATTGCATCAAATCAGACTTTAAAACTCTCGCCCTGATACTGCTCGAATCATAACACAGGTATACCAAGATCAACGACTCGAGTACATGGTATAGACATATGTGTACAGATATATGTATACTCACTAACCAAACACGTACTTTTATTAGCGATTTTGACCCTCGATCTTTGTTTAAGCAAGTATCAGAAACTCACACATTATTTAACTTTGGTCAGTTGTACTCAATATCCTGTCTTATTTCCTAAATATTTTCATGATTTGTGGGTTTTGCGAATTTCTGATAATAGATATCAATACCAATATTCCTATATGAAGTCTTAATACTAAGAATGCCTAACAAGACAAAGAAACAGTAGAATTATGTCATAGTAATTTGAAGTCATATACCTTTAGAATCCTCCTGGCTTGGCTCCTTTATGGTTCTACGATCTGTTACATTTAAGGGATTTTCACAGTGATGAGTAGCAGGTTTGTGACCTGGTATACCAAGATCAACGACTCGAGTACATTGTATAGACATATGTGTACAGACATATGTGTACTCACTAACCAAACACGTACTTTTAACAGAGATTTTGACTATCGATCTTTGTTTAAACAAGTATCAGCAACTCACACATTACCTAACATTTGTCAGTTGTATTTAATCTTGATTCCTACATGTTTTCATGATGTGTGAGATTTGCGAATTTCTGATAATAGATATCAATACCAATATTCCTATATGAAGTCTTAATACTAAGAATGCCTAAGAAGACAAAGAAACAGTAGAATTATGTAATTTGAAGTCGTATACCTCCTGGCTCCTTTGTTCTACGATCTCTTACCTTTAAGGGATTTTCAAGTTGATCTCTATTGGGTAAACGTACCAACACTTGAACCAATGTTGAAAAAGAACACGTTATGAACTGAAATATCTTATCATGCATGAAATCTTTAATCAAAATTGGTAATAGGGAGACTTAAGAAAAGAACCAAAGACCATATTCCTCGTAAACACACAATGTGTGTTAATGTCTACATAAGGAAACAGGAAACAATCAGAGGAGGTTTGAGAAGACACACTGAGTTTTCTCTTCCTTTTCTGACACATGCCCGTTATAGGTTTCTATACATAGGTATTTACCAAAGTGGTAAAAGCCAATAGCTTACTAAATAAAATACCTAAGTGAAATAGGGTTACTGGTACATGGCGTGAGAATAAAGACATAGGTGAGAGTTCTCCAATGAGGCCAACAATGAATCCAACAGTACGTCTAAAGAAGAATTTTTAAAGGCAAGGTGTATAAGTAATAGACACAATATCATGGGCATCTCCTATCATTATGTTGACAACTTTCTTTAGTATTCTTGTCCCTTCATCATGGTAATGTCAACTTTCTTGTCTCATTATCAGAGTACCTTCACTAGTCACCTGTTTTCATTGTACAGGTAAAATATCAATTTTGTCAACTTTGCATTTCATCATGGTTCATGTATGATAGTTTGAAAAGCATTAGGGATAAATATCTACATACCACGGTTGACATTTTTGAGGACCTACATGTCCACAATGTCGACTACATGTATATCATATTCATTTTGCTTCGGCCTACAGCAATAGCTATAGATAAATTCTATGTTTTCCCAATATGTCAGGAGAAATCGTTTCTTTGAATTTATATGATTTATTCCCTTCTTCAGACAAGATGACTATCTACAATTTTGTTGACTTGTGATAACTTTCATTAAGACAATAGCATTTACCTTAGAACCTTATTCCCAAAAGATCAAAGGAGACATCAGATTAAAATATCAAAAGACATTTTAAATTTTGTAATAAGAAAAACCAACCGAATCAGGTTTTTTGGAACGTCAGTTTGAGATAAAAGCACAATAATAGTTTCGAAGGGATAACAACTTTTATGTGAAAGTTTATTAAAAACATTCATTAATATTGATTAATATTTTCATAAATAAATAACTCAATGGTAAACAATGGTCCAATGGCACACCTTTTTGTGACTGCAAAAAAAAGAAATTAAGGTTTATCTTTATTATTGTAAGATATGTTTGATTTCTTACAGGTTACAAGACAAAAATCCATGCTTATATAAGTTTAATACATCAACCATGTATGACAGAATCGAAACATATATTTCGTTTTATCATACGACTGAAAATATGATGGTGCAAAACAAAGTTTACTTTTTCAAGACTCACTTAACATAGTAAATTGTACAAAAATGCAAGGCACACTCACATGTAATCAAACAAATGGAAAGAGTAACTACTTTGTATAACCCTGTCCATGAATAACGAAGGCACACATTTTTACTTAACTGAAGTAGACAGCCTTAACTTTGTGCAATTTAAATGTCAATGTTTTGATTGTCTTTCCTCTTTGCCTTTAGTTCAGATCGTATTTCCATTAAATATATTGGCAATGTAATTTGCAGGCACAGTACCAGATTGAAACTGTTGTCATATTGATTGATGTTTGCAAGGGATACGAAAAGGGTTTTCAAACTAACATTCTTCTGAAGCCTTACTACCAGTGTTAGGGTTATATTGAAGTCGATCTCTATTTTATGTTCTTCAATCTTCTTCAATGACTCCTTCTTCAGAAACGCCTATCGCAATTCTAGTTAATCGAGTTAAGTAATTTGAAAGTAAAAAGTTTTTGAACATATTTTAAATGCAACCACACTGTATGTATGTGTTCCAGACAAAACTGGTCATCCTTCCTAGTGTAGTCAAGAAGTGCTAGTCAGTAATCAAGAACTAAGTAACAGCAGGAATATGAAATGTGAGTGTTCCGCACTTACCAAGATTAGTTTCCTTTGAAATGAACATTGACCACATTTATTAATATCAACACAAACATCAACAAAAAGGGGCATAGGAAAATGAACCCAGGATATAAATGACCACTGAGACGCCAGGAAATACGTACATCTATCATGCATCAGTTTGGATTTAACAAATATAATTGCCTTAAATAGTTTTTCATGTTTTGAAGTCTGAAATATATTTCAATTTTTTTCCTATTTAGATTAAAAATGGAATGTTTTACTAAAATCAAAATAGAGGGATCATATTATGTTTTCCTTTAAGGGAGACAAAACACATTTTTTCAAAGTTCCCTTTTTTGCAATCAACAAAATGTACATTTTGACACCTTGATAACTTTCCGGAGAAAACAAAATAAAATATATTCATTAATCTATTAAGTTAATAAAACATGTCATGTTAATGAATGAAATTAATGAATAGTATCATTTGATAAATGACAGATGACCTTCCTTTGCTAGTTGTATTCATCTTTTCGAAAGTTGTTTGCCTTTCCTAATATTGATAAATATGTTATGAATATGTTTGAGTGATAGGGTTATTTTGTTTTATGATTTACTATTTTTTCACAAACTGTGCTGGCTACACGAAAAACGCATAAAGTCGTTATTCTCAAGGGATACAAACATGCACTAACTTGAAATACGAGATAATTTATCCACGTTTGGTTATAAACAAGTCAAAATTATTTATTAGAGTTTTCCTTGTAAGTTTACTACACATAGCAACATGTATATTTCAATTTCGAAGGGAAAGATGAGAATCATTTTGAGATCATTCGTTACGATTTCTTGCAATTGAAAGTACTGCTCTGCAAACAGTTACTTTTTGTGTTTTGTGGCTTGATTCTGAAAAAACTGATTTCTTTCTCACAATTATTATTTTCTTCATATTTTTATTATATATATTATTATAAATACTCTCAATACTATCTATAAAGACTAGTTACTTTGTGCAGCAAGTCCGTCACTCGTATCCTTTAGCCTTGTGGTCTGGTGATATTTAGGTTTCTTTGAAGGTATAATGATGTTACCTTGATGTAATGTGCATGTGAGATAAGTCTAGACTATAAATAATCACAAAGCAGGCGTTCTGTGTGGAATATGTCTTGATTACCTCTGATCGTAACGAGGTAATTCCTTGTCGAGTCCTCTTTTTTTAAGGTCAATTAAGGAATATTCATTACTCAACAAAAACCCTTTTGACAGTTTTCAATGAACTGAACAGTTGAGCAAATCTTGTGTGTTTTATAAAATTTTCTCAAACAACGATAAATAGTACATTAAAACTAATTGCTGTATTTGTAAATCATTTTGTACTCAACCACAAAATTGAAATAAACATAATTTTCATGGACGAAACAGTTTAATTTCTATCACAGTATCCCTACATGTATGGCATTTTGTACATTTTCTAGGCTAATGTGAGTTACAACATGTCGGTATAATGGTTATATAATATATATATATATATATTAATATAATGATATTGTATATGATAATTTCTATCATCACATGAGACTTGCGGAATGAAATGTGTTTATATATAATAACTAGTTATCTTCAGAAAGAGTGGATAAGTGAAAGGTGGCGCTATTATACACTGACATGACGTGAGAGGAATTATTCATGTAGGTGTGAGCTCTATCCGTCCTTGTGTCTGTTCGTCTCTCTGTCAGAAGACACTATTTACCAGGAACTATTGAATGCATGAATGATAATTGATTTATTTTGCGCCTGTCTTCCAGATAGTCATGACTGCTCAGCGGCGCTTGATGAAGTGGGCGTGAAAAGATAAGTCTTGAGATGGCTTAGAAAAGAGTTGAAATAGTGCAATTCTTACATATTATGAGTGGGTGATGCTCTGTATTTTGGACACTGTTGCATGGTATCTTCAAAGGGGGCATTTTTCTCAGAAACAGGAAATTTGCTGTGTATCCTTAAGCTAATAATACATGTAAAGAAATCGAAACATAAATCTGTTTCTGCAATGAACGCTAGAAGCTCTTTCTGCCAGAATTACCTGAAAGTTGAATCATTGTATATTTTGCTTATTGGTTATTAAATGTTTGTCCTGGTTACTAGGTCGAATTCCCCTAAGGTTGACAATGAAATTACCACACTGTAACTTAAAAACAGATGCCAGGGATGTGATGGACCGATCTTTTGTCACATTTATTATAAAATCATTAAATGATTCAGAAGCATTCCTTGCTCCAAAAGAAGAGTGATATGAATTGAGAAGATTACATAAAATCGGAAAAACAAACAAATTCATAACGATTGCACATTAAACCTGCGTTGGGTTCAAAGGATTGGTGAAATAATCATATAGATTTTAACACTTGTGCATTTTAATTGTTTGTTAAAATCTGTTTGAACCTGTATAAGTTGGTAAATCATCCTGCTAGTTTCCTAAAACATCATTGAAGAGGTAATATACATGTCCTTGATGTTTTCAGGGATACAATAATTTACCTTTCAAGTTTACTTATATTATATTACAGTGATGGGCGGACAGTGTGTGTTATGAACTAACATTATTAAAAGACAATCTTGATGACACCTTTTCTCTAGATATTTTTTAGCATATCAAGCAATGCATTTATCAACCACTAAACTGTTATAATCCTTAATAAATACATAGTCAACTGCACAAGGACTTCATTTAACATTGCAATAATATATCTATTGAGGTTGATCTTAATTTTTTTTTATCTCATACAAACTGTATCATGACGTGAAACTCTAATTCAGGAGCGATAAAAGGAGTGCGTATTTAGCAATCAGACAAAAGATAAATACATTAAATTTAACTTATCATTTCCGTAATCGGGTCGTTTCATATTCATGTAATTGTCTGTTTCATAAATGTTAAGTTGGAAAATTAACTTGAAATACTTTATTAAACTTTAAAAAATCGTAATTGTTTTATAGAATAGGGCCCCATAATGTCTCAAACCAAGGAAATATAAAGAAAAAACAGTGGGACCTCCCGTCCTTCCCGTTAATAAAATCGATATCATTTGTATTGAAATAGGAAACTCTTATCAGGAAAACCACAAGAAACCCGAACAGGACGTGTCTGTAGCGAATGTCACTGATAATTGGTTCGAGAAGAAAGAAATAGGTTAGTGTTAGTGAGAGAAGCTTTAAATCGTCATCCAAAATCAATAGAACCATACAGTTTTTCTTCAGAAGAGATTTTAAGTTTGATGTTCAAGTATTAGAAAACCTATTATGATTGACAACATCTCTTCATAGCATACAGACGTTTCTTGTATATGTTGTGATCCTTCATCATGTGAATGAATCGTTTCTGCCTCTTATCACAGCATATATATGTATCTAATAAAGGTCAAGGAGAAAATCCAGAAACGTTTTACACGCAAATAGGAAGTTGTTGACTGTTATATTTTGGAAACCTAAATGGATTCATCTCTGTTCAATAAAAGTGGTGATACTCTTTTTGAAACAGTTTCACATGATTGGCATGACATAAATTGAGAATACCAAACGAGTTCCCTATGGATACCGTATTTATTACAACGAGTGTAATAAATACGGTATCCATAGGGAATAAGTTTCGTATTTTATTTATTACACACGAATTAACGACCGTAATTTATTGACATAACAACGCAATATTGTTAACATTGTGTTGAGGCGCGTAGGAATACAGCTTGATTTTGCGTCAGTGACGTCACAATGTGTAACTGTAAACAATGTAATACCGCAGGAAAATAGTCTGTGACTTTAGTGCTAAGATTTTAGATGAAGTGTCTGATAACATGATAACATTCTGATCCGATCGCTGAACATGTCTTACAGAACAGGCGAGTTATCTGGACCTATAACTGGAGACCTATATCTCTTTTAAATGTATCGTATAAGATAGCATCAGCCACAATTGCCAATCGAATGAAAAGAGTACTTCCAAAAATAATAAATGAAGACCAACGAGGTTTTCTGTCAATTAGATATATTTGGGTATGTACAAGGCAGATATATGACAAATCCCAGGTCTTCTACTTCTTATAGATTTCGAAAAAGCTTTTGACTCTGTAGATTGGACATTTATCCAAAAGGTTCTTGACTTTTTCAAATTTGGCAAAACAATAAAAAAAATGGTTATGTACATTTTATAGAAATATCAATTCTAGTGTAATCGTTAATGGTTTTTCATCAGGTTTCTTCGAAATCACACGTGGATGCAGACAAGATCCGCTTTCGCCGTACTTATTTGTTCTTTGTGCTGAAATATTAAGCATTATGATTCGTAATAATAAAAACATTAAAGGAATCAAAATAGGTGACAGTGAATATTTGATGACTCAGTTTGCAGACGATACCTCTTTAATACTAGATGGGACTGAAGCATGCCTTCAAGCTACATTACGAACATTAGCAGAATACGCCTCCTTTTCAGGTCTTAAAATGAATACAAGCAAAACCCAAGTTATCTGGATAGGTTCCTTAAAGAACTCAAAAAAGACAATATGCAAAGATTACAAACTTGATTGGTCTAAAATAGATTTTACTATCCTTGGCATAACTTTCACACATAACTTGGCAGAAATGGTAGAGAGAAACTCTAAAGATAAACTAAAACAAATTATGACAACGATGAACCAGTGGCTTGGAAGAGATCTTACCCCACTTGGTAGAACAACAGTTTTGAAAAGACTAATTCTACCTAAACTTAATCATATCTTTACAACACTTCCAAACCCAAGTGAAAATATATTAAAAGAGCTCGAAAAGCTAGCATTTAGTTTCATTTGGAAATGACCTGATAAAATTAAACGGACAATAATAACTAGAAGCTTCAAAGAGGGTGGAATTAGAGTTCCAGATATAAGGAATACAATCATTTCGCAAAAAATAAGTTGGGTCAAAAGGCTCTTCAATTCTGAAAGTAACTCAAAATTAAAGAAACTTTTCTATATTAACGTATCACCAATGCACAGAGATTTTTATCAATACACTGAATCATACCTCACTGAGAAAGTTTGTACCCCAACCACAAACGATTTTTGGAAAGATGTTTTAAAGGCATGGGGATGCTTTAACAAACAAATGGGGAATACCGTTAAAACTCAATCTGACATCTTATCCCAACCAATATGGAATAACGACAGTGTTAGAAGTCTATAAATAATAAGAATATGTTAAAATCTGGTATTTACCTGATAAATGATAAAATCAAAAGTGACGGTCAATTTTTAAATTACCTAGAAATAACTGAAACATACAAATGCAAGACATATTTCCTAGAATATGCTGGCATTATCCAGGCAATTAAAACATATTTTTTAAATACAAAATCAAAATAGAAAAAAAACTAGAAAGGCCCCTTATCCCATACTTTATTGAAAATATAGCTCCTAAGAAAAAGGGATGTCGGAGCTTTTATGATGTATTACAAAAGACAGAAAACACTATGACAGAATACAAGTACCGAAAAAAAGAAAAAAAAGTGGGAATTAGATCTTGAATGTTCAATTAATGAAAGCGAATGGAATAACATAAATGAAATACCCTTCATGTCTAATCTAAATTCCAAAACAAAATGGTTTCAATATTCCATACTTCATAGAATTCTGCCGACAAATGATCTTTTGCAAAAGATGAAATTGAAAGATGAAAATAAATGCAGTTTTTGTGATAAAGAGAAAGAGACCATTAGTCATCTATTTTTCGATTGTCCAATTGTTAAACACTTATGGAACAAAGTTAAGGAATGGATAGAGACGTACACTGAAGCGAACATAAAGTTTTCCAAACGAAACATTTGTCTTGGATACCTCGAATACAGAAACAGGGTATTAAACATGATAATTACAAATGTGAAATACACCATTTTCAAAGCAAATAAATTTGGTTTGAAAGCAAACTTCACATACATGTACATTCAAAATGATCTGAAAAACATATATAACATTGATAAATACAACTGTTATTCGAATTGCAACTACTCAAAATATATGAAATTTTGGTCATCCTGCCATTTACTAAAAAAAAACTAATCACTTCTTTTTTATATGCCTTTGTTACCATTGTAATTGGAAATTTGATATAAACTGTGCATACTTGCATGTATGCAAAATTCGCCTATATTTAAATGTTGCTATGTAAAATGTCACTTTCTTGTAGTTTGAATCTAAATGTACATGTACCTCAAAAAGAAATAAAATAATTAAAAACTTTAACAACTTTAATAATACTCAAACCTGGAATTTTATGAGTAACAATGTCCGTCAGAGTAGAGCACAACAGCGTGCACGCTTGCCGTCAGATTCAGTCCAGCTTATACTTAACAGTCATCATAATCCGTGAGACGAGGGCGCTTTGCATTAAGTTCACATTAATGATTCCCCCGTATATTGGAGTCGAGAAAATGGAGTGCACTGAACCGAAGCGAGTGACGGCGGTCCGAGATTGACTCGACATAACGTTGACGGTGGAAGGGAGGTCACTCGCACTCGCTGTTGCTGTGTGTGACAAGCGTACCAGGCTGGTCGTTGTTGCTGCTGACGATCCATGGAAATCTTGCTGTAACTGTTGATGCTTTGCACGTTACGATGTCCTGATATCTGCATGATTTCAGTTGGAAGAATGTTCTGGCCAGTGAGCTGCGTGCTGAATGTTTCGTGAATCGTTTGACCATTCGTTTCGACGAGCAGACGAAATATGTTGCGTGTTTTTTAGCGAAAATAAAATTGAATTACCACCACAAATGTTTATATTATATGTTAAAATGACTTTCAGTGGTGTCTGTAGTAAAAAGGTCGTATGTTTGTCTATTTTAATGGCTACATTCTACCTGCTCGTGAATGTAATGAATGAAGTTTAGTTGTAACTTATGAATGACAAAAGTAGTTCGGTCATCGTGACCTCGGGTCATCACCATGGATTGACCAATCAGAGGCGGCGCTCGCTGTATCTGACATATGTTAGATACCAAAAATAGCTCGAAGTGTTCTCTCTCACATGTGTGTAATAAAAATCATTACATACATATAGGATGTGGTATGTTCATATATTATGAGTGAATTACATTTCATACACATAATTACAAACACATATTTTTTCAAAATCCAATGTCATAAGTATGTTTTGTATAGATTGACACGGTAAATGTAAACAGTATTTGCTTTGTTGACGAACCTGGTTTTCTTACTATAGCACAATGCATTTATTACCATCAAACGTCAAATGACAACATCAAATTCCAACAATAACTTATTGTAAGCATAAACAACGTGACCAAGGCAAAAAACAGAAACTTTCCTTGCCTTTTATTCGTGGTCATAAAATCTATAATGATTTTCTATCAAGGAATTTTTTGTTTGGGTGAGTTGACGTAACAGAACTGTTTCTGTTACTTTGTTACTCCATTATTATTATCAAAATCAGGAGCTACAACTATAGTCCATTATTAAAGCGCTAATTCCATGCCAAATCCTATCTTAGTCCAGATCTGTTTTAGGGGTGAGGGTACTCAATATACCATATGCTGTCTGATGAAATTATTGCAAACGGTCACGGTGCTTTCAGGAGTCAAGTGATTTATAGTTGTGGTTCATACATTGATAACTTTGCAGAAATTAAAAAAGTAACTATTTGTCATTTAGAGTGTTCAAACAAAGGAAATCGTTTGCCTCAGTTCCATATTATATATTTGTTGTGTTTGTTTGAATTGTTAATTTTAGTATTAGATGACAAACAGTTTCAATTCAATTAATTGTAAGTCTATATCACACGCTTATTTGAATAGCAAAGTATCTTTATCATTTAAACCAGTTCGTAAACTCGATTGAAATGAAAGTTTTTAGAATTGTGATCATATGAAGTTACGTCAAGATATACATGTACATGAAAGTTTTTTTAAACTTTTTTCTATTATTTTAATTTACCCAAAAGAGTTTGTCTTAAATCCTAAATTGGAGTGGGCAATCACTGATAAATAATGTGGATGTTTTTAGTCTAACGTCTAAACGTCTAGAATGTGCATAGTGCCTTTTACGTTTTTAGAATGACTTGTGTCCGCAAGGATACTTAAACATTTGGACACTTTTTACTAAAGCAATTCAAATACTGTAAAAACATACATACACGCTGTTTCCTATCGGAAGATGATTCACTGCCTTATAAGTCATACCTCTTTAGCTGATGGGTGATTGTCAATGGAACTTCACGTCAAATTCTGAAGTGATTTTGCTATTCAGGAATGTTATCAACAAATGAATGAATACTGATGATGGGATGAGGGAGTCGCGGATCTATGTTAGGTGAGGATAGTGATGAGTGTGATTAGGAGAATTTGATGCGTACGTTTGACTTATCCTGGTATATAAGGCCGTTAAATCTTTGACAATTTGACACTGAATTCTTTAATTTTTTTGTATTCATTTCAGGTATCAAAATGACAAAGAAATATATTGATTGATATCATGTATATCGATATTGAAATCTACAAGGTCTTTCACGGTCCAGTCGTTAATGGGTACCTAAAAATACATTTGAATAACGGGAACTACGATAAGTAGGTGATATTTTAAGTAATTGGAGTTGCACAAGTAACACTTATATTCTAAACAATCTGATTAAAAAACGTTATCATGTACAATAAATGGAAACTGTGGATATTCTCATAAATGGAATGCACATTTTGATAACATTGGATATACAAATATATCTTAGTGATAGATAAATAGTAGCGGCCTATTTGGCTAATTTCTATCGCTGATTTATGATACTAGTGTGGGATCATAAATGTTTTACTCAAACATAAATTGGTAAACCTAAAAAACGCTATTTATGTACGGCTATTCTTTCATTTTTAAAATCCGACTTTATGAAGCATCTAGACATCCAATAAGCGCCATTGACATATTAATGTGTTTGACACTATAAATGTGTCTGTAAAAATTAATAAAACTTCCGTTATCTATGAGAATCATTTAAGCTTTAATATGTCTGCATCATGGTATTACTTTAATAAATCATCTCAATGGAAGAATTATGTCAATTTTTTCGGGGTAGGATTTTATTAATGGCTGAATGCTATTTTTGTAGTTTAGTGTATGAAACTTTCAGGGACACGAAAAATCCTTCCTATATATGAATCATAGATGATATATTTTTTGGAACTAAAAATGGCATGGTTCTTTTGCATAGATTTCTACCGCTGGACATACTCTTGGAACTAATTCAATAAGGAAATCAGATCGTTTCTTAATTTTTTTTCACTTTCCCTAAAAAACACGATGCATTGATCCTTCATTTTGTGTAAAAAATTGACAATATTAAGTAATGTAAATAAGAAATGAAAAACACCAACAATGCTTTCCAGTTTCGGATTTATTTAAACTTGGTGCTAACATTCATAGATATGTTTCATTAAGAAACCCATTTTGGCAAAATGTATTAGATGCCTGGAACATCTATTATAGGTTGTATAAATGTGATTCAAACAATATTGGAGATATTTTAGCAGAAACCCTATGGCTCAATCAATTTATACATACAAACTTTATTATTAAATCATGGTTTTTGAAAGGAGTTTGTAGTATTAGAGATATATGTGACTCTCAAGGTATATTGTCTTTCCAACAATTGAAAAGCAAATATGATTTAAATGGCACTATACTTCATTATAATAAAATTTTACTAAATATTCCACTTGGAGAAAAGCTATCACTGACAAACACATTGTCAAAGAAAATGTCTATATTTCAGAAGCCTTAAGAAATATGTTAAAACTTTCTACAGGTTGTAGATACCTCTATGACATTTTGATAAGGAAAGACAATTTGCCCAAGGTTTGTACTAAATGGGAAAAACAATTTCCTGAAGATAAAACTGGAAATCAATTTTCACTAAATTTAGAAAATGTACAAAAGATGTAAAGCTTATTTATTTCCAATATAGATTTCTTCATAAAAAAATATACACAAAGCATGAGCTGTTGTACATGAAAATTTTTGACGATGAAGTTTGTTAATTTTGTATGGAAGAAAATGAAAATATTGAACACATATACTATAACTGTAAGCATATCAAAAACTTCTGGTCTCTCTTTGAACGATTTTTTAAGGATAAAATACCTGATTTTGTCCTAACAAAGTTTATTTTCTTTTTTGGCGTTCAAAACTCAGATTCTCTTGTAAATCACGTCATTCTGCTAGCCAAGAAAAATACACATAATATGAGTATAAAAAAGAAAACTCCTATATTTCAAAATTTCACCAAATCTCTGACAGAGATAATTAAGATAGAGAAATATATTGCCACAAAGAACGGCACATATAATCATTTTGAAAAAAAATGGAGACCAATAGTGAAAGATATACTTAATTAGTTATTTACTCATTAAGATAAGAATTGTTTCATGGCAAATAATATCTTGTTCCCAGTCTACCTACTACAATGTGTGTTATCTGCAACTCAAATTTGTGAAAAGTGTGAAAGAGAGATTTAAATGTTTGTAAAGACAGTCTAACAACATTGAACCCTTGAACTGAATAAATAAACAAAAAACAAAAAAAGTAATGTATTGTGCATCTTGATGTCATTTATTTTTGAATATCTTTGACCACGAACTCACCATAAAAACAGATAGAACGAATCGCTTTACCATTCTGTGGGATAGAGACATGCAGAAGGTCATTGACATTTCTCAATAACAAAAACAATATAACCGAAATGTTAAATATATAGAGACTATTTCATTGGTTTTGCCGAATATTATTTCTATCTCATCTAGTGGAGTGAGAAAGTGATATGACACTTTCTCACTTCACGAGATGAGATAGAAATGATATTCGGCAAAAACAATTAAATGGTCTATTTATCATATAATATTAAGATCATAAAACGCAGTCTGAAGGCAAAGTTTCGCTGTTGTGGTGAATGAAAGTCTAGCAACTCCATTTATCCTTTCTTGGTAAAAAAATAGTTCGATAAAAATAATTCGATATTTAATCGGCAATTGTTTTTGGAAAACATATTATTTTTGAATGTTTATTAAAATCAGATCCCAAATATGTTTTGGTTTGAACTAGGTGAAACGAAGGCTACATTCGTATTTTGTAAAGTCAGTTTGGATGCGAACTGATACAGTGAGTTAAGCGCTGTGTTGGTGTGACAGATCTCTCGCTTCGTAAATTTATTTTGCGTTAAAATGAACAATAATTAAAAGCAGCAACAAGATATGAACTTCGGTGGCTTTTCGATATCGAAGGATACATTGGCACTGCAAAATGTTAACAGTTACATACCGAAAACATCGTAAGGAGTCGTTTTTCTTCAATCCTAATCGACGCCGTGACGCGAGGCGTGCGTTCGATTTCCTCAAAGGGAGATAATCGTGTTTCAAAGGGAGGTAATAGGTTCGGTCCTACTTTTCTCACCGCAGTGAAAATATGGATTATATTTTCACTGCAGTGAAAATATGACTTTCTACTGCTTTTCCTAAAATATGAATTATATTTTCACTGTATAACCCTATATTTCATTGCTAATGAAATGATATTTGGCAAAAACAATGAAGTAGTCTCTAAGTATTCGTCATTGTCAAATGTATTTGTTTTGAGAAGGACTTTTTAATGCTGTAAAATAATTGTAATGTAGTTTGGATGAAGAAGTATCAGGATGTTTGACTAGAAATAGAAGTGATTGATAGAATAGCTGAATCATATCCTCACACATTGTTTCAACAGATGTCACCTACGCTATTGGTCTCATCATGTTCAGAAACTAAAAAAATAATATCTAACTATCTAATATAACTATCTATATAAACACGTACTCAATACACGTCAATAATTAATATGCTCTACCTACTGTGAGTATGGTCATTTAGAAATTGCGCAAGAAAAGCAATATTTTTGTTGATGCCAGCTTTTTTATTTGTAAAATCACTACGATCATTAATGCATCAATATTTCATCACCAAAATGGACATCGACGTTGTAATAATGACTTGACAAAGACTGGTTTATAAAGTCGGGACAAAAATAAAATGTGCAGTCATTTTGGTTGAAGCGAGTCTGTATTGCCAGTCCATTTGCAGTATTGGGATTGTATATGTAGGAAAGCGAAATGCTGTTTTTAAACACTTTGCCACTTCTAAGAGTAGCCCTACATTAACAAATGTAAGAAGCATATTCTCCGATTTTTTGAGGCAGTTGTATGACTTCAATTGTCATCAATCAATGTATATGCACATATATTTGTTTCTGTTATGCCGGTGTTTTGATGCTAATTTAAAAGCAAGTCTATATATAGATAAAGAAATATGTAACTGTATTGATGTATAGTGGAGATAACATTGTCAACCAAATATAATAGCGATGTGGAAATTTGCCATAATTTGACATTACAAGATTTGGAGTAGTTGATTGACAATTGAACTTCAGTTAGTATCGAAAAATTTCTCTAAATGGATAAACAGTATAATATAATTTTAATTGTTTTAAAGTAAATCGTTTAATGCGGTACATACCAATAGGAATTAAAGTTCATTTTCAACATATTGTAATAAAAAACAAACAACAAATAATCTACATTCAATATCGACAACAATTCTGCGTCCTTCTTCTATCATATAAATTATTATCTCAACATCGAAAATGATGTAAGGCTTGTTGATATAACTGGTGCTGAATATTGATGAGATAGGATTCCACATTGTATAGAGATTTGAAGATGTGGTATTAAGTAAGACGTGAGATTTCAGCAATATTTGAACGCGATTGTTGCATGTTGATATCCTTGATACATTGTTTGACTTTTAACAAAATATACTCATGCCTTCCACGCCAAATCTTGATTAATTCAAACGATTTAAAATCCCAGTTTATATAAAAAGGCCCTTTAAAATAGATACCAATGAAGTACGTTTGGAAACATCAATTGCATACAGAATCTTATAGGTCTTTTTTGGTAGTCTGCTCCATGATAATTAACTTGCTCCGATATGTTATACACTTCATTATTTGCGCTGTATATAAAGAATGATGAGGACTACAATCTCTAAGGACAGCGAAAACTTTTTTCAACGTTAAGAGTTACGATCCTTATGTATATTACTTTGATAATTAATAATTAAAGAAAAGCATCACATTTTCTTTCAAATTTATTTTCACCTGATTGGCATATCTTTTGAACACGGCTGTTTACATTTTAATTTATTTCGAATATCAAAGACGACACTTCAAAGTAAAATATTGAACTTCATAATCGTGATGGGTTCATGCTTCTAGTTCAGTTTAAACATCAAAGTGCACCTCAAAGCTTTCAGTTAACTACATAGAACTAGAATTCATTTTCTGAAAAAGCCGTGAGAAAAGAAAGTCGGAATGATATTTCGCATTAGCAGCATTAGTATTTTTTGAAGTTACAGATCGCAAATCAGAATGTGACTTTCTTATTATTTACTCGTTTATGCCATCCCTCTTTTCTTACAGTCAAAATATGAAGCTCTCGTTATTTCAGCACAAAACAAACCAACAATACAATCTTGAGTATTTGTCATAGATTATTACTTCAGCAAGTTAATCTGTCGTTCAAATTTATTTAGGAAAAGGCGTTCAAATAATCAACAGTTTTACCTCCACACCAAATAATGACCTACTTATAATTCAACGTCTCAGTGAGGTTTAGACTGATAAAGTAGGTTGTAGGATACAAAACTATGCCAACAAAATCTCGGTCTTAAAGGGGCAGTAGCACGTTTTAGGGGTAATATAAGGTGTTGTCTGGAAAATGTAAATTAATGGTTCCAATTGAAAGACAATGTATATAATTCAAATGGAGCAGTAATAATTCAAATATATAATATAAAATTTAACCATGCGATTCATTTTCTTACATCAAATGAATAAAAGGTGTTCACAAAAGATGACCGCAAATGGATTTTATTTGAATCTTCATACGTTGTCCTCTGACTATGGATGATTGGTTTGTGAAATGAGATTTTTAACACTATCAAAGTCATACATTAAGCATTAACGTTCAATTATCAGTGAAAATTTTAAAATATAAGATTATCAAAAACCGTGCTACTGTCCCTTTTAGTGACAACGAATTAAAGGGTTATGCATATATTTATAACTAACTCAATTTACATGACAGTAACTTTAGTAGTTTTAACGACAGTAGTTTTATTCGCTTCTTTTCTTTCTGTATGTATATGTATTCAATTTCTTCTCGGATTCAGAGTTCAACACCAACTACATTTCATCGATAATAAATTAAGGTTATTAGCATGAGGAATATTCTATTAACCATCAAAGATACTACTGTGCATTATCAATTTATCTCTTCATCAACCATATCATGTATTAGCACTTGGTGAGATCTGTAACATAGGTCAATTGGATTTGATAAGACGGAAGCCCTTTCATGTTTTGGTGAGTTACGTTAAGGTAAAGGAAAAAGGTGACAAGCACCTAAAGTGTTATTACGTTTCTGTTCTGGAATTAGAATTATCTGAACGCGTTGCAATTTGCTTTGGAAAGGGCGAGATTAGTCTAGACTACATATCAGCATCAAGTAATAAATTATGAAGGACATTTTGAAAATACCTCGGATCAGTAACCCATTATGGATTTTCATTACTTGCAAGATAATAAATTATTGTTTATAACGTACCTTCAGTTTGCATTCGCGCTTTCAGTTATTTATTCATCGTGTACTTACAAAATTATCGAGAAATGATGATTATCGATATAGTTTGTCAATGGCTACCAGATGATTCATTTATAACAGAAATTACAATATATCTAAACAGATAGAAGATTCGTTGGTATGGAAATTATTGAAACGGTTTTGCAATTCATGAACGTTGTCATTTGAATAGGAACTGCGATATAATTAGGTTTTATTTATGTAGTTAATCACTTATATGAACTTAAAACTGTTATGTGCTTAACAATTTAGAGTTTCAAAATTGAAAGATGCTGTTCTATCATTTGATATATCATCAAACTACAATAAAGTTTTAGCTAAAGACATGTGATTTCGTAATTTTCTTGATACGTCACTTTAGATAGTAGGAGACAAAACAATCGTATTTACATTTTTTCGTAAAATTGTCATGACAATAATATCTACTTTCTGAATGTCTTCTACAATGCATATTTATTAAATTGCTTTTCTTTTTCACACTATATCGAGGGGACCTAATTGGAGTCCCAACTACTTTATAAGAAGGCTATCCGCTATCAGAGCGGAGTTGCAGAATATTTACCCCTCGTAAGAAAAATTAAATGATCGGGAAAGTGTTATTTCAATTATAAAGAAAATAAATATAAAGATTTATGTTGCTTTTTTTAAACAACCTATTCCTCATGTATAATCTTTTTTTAAACACAATGTTATTTATCATTACAAATGCAAAACACGTATTTGTACTAAAAAGGTGTTCTTATACTAAGGGACCCACAGTCATCTACAGCTTAAATCCTAGTAGTATATTAAAAGGCAATAAGAAAAAACAAGATCTCCCGTTGACTGTCTTGTAGTTTAGCATCTCAGAAGATACAGTTAAGATTTAAGAAGATCATTTCTTGCCCTATGCTTTTGGCGTTGAAAGTATGACCTGAAAATAAAAGTAAACATTCACTGTTCACAGTAGCAGATCCAGCCAGTTGCAGGATCAAGATCAATACTGCAATCCCTGTTTAGGATTTTTTTACCTTTTGTTGGACACAATCTTCCCTGACATAGCATAATTATTACAGATAAAAGTGTTTATTGATCTAAAAGGAGCTTTTGCAAAGCTTAAGACATCAAACAACTATACATATGTGCATGTGATGCACCGTGATAACCCCCGGCCCAAGTAGTCATCAAATCTCATCATCTTAGCCTTATTAGTCATTGAAGCCAGAGACATTCCACAAAGATAACATAATTTTTCTGAAAAGAGAAGTGATTAACCTTTGGAATAAAATGACTCACTACATCTATGGGTTCTAACCACATTCTAAGTCTAATAAAATCCTACTGAAAGATAAAACATAGATGCCAGATAATGACCCTACACTGTAACACCATATACACTTATAAGCAAAAGGCACCACTAGATTTTATGAAAATAAAGATTACATACCATATATGGCTCGAAAACGGATGCACTAAGTTTACATTGTTTTCATAGAAACCAGCAGTACCTTTTCCTTAAATAGTTATAACATCAAAAGGCACCACTCGACAGCTATGTTTAACCACATACCAAGTTTCGTTAAACAAATATTTAAACAATTTTTAAGATATTCCCGGAAACAAGGAAACAAAAACATTTCGGCAGCACTGACAGAGCCGAAAATTTGATGTCTCTTGTAAAACTTTGCCGGGGGGGGGGGGGGGGGGGGGGGGGGAAGACTAGTTGCTTTCATGCCCAAATCGTTACTACTCACGCTTAGGAATATTACATATATCTATTTATGTCATAATCCAATTGAAGTTTGATTGCGCGTAGCACGGGGTGTTTGATTTCAGAAGCAGATTGATAATGCACTGACATTTTAGCTCAGCCGATTCATTATTTGATTTACCCAGTACTTATTGCTGCAGATTGATAAATTAATGTAAGGAAACGTTGACTGTAATATGCATTTGAGAGAAAAACATCCAACACGTATACAAGTGATGACAAATTGTTCTAAAGGCAGCCATATATAGCAGATGTATATAACTAACAGTGTAATATATGCTAAAAAGCCTGTTACAATAATAATGCTTTATTAACCCGGAAGGGAATTTGGTTAACATCAGTCGCTGCTCAACACATAAAGAAGATAGGTAAAGGACACATTAAAATATGAGTTATAAGCATATGAAACAAGAAACAAAACATTACTTATGATAAAACAATATTGACATGTCAACATAACTATGCAACGATAACTGGTTTTAAGACATATGGAAACTTTTAAAATTGGATATAACAGCATATAGCTAAATTGGGAAATAATTCTAAAAAAAATATTTCTAAGAAATATTATAGGGTGGCTATCATTTATTATTTACACACCTTACATCACATTTCCAAAACGCATTTTAGTGACACTTTACTGCAACTGTTACTTTAAAGATTCAATTTCCAATAGAGGTTCTGAAAGATATTAACTGTTCTTTAACCCCAAGGGGCAAACGGGATACACACGCAGGATGTCACAACAATGAATTGGCACAGACAACTTGTATCATAGGAACGAAAATAAACTGTCTAGGAATTTAGGTTAATGGGAGTCAGTCTGGACAGTCCATTGACGGTATTAGGATTGGCAGTGTAAGTTAGTGTAAAGCAAAACGGCTATTCTTATCTTAGAGTAACACTGCATTTTAGTATCCGAGAGCAGAACTACATTTTTAATGCTAAAGGGCGTTATCCTGATATACATGGAGGTATAATTCTCTTCATTACTTTCATTAATTTCACTACTTATGACATTGGTAATTAAGATTTGCAGGACACTTGGCATTTTCTCATAATTTATGTTCATTGTCTATTCAGAACACAAAAGTATATTAATCATTTTGTTTCATAATGTTTCTATTTTATGAATTTGAAATAGTTAATTTTGCATGGCATTCAAAAACAGGCTATTCTTGATTATACACGTTTCTTGTTTAAAACATAAATGAAATATAGAACACATTTTTAAAATGATCATTTAATTTGATAATGTTTCTAATTTTATTTCTTTGTGTAGGTAACGAAGTTTGGAATGAGAATGAATTTATTTCTATCACGATAGTAAAATTCTATAAGAGAAACGTCTATTACATTATTTCAAGGTATTGCAAAACAAAACAATGAATAAACTTCTATTTCATCTATATTTTCTAACTTCAGACACTTTCACATTTTCACAGCAAAGAATGAATTCAGCGTAAATGGCAAAGATTGAAAAGTGAAAATAGATAATTACTGAAAGGATAAAACTTTCTCACTTAAATTTATCTTTTAAGTCAGTTTTCAAGACTTCTAGAAAAAAAAGACTGATTTTTTTCTTCATTTCGTTATTTGCTTACATATACAAATTAACATAGAATGTTGTGTCAATTTGAAAAATAACAGATATCCGTTGTCAAAAGGTTGTTCACTGTGAATACGATGAGCGTCATAATTCTTTCAGTCTCCTTAACACGGTTCACAGTATGGTTAATTGGCTGCTCGTGAGTTGGTTGAGATGCTTAATTCACAACACTTTAAAGTTTAAGATATCTTTAGGTTCTAAAAATCGTTTTGTACATGTATTTTAAGGCTTTACAGAAATGTTTAAATGTATCAAATTATCCAGTTCTACCTGATGTTAATATTCGCATTTGCCAGGTTTCCAAACAATGATTGCTTGATGTCACTTGGCGTATTATGCATTTAATGGAATTGAATGGTTACATGTAAGTTATGACGTTGAAGTTTTTCAATCCTTCATTTTATCAACAAAGAATGCATCGACCAAACAAACTCATTCGTACCATTACTTTCATGTTAAAAATTCGATATAAGAAAAATGATCTGTAGTAATTAACTGGAAACTATGAAAAAGGAACTTATATTTTCTTTTCTTAATCAAACAACATATTATTTTGGGCAGAAAACCATGATCATTTCATATGAACATGATGAACATATATACATGTATCACGTGCATTATTTTAGCAAATTAACTTAAAGACAGTCTTGAAAAAGCAAAGAGATGAATGTCATATTTTCCTCTGATGAAGAATTCTTTTGCAGTAGTCATTTCATATTACTATGAATCATTTTTAAGCTATATCAAAGCTATGTTTAGGTCTGGGAATAATTATGAAATGAAATGTACTTTCAAGAATATTTCTTTTCAATAACATCAAAACAAAATCACAGAAAATATGAGCATAGAAAGACATACTATGTCAGCTGTAATGTTAAGAAGAGTATGATCTAACATAGAATTTTTTTTTGATAAGAGAGTCGAATTTTTTACTGCATATTACAGTTATGGAAAGATACAAAAAATAACTTGTATTATGACGGCATGTATATTATTTAAAAAATGCTCGGGCTATTCATTAAACTTTGTATTTACTGTAACGTTTTGTCAAAGTTTCAATAGTAGTACATGTAATCATAAAAGAACTGTAACAATAAACACCAACCAAACTAGATACCATTACTCTATTGCGTCATACCAATGTAGTTTTCCTTCTTTAGAAAAAAATAAAAAAACAATACCTTTGAACATGATATCAGCTCGAGAATACATTTTGCATTTTAACTAGTGGAAATAGGGTATTTTTGACAAAGATGTTGATTCAACTGTGACAAAACTACCTAGGCACCTTTATTGACATGATGTGTCTTTTTAGTTCGATATGGATGTGGATAAGGATGTGGATTATTATAATCTAGAACGATGTTTCATGGGTGAGGTAGTTTTAACATCAATAAATCTTTGTGACATAGGATTTTGAAAAGTGGTCCAACACATGTCTAAATGAGAACTCCAGGACATAAGAATGATTAACAATGATGAGATAAATGATATCATATTGTCCCATTATCCCTCTGTACATTGAAATGTAATAGATAATGCTTTTGATGATGGATTGAATGTCACCCGCTTGTCATCTTATATCAAATGTATTGTCACTAAATGACAAAAACTAAACGATGTTGCTTGTTTTTAATCATAATCAACATCTTTGGTAATATTCTCTATCTCTTAATCATGCCAATGATTGAAGAAATCCTTTTATAGAATATTCAGTCCTCAAAGGGGCAGTAGCACGTTTTTGAAAATTTGAATTTAATTTTTTTCAATTTGAACTTTAAATAATATATTTATTTTATTACAGGTTAATGTGAAATCCGACTAGAAGATAATAAAAGGTATTATGTGTCACATTTCTAAGGTTGATAACACGCTCAAGTCATGACAGAATTACCAAACTAGTTGCTTAAATAGTTTGATTAATGCACCAAATATAACTCTAACTGGAGTTTAACAAGCACAATGTTTTAACACTCGTAGGTTTGGTAATCTCTTAAATTTTCAGAAGCAATTTTATTTTAAGATAATTTAGCTCAATAAATCATTGTTTCAAGGGACTTGGTTCAATCTGGTCGCTACAACAATAGAGCAAGTCAGCATTCAATGATTTTGGTCTAAAATGAACAAATGTTATATTTTCAAACATTTACCTTTGGCGAAGAGTTGGACATATTATATATTTCTAACTATCTTTAGTATATATTTCTAACCATCGCTTTTTGTTAACATGGCAAACATGCAGTATTATTTAACTGATTCGTTTAGAGGTTGATGTTTTGTCCATGTTCAAAGCCAATTGTAACAACAAAATATTATAGTATAACTTTTGCATTCATGCTCGTTTCGAATTAGGATAAATAATGGTTTCATTAATCTAAGGAAATGAAGAGCCTTAAATTGATTAATAACAAGTCCGGAGCTTCAATTTGTTAGCGGATGTTATCAGACTGCGAATTACATTCTGCTTCTTGGCTTCAAACTAATGTCATGATGTGAGATGTCCACCAACTTTTCGTAGGGAAATTGAAACAATGCATGGCTTGTGTTCGTTAATCATTAGCTCTACTACATCATTGAAACACATACAGACTTTTAAAGGGACGGTTCTACGGTTTCTTCTATCTACGGTTCCAAACATAAACATTATACAGACATGTTAATTATTAACTTATGCTACATTGGTAAAGGGATAATATGAAGAGGAAGCTTCCAGCTCCCACTTACCTTTGAAAGGTTCCCAAAGAGGGTTCACATTGATTTTATATATCGATTTCAGTGTGATAAGATGAACCCTTTCACATGCGTCTGATTTACTTACGTGATAGGAGACTTAATAAAGTTACAATTACCCTCTGAAGTGAAGAAGATATGACATTATTGCATTACATAAGTAAACACGAGATAAGTCAAGAAATATACATCAACATTGATGTAAAGTAATACGTGTGAAATATGAAAATTACCTCTGCACAAGACTTTTACTGTTCCAAACTATTTTCCAACCAGTTACTTTATTCCCAATTTTTCTCCACATAATCGGCTTTGATCAAAGTCAGTATATTGCATTAATTGACATATTTGTGCATTGTATGTTCATGTTCGTGTGAAATGAAGACTGCTTATCTAAACAATGCACATCAATGGATGTCACATTCTGATAGATACAGATGTGTTGAGCATAACTGATGTGCAATGTTTATACTGATCATAACTGCTGTATATATGTAAGACTCGATCCATGACAAGGCTCAACTGTGGCAGATATTTAATTGTGTGACAATTTCCTGTACCTAAACAAATCGGTGCTGGTTAAATCAATTCCCTTACATACAAGAAATACAGGAAATGTACAAAATATACTCATAATGCATAACACACTTTCGATCAGGGATCCAATCCAAGCAGGGCTTGTGACGCTATAATCTTTTCTTTCTACCAAAGTAGGAGTTCACAGATGTGAAAGCTGCAAATTGTTTATCAAAATCCAGGTTTGGATTCAGTATAAACTGTATAAGAATTAAGTGGCGTCACAATAATCAAAGTGACAACTGACATTCAAAACTAACCTGAAGAAGCCAACATGGCTGAAAGCGCTAGTTATTTAATGAATGCATGTTTTTATGTTCCCAATTTCGTAATGTATTTTATTTCATCTACATTTGTATATACACCTGAGAGTTGTTACCTTCAAATATGATTTGAGTCAACGTGCTGGTGTCTTAATCCACGATTATCCTAAATGAGCATTAACGTTGTGCTACCAAAAGAAAGTTAAAGATTAAGGACGAGTATGCTTTGTTATTGCCTATTTTCCTATTGTACCATAGCTTAACTAATCAGTTTTGATCCTTCCATATAACATCCAAAAACAGAAAGCATGGCAAAGCAAAGATAATTGTATTAATGACATGTATGTTCTACAATCATTACATTGATGCAAAGAAGAATATCAAGACGTTAGAATTTTGACCCATGCCTTATTAGGAATAGCAGAATGATTTGTGAAATGCAACATCATGGCCCTTTAAGAATCCTGATGTTATTTCATATATGATCAGTCTTCCTGATGTGAAGATTTCATATATTCAATCGTGTAAAACAAACTGTACAGTAGCTTTATATTCACAATAAGATAATCTTCTGAACATAAATTTGGATTTTGAGCCCATAATTGGGACTTAACCGCCTTTTGCTGGGCATTACTTACGGAAAGTGATGAAGAGAAACCTTTTAGTACCTAACTGTTGATATCCATCACACGGTTCATTAAGGACATCCAGCGTACTATAAATTGAACTGGGATTGTCGTCGAGATGAAGATGACTATGACTTAACTTATTAACGTATATTTATATAAACATTTCAGGAGCTATTTAGGAAGAATTAGTTGTAAATGGTAACATGTACATGTAGTTCATATACATGTCTTAATTAAACTAAAACACAATCGACAGGTAAGAAGTATATTGAAGGCGGTTAATGAATAAATTGACATTTGAGTGATACAAGATCAGAGTAATGGATATTACTTTTCTTTCGCAACATTCATCATAACCCATCAGACCAAATATTTCCCCATTTCTAAAGAGTTTGGTAATCTCACGATTTAATTCATCAGTCATGGATGCTCCCAATAATTAAAATATATTACATCAAATGACTGCTGTGATGTTTATGTAATATTGTATGCTACCAAGTACACTTGCATTGAAACTTGATGAAACTTGACTTGATCTTTTCTATCTACCAAAGATGGAGTTCGGCGATGTGAAAGCTGCGAACAAGGACGTTGTTTATTAAATGTTATTTTATATATGATCAGTCTTCCTGATGTGAGGATTTCATATATGCAATCTTACACAGTAAAACAAACTTGTGTACAATAGCTTTATATTCATAATAAGATACTCTTCTGAACATAAAATAAGATATTGAGCACATAATTGGGAATTAACCGCGTTTTGTAAGGCATTATTAATGGAAAGTGATGGGGAGAAACCTTTTAGTATCTAACTGTTGATATCCATCACACGGTTCATCAAGGACATCCAGCGTACTATAAATTGAATTAGGATTTTCGTTGAGTTGAACATGACTGTTCCTGACCTAATAATGCATATTTAGGTAAACATTTCAGGAAGTTATTTTAGTTGGAAATGCTAACATGTTGTTCACATAGATGGTTTTAGTAAAATAAATGTATTCGAGGTACCGGTATCTTGAAGGCATTTAATTAATAAATTAACATGCTCCCAATAATTAAAATATATGACATCAAATGACTGCTGTGATGTTTTATGTAATATTGGATATAACCAAGTACACTTGCATTAAAACTTGATGACTGCTGTGATGTTTTATGTAATATTGTATGCTACCAAGAACACTTGCATTGAAACTTGATTCCGCGGAAATTAAGATCACATTGATTCATTCATTGATGGAACTCATATAAAACTTTAGCAGCATTATAATGTAAATGAATGTAATATGATTATGGAATGAATTACAAGAGCATTTATGCTGTTTTGTGAATTGATACATGGATAATCAAGTTGTAAGAAAATTATAACACTTAAAGGTTGGTGATTTAAAATGTACCATTATAGAGATTTTATTGAATGACTTAAATGTCTACGTTCAGATCGATACGAATGGTAAACAGACTTTTAAATGTCTTGTTTTAAATATATTATTTAAAACTGTCATTCAGAATCAACACTGTAATATGTTTTGTCATAACTAATGTAATTAAATAAATTTGTAGTAAACCAATTCTAGAAACTCATTAAATTATCATCGTCGATTTTGAGCTGCCATCATGTTTCAAGCTACATGTACATTTATCACTTACTTAGAGAAAGTTACACCATATTAAAAAGACTCTCTCTTCCGAAGGATTTAAGAATAAGCCCCATTTCAATACTGACCATCCTTTTTTAGCTTGTGCTACGTTATTGTCTTTCTTGATCCAATGCACTATGGGTTTCTAATTGATTCGCAAGTCGAAAGTATTGAAAGTGAAAGAAACTACTGGATGCTCAACAATAATACGTTTTTTCAAGCCCTTGAATATGTGATTAGATTCGTTCTCCCTATTGTTTGAATGTCTTTATGAATTGACCGACTTTACTGACAGACAACTGAGTGAAAACACTGCGGGGAATAGTATAGAAATAATCACCATTGTTATCAAACCAAAGCTATTTTATCACTGCCTCAGAGATAAATTGGACGGATTTACCATGGGTTAGCTAAAATTTGTATCGCAGCATCTGTCATGGTTACAATATTTTGAGAATAGTATATTTGTGTTTTGACGTTTTTAACATTAAAGGAAATACTTGTGGACATGCTCAAACTACATAGATATTATTGTATATCTGCAAAAATATTTGTTTTGTAAAGTTATACCATACTTCGAGACTACTCAGTATCAAAGTACAAGTACAAAATACTAGTACCATAAACCATTTCTTTATCATCCACAACAAATTGGATCTTAAGTAGTTTGTGATGTTTATGTTTGGTTCAGTGAAGATGAAGCTATAAGGGGGCTGCTGCATTTTAACGACATAATGATCTAAAAAATTTGCAAGACAGTTTACAAAATATGGTTCTGGAAAACACTTTTAACATACTGTCTCAAGTTAAAAAGCGAAAGAATCCGTATTAGGATATACATATACTTTTTACTCTATGAAGATGTACAATGTAATGTAATTTGTCACCAAGTATCTCAATTACACAACAATGGTATACAATAATCTAATTTGTGGCACCTTGTTTTCCAAAATATCATCCAAAATGATCCTACTATCACTTTGACTATCCACGTTCTCTATATATTGTCTACTGTAACTACATCATTGTATAAACATGCTCGCCATTTTCATCTGGCGTCTCCATGCTTTGTTTACTGTAATAACTTTTATACAGTTTGTACATCATACTTTTTGTATCTACCTAGTACTTTATGTCTTAGCACATCAAACTACTCAATTGTGTAAACTATTCTCAATTTATGTATATATTCTCTCCAACAATCATATCCAGCATCACTTGCTTGATAACTGTGCTAGTATTTACACTGAAATGTCGCATTTCATTCAATAAAGAAGTTGACTATCGATAACAACTTGTTCTTCTTCATCAACCAGCTTCTAGATGCCTCACAAAGATGGAAAATGACAGGAATGACAATACTTCATCACGGCATGTGTCGATCCATTATAACAGGTCATTCCATATTGTCTAGGATACACATTCTGGTAGGTCATTCAGTATTGTCCCCGATAACAGGAAGAACATGCTTGATCTACTTCAACTCGGAAGCCATGATGAAGACAATCTAGGCTACAGCGACAAAATGGCTGTGAATAGCAATAATATAATATTGTTCTCCATAGAGAGTTTTGATAATGCAAATGCAATAATAAGTTAAGATAAATTACAAAAATAGGATCCCTCCTAATTATTAGAGAATGTACTCTTCCAATGAGGTTATCAATCTATCATGAGGATTGTAATGAAAATTTGTGATGTACAATTAAATTCCTTAGGGTTGAAAATGCTCAAACACATTTTGAGACTAGATTGAACTACAGCATTATTCCAATAACAAGTTCAAGAATTGCCTTTTCATGGTACTTGATGAAAGGTCACAATCACTAAGAGAAAATGAAATCCCTCAAGAGCTGGGTTAACTCATTTAATAGTCTACATATAAACTGCAATCAGGTTAAGAAGCTGGTCACATGATTAGAAATAGAGCCTTTACTGACAAATGAGATTAAGTAGTCAAAATCGCAAACTACAGAGTTGTCCCTATTGTCTGATGTTATTTTTCATAGAGGAGTGTATTTTTCAAATGTAACTTTGTTTGTGATGGATTGCAAGATATCATCTAAAAGTGCCACATACTGCTTGTTCCTAATATCAGAGTATATCAGCATTCACATGTAGATGCAGATCATTCATCAATATTTAAACGAACTGTCAACTGTTCTCCCTCTAAATCCAAGTTACATAATATAAAATCTTTTTGACAAGTTTTTTAATAGGTTTCAGAAGAATGCATACATAACACTTTTGTGTAAATATAATTTGTTTAATTAATAATTATAATAAATCTTGACTGGATATGTCTATGGGTTGTCGGGTTATAGATTTGAATGCTCTATTGCGAGGTATTCTTAAAGGGAAAATACAAGTGAAACAATAATCATTTGTAAGCAAAATATACATAATAATGATAAGGAACAATCGTTTTGGTGATGATGGAAGCACTTGAAAATACTATAACATCTTCACTATCTGTCATACTATGTACAGAGTATTCAGAGTTTTACAGTGTAAGTTTCCTTCATTATCTGCATGTTTCATAGAAATGGCAGTTCATTTTATCTAAGCAGATAGACTAAGACGGAGAAGAAGAAGAGGTTTGTTGATGTTACACAGATGCTCGAAAGCAAATACTGACATCATGGCATAATAAACTTCATCATAGCACGTGTCCATCCAGTCATTCAGTTGTGTCTCACCAGTCATTCAGTAGTGTCTCGCATAATGCAAAAAACATGCTTTCTCTCAATCAAACCGACATTTCTTGGATGAACATGTAATTAGAAAGGTGATTAAATGCCTAAAATCGAGAAAGGACTTGTGCGACTTATAGTATGACCATGGCTATGTGACTTATTTTTTCAAAATATGATTCTGTTCACCAGGCCATTGAAAATATATAATTGTTTGCAGGATGACCCAGGACTGGTAATTTAAATGAGTTTAATTGAGCATTCAGTGCTTTGAGTCCAGTCTTACTGTAAGATTCAAATGTAATTCCTTGCTTTAAACATAATCTTATACATATATAAATTGTACATTATACCTATATTCTAAACGAAACAAGTGTTGCATCGTTTTCTTTTATCATTGCTACTTGTCATTGCACTCCAATTGCTGCACAGAGTGCACAGACATATGAACACAACTCAGTAAGTCATGTTGAAATAGATCTCAACAATCCAGCCTCCAGTGACAATAAGGCAGTGGAAAGCTATAATTATGTATCAAATCGGCATCAGGCGCTACTTAATTTTTCCAATATGTTTCATTCTGTCAACACCGTTGGCCAAAACCTTCAATAATGAAGAACAGCAGACCAAATGTTAATTCATTAAAACATAAACAAAACATATTCTAGTAGAAAGCACGTTTTATCTCATTAATAATAATCTTCATTTATTCTCATCATGATTTCCACTGTCTTTGTCAGATTTAAAAAGAATAATTAATTGCCTTCTGTATAGCCGATATTATATGAGTGCCCATACTATATCTCTGACACTAGTCCCTAAAAACTAAACTAGTCTCGAAAAGAAATGCTACCATACAAATCGCAAGATAACTCAATCCACAACAGATTGATACAACTAAAACATAGTTTTATAATTTTTCATAAGCTAACTAACTTCTTTGCAAAACTTTGAGAAATTATCTTTTCATGTTCCCGAGAAACACACATTTATAAAAATCATCGATTTGGCATCTCCTTAACTAGGCGAGATAGCAGAGAGAAATTGAACACTTTTGCTTGTTTTAAAACGTTCTAGAGCAATGACGCGTCAATGAATTTATGTCAAATAAAGTGCATTACATCGACAATATTGTTTTCTTACCTAAATTCCATACTTCATCAATTTTAAACTGAAATGACGAAAATTCTGTTAAAAAAACTATTTTTAATTGCGGTTTATGCATCCCATGTGCGTTTGAAGGTAAACAAAATCAAAAGTATCTTTTCCTGAAGACAGAATGTGAATACTTGTTTAAAAGACATAAGCCTGTAAGATACACTTAAATTCCACTTTGTCAGTTTTTAGAATTTTGTATTGGACGACGTTAAAAACTAGGTAGCGTTTCTTTTGGACATTAGTTCATATGAAATATAGAATATCTTAAAATATGCTTTCAAAGAAATAGAAAATAACCGCCAACAGCACACATATATATTTTTAGAGAGAGATATTTGTTGTCAATGTTGAAAGCCAATTGTAACAACAAAATATCAAACCAAAACGTTTGCATTCATAGAAGTTTCCAAGATAGATGAAATAATGGTTGCATTAAATCTAAGGAAATGAAAGGGGATTGACTTGATTGATAACAAGTTCGGAGCTTCAATTTGTTAGCGGAAGTAATCAGACTGCGGATTACATTCTGCTTCTTGGCTTCAGGCTAGTTTCATGATGTGAGTTGTTCAACATCTTTTCCTCAGGAAATTGAAACAATGCATGGCATGTGTTTGTTAATCATTAGCTCTACTAGTTCACTGAAACCCATACAGACTTTTAAAGAGACGGTCCTATTGGGTAGTTTTTGTGGAAACAAAATTCAATGGAACATTCCAGTTAATTGATATAATGTTAATAGATAATGATGATGGTGATAACACAACAACCTTGAGAAGTGATGCCATTGATCGGCACTACAAAAGTGAAAAGCCTTGATGTGGCATGACAAGGCATATCGCTCATCATTTCTAATCATTTGTAAATTCTATCATCAAAATAGTTTATTTTCTGTATTAAGTAAAGATGAACACACAGCCTTTTAACCATACGGTCTCTCTTCAGATGATTTAAAGTTGATGTTCAAGTATTAGACAACCTATCATGAGTGACAACATCTTTTCATAGCATACAAACGTTTCTTGGATATGTCGTGACCCTTCATCATGTGAATGAATCTTTTCAGCCTATTCATCGGATGAGTGTCATATATATGTTTCTAATAAAGGGAGAAGAGAAAATCCAGAAACGTTTCACACGCCAAAAGGAAGTTGTTGACCAATAAGGAAGTTGTTGACCGTTATATTTCGAAAACCTAAATGGATAAAAGTGGTGGAACTCTCTTTGAAACAGTTTGAAATGATTGACAAAGCTTTCACATGATATTAAAATAATTATATCGGATGATCTGTGTAAATAACTTATGAGTGAATTATATATCATACACATATATAACTACAAATCCAAAGTATTTCAAATATCATATTTTATATGTTTTTTCCATATTTTGACACGGTAAATGTTTATTTATTTTGTTGTCGAACCTGTCTTTCTTACTAAAACATAAAGCAGTTATTTATTGCATCGAATGTCAAGCAACAAGACCCAAACTCCCCTGAAATTGATCATAAACATACTACGAATGACAAAAGCAAAAACAAACCATGTGTGGCATTTAATTGTGTTTAAATAATGTATGATGTTCAATCAAGGATTTTTATCATAGTTTGTAGAGATTGGGACAGTTTTGACTAGAAAATATTAATAATTCATAGAAAAATACATAGATACATAGATTTTTATACATATATTTTAAACCTGTTTATATGTAACTATAGGCATATATACCAGGATTTAACCAAATTAAAATCGTTCGTCCATTCTTCTGCACGTTTATGTTCAATTTTTATGTTCATTTTCCTTAACAGTCATATCGCTTAAACTGATGGGTGATTGTCAAAACAACTTCATGTCTGTAGATTCCCTGACATAACGTACTGTCCCGATATTTTTACATATACATTTACAGTACACACTGTTCATACAAGTATACAAGGCTGATTATAAATTTGTGATTCCTTATTGTTTAATTCATAACTACTAACGGTATGTAAACATGTAAACATGTAACGATAGCATAAATTTTGAACAAATCAACTATATATTTCCAAATCTATAAATAATAATTTTTATTCTTAATCAGTAAGTCAAAATAATTATCAAACATGTTGACATAATACCTGAAAGACAATATGTCTTTTTCATCAAGCCGACATACTAAGAAAACAGACACCACTTATTCCATTTAAAAAATGGGAACTTGTGATTTTTCTTACAAATAGGGCCTACATTATCCAAACATCAATCAAACAGCTATATCCGGCAATACAAAACACAAATGTAGATACGATAGACAATACAAAATGCATCATAGATTTATAAAACTTCACCGTGGTAATGATCTTAATTTCATAATTATAACTCAAATTTAAAAGGATACCTTAATGATGTCTTCCCCTATTCAGTTCAAAATAATACCCGGAACTACTTACAGGAAATGCAATGCAAGTACTGGGCCAGTATTGAACCACATACTGGGCCAGTCCTGGACTAAAAATGACCCATTGAAAGATATCCAATAATGCATATAGACAGGAAATGATATGCCTCTACTGGGCCAGTAGTGAGACAGTACAGTAGTTCAGTACCCTATTGCCAGTACTGGAACATTGCAGTTCTGCCTTAAGTGGTATGATCCGGGAAAACCGATACTGTGCCAGTACTGGTTCGGTCCGTAAGTCTGTATGCCTTACCAACTTTACCAGCCAGTATGAAGCCAGTACTGGCCCAGTTATGTCATGTTTGCCGGTTTAGTAATTCTGCACACACGTGGATAGGCCATTTTTTGCCTGAATTGAATCAATCATTAAAAATCCTCATTGAATGGATGTTGAAGTTTATAAATTATAGACACAATTTACATTATGCTTCATAAAAAACATGACTTATGTTGAATTTAAAATATAAATATAAATAGCTATTTTTGTTTCTATGACTAAAGCATGAATTCCGGGGGCTCTACCATCTTATACCACTAACAATTTACTTATATCGTTTCAAGTTAGAATGTATTGTTTCAGTCTTGACAAATAATTGGCTGTTTAAAATCGTTTTTGGTGACCATGACAAAGTGGTGACAATTGACCTCCATTAGAGTGAAAATGTTTTCTGTTGGGAGACATAAATCCTTGTTAGATCAATAAAGCAAACGATCCCACAAGTCTCAATTGATTAAAGTGACCTAAATCGAAATCCTTACATCGAAAAACTAAACAGATCAATTCTCAATACACGCAAATTTGTTTGCAATTAGAGACACTTATTACATACGTAAAAGGAGTGTTTGTTCCAACCAGTTCCTCTGACAAGATTTGTTTTGAAGATGCCTTTTAAAATTATGCCCATTTCAATAAATATTTGGATGTAGAAAAGAATATCATGAAATGCATAAATGAGTAGCGGAGAAATCGTTCAACTTTACTCACTAGAATCAATCAGTACAGCTCAATGAAAGCTCATTAGAGAAGAGAATTGTACACCATAATTCTTAGTTAGTCAAGTTGCGTCAGTGTATCAGCTGCTATTGTTCTGTACTGTTTTTAAAAATTACAATTTGTATGGCTTCTTTTATGTACAGAGCTTGAGATTTTTTTAATTTAATTGACTTTCAGTTTAGAATGTATTATGTTCATTCTGACTGCGTCTAACTATAATTATAATATATATACATGTAGTATTTTTTGTAAAAAAAAATAGTAACACATTGATTATGAAATTCCATACCATCAAAAAGTTTAATCAATGTTGGAATGACTAATTTACTCAAGCCTTCCTGTCTGGTTTATCATCACAATACAATCCTTTTAGATAATATCCTTGAAATGAGTGGAGTAAACATCATGCAAGAGTTGAACTTTGAAAACCAGATATTTCCATCTTCCAGATGTTAATGACTTGAGACTGTCTTTTTGTCTATGTAGATTTCTCACACAACCAGAGGTGTAGTCTTTCAACACATAACTATGATTTACTATTAATTTCGGATTAAGTAAAATCCAAACTTCTAGTAAGAGATAACATGTACTTAACCCCCTCCAACCCGTTTCAATTTAAGGTTTATGATCACTTATACCAGGTAGTATCTGTATTGCGTGTCTGAAATACGTGTAGGAAAAAAACCCAACGTTATATATGAGGTAGATTGATCAGATATTGTACTTTTAAAATTTTAATACGGCCTATCAGAAGCATTGTTAATACTGTAAACTGTGTTTGTAGAACTGTGCTTGTATTAAACGACGAGCATAGAATAAGAATATCTGTAACGTGATACATATTCAAAGTTGTTAGTCTTTCATCTCATAATTCATCTAAGGTTTATCATTAAACAATATAGTGTTGCAATAAAAGCCTATTTAAGGCATGGATATGCATATTAAGTAACAAGGTAAGGTTGACAATAATTGAAACATTTTTACTTTGGTAACTGAAGAATGAGACGTCGTGTTAACACTTCAAAGGACCATGCTCGATTGAAGATTCTAAACTATGTGCGAGCCTGTTGTCAAAGGGAAATTATATTTTCAGAAACTATTTAAGATAGGATAACCAACCTTGCTGTGCGTCTCCAGAGTTCCAATACCTTGATTGAGTTTGAAACTGAGATTAATGCAAAAATATCTTAAAGAGTTATACTCCATTTAGAAAAATGTTTAGAACTTTAATGAAAACTAATTTAGCGGGGATATTGATGACTGTGCATATCCTCTTGTTATTGTTATTTTCCACAACAATCACATTACTTAAGATATATAAAAACGACCTATTTATGCCGTAAGCACACATGCCTAGTTTGACTGTGACTGTGGATCAATATGTACAATATCTACACCCGAATATCCCGTCCATAGATATTTTCATTCATTTTAAATGCAGTTTACTGCACTTAATTACTTGATTTTACTGCAAATTGTTTTTCCTTTAAGATATTTTTGTAAGTGTTTTGAGCTATGTTTATGATATAACACCATTCTCTCAAACGGTTTTGAGTTAATGTAAATCTCCACATATATCATAAGGTTTTGGATGTCACATAAAACAGTTGTATTTAATATCAAGCATACGAGTTTACTTTTGGAAGCAAATTATTGATTGTGATGAACACAAACATCTAACACAACACAACAGTTACAATATCAAATCTTATTACCTTCAGCAATTGTTGCCGTTATGTGAGAGGGCTCATAAGAAACAGGTCGAATAATCTATAAGTTCCCTGTTATGAATGAGTATTGTTGTTTGTAATTGTATGAAGAATAACTTATGGAAGAACACGATGCTCACTGTGTCACACTTGTTTTAGGTAAAGTTGTTTATATATGTTATGAATACTTTTGTGACAGGCAAAGATTTTTCATCAATCGTAAGTTTTGTAACTTACTTTACATATATCAACCTTAGAAAAAAATTTCATTGCGAAAATCACCGGTTATCAATCATAAATTGGACAAACTTTATATACATATTTCAAGCTTTGAACTTTTGATTGTTGCTAAATGCACAAGAACGTTGTCTCACATATCAACATTCCAAGGTGATAACAATAATTTGATTCTAACAATCTAAATCTTATTCTCACAAAAGTTTTAATGTTAGTTAAATAAAGTGACACAAGTTGAACAACCATATGTTTTTTAATATGATATGATATGATCTATTATCATATATAATCCACAAAACTACATAAATATTTTTTAAAGTTTACTCGGTGACAACAACAAAGCGTCCGCTGCATGATTAGTTTGAACAGGTAGTTATTCAGCAGATACTTTCTGCTACAGAGTTGTTGCACTCAGTGAATCTTCTGAATCCATACAAAGTGCACGAATTAAAACTGAGGTTAGTGAAGGAAGATATGAGTTGAGATATGGGAGAGAATAGAAGCAGAACAAAGTAAATGAGGCTTTGCAATTGATTGATTTAAAAATAATGTTGATAGGAAAAATGACTTTCATTGCATCCGATCAGACTTTACAACTCTCGCCCTGATAGTGCTCCAATCAAAACACAGGTATATCAAGATCAACAACTGGAGTACATTGTATTGACATATTGTACAGACATATGTGTACTCACTAACCAAACACGTACTTTTAACAGCGATTTTGACTATCGATCTTTGTTTAAACAAGTTTCAGCAACTCACACATTATTAAACATTGGTCAGTTTTACTCAATATTCTGTCTTATTTCCTAAATACTTTTATGATTTGTGGGTTTTGCGAATTTTTGATAATATATGTTCAAGTGTACTCAGAATTTATCACAGTGATGAGTAGCAGGTTTGTGACCTGAACTCGAATGACCACAGACAAGTTTAACCTTTGTACAATTAGATGTCAATATTTCTACTCATATTTCCCGTTGAGCTTTACTTGATGTGATTATTCAATTATAGCAATTGTTAACGTTAGTTTATAGGTGTAAGGTGCTAACACTATCTATTGATTAATATACCATTGGGTTTTACACTCACACTGAAAAGATTTATCAACCTTAAGGCATTATGAAACTGCACAAAGACAAACGCAAACCACATCAATAACTGAAGTTGATATCTATTGGGTAAACGTACCAACAATTGAACCAATGTTGACAGAAAAGATCACGTTATGAGCTGGTATACTATGATGCATGAAATCTTAAATCAAAATTGGTTAAAGGGTTAAAGAGACTGAAGAAGAGAACCAAAGTCCATCGTCCTCGTAAACACACAATTTGTATTAATGTCTACAAAGGAAACAGGAAACAATCAGAAGAGGTTTGAGAAGACACACTGAGTTTTCTCTTCCTTTTCTGACACATGCCCGTTATAGGTTTCTATACATAGGTATTTGCCAAAGTGGTAAAAGCCGTAAGCTTACTAAATAAGAGGGACCTAAAGTGAAATAGGGTAACTGGTACATGGCGTGAGAATAAAGAAATAGGTAAGAGTTTTACAAAGAGGCCAACGATAATCAAACACTACGTCTTAAGGGGATTCCTTAAAAGCAAGGTGTATACATATTATTATGGGCATCTTCTTATCATTATGTTCACAACTTTCTTAAGTATTCTTGCCCCTTCATTATGTTAATGTCAACTTTCTTGTCTCAATTTTTAGATAACCTTCACTAGTCGTCTGTTTCCTTTGTACAAGTAAAATATCACTGTTAGTGTGATTTGTTAACTTTGCATTTCGTCATAATTCAGGTAGGATATTTTGAAAAGCATCAGGGATAAATATCTACATACCATGATTAACCTCTTTGAGGACCTACAAATGTCGACTACAGGTATGTCATATTCATTTTGCTTTGGTTTACAGCAATAGCTGCAGATAATTCTATTTTTCCCAGAATGTCAGGAGAAATCGTTTCTTTGAATTTATATGAATTATTCGCTTCCTCAGAGAAGATCTTGGATCTGTCACATGTCTAACATTTGATAGTAAAAAACTAGATTGTCACTCTAGATCACATTTTGAAGATTGAAATTATTGATTGAATTGATAATTTTAGAAAAGTAATATTCTCCATTTTCCCCTTTGATGTCAAGATTAAGTTGTTAAATAGTTTTTTTGAATTACAATTTTGTTGAATTGACAACAATAAGACACTAGCATCTACCTCAGAACCTTATTCCTAAAAGATCAAAGAAGACTTCAGATTAGAATATCAAAAGACATTTTAAATGATGTAATAAAAAAAAGTCAACTAAATAAAGCTATTTTAAAGATAAAAGCACAATCAAAGTTTCGAAGGGATAACAACTTGTATGGGAAAAAACATTCATTAATATTGATATCAAGCTTTTTCATAAATGAATAACTCAATGGTATACAATGGTCAATTTCTGTACAAAATTCATTGTGCATGTGTAGAAGCATATCAAACAAAGAAAAACGGAAACATTGGGCTGTTAACAGATTTAAAGCATTTTGAAGCAGAAGTTCTGCCAATTCGTTGAGTTCATATGGCATTTGGCGTCAGAAGTCTTGACCTACTTTCTAGTTGTTAATCAAAGGAATAGGCTAGGTTGGATTTATTCATGCTATCCAATGCGACAGATGCGACCAGTGGCAACACCGAATTTGCGAGACAGGAATGGACCTATGGACATACCGGCAGCTCGCCAAGGGACTGATAGACCTTGATTTCACCTGTAAGGAATTCCAGACCCCTCCATCGCCACCGACCTCTCCAGTCCCCCCGTCACCACCGACCTCGCCAGCCCCTCCATCACCACCGACCTCGCCAGCCCCCCTGTCACCACTGACTTCACCTTCGCTGATCGGATCTCCCGTCGTTGACTCGTCATTTGACATGACAACGACAACAATTGTTGCTCAAGAGGATGTCTTTGAAGAGTACGTATATAATATGCAATATATAACGAAACAGCAATATATAACAGAATATATAATTTAAATAAGGAGAGAAAACAGAATATATAATATATAATATAAAATACGATTATATATTTATGCATATTACAATTTACAATATCATGTTTACAACTCATTTATTTGTCTTCAGTTCCATGCTGACCCGACTCTGCAGGATATTCCGGAGGATCAGCCCCAACAGGCGGAGTGGACCGTACTGCCCACGGGTTCGAAGCGCGGGAAACCACATTTGGTAGACAACTGTGGTTACTCGTACACTATTCAGGTATTAAATTAATTCCGGTTACATAAAAATCTATATCTATAATTACCCAAAATATTTAGAAAATATCAATTACCAAACACTAAATTGTTTTCCATTATTATCAAAATCGCTGTCCTATGCTGTTTACTGGTGGTGCTCCGTAAGGGCTACAGAAGATCAGTGTAGAGCGACTGTTTCACAGCGGGGTGAACAGTTTACCCGAGGGATTGCCGATCATAACCATACTTCCACCTCTGGGTTGTTGACCAAAGCCACAATTGACATGAAGGTAATTAAATGTTTTCTTCGTAAAACGATCTTATATACCAATAGTAATAATAAATATTTAATAATATGTCGCTTAAGAGGGAGACTATGTTAAATGTTGTATACCAATAGTAATAATAACATATATTTTAATATGAATTTAATTTTAGGTGAGAGAAATCGCAAAAGAGGGAGACTATTTCAAGTCGTCTGGTGTCATCATGGCTCAGGAAATCTACCAGACGGAGAGCGACCCAAGTCGTCCCTGTCCCGTCCTAGCACCCCTGCACCAGGCCGCGAGGCGTATCAACAAACTCTGACAGGGTGATCGACCCAAAGAACCAAAGGATTCAGAATTCGAGTTACACATTTGCAATAATATATATATAAATCATTAATGAAATGCAATTATTATTTAATTTACTGATATGTATTGTAACTTAGTGATATGTATTGTAACTTAGTGATATTTATTGTAATTTACTTATATTTATTTTAGATTGCAACACGTCAGCTCCCCGATAACTTCCTAAGGTGTGACATCAGGACTGACGGCAGCCAACAATACTTGGTATTCACCACTGACCATCAGCTGAAGACTCTCTCCACTGCCAAGACCTGGTACATAGATTCGACGTTCCGTGGTGCCTCCGCTCCCTTCTACCAGCTCCTGTCAATTCATGCCTTCCTGGTTTCCGGGTCGGCGATGAAACAAGTGCCGCGCCTGTACACTCTGATGTCCTACCGACAGAAAGAAGATTACGTGGCCGTGAGTATTCATTCAATTTGTCGTAAATAACTAAATCAGGGCTCATTTTCTCGGTCATACCTAATCAACTCAAGCAATTTCGATGCTAATTATCTATTGTTATATATTGATGTCTCGTTAGTGTCATGACTGAGTGCTTAATTGTCGTTTTATTTTACAGGTATTCTCTGCAGTGAGGGATTTGCTGGACGACAATGCGGTTGAGAAGATGGTGACTGACTTCGAAGGCGGCCACCTGGAAGGGTTTCCAGGAAGTCTTTCCGGCTGTCCAGGTCAAGGGATGTACCTTCATTTAAATCAGGCGATTTTCCGAAAGGTACAGAACTTGAGCCTGGCACAGGCATAAGAGCAAGACGTAGGGACAAACAGGTAATTAAAACACATCGCACCAAACAATGATATATCATTAGGTAATAATAATTTATTTAAAATATATTATTATAACCTATTTATAACATATATTAAATATTTATATAAAATATATAATAATAATTTAACAATAATAACATGTATTATATATTATTAACGTTTCAATATTTCAATTTTAGATTCATCAAGAAGCTGATGGCATTACAGTTCCTTGACTCGGCAAACATCAGGAGAGCTTTCGATCAGCTGAAGTCCCAAGCATCAACACCAGCTTTGGTTGCTCTGTGCAACTATTTCGAGAGTACTTGGCTAAACTGTTCTGTATGGACAGTCAGCAACTGGTGTGTTTTCGGTACAAGCATACGGACGAACAATGACTTAGAGAGCTGGCACCGTCGCCTGAACTAGCTATCGGGACGAAGAGCGGTACCTTTCTAGCGACTCATACCTCTCCTCTTCAAGGAAGCCGACCTTATCCCACTGCAAGTGAGACTCATTACCGATGGCCAGCTGGACCGACGCCAGGGAGCTGCACAGATGAGAAAGTCGGAGGCTGTGTTTAAGATGTGGGACAGCTTTACCGGACATGAACTGACCGTGTCACAGTTGTTGCGAGAGATCGCGAAGATCAACGGCCCAATGTAAATAAAGAAAATGTGTTTTACAACTGATCTGTACTGATCGTTGAAAATGTAAATAATTCCAGTGCTAAAGAAAATGTGTTGTACAAGTGTTGTGCAATTGTTATATTATATTACTCAGTGCTGATTAAAAATCAATTTGAAGGAACATTCAATATGACATTAATATTGAATAAATGAAATAAAATGAATCCTCAATCCACTTTATTTGTTCTGTTATACATTTTAATGCATAAATAAGCAACACACAATCATTGTAGCCATCTTCAAGGGAAGCAATCCAAATCCAATCCAAATCCAAAGCCATCCCCAGTTTCGTACCTTGGAAACACTGTAATGACACAAAATATCATGATTAAACAAAGAATAGACATAATTCATTAATAATTCATAATATATCATCACTCCTACGAATATATTTTTTCACTCCTACGAAAAAATGCACTGCTACGAACGGGATCCTTCTACTCATTAAAAATATAAAATAAAATTTTGACACTAAAATATTATATTACAACAATACAACTTGATTGTTTTATGTAATTAAATACTATTTCATTTCGGTTTTGACTGCTAACTTATTAAAAAATAACGTAACTTTTGGCACTAAGATATGATATTCCTACACTAAAACTTGATTGTTTACTGTAAATCTTTATTATTTCATACTTTCAGAAAAATAAACATAAACCGTAAAGGACTCCAAACTAACAGACATGGCGGTCCCAACTTGGAATTTCTATCAGTTTTGACTGCTAACACATTAAAAATAAAAAATAAAATTTGTACACTACGATATGATATTCCTACACTAAAAATTGATTGTATTATGTAAGTTTTTACTATTAAATACTATTTCATACTTACAGAAAAATAAACTTTACCCAACGGAGAATTTCTATTGGTTTTGACTGATAACTTAATGAAAATATTAAATAAAATTTTGACACTAACATATTATATTATGACAATACAACTTGAATGATATTTGTAAATAAATACTATTTATATTTACAGAAAAGTAAACGTTAGCCAATAATGACTCCAAACTCTCAGACATGAATCTCATTTCCATCTTCCTCTTTATCAATGTTTTCATTCAGGAAAGGACATGTTTTCTTCCTGGAATTAAAATCTAAGATCCTTTCAATAAATTTTATTCATCAATATGTTTATTTTGTGCTAGGTGGTTTATGTTCAATAATCATTTTTGTTCTCTCTGTTTTATGAGTTCTAAGTTAAGAGTTGTTGAATTTTACACATTTTGGTAAACCTTTCATACACATAAACATTTCAGCAACCACATACATCAATAAAGTTTTTTAAATGTGTTTATATTTGATTTAATCAAACTTGTTACATGATAAGTAAACAAACCATTTTACAGCCTGTTTAAAAACAAACAAGACTTTTCTCCCCCCAACGCAGTGTTGTTTTAACCATGCATTAGTGACAGTTGTCAAATTGGTGCCCATTCATGACTGATTGCTTGCTGTCATGAATGACTCAATGTCAGTCTCTAATTCTCTAACATCCCAAGCTGTCACATTAACTTACCCACATTGCTTAGTTTAGGAATGGATTTCGTTGTAACACACATTGAGAAAAGCCTTTGCATTGGATTTCCATGTACATTTGGATTATTCATCTTTGTATAAGGTAAGCTGGTTCACATTTGAAGGCGATATTACCTATAGTAAATAAATAAAGAGGGTCTTTATGTTGATTTTCGTAATACATGTATTTCATACTATATAAAATACAGATAAGTTTATCACATTTATGTTCATTTTCAAATAAAGGTCGCTTGGTTTGTTCTGTTATGTCGTTTACGTTGTTTCTTATTTAGTTTACTTTGTTTCAATTCCTATGTTGATGGTTTATGACTGGAGGAACAGAAAATGATGAATACTAAATCATCGATGAGTTGTAAAGCGTAATTTCAAATTAAAATGATCATTAAATGAATGTTGACATCGTGTTTTTACATACTTGGTGTGTTCACTCGCTTGTAGAAGGTGGGAGTTGAAACCGAGCCCGTAAGTCGAGTAAATCAACATCAAATTAAATTTTTCTTGTAAGTGTCAAACGTATATACCGTTAGTATTAATAAATATCATTTTCATCACAATTGATGTTTAAATAAGATAATTACATGCATATTTTAACATTCCCCGTCCCATCTTAAGATGGGACGTCCCAACTTAGGATTCCAAGTTGGGATGATACATATACATTTGATTTCTGAAATACAAGAAGTTGCTTTTCAAATGTTGTTATCGAGAGGAAACACACATTGTTTAAGGAATTGTCAACTTAGTTTTCATACGATTCTAGAATTAAGACACCCTGGTGTTGTGGTACCTCAGTTTCAGAGTATAAGATTTATAATATTTATGATAGCTTGAGGAGACAAAAGAAATATATCCAAGGGAAATGATCTATATCAACTTATCATTTCTGGGTTAAATAAGGAGAGTATTTTGGATGATAACTTTTTTCACAGGGTGCATTATACATCAAAGGATTAGTAGAATATGAAACTCGTAATTTCTTCTTACAATAGATTTAAGGTCACTTAATGAACATTAAATATGAATTTCTAGTCTAATCAAGTTAGGAAATAATGTTAATATGTAGTAAATATATTAAAACAACGTGTTTCAATTAATTCATGATATGGAATAATTTGTAACAAATAGTTTCAAATATTTGTGTGAAGATGAATATTCACCTGATTAACGATGCAGATCAAATATCTTAGCAGTATTGCTCTCCTCAAAGTTTTAAGTTCGATTTATGATGCAAAATCTTTGTTGACGTTATTGATAATCAAAGAAAATTTTATATATTTTCTTTACACAAATCATTAGTTTTTTTACATTTAGCCCTATTACTTTCATTTGATTTACATGTTAGAATGACCTCAAAAGGCCATATGTGTTGTTATCCTGCAAGTAATTATTTGCTTGGATATTCATATTTTCATAAAATGTTGCACCTGCAATCAAGTTTATTTTTCTTTAAGTGGTGTGATGTATAATATATCCTTTCTTAAGCAAATTCCTTGTCAAAAGTTACATAATTTGTCCAAGAAAGAGTGCAAAAAATATCATATTTATACTATGGGTAATCTGAAATATTATTTATTGCTATATGAAGTATAACAGCTGTAAGGTGTAAGAATAGATGAATTGATACTTCTCTGAAAAAAATTAACTCCCTAGTTCATCCTTTGTTTTTATTATGCCCCCGAATCGGAGATTCCGGGGGTATATTGTTTTTCACCTGTCCTTCCGTCTGTCCGTTTGTCTACAAAAACTTTAACCTTGGTCATAACTTTTGATTGGTCAGAGCTAGGTCTTTGATACTTGACATATGGATCCCTTGTGATGAGACCTTTCAGATGAAACCATGACATTTGATCTTGTGACCTTGACCTTGACACAGCGAGCAGGATGCATCCGGGGACATTCGTGTTTCACAAACACATCTTGTTCTTAGATAAGCATTTCGTATGTAACTGCAATGCCGCTATATGAACATTGAATTCAATGGCAAATTAAAGTCTGTCATTGACATGAAAGAAAAAAAGAATAATCAGATAGCTAAATTTCCCCTTCCCTCTTGTCACGCAAAGCCATTTTAAAATATTTACCACCCCACCGACCATCATTTGAAACGCAAATACATTGTGAAATACAGTTGCTGAACAATTGTTTGTTACGTTACTTTTTGTGCGAAAGTTATGTTATTTAGTGTTATTCAATTGTTGTACATATCTATTCAAGACAACATTTCACACTGATTTGTAGAAACACTTGGTCCAAAATGCAAAAATAATTTTTTTTCATTTTCAATTGAAATTTACAATCAAAATATTTTTTTCTTATAACATACATTTTTAATATACCATCAGATTATCCACTGTAGATATTTATTAGTAATGGTTTACATACTTATTCCAATATGTTTGCTTGATAATGCTAACTGTAACCCTTACATTGTATATTCATCGTTTCATGGTTTGAATTTTCTCAATCTAAACAAATAATTGCCTGTTTACAATCGTTTTTGTTGATCATGACAAGTGGTTACAAACTACCTCCATTAGAGAGAAAGCTTTTTCTGTTTGGAGACACGAATCCTTGTTAGATCAATAAAGTAACTAATCTTCGAAGTCTTAATTGACAAAACTATCCTCAAACGAAATCCTTACATCTAAAAACTACAGAAATCCATTCTCAATACACGCACATTTGTTTGCAATTACATCCACTTATCATAAATGAGGGAGGAGTGTTTGATTCAACCCGTTTCTTCTGACAAGACTTGGTTTGGAGATGCCGTTTGAACACTATGCTTATATTGATTAATATTGGAATGCAAAAAAAGATAACATTGTAATGAAAAATATACCTGTAGAAGCTGAGAAATTAATCAACTATATTCACTTATAGAATCATTCAGCACAGCTCAAGCTATGGTCATTTAAGACGAGAATTGTACACAATATTTCTTTAATTGATCTATAGTTAGTCCAAGTTTCGTCAATGCCTTAGCTGCTCTATTTTCTATTTTATTATAAGTTGATTATAAGCTGATTTGTGTTTGTGATTTTCACCTAGGAAGTCAATAAAAATAAAAATTTGTATGGCTTTTTTTGTGTACAAAGCTTGATATCCTTTTTAGGAATTAAATGACGTTAATTGTGGTATATATCATGTTCATTCTGTTTGTGTCCAACTATAATTCTTGCATAAAGTATTTACTCAACATTAGTAAACAATGATTATGAAATGCCATATCATTGAAAATTTAATCATAAATGCAATGACGATTTTAATCAAGCCTTCCTCTCTTGTTTATAACCACAATACAATCATTTTAGATTATATTCCTGAGATGAGTGGAGTAAGTAAACTGCATGTTAGTTTGGACTTGGAAAACCAGATCTTCCTTATGTTATTTACTCCAGACCGTATCCTTGTCCATGTAGATTTCTCACACAACCGGAGGTGTTGTCTCTCAACACTTTACTGCAATTTACTATCAATTTTGGGGTAATCCAAACTTCCGGTAGGAGATAACTTAACCCCCTCAAACCCGTTTTAAGTTAACTTTTATTATCACTTATACCAGGTCATATCTATATCGCGTATCTGAAATGCGTGCCTCGTCAATACTGTAACAGTGTTGATAGAAGTTCGCCTGCAATGAACGATGAGCATCGAATATGAATATCTGAAACAACGTTATATATATTTTAAGTTGTTTGTCTTTCATTTCATAATTTATGCAAGGTTTATTTTTACACAAGTAGGTCTTGCAGTAAACATCATTTTAAGGCATGGATGTGCAAATCCTGTAACATGGTAAGGTTGATAAAATTCAAACAATTTTGACTTCGCTTAAAGAGAATGGAAGAATACCACATCACAATTAAACTTCAAAGGACCATGCTCGAATGAAAGAAACCAAAAGATTAATCGCCATAAGAGTTATCTATGTTGATTAAGGTTTCGTTAATTGGGGACGCCACAATCAAACTAAACAGTGATAACAAGGTTAATAGCACATTTACTGGTGATTGATGTGGTAAAATAGATCTAGAACTGGGTCAGAGAACGTGAGGGAGGTACCGGTAACCAATAAGAGCTATCTAAGAGATTTAGTTGAGTCAAAGCATAATAAATCACATTCTCCTGAACCTCACTTTGAGCAAATTGAGAGAGCACTTCAGGCGAACTTGATCTTTACCATAACCTTTGAATCGTAGACATCCTTGGGAAATTGGAAAATTAATTATTCAAATGCTATGCCTCCTTTCTTCTGATTTGTTTTGTAAAATGTAACGTGAATTTGATTCTATCATTAAATGTCTTAGTTTTGTAAGTTTCCTGTTATAATAGAGTATTGTTCTTTTCTATAGCTTAAGGAATAAACTGGATGATCATTGTGTCACACTACCTAATGATTAAGTTGTATATATGTTATATGCTACCTTGTTTACACGCAAAAACATTGGTTACAAATTAGAAGTTGTGTGAACTTTCTATATATATAAACAATGAACAAGTATCTATTTATATACATGGATGTTTATTGAGACATTGATTTGCAAGTCAACTATTTTGCAAGATCAAGTAGGGGTATGTTTAAAATGTTTTTCTTAAAAAGTACTAAGCTTATTTCAACATAACAAGGGCCATCACTTCCAGAAATTCAAAAACGAATACAATTATTGATATTTCACACAACGAACACATTACTTGTAATAAATGAAAACAACATATCAAAGCATTCCACTCATTGTTAGTATTCAGTATTTGTATCCAGCATGAATTATTCACAATACGAGGGATATTCTTAGACTACTTCTTGGAGTTGTCAGTACGTCCATGGTATTTTTCAAGATTATACTTCAAAATATTAGTAACCACTGGGAACACCGGTTGAGTGCATGCTTAGTGTTATGTATAGGTGTGAGCAGTTATGTGTAGATGAACCAAATTAACATTGTCTTTACTAAAAAAATGTGTACATAGAAATGTTCAAGCTTTTTAAACGCATATCGCTGCATCACTATTGATTCTTTCTTAATAATTTCTTAATAATGGACCAAATTTATTATATATCATATAAATAATGTTCTCTATTGGTTTGAGGTATTGTACATATCTCAACAATATTTGAGTTTCAATGTCACACATTACATTGTATTTAATTACATGGAAACGCGGTTTTTGGTTGATATATGCAATAATTTTCAGAAATATGGAACTCTTTTTTGATACTCAGCAGTTATGTTATAATTCAAACTTTACTGTGGGCGGCAAAATATTGCGAAAAGGTAAAACGTAAACACCTTCATAAATGTGATATTGAACATTGAACATTTGAATCTATTACAAAAAAGTCAGCAACAATTACAAACTAACTCCCTAGCTGTGGGCGTTATGTGTAGGAACTAACAGGAAACATGTTCTTTATCTTCCAATACGCAGTGCTGAATTATTCAAACAGCATGCATTGTTTTTTATGTGTAGAAATTTGTAGCCTGATTTTTATTTTATCATTAAATGCATACGTAATTGAAATTCCCTGTTAGGAAAGAGTATTGTTGTTTACAATCCTTTGCAGAATAACATATTGAAGAACACGATACTTTTTTTTGTCATACTAACTTACGGTCAAGTTGTTTTTATATGTTATATAAGCACTTTGGTTACAAGCATAAACATTGGCTATCAAGTTGTGTAAACTTTCTTAATATATATATACTGTGTTATGACATTTGTTTTTCCATTTCGAAACTCCCAAGGACATTGTTTTAAATATCCCCATTCCAAGGTTATCTAAAGCTTAATCTAACAATAGTTTCAGGTAAGTGAAATAAAGTGATCGAACTTAAACTATTATATGTTTTTTAATCTTATCTCTGATGTGATATATAGTCCACCTTATTGCATAATGTTTTTACAGATGCCTCGGTAACAACAAGTCATCTACTGCATGACTACAGGTTGTTATCAAGCACATAGTTTGTGCTGCAGAGTTGTCCAACTAAATCAATCTGCTAATTGTGAATTATTTTTTCAAAAATGTTGCTGATAAGAAAAATTACTTTTATTGCATCCCGTCAGGCTTTACAACTCCCGCCCTTGTGGGGTTCGTATCAAAATACAGGTTTACCAAGATCAACGATTTGAGTACATTGTACAGACATATGTGTACTTACTAACCACACTTGTACTTTTAACAGCGATTTTGACTATCAATCAGGTATCAGAAACTAAAATATTATTTAACATTTGTCATTTCTACTCAATTTCCTGTATTATTTCCTTGATATTAAATGTTTTCCTGATTTGTGGGTTTGCTCTGATAGAAGATAACATTACCAAAAGTCCTATATGAGGTCTTAATACTAAGAATGCGTACAATAATAATGAAATAGCAACATACATGTACATGTCATGGTTAGTTGAAGTCATATACCTCAGCGTCCCTCTGGCTCGTGTGTGGTTCTACAATCTCTTACGTTAAATGGATTTTAAGTGTAATCAGATTATATCACATTGATGAGTAGCAGGTTTATGACCTGAACTCAGTTGACCGGGGACAAGTTTAACCTTTGTACATTTCAAATGTCAATATTTCTACTCATCATTCCCGTGAGCTTTTCTTGAAGTGATTTTTCAATCATAGCACTTGTAAACGTTAGTTTGAAGATGGAGCTGTCAAAATAATGTATGATTGATTTCCATTTGGACTTTGCACTCACACTGAAAAGATTTATCAATTGTAAGGCATAATTAAATTGCACAGAGACATTTAACACAGACCACATCTATAATTGAAGTTGATCTCAATAAGGTTGTAAAATGTTCTAACAAGTGAACCGCTCATGACAGAACAGAGAACATTATCAAACGATAAAATATAATAATACATGACATCATAAATCCAAAGTGGTGATGTGAACATTGAACCAAAGCACATCACTCCTCAGGGGTCAGCATCTATACTGGGACACCCGCATAACTTATATTAACGGAAAGTGGTCAATTTTAAAATTTCTAAAGTGATAATCACGAGAAAAAAGTGGTTATTGCAAATTTTACAAGAGAAATGTCAAACACCATTTTTGTTTAAAAAATTTGATAATAACAAGCCCTAAAAGAGGGAATTATGCCCAAAAATAGTATGACCAATTACAAAAGGAGCAAATTACATACTATTGAGAAAACAGAAATATAACAAATTAAATAAGCCTTTACAATTACCAATAAAAATGTCGCTGATGGTAAAATTTGCTTTGATTGCATCGCATACAACTCTCGCCCTGTGTGTTTGAATTAAAACAAAGTTTTACCAAGATCAACCACTTGAGTACATTGTACAGACATTTGTGTACTCACTAACCATACGATTGTGACTCTCGATCTGTGCTTAAACAGGTATATCAAGCACATTACACACATTGTTCAACATGTATGAGTTGTACTCCGTTGCTTGCCTTATTGCTTTGGGGTCCAGAGACCCCAAAGTTATGTAACATTTGATATTGAAAACTAATGGCAGGAGGTTCTCTCTATATTACTCTTGGAAACTTCAAAGAGAAGTTTCAGCCAATGATATTTGTTTTAAGAATATTCTGGTATTTCGACGACCAATGGACAGAGCTGTTGCAAATTTATACCCACGTGACCACGTGGGTGGTACGAAATAATTGGCAAGCTTTAATTTGGAAACTGATTATTATAATATTGTTATGATGTAAAATATATCGTAAATTTTCAAAAATATATGGATGAGCGTTTACACCCCTAAAAAATATCAATTTTGCATGTGCATGTGAGCTGTTTTGTAGTTATTCGGTGTATTATTTTGCATTCCACATTCGGAAACGACATTCCATTTTTGTATCAACTAGAAATTTGGTTCCTTCAATTTTACGCTAACGCTAAATGTCCCGCCTTGTCAATGACTGATCGTTCACTTAATGCAATTTCAAAACATAACGTTATGGATGATTTGTTTACGATTAAAGGTGTCTTTCGAAGAAAGTATCTACAGGGTCTAAAGTATGATAAATTATCATCCAAAACTGTGTTTCACAGGAGATATCGCTTTGAAAGTTGTAATTTTTCAGAAGAAAGAAACATTGTACTTGAATCACTCCCACCACGTGAGGTGTTAGATATTTCTAAAGATGATGTGTTAACTTCTTTGGCTAAGATAAATTCACATAAAGCCTGTGGACCTGATAATTTGCTAGGTGTAGTTCTAAAAGAGTGCAGAGTGCAACTGGCTGATATTTTCCAAACGTTTTTTCAATTATCATTAAATTTCCATCATGTTCCCACTCTTTGGAAAACATCAAAATTATCCCATTGCCAAAAAAGAAAAACAAGCCTCGGATATTTGTTACTTTTATCAACTTCTGTTGATATATTTGATATCAGAAGACACATGGGTGAGATTCTCTATATATTCTTTAATGTCATCCTATAATATAATGAAAATTATGAACTTGTAGCTGAGATCTTTTCTAATTTGTTTAGCAGCTTTCGGCTGTAATACGATCAACACTCAATTAAGGAAAATTATTCTTGCAACATGTAATTAACCTGAAAGTCAATGGGAATTTCGTCCGGTTTAAACTTAATTTGCGGGTATTGGAAAACAATGTATCCCGAAAACTTTACTAGCGCAACAATTTCTCTATTAATTAATCACTGACTTTTGTATTAAACTCACCGTCAGCTATCTTTTAAACTTAAAGCAACATAGATTTGAATTACCGTATTAATGTTTAGAGATTTTATATCATAAAAATTTATATCATAATTGAGATAGGAGACGTATCAATCATTTGGTGGAATTTAAGCGGAACGAATGAGATGTTGTACTATGTACATAGTGTACTGATAACTATCAAAACAAAGAGCATCAAATATGCGTCTCCGATTTGAACAATTTATTCAAGTGATAGACCCCGTCCCCGTCCCCGTCCTCCCTAACCTAAATCTCCTGGTTCTATATAGTGATACATAACCGGTTGCCCCAAAGCTTGCCTTTTTAAAGGCTTTTCTTGTTTCCTTAATATTTGGGGTTTTTTTCATGCTTTGTAGGTTTGCGAATTTCAGATAGTACATGTACGTATCAATAGCAATCGCCCAGTTTGAGGTATTAAGGGTTGCTAAAAATGCAACAAAAAATGACAACATACACGTCATAGTACTTTCAATTATTTTTTTATTTCTAAACCTAGGAAACAATCAGAAGAGGTTTGAGAAGACACACTGAGACTTCTCTTCATTTCCTGACAAATGCCCATTAGAGGATTCTATATATTTGTTGTTGCCAAAGTTGTTACAACCACATACCAAATAAACTTTTCCTAAAGTGAAATAGATTTACTAGTACATGGTGTGAGAATAAAGAAATAGACTGGAGTTTTGGAAAGAGGTAAACAACAATAAATCTAAAGGGGATTTTAAAAAACAAATATTGTTTAAATATTAGACACAATATCATGGACAATTTGTTATCATTATGTCTCAACCATTATTGAGTCTTATTGTCCATTCATCATGTTAATGTCAACTTAACAGGTTTCAATACATTAGTAGTTGCCTAAGTCGTAAAAGCCCAAGCTTACCAACAAACAGTTGCCTAAAAAGAAATCGAATTATTGGTACATAGTGTGAGAATAAAGAAATAGACTGGAGTTTTCTAAAGAGGCCAACAATGATTATCCAACAATATGCCTAGAGGGGATTTAGCAAGGTGTATAAGTATTAGGCTCAGTTTAATGGGCAACTCCTTTTCATTATGTTCTCGAGTATTCTTGCCCCTTCGTCATATTAATGTCAACATATTGCCCTAACTAGTCACTTGTTTCTATTTACAAGTAAAATTTAACTGTAAATGTGACTTGTCGTCATTGTTCAAGTATGATATTTTAAAAAGCATCAGGGATTAATATACTATACAAAAAAAGAAACGCATAGTTGGATATTTCAAGGTGTGGTTACAGTCAATTTTGAATTGACACTGTCTTTTAGTAAATGCGTATAACAAACTGAAATTTCTCACTGAGATAACAGGATCATTGCTCTTGATGATATCATACACGCCATATGACTTTAACTTCCTTTAGCTAATCAGAGGTCACTTGAATGTCATTGTCTGTTTTTACCACCACGTGAACGCTTAACAATTTTCAAACGCCTTGGCATAGACTGTATAAGTCGCTACATTGATGATTGAATTATGGTCTCCAACTTGTCCTGCATAAACTGAGTCAGGTTTGGAATCATTTGACGTAAACGTTAACGCTGCCAGAGAGGTCAATCCAGTTCATCTCAAAAGTGTTCAATCAGGTTAAGATCCTGATTACGTAAGTGATAGGGGATCCCATTGATGTTGTAACATGTCAGAAATGATCTTGTGACACCAACAGTATGTGCTCTTTCGATGTAGTGGACAACGTAACGACGCTACGTCATTTATCGGAAGCACGTGTCGTTTGATGGTAGTGTGTTATGAACATAAGCCCATTAGACTGTCTTGAAAATGAATGAAACAAGAAAGAAATGTGTAGCATATGGCCGCCCACATTATCAGGTTACCGTTTCCAAAATCTAACGACTTGACTTTGGCAGTTTGGAGCGTATTTTTTATTTGTACACGTCTGTATAACCAATTCTTTTTCATCTCCTCTTTGCAAAAGAAATCCTGATGCATCGCTAAGACTTACACATTTACCATGTCTTAGGTTCCAGACCTGAACGTTGTTTCAGCACAGAACACGTTGCGAACGATTATGACGTCATAACATATTGCCAAAGTAGCGTCTCCTGACTCTCAATTTGATCTGTTGCAAACGATTCCGTATTGTTTGTGACGAAATTCTGTGTACCATAGACACCCTGTCAGCTGTGTACACAGCATTGACAATGCAGTAACATGGATGAAGGAACCAAATTTAGCGATCTTGACCCTCTGTGATGACCCAAGGTGTTCCAGAACGTGGACAATCATTGGTGGAACCAAATTGTTGGAAGCGTTCTAAAAGACAAGTGTTTGTGCTCTTTTAGACGTTATGACCCCTGACAAGGAATGTTTGCGACTCTCCAGTCTGAATTTTGCCAATGGCGGTGATTCGAGTTGCAGTGCCAAAACGTGGAATTTGCATTTACTCTTCATATGGTAAAACTTCTATTGCAATTCGTGATCGGTGAAAGCCTTTTGTGGAGAATGTGAATAAACGCATGTTTCCAATAGTTTCAACTTTCAAAGTGCTTATGGTTCCGTTTTGCGATGTTTTTTTCATTTTGGTCAAAAACGCGTTCAAATTCACAATTTTGAAATCAGTGACAGATTCGAACATTCAAAATTGTCACAATCAAAATGTTTCACAACAAAATGTGTTTCACAGTTTTTATGGACATATTTCGTTTTGAAAACTCATTTATCCGGAAAACATTCACCTATGCGTTTCTTTTTTTGTATAGTATATGTACATACCATGATGAAAATGACACTGTTGACACTGTCATATTAATATTGCTTTGCCATACAACGATAGCTACAGATTTAATACGAAGAAAACTAGATTGTCACTCAGGAATTAATTTTTGAAATTTAAAGTATTGGTTGAAATGACAATTAAAAACTTAAAATCTTCATATTCTCCTTTGATGTCCAGATTGAGTTTTTGAATTGCACTTTTTGTTAGATTTTGATTACATGCAATGAGACAATAATAATTACAATAGAACCGTATTCCCAATAGATCAAAGAAGACAACATATTAAAATGCCATGGACATTTCAAATGTTGAATAAAAGAAAAAAAAAGCCAACCGAATCAAGTTTTTTAAATCAGTTTGAGATAAAGGCAAAATAATTGTTTCATAGAGCTTCCAACATTTATGTTGAATTTTGCTAAACCAATAATCAATATTGATATCAATCCTTTTCATGAATGAAACGCAATCTTTGAATTATTCCACAAAATGTAGTACATCGGTTTGTCTAAATTAACTGTTAAATGAATGTATAGTATTAGACATTTAAATTTGCACATCTTGATTTATACACTTATTGACTTTTGATTCTCAATTTTGTTGTAAACGTCATGGTCAGTTTTATACTCTATCGATGCATTAACATATCTCATTCATACAGACACAGCTTTTAACGACTGCACGAAATGAAATTACGGTTTATATTTGATATTGTAAAAAATCTCTGATTTCCTGAACGTTATAAGGCAAAACTCCTTGCTTTTATCATCTAGGAGGCTATCATGGTTATTGGTGGACAGAATCAAGACATATTTTTGTGTTGAAGACCCTTATATCGTACGACTAAAAATATGATGGTACCAAACAAATAATGTTATCTCAAGACTCAATTAACATACAATGTAGTAAATGGTACAGAAATGCATGGCACACTCACATTTAATCAAACAGATGGAAAGAGTAATAACTTTGTATTGCCCTGTCCATGAATAACGAAGGTACACATTTATACTACAGTAATGAAGAGAGAGTTTGTGATCTAGCATAGATTACTAGAGACTTAACTTTGTACAATCTTTCCTCTTTGGTTTTACTTCAGATGGTATTTCCATCAACAATATTGTCAATGTGATTTGCAGGACAGATGAAAGCTGTTGTCATATTGATATTCACATGGGCTTTGAAAAGGGTTTTCAAACCTGACGCACAAGTACACCTTACTACCATTATGTGTAGGTAATAAGTTGATCTCCAGTATATGTTGACTGTTTAGTCAAGTGAAAACATTTTATTGCATCCATTACTTAATATAGTTCCTCAATCCTCCATTTTCAGAAATGACTACAGCAAGTCTAGTCAATCAAACTAGGTTAGTTCAATTTTTAAAAGCTTATAGAGCATCATGGTTATCTTGATTTCTGTTATATATTTATCTGTGCTCTAGAATGAAATTGATCTGTTGTACTTTTCCGGGGAAAAAAACACATTTAAAAACATTCAAAGTTCCTTTTCTTGCAATTCGCAAAATGTACATTGTGTCACCTTGATAATGTTCTGGAGAGAACAGAATGAATATATGTTCATCAATCTCTTAAGTAACTAATACAATCTGTCATGTAAATGGAACATATGTTCAGTTAAATTGTCTTTTGCAGAAACATGTAATAAATAACAGATACCTTTCCTGTGTAAGTTGTATTCATCTTTTTGAAAACTAGTTTGCCGTTCCTAATATGTTATAAACATGTTTAAATAAAATGGTTATTTTGCTTTATATGAAATGGTATATTTCACAAACTTTGCTGGCTACTCTCTTTAAAAGAAACGTATACGGTCGTTGTACCTCAAGGATACAAACATGCTCTAAGTTGAAATACGGGATAAATGCTATATGTTTGGTTATAAACAATTTATTTAGATTTAGTATACCTAACATACATGTAGAATGTACACAAGATTGTATCATAATGATATTCCATTTATTCATGTCAAAAATGAAATCGAGAGTTGAACTTTCCTTTAAAGATTAGGGAAGTCAATGCACTTTAATGACCATGTCTAAATATCACAGAAAAGATTAATCCTTGTCTACTGCATATAGCTATATTTCATTATTTTGAAATCATAAATTATGATTTCTGCATTTGAAAGTACTGTTATGTTAACAGTTCAAAGGAGGATTAGAATAAGGATACTGTTTTAGTTCTGTGACTTTTTTCTAAACAACTACAATTACAAATGATTACTTTCTCATAACTGAACAACAAGTAGTGATGTGTGCAAAAGTTAATTTCAACACAGTTTCAGTTTATAATGCTTTACTATATATGAAAATCACATGCCATTCCTTCGAGTAACGTTAAAAATTCAAATTCAGAAGGAATAGTTTAAGTTTTACTGATGAATACTTTGAGAAGTATTATTTCCAAATTTACTTACAATGTATAGAACATGTCATTCATTTACACTTACAAGTTAACTCTATCGACCATATAACTTAAATCTCACTTGGATAACTAACATAGTTAGGGACAACTAATATTATTTAAAACATTATACATAAAAAAGATTCACCTTTACTTCTAAAGCATTTAATTAACTTTTGATTAAATGAGACCAAAACATCATCGATGGTAGCAACAGAGCGGACGATTACAAATCACAAGATTTCAATTAACACATCCCTGGAAAAGTTTATCTTTTTTTTAAATTAGAGCATCATTGCATGATGTAGCATTACTTCATTCTATTTTGCAGTCTTTATTGATTTATTTGAAATTACTTGTATGTTTTAAATCATTTGATTATACATTTCACGTAACACTTTCAAATATTTTTATGACAACGTTTTTCATAACAAGTGTGTCTCATTGGAGTTCGGTTAACATTTCTTCTTCAAAGAAACATATGAATGAATCGAATGTGAAAGAATTCCGGCATAGTTCCAATTTTTGTAGGTAAAATATGAAGTAAAGGCATACATACTCTGAAAGAAAATAACGCTATTATCTCTTTCAAAGCATCAACTTGTCTGCAAAAGAAAATGAAATGTGCTCTCTATTTCCGTCTTTCAATGCCTCTGTCGATTATCGACTTTATGGACAGAAAGCAAAACGAAAACACCACGGGACGTGGAAATAATTACTGTTGCTACCTGAATATCAGACATTGCCTTCGGAATAAGTGGGACGCTTTTACCAACCAAAAGGCTTAAAGCTGTTTAGTATTTTTCCAAGTACGTTTCATCGAATCATTTGGAAAGTACTAGGGATCTGATATATAGATATCTCTGCATAACTATTTACACCTATTTTTTCAGTAATCAAGCCTATAGCTAAAATCTAAATAAATGACCATTAACTACAACTACAACAAAGTACAACTATCATAAATCATACAGGAATGATATGTCATACTCTCTATAACAGTTGTGAAGTGGTTTGCATGCTGGCCTCTCACGCCAGTGACCCGAGTTCGAATCCCGGTGGAGACACCAAACAAATTTGCGACTTGGGTCTCATGCTGTGTTGTTGCCCTGAGAGCCTCACATTGCACTCAGTCGATCCAGCGAAAATGGGTACCTAAAGACAGGATGTAGACCTACGGGGTCTCGACTAGCGCTAAGTAGCAGCTGTAAAAATCCTTCCTGGTAATAATGTGAATACAATGGTGTGTGTACCGCTTTGAGCATGTTATAGGACGTGGAAATACTCCATATTAATAGCAACATTATTAATACTCATTATAAGTACTGTCAATACTCTCTATGTAGTTGAGTACTAGTTACTTTGTGCATCAAATCCGTCACTCATATCCTTTAGCCTTGTGGTCTGGTGATATTAAGTCGTCTTTGAAGGTATAATGATGTTACCGTGATGCAGTATACATGTGAGATTAGTCTAGACTGTATATAATCACAAAGCAAGCGTTCCTTGAGAAATATTTCTTGATTACCTCTGATCGTAGCGAGGTAATTTTAAAGGTTAATTAAGGAATATTCATTACTCAACAAAAACCCTTTTGATAGTATTCAATGAATCGTGTGTTATATAAAACCTTATGTGACAACAACAAATAGTATATGAAAACTCATTGCTTTAAGTGTTTTTAAATCATTTGTACTAAACCACAAAGTTTAAATAAATATAATTTTCATGAACGAAACAGTTTAATTTCAATCACGATATCCATACATGTATGACATTTTGTACCCTTCTGGAGCACAGTGGTGTAGGGGTTAGCATGCTGGCTTCTCACGCCAGAGACCCGGTGTAAGCTTCCAGATTATACCCCCCTTTAAAGTATACCCGGGTAGATTCTGGGAGCTCCCAGAATCTACCCCGGGGTAGTTTCTGGAGTCTTCCCAGAATCTACCCCCTCTTCCCAAAATCTACCCCGGGGGTAGATTCTGGAAACTCCCAGAATCTACCCCGGGGTAGTTAATAGTAGCTTTCAGAATCTTCCCCGGGGTAGTTAATAGTAGCTTTCAGAATCTACCCCAGGGTAGTTACTAGTAGCTTTCAGAATCTACCCCGGGGTAGTTAATAGTAGCTTTCAGAATCTACCCCGGGGTAGTTAATAGTAGCTTTCAGAATCTACCCCGGGGTAGTTAATAGTAGCTTTCAGAATCTACCCTGGGGTAGTTATTAGTAGCTTTCAGATTCTTTCCTAGAGTTGTTTTCTTGTAAGTTCAGAATCTACCTCGGAATAGTTATCACTTCATATTCATTTCTGGAGCAAAACTCAAAACTGTAATACCTAGCTCAAACAAACTGTGTAGATGTGCCTTTTGAGGGTTTCAACTTCTTTGGATAATCATCCCCCGCCACTGAGTGGAAGGGGGATATAGGTTTGGGCTCTGTCCGTGCGTCTGTCCGGCCGAGTTAAGGGGCTCAGCTTTTCTCAAACTAATAAAGATAGGTTAACTAAACTTGCTGTGGGTCTTCATTGTATCAAAACCTTGATGGAGTTTGAAAATGAGAACCGCAAAATTACTTTTTACAGAGTTATTGCCCTTGTTTCATGTTTGTGGAGGGAGTTCACGAAGGGAACAATTTTTCTCAAAAACTATTTAAGATAAAATAACAACATTTGCAGTGTGTCTTTAGGGTATCAATACCTTGATGGAGTTCAAAAATGAGGTAAATGCAATTACTAATTACAGAGTTACAGCCCATTTAAGAAATATAGGGTTTTAATGAAAACTTTTTTTTATTTTTTAATCTTATATTTTTCGAAACTCCATACAACAAAGGACATGTCAGAATGACAATTCCAGACATAACACGTATATACAAGTAATAATTTAACAACGTACACAAGATTTGATGAATAGACAATTTTGTATTCAAAGTTCAATCTGACATTGGATGGTAAATAGCAGATATTAAAATCTGATCTAATAATTCAGACTAGATAATGACAAATTGACCAAAAATTAATAAAGCTGTCATATTTACAATTTGTATAGGCTTTAAATCGGTCAACAAAATATGCAGTTTTTATTTCCTCTTGTACATGTTTAAAGTTTGGGATTTTCTCCTGTTGTTTCATTTTAAATATGTCGTATTTCACAATAGTTGTCAGCAAATTAAGGACATAGTTTTGTTTTTCGGTATATCCTAAGATGATATTCTTGTTAGAAAATTTGATATAGGTTCCTGTTTTCTAAAGTATCCATTCTTCCAATATTTTCCATATAGTTTTGGTAAACTTACAATCATAAAATATATGTAGAATTGATTTGTTCTCTGTTTAGCAAAATGTGCATTTGTTTGATTCTTTGAATCTCATTTTTGTTAGAAGCTTGTTTGTTGGAAGAAATCTATGCAATATACTATATTGGAGCCATGAATGTTTAACGCTATTGTAGGTTTTAAATGTTAATCTTTCTATGGTTTCCCATGTATTTTCGTTAATAAATTCATTTAGATCTTTTTGCCATTTATCTCGGTATTTGAGAATTTTTGTGCTTTTTCTGTTTATGAGTATGTCATATATATCTCTACAGCCTTTTGGATCGCCAGTTATATTTTGTAAAAAGAAGGGTAAAATTGGCAGTGGTATCTTCTTTTCAATATGAACATTTGAACGTAATATTTTATAGCTTCTATTATCCCTAGGTAATCAAGGAAGTTTGTCTTGCAACCAAAAGTATTTCTTAATTGTTCCATGGATAGGAAATTACCATGGCTATCAATGATATCATTTATGTAAGTGATCCCTTTACAGGAGTTATGTTTATAATTGATAGGTCTATCTTTACATTTTCATTTTGCCAAATGGGTTGTGATAAGACATCGTCGGCGTTTTTAGTGTTTTGACCTTTTTTGTTAATAAATTTGCCCCACGATGTTAACATGCCTCTCAATAAGTGATTTGTTCGGGTTGTTATTACAGATTCGTTTATGTGTTTTTCACATGTTTGTATAAAGCTGTCTATATTACCTTTAATGCTTGTTTGTATCAGAGTTGTTTAATCTTTTCATCCATGAAATTTTTTGTGATTGAATGAGACTTCTTATATCTGGAAGCCTAATTCTGCCTTGTTCATAGTTGTTAGTGATAGTGTCACAATTAACTTTGTCGGGTTTGTTTTTCCATATAAATTTGTAGCAGAGTTGTTCAATTTCTTTTATCATTTGATCGCTTGGGTTTGCAAATAAATGGTTAATTTGTGGTAAAAGTAAGCTTTTTAAGAATGGTATTGCGACCTAGTGGAGTTATGTCTCTAGCCAACCAATCAAAACTTATTTGGCGGGGGATGTTGATGACCATGTTTTCTTGTTATTATTGGTTGTGTTTATGACATTGTAAGTTGTGACAATCTATGAACCAGAAATGGGAGATGACTAAACGTCACAGTCATGGTTTATTTCTTCAAAATATTCTAAATGGCAGGGGGAAAGATGACTCTGCCTGTGTTTTTTTTTTTGTCTGTTCATCCTCAAAAGATGCAATTTATTATAAATCATAATCCTAATACCCATGCACCATACACATCTGATGAGTAATTATACCCCAACCTTACAGCGTAAGCGGGGGTATATAGCGCTCATTCTATCCGTCCGTCTGTCCGTCCGTCTGTCCGTCCGTCACAAAAGTTTGTCCGGAGCATATCTCCCAAACTATTCATGCTAGCTTCACCAAACTTCATACACTTATCAACCATGATCTCTAGATATGCCTTTTGAGGGTTAGACCAACAAAAAAATTCTTGTTTGCATTTTTCATGGATATATGACTAAAAAGGGATTCAATGATAAATTACTACTACAGTGGAAAGAAGACTAACACAATGAGATACTGTATTCTCAACTATCATACAACTTTAACCAATATTAATCAGTTTTACTATTTGAATTTTTTTCTAACAAAGTTGGAAGCGGGGTATGTGAGCTTTGCTCGCTTCTTTACTTGTATTGTATGTGTATTGTCAACTAGGATCTTGAAGGTTGGTCAAGTAACTGCATATCAATCAAAACACAACATGTCAAGACAGATAGGATTTATTAGGATAACAACATTATTATAACAGTGTTGATATGCATGTACTGTCCAACCAATCCTAAACATATATCAACACTAAAGGTAACCATCAAAAACACCTCTTGTGTGTGTATATTTATATATAAAAATATATGTGGACATGTCTCCTTTGCCAATGATGGATCAATTTTCAAGACAGACAAAGCTTATATCGTAACAACAAAGCACTTGCCAATGTTCAAAAGTGGGCCGAAACAAAACTGTTGACACTATCAGAAGAGAAAACTGAATACACCAACATAACCAAGAAGAGGAAGCGTGCAGTTCCTCTAGAAGAGCTGAACATGCACATCAAGAAGAAAATACGCTACAACAAACACCCAACAACAAGATTTTGGGACTGTTCCTTGACCCAACTTTCAGCTGGAAAAACCACCTCGATATGCTGGTAGAAACCTGCTCGAAACGCTTGAACCTGATGAAGGTCATCGCTTCACAAGAATGAGGTGCTGATTTCACCACCTTGCGGACAATATACATTGCCTATATCTGGAGTAAGATAAGTTACGGAGCTGAGGTTTGGTCATCATGTGCAAAAAACACCTTGCAAAACTCAAAAAGGTTCAGAATACAGCTCTACACCTTCTAACCGGTGCATTGAGGACAACACTTGTAGATGCCATGGAAATAGAAGCATACATCAAGCCCCTGGACCTCTACATCAACTCATGTGTCACAAAAAAGTTTGTACTGTGTCGCTTCCTCCCGAAGAAAATGCCTGAGCACATACATCCTGCTACAAGCCCAAATAGTTAGTTTCTATGAAAGAGCAAGAACTCTTCTACATGATATGAGTCTTAAGATCCCGTAAGTGCCAAAAGAGCTTCCTGTCACTGATGTGATAAACCTCAATTGGATTGGAGCCCCCCAAACACAACTGAAGAACTACCAGACAAAAGCACTAAATCAGACATTCCGGCCGCACTACTACAGTCAACCCTAGAGATGATCAACACCAAATCAACAAAGGCAGAAATCCACCTTCAATGGATCACGAGTCATTTGGGCATCAAGGACAATGAAGAGGCGGATCGACTAGCCTTAAGCCTTAAGCCGTCAAGTCCAACAACGCCTACCATATCGCCCAACCCTGTCCAACAATATCACCAAGTGCATCAGCCAACAGTGGTTACATGGATGGCGGCAATATCAGCTCCAACCTAAACGGAACAGGTGCAGGTACAAGACCTTGACAAGGAAAGAACAGGTCCAGCTGACAAGATTGAAATTCAGCCACTTCCCATTTCAGTTGTATCTACACCGTTTCAACTTGGTGGATGAACCATTCTACAACTATGTCAGGAACCAGTCGAAACAGTATATTCAGTACATTCTTAAGTGCTCAGCACTGAGCCATGCCAGAACTTTCCGACCCATGTATAGTCTATTAGCCGAGTTTCAGAACAAAAACGTGAATGGAAAGTTGTAATAAACATTATAGAAGAAAGGAAGGAAAGGATGTGTGCAAGGGCCAGTTGTCAGAAGCACAATCTAACAGAAGTAATAGAAGTATGTATATATAGTTTCTTGGCATTGACTGATTAACACAAATCCAGTGAACACAAATGTAACATTGTAATAAATGATGAAGCTTCAAATAAATCATTACCATATTACATATAACTAGAAATTTAGAGTTGAACTCAAGTCTTTGATAGTGGTCATAGTTATCATTGCTGTCAGACCATGATATTGTTGTCATATTTTACTGCTGTTTTTTTGTAAGTTCTTTAGCACTATTAGTTTAATGACAAATACTGTGACTAAACTGAAAGTATTTAGTTTAATTTTACAGGGAGATCTTCTCACTGAGTGTCTACTTTTGATACATCACAATCAGCACAAACCATAGTCAATTACTGTACACTAATGACTACATTGAAGTGTTCATTTAGATTTGTTAGGTAGATGGCCTCTGAGGAAAGTTTGTCAAGTGAAAACGATGCTGGGTAACACAGCCATTTTAGTTCCCTTCCATACTTGCTATACACCACAATGTCAGTTTGAAGCAGGGATGCAGTGGCTATAATTTCTGCATCTGTTGCCCACACACCATTGTCTGCCATCTTTGAGGAGTTAAGGTATTCCTTAGTATTTTGGGCCAAATAATTCTCAAGATCTTCGCCGGATTTGTTCATGTGTTCTACAACTGCATCTCTCACTTTAAGAAAGGACTCCTCAGGACCACTGTAACTACTGATGGCACGAAAGTAACAATTTCTGTCTCCTTTTATGTTCATTACACGTTTGGGTTTCACAACTTCTTGTTGTCGTCCAAAATACATAGTCTTAATAATCGGAATGCCAAGAACTTTTGCAGCCTTCTTCCTGTTTGTACCGGACATTGGATGGAATAATGAGTGTGATATTCTGCTGCTAGTAGAGGTCTGAGATGTGGCAGTTGTGGTCTCATCAGGTGTTGTGGTCTCATCAGGTGCAGGTGTTGTGGGTTCATCAGGTGTTGTGGTCTCATCATGTGTTGTGGTCTCATCAGGTGTTGTGGGTTCATCAGGTGTTGTTGACTCATCAGGCGTTGTGGACTCGTCAGTTGTACAGAACACCGGTTGTGGAGGCTGTCTCTTCAGATTGGTAGCATGATAAATGTTTCTAAGTATCTGACCACTGTTGCTGTTCTTCAGTTTCACTCTCCCCTTGCTGAGCACTTCATGCACTTCATATGGACCAAGAAACCTTGGTTCCATCTTGCCCCCAATCCTGTTGATCCGTCTTGCATTTCGAAGATAAACTGTTGACCCAAGCTCTAGGTTATGGTGACTGTTGTGGATTCTATCATGCTGTTCCTTTTGAACCTTTTTGGCCTTGTCAATGTTGTTGGTCACTCGTGCGTTAATATCTTCTCTAAGCTTGTGAACAGAGTCAATGAAGTCAAGGGTAACTGTTTCATCTGTTTCCTGCACTTTGTTAAGGTCCATGGGAAGCTTTGCCTTTCTTGCATACATCACTTCGAAAGGCGTCAGCTTTGTTGAGGCATGGACGGCAGTGTGGTGGGCAAACAGTACTCCTGGAATGTAATCTTCCCAGTTGTCTCCTTGGTCATTGACAAGTTTGGCGAGAGCATTCTTCAGGGTCCTGTTGTCGTGTTCGTGTTGACCATTTGTTTGTGGATGGTAAGGAGAACTAACCCTGTGTTCGGTACCAAGTTTAGTTGTCAGCTTGTCTATTGTTGAGTTGATAAACTCCCTGCCTTGGTCACTGATCAAAATGTCAAAACATCCAAGTCTACAGACGATCTTGTAGAGGAAGTCAGCAACTGAATCTGCAGACTTGTCTGGATATGCATCTGCTTCCGTCCATTTTGAAAAGTGGTCAGTGACAGCAACAATGTAGCGATTACCACGACTTGTCTTCTGGTAAGGTCCCATCAAGTCAATACTGATCTGGCTCCAGACTTTGGAAGGAACAGGAATGGAATGGAGTGGAGGTGCATCTGTGGTGATCTTAGGGTTGAACTTGATGCAGGTCTCGCATGACTTGCAGTAGGCATCAATGTCTTTCTTCATTCCTGCAAAAGATTACATTAAATAATAAACACATATTGGGAAATTTATTACTTTTCAAGATATATATATATATAAATACAAAAGTTAAGCAACCCTCTAAATTCCAAACTAGAAAGAGGTGCCATGACAATGTAACATTGTATGTATATCTCTTCAAATTAAAAAAGTACAGTTGGTAAATGATTTTTTTTCAAAGAAAAATCTTCCATGTTGACGTATTATAAAATATGAATAAATTTGTAATCGTACTGAACTTAACCAGAAGTATGACAAAGGTAAATGTTATAAACATTGGTTTACAGTTATAAAAAAACAACATATATGTAACCAACTTGACTTTCACTCACCTAAACATGATTATCTTGCAAAATAAAAAAGTTATACTGGTTGTAGAAATGCCAATCCTATTTTAAACAGCGTAATCGTAATTTTAGAATAGATTGGGGAAACTTCTGATATCATTCCTTATGAAAACACTTTGAGGGGTCTTTACGGTTGACAGTGACCAGATTTCATTATGACGCCATTTTAAATTAGTGTGTTTTTTTACAAAATTGTGATCTACTACATGCACCTTTGGAGAAACACGATTTGGTTACAGTAATACTAGAACTAGAAGGCTAAAACTTACACAGAATGTAACTGAGACATTGGTCTTTAACCAGTTTGTAATAAACGGTTAAAATTCAAATAGTTTTTGTGCATTGGTTTCAATTTGCTATATACCAGGGCAGATAACCCTGACAGACAAAGTTGATGATATAATTTTGAGAGGCAAATTAAAGTTAGACATTAATAAGGTCTTTAGGATGAAGAATAAGATCGACCACGAACAGTCAAATCAGCAGGTTTCCTTTCACAAAGTTCCATTTTCATAACCCACATAACTAAAAAGATTAAAATGATAACTGCGCCATTCTTTAGAACTGACATACAAGCAGCCAGGGTACTGAAAGAAGGGGAGAAATCTACTTGAAGAAGGGGGAAAAAAAAAAGTTCAACCCTCACTCCAAAGATTACCAAATCTAGGCCTTTGGTGGCTTCAGACCGCTTCAACATTTTTACATATGTTTGTGATGGTTAGCGGGTGAAAATTGTCAAAAATCTAATTGCACCTTTAATGATGCCAAAGTCACCATAAATGGCCTCGATGATCATGCACTGATATTTTTGGCTGAATCCTGTTAGTGTGTTATTGTCACTTTGCTACTACATTTTAAAGCATATTTTTGTCATTAAGATATTACAGGCATTTTTGCAATGAAACCATCATCCACAAATACAAGAATTGTTAGGTAGTAATATGTGGTAGAAAGAGATTTACAAACTCCTTTAACATCTTTCGAGTTGCAAAAAGCTTATATTGTCCTTGTCATACCACCATGGTTTACAAAATGTATTGAAATTATTATTTGTTGAAACCATATACCTTATCAATGTCAGCCTTTTGAAAAAATAATGTGGTCTACAATATTATCAAATTAGCCAGTGTACTATTATGCAAAATTCCTGTCTATCTTAATATTATTGTGACTGGCTTAAAATATCTGAGGAGGTTTTCACATTTGAGTAGCATTGAAGTTAATCTTTACACATTGTGTCCTGCTCAATACTCAATAAGCATTTCAATAAGAAGATGCCAGAATATGTAAAAACGTGACATTCTCAGACAGTTTTTAATATGAAATAGAAATATCAATAAATGAAAGAATATTGTTAAACTTGTAATTAAATAATTGTCTTCTGTTGAAAAAATAGGCATCAGGGTGCATAATTAAATGAAGTGTGTCTTTAATCATAAGTTTGAATGTGTTACAATGTGACTCTATGACAAAACTGATGACTCTAAACCTATTTAACTTCTTGGATAAAAAAACAAACAAGGTTTTTATGGGGTTTTTTTCAAATTATTTTTCTTGACAAGGCTTCTTTGACATAATAATAAATGTATAATAAAGAAGGGTAAAATATTATCTTAAGAGACTGTGTTTGAACATTTTATATAAAGTAGCGGCATGGGATTGGGAAAATAAGTTAATGATCATGATATAAAAAATATCAATACTTATGCAAAAAAGACGTCAAAACAAGAATCAGCTGACAATTGTAGACAATTATGAAATTACGATTGAATTTGTAATGGACCTGTAGTGCCAAAACTAGGCAATAGACAACGGGTTTCAGACATCAAAATGGCTGGAATCATACGATTTTGGAATAATCTTGCATTCTTTTGAGTTCAATCTGTTAATCAAACACTTCTCATTGATTTCAAGGGGTCATAACAGTTGACACTGATCATCTTTTGTTATTACACCATTTCCCTTGAATTGTGTTTTTTGAAGATTTTGTGACTTTGAAGGTTATTAGAGGTCTAAATAGTGACTTTTGACTAACATTTTAATACTAAAGTTTGACCTAAGGGCTTGAAAGAATTGAATTATCCACATCACAACTTACGTTTCTTAGAATAATGTAACTTGTTCTTTGACATAAAACTAAAAAATTTTTATGAATGCAAATATCCACAAGATGCGATTCATTAGCCGGATGAAACTTTCTTCAATTAACTATTCCATTAATGTTCTATCATACCATACCATTATTTCTACAAACACATTGCCTTCTCTTTGATCAGGCAACTTTTGTTGCTGGAAAAACTTTGGGGTGCTTAACTTTTTTCCGTATGTATAGTTCGCTATTTCTTTTGGATGTTTACACATGTCATACACCTAAAAACATATATGGCAGGGGCATATTGGATTACCCTCGGTTGTCCGTACATACGTAACCACTCTATACAGGGTATTGTTTATCCACTTCTCCTCAAAAACCATTTAACAGATTTAATTGAAATCGCACACATGGCTTTTAGGCATCCTACGGGTTTGCATCTCATATTTTGTTTTCCAACTTTTGAATTTTATTTTCAATTTTCTGTCATGTTGAACTTAGGTGATTTTTTTTGCAAGTGTAAGCTCATAGTAGTGTGGTAGGAGGTGTTGTTAATCCACTTCTCAAAAAGTACTTGATAGTCTGTGCTATTCTTCCAAACATGCTTTATAGGTATCCTAAAGGTATGCACCTTATATTATGTTTTGGGAATTTTTAATTTTCTACATTTTAATGGATGTTTGAACTTAAATTAAACTAAAGATGTGCATCCCTTTTTAAATTCTATGGTAGAAAACATTGAGAACTTTTTTATAAGCTGGGTCATCTGTGTCCCATGGACACAAATGTTCTAGTTGTAATCTTATTTTGTTTTACTTTGTTTACTGTAAGAAAAAAAGCAAATCACATCAACATTAAGCTACCAATAATCAGTAGTCCAAGACAAACATTGAGCTAACATTGTATCCATATAACCTTTTTTGGAATGATATAAATTTACATTTGGCTGAATTTGGTTTTGTTATATAAAACATTTATTCCAAGCATCTTGACTGTAAATCTTCTTTGTTGGTTTGGTAACCTGTTTGTTCAAAACAAAACAGAATTACGAAAAATCATTGGCACTGATTCAATAATATTCATCGGCGAACTTTACAAAAATGTTTAAATGACGGCTCCCATGTTCTTTTCTATGATTTTGAATTTCTCCCATTTGACATTAATACACTAAAACCCTGTATGTGTGTAAAAATCTGTATGTAAATTTGAGATTCTTTAAGCTGAACTTATTGATCAAACACTTCCCCTTCCTTAAGCTGAACTTATTGATCAAACACTTGTCCTTCCTTAAGATATACCACTATCTTTGACAATTGAATCAGTAGAGTCCCATAAACATCTGGGATTGACTTTGCAAAGCGATTGTAACTGGAAAACGCATATAGATGATATTATTTCTAAGGTTAGTCCAATGATTAATTGCTTGAGAAGTTTCAAATATCGCCTCCAGAGAAAGACATTACAGACGTTATATGGATCATTTATTTTATTTTATATTTGGAATAATTGTACGCAAACTCAAGAGTTACTATTAGAAAAACTTCACTTGGATGCCCTTAGAACCATATGTGGATCCGTTAGAGGAGTAAGTCATTCCATGATCTATTTTGAAACTGGGTTTACACCTCGAAAAACTCATCAAATGTGTGTATTCCATAAAATGTTCAATAATAGAACTCCAAAATATTTATCAGATTTGATACCACTAAAGTTATCCTCTGTATCCACGTATGAATCTAGATCGTCAAATATACTTCAAGTACCTCTTTTTCACACAGAAGCATATAAAAAATAATTTTTCCCATCTTCTGTATTGGAGTGGATGGAATATGCTTGATGATGAATTAAGAAACATGGACTCATTTTTATTGTTTAAAAAACACTTTGATCGAAAGGTAACATGTAATGTACATCATATTGTCAGAAACTTTTGAAGTAGATACCACCAAATTATCCATTGTAAGTTAAGAAACGGACATAAATTCGATCGATTTTTACAAAATACGTCATGCTGCTCCTGTGGTGACCATTATGAAGATGCAATTCACTATTTCATTAGGTGTCCAAAATGCCCGTTTTCGATCAGGGTGTTTCTTTTACAGTAATGGTTATGAATCACAAATTATTTTATTTGGAAATCATTCTCTTTCCGACGAAATTAACGCGATGATTGTAAAATCTGTTCATGATAATCTAACCCTTACAAAGCGTTTTTCTGTATAATCTATAAATATTTATGCTAAAGTGTTCTATCTACAATGGTGATGAATTAAGATATGTTGTAAAAATGTATATTCATGTATGGGAGAGGTATCCAGATAGGCTGATAGCCTGTTTACCAATCCCTTTCTTTTTGAAATAAATATTGTTTAAACCATGCCATGTGTGCAATTCCAATTTAATCTGTTGATCGGTTTTTGAGGAGAAGATGATGAATGATACCATTTATAGAGTGGTTACGTACATACGAACAGGCTTACAACCGAGGGTAACCCATTTTGCCCCTTCCATATATGACAGGGACAAAAATCAACAAGGCTTATGCACTATATTAATTGTTGATGGAAAAAGGCCTTACCTTTCCAGTAGAATTTCTCTGAGATCTTCTTATAGGTCTTCTCTGTTGCAAAGTGTCCACCTGTAGTTGGGTTGTCATGGCAAGCTTCTAGGACACTCTTGAGTCTGTGTGCTGGCAAAACCTCTTTTGCACCGTGGAATAGTGTTCCATTCTCAACCCTGTATGGTTTGGCAACTTGTCTGAACTTGGACTTAGCATTGGTTCTAACTTCACCCTTCAGCTTGTATATTTCTTCAGGATAGCCATGTTCAGTTTTCGTGTGGTACTTCAAAAGGTCAGTGTGTAGTTGGTCTTCCATGATTGTAAATAATCGAATGTAACTGCAAATCATGCTCTTATATACATGTTTCAACATAAATATCACTCACTTTTGCAGCATTAATACAGATTCTATCATTCACTTCTCACGGAATTAATTATTTGTCTTTAGTTTTCTACAACAACAACAACATCTTCAACAACTTAAGATCGTTTTAATGAAATCTCTTATCATTCTTCTTATGATACTGCTCAGCTCATCTAGACCACTGTTAGGTATTAATGAAGTATATGATAATCCTCTCACTGTGTTTTGATAGTTATCAAGCCAACAGAGAAGATGACATTAACAAACCACCACCTCATCAGAGTTAAGTGAAATTGTTGTGATAACAAACAATTATCCATTCCAAAGCCATTAAATAAGTTCTTAGAAATAAGAAAACTTCCCTTGTTATTGGTGAGTTGAGAATAATGAGATCAAAAGCTTTTGTTTGAACTTTTGGCTACCCCATATTCATACATGAAATTGAAATTGATTATTAAATTTAGTCTTAGTTACAACAAACGCCAATTATGGATTGAATATTCTTTATTGTTTTTAGCCTTCCACCTCTACTTTCTTATGAGTGTAATGGACTACCATTTCAAGTGCTTGTTCCCATACAATTTCAATAACAAATCCAATAACAAATTACAATTTTTCTTTCTTTAAACCCACCAATCTTTTAATAAATGCTTCAATTCTAACACAATTATTCAACTACAATTTTATTTTATCACAATTAAAAATACCATCACAAATACTACTTTAAACCTTTTTACCTCAATATAATTTCCACCTATTCTAAATTTCATGCCCCCTTTTTTGGAAATAATTCAGGCTTAGACCCCACGTCGGCGACATCACCGTATGGTGAAGAAGACGTTGAACCCCAATCCAACAACAACATTCTACATGAAACATATTTGACTCATAATATTTGTTTATTCATATGTAACAATCATATATTGATCAGCACGACATAAAACAATCTTTTTGCGTGCTTGTATGTACTGTTCACTCTTTATGAACATTGAAGAGATACAAAGATGTAAAACAATGATTTCAGAGAGCTCATACTCAATGGTAGATCATGTTTGAATTATGCATCAATTGTTCAGCTCAAAAACTGTTTGATCATTTATAGTAATAGAATTAGCAAAAAAAAAACTTGAATGTAACTAAATAAATTTCCTTTATCAAAGTAAGCACTACAAGCAAAGATTCTGGGAGCTGCCAGAGATACCAGTAATCATGAGGTAGATTCTGAAAGCTACTAGTAACTACCCTGGGGTAGATTCTGAAAGCTACTATTAACTACCCCGGGGTAGATTCTGAAAGCTACTAGTAACTACCCTGGGGTAGATTCTGAAAGCTACTATTAACTACCCCGGGGTAGATTCTGAAAGCTACTATTAACTACCCCGGGGTATATTGTATATTGAGGTAAAGAGGGGGTAGATTCTGGGAAGACTCCAGAAACTACCCCGGGGTAGATTCTGGGAGCTCCCAGAATCTACCCGGGTATACTTTTAAGGGGGGTTATATTTTCAGACTTTACACCGGGTTGGAATCCCGGTGGAGACACCAAAAATTTGTGACTTGGGTCTCATCCTGTGTTGTGTCCCTGGGCAAGGCACTTCATCCACATTGCACTCAGTCCACCCAGCTGTTAAAATGGGTACCTGAAAATTGGATGTACTAACCTACATGGTCGTGATTAGCGCTTAGTAGCAGCTGTGAAAGTACACTCCTTCGTGGTAATAATGTAGCGCTTTGAGCAAGTCTTAGGACGTGGAAAAGGCGCAATATAAGAATGCACCTAATTATTAGTATTATTATTCTAGAATAATGAGTGCTGCAATATATCTCTATAATGGTTCTATATAATAGCATATAATTAAATTGTCTGTGATAATTTCTGTCATCACATGAGACTTGCGGAATGAAATGTATTTATATATAATAACTAGTTATTTTAAGAAGAGTGGATAAGTGAAAGGTTGGGTAATTACACATGTACACTGACATGACGTGAGAAGAATTATTCATGTAGGTGTGAGCTCTATCCGTCCTTGTGTCTGTTCGTCCCTCTGTCAGAAGACACTATTTACCAGGAACTATTGAATGAATGAATGATAATTGATTTATTTTGCGCCTGTCTTCCAGATAGTCATGACTGCTCAGCGGCGCTTGTTGAAGTGGGCGAAGAAAGGATAAGTCTTGAGATGGCTTAGAAAAGAGTCTTCTGTTGGACATTTTCTTATATCAATTGGCAAAGTGTTCCAGAGTTTTGGGCCAGCAAAGCATAATGCCATTTCACTATTTAAGGAAAGTAATACCTAATTTGCTGTGTCTTCAGGGTGTCAGTATCCTGTTTGAGAAAGTTGAAATAGTGCAATTCTTACATATCATGAGTGGGTGATGCTCTGTATTTTGGACACCGTTGCATGGTATCTTCAAAGGGGGGCATTTTTCTCAGAAACAGGAAATTTGCTGTGTATCTTTAAGCTATTAATACATGTTAAGAACTAGAAACATGAATCTTCTTCTGCAATGAACGCTGGAGGCTCTGTGACCATAATTACCTGAAAGCTGAATCATTGTCTATTTGCTGGTTATTACATGTTTGTCCTGGTTACTAGGTCGAATTACCTCAATGTTGACAACAAATTGACCACAATGAAATTTACAAAGATGGTGCCAGGGATGTGATGGACCAAATCTGGTTTTCTCATCTGTTATCCAATCATTGAACGATTCAAAAGCATTCCTTGCTTCAAAAGAAGAGTGATATGAAGTAAAAGGATTATATAAAATCTGAAATATTATACAATCATTGACTTCAGATGAGGTGAATCCAATGGTTTCTAGACTTTAGGACAGTTATATTGTCGCCTCAGTGAACATAAGTTTTCGAGGTCAATAAACCATTGGATTCTGTTTAATTATATGATTCATGAGAGTTTCAGTTATTTCCAAAATTCGGATTTTTTTTTTAAATTTCATGTTTCAATTGCTAACCTTATATAAGTGACGTTGTTATTAAATAAAATATTGACTTATGATGTTTAGAGATTTTCTTAATCTGAATTAACCTTTTCTTTTCTTCAATGTACGTTGGCACCGGCAAAATGTTTAACGCTATAACTGCAAAGAGAAGCAACTCTAAACAGCCCTCCTCGCTTAGCTTCTTGCAGTGGTGATTTAGCTCCAGGTCACTGGATTGTTATGTTGACCTCGCGTGACGTTTCCCGCGGTCAACATAAGGTTTGATCATTGTTGATGACCATCTGCCTCCCCCAATCAGAGAACAGAACTCTCGTCCATCATATGATAAAAACTCTTAGTCATAGCGCGTCAAACTTGCGGGCGGATATGGTCCCAATATCGTATAGTGGTGATATAATATTATGCAATTAAACACTTGTTCATTTCAATTGTTTGTTACAAATCATTTTGAACCTGTATAAGTTGTTAAATTATTATGTTAATTTCACAAAAAATAATCATCTCTTTGAAGCGGTTTTTGATGTCGTCAGGGATAAGATAATTAAATTTTTGAGGTTTTCAAATGTATTCATACTATATCAAAGTGAAGGGAGGACAGTGTGTGATATGAACTTACATTATTAAAAATATCTTAGACCTTTCTCTAGATGTCACTTTTTCCTTTTGGCTTTACTCTAAATATTTATTTTTTTAAATCAAGCAATGAATTTATCCACCACTCAACTGTCTTGCCATCCTTCATGAATACATCTTCAACTGGACAAGGTCTTTGTCTAAGATTGTGTAAACAATCACTGAGGTTAATCTTATATCTTGATATACAAAGTGTATTAGCACGTGAAACTTAATTCAGGGACTACAGGGACTAGGTGTGCATATTTAGAAATCAGACAATAAATAAATATATTGAATCAAACTTGGTAGTAGAAACTTATTATTATTTTATTTGTTTGTTTCATAAATGTTTGAAAATCAACTTAAAATACTCCAGTGAACTTAGTGAATCTTAAATTTTTATGGAAAAGCTCCTCACAATGTCTCAAACCAAGAAAATATCAAGAAAAACCAGTGAGACCTGAGACCTCCCGCCCGTCCTTTCCGTTGATAAAATCGATATCATCTGTGTTGAAATAGGCAACTTTTATCAGGGAAACCACAAGCAAACCGAAAAGGACGTGTCTGTAGCGAATTTCACTGATAATTGGTGTGAGAAGAAAGAAATAGGTCAGTGTTATTGACAGAGGCTATAAATCGTCATCCAAAATCAATAGAACCATACGGTCTCTCTTCAGATGATTTAAAGTTGATGTTCAAGTATTAGACAACCTATCATGAGTGACAACATCTTTTCATAGCATACAAACGTTTCTTGGATATGTCGTGACCCTTCATCATGTGAATGAATCTTTTCATCCTACTCATCAGATGAGTGTCATATATATGTTTCTAATAAAGGGACAGGAGAAAATGCAGAAACGTTTCACACGCCAAAAGGAAGTTGTTGACCAATAAGGAAGTTGTTGACCGTTATATTTCGAAAACCTAAATGAATAAAAGTGGTGGAACTCTCTTTGAAACAGTTTGAAATGATTGACAAAGCTTTGACATGATATTAAAATAATTATATCGGATGATCTGTGTAAATAACTTATGAGTGAATTATATATCATACACATCTATAATTACAAATCCAAAGTATTTCAAATATCATATGTTATATGTTTTTTATCCATATTTTGACACGGTAAATGTTTATTTATTTTGTTGTCGAACCTGTCTTTCTTACTAAAACATAAAGCAGTTATTTATTGCATCGTATGTCAAGCAACAAGACCCAAACTCCCCTGAAATTGATCATAAACATACTACGAATGACAAAAGCAAAAACAAACCATTTGTGGCATTTAATTGTGTTTAAATAATGTATGATGTTCTATCAAGGATTTTTATCATAGTTTGTAGACATTCGGACAGTTTTGACTAGAAAATATTAATAATTCATAGAAAAATACATAGATACATAGATTTTTATACATATATTTTAAACCTGTTTATATGTAACTATAGGCATTTATCATCCAAAAGTGGCTACCACAGTAGATATCGCTTTTCTGAGATCAAGCGATATCTACAAGCGATATCTACATTGTAGATATCGCTACAATCATATCGTCATAATCCTATTACATCATCAGTTAAATGACATCACAAGGCTTTGACATCACTTAGAACACAGATGACAATACTGATGTCACAAAGTTCATGGCTTAACAATGCTATGACGTCATAATGCTGATGACGTCACAATGCAATGACCTCACTGTTCAAGAAGTCTAATGACAGTTTTGTGTTCAGATATGTTCATTCTTTTGCTAATAACTGTTGAAAAATGATTTGGATGATAAATAAAATCTCACCCTCGTGTCTTCTGATATCAAATATATCAACACTCGTTGATTAAAGTAAAAATATCCTCGGCAAGCCTCGGATATTTGTAACTTTAATCAACTCGTGTTGATATATTTGATATCAGAAGACACTTGGGTGAGATTCTCTATATATACCAGGATATAACCATTAAAATCGTCCGTCCATTCTTCTGCACGTTTATGTTCAATTTTTCTGTTCATTTTCCTTAACAGTCATATTGCTTAAACTGATGGGTGATTGTCAAAACAACTTCATGTCTGTAGATTCCCTGACATAACGTACTGTCCTGATATTTTTACATATAAATTTACAGTTCACACTGTTCATACAAGTATACAAGGCTGATTATAAATTTGTGATTCTTTATTGTTTAATTCATAACTACTAACGGTATGTAAACATGTAAACATGTAACGATAGCATAAATTTTGAACAAATCAACTATATGTTTCCAAATCTATAAATAATAATTTTGATTCTTATGCAGTAAGTCAAAATAAGTATCAAACATGTTGACATAAAACATGAAAGACAATATGTCTTATTCATCAAGCCGACATACTAAGAAAACAGACACAACTTATTCCATTTAAAAAATGGGAACTTTTTCTTACAAATAGGGCCTACATTATCCAAACATCAATCAAACAGCTATATCCGGCAATACAAAACACAAATGTAGATATGATAGACAATACAAAATGCATCATAGATTTATAAAACTTCACCATGGTAATGATCTGAATTTCATAATTATAACTCAAATTTAAAGGATACCTGAATGATGTCTTCCCCTATTCAGTTCAAAATAATACCCAGAACTCCTAACAGGAAATGCAATGCCAGCACTGGGCCAGTATTGAACCACATACTGGGCCAGTTCTCGACTAAAAATGACCCATTGTAAGAAATCCCATAATGCATATAGACAGGAAATGATATGCCTCTACTTGGCCAGTAGTGAGACAGTACAGTAGTCCAGTACCCTATTGTCAGTACTGGAGCATTGCAGTTCTGCCTTAAGTGGTACGATTCGGGAAAACCGATACTGTGCCAGTACTGGTTCGGTCCGTTAGTCTGTATGCCTTACCAACTTTATCAGCCAGTATGAAGCCAGTACTGGCCCAGTTATGTCATGTTTGCCGGTTTAGTAATTCTGCACTCACGTGGATAGGCCATTTTTTGCCTGAATTAAATCAATCATTAAAAATCCTCATTGAATGGATGTTGAAGTTTATAAATTATAGACACAATTTAGATTATGCTTCATAAAAAACATGACTTATGTTGAACCTAAAATATAAATATAAATAGCTATTTTTGTTTCTATGACTAATGCATGAATTCCGGGGGCTCTACCATCTTATACCACTAACAATTTACTTATATCGTTTCCAGTTAGAAGGTATTGATTATTTCAGTCTTGACAAATAATTGGCTGTTTAAAATCGTTTTTGGTGACCATGACAAAGTGACCTCCATTAGAGTGAAAATGTTTTCTGTTGGGAGACATAAATCCTTGTTAGATCAATAAAGCAAACGATCCCACAAGCCCTCTCATCACCTCCTGTACATATGTCTCTGCTTCAAGTTTGTTGCTTCATTCTTGAGGAAGCTTGCATTTAGCAAGCGAAACGTTGAATCTTATGATGGTTTTAGAGTAGGATATATATATATTATTCATGTCAATTGATTAAAGTGACCTAAATCGAAATCCTTACATCGAAAAACTAAACAGATCAATTCTCAATACACGCAAATTTGTTTGCAATTAGAGACACTTATTACATACGTAAAAGGAGTGTTTGTTCCAACCAGTTCCTCTGACAAGATTTTTTTTGAAGATGCCTTTTAAAATTATGCCCATTTCAATAAATATTGGGATGTAGAAAAGAATATCATGTAATGCATAAATGAGTAGCGGAGAAATCAATCAACTTTACTCACTAGAATCAATCAGTACAGCTAAATGTACGCCCATTAGAGAAGAGAATTGTACACCATAATTTTAGTTAGTCAAGTTACGTCAGTGTATCAGCTGCTATTGTTCTGTACTGTTCTTAAAAATTACAATTTGTATGGCTTCTTTTATGTACAGAGCTTGAGATTTTTTTAATCAAATGACTTTCAGTTTAGAATATATTATGTTCTTTCTGACTGCGTCTAACTATAATTATAATACACTCAGGGGCAAAAGAAACGATACCATAACAAATGCATGATAGGTTAATCTACGATTGATAGTTACGGTTGAAACAGGGTTAATTCATGTATTCAAGAGCTAACTGAACAAAGTTTTTAATTTCAGAGCTATATCTGTTACCACTTTTGAAATACAAGCCTTTCAAAAAACGCTGTTAAAAAATCTCCTTAACTAGACGAGATAGGATAGTGAAAATGGCACTTTTTCATGTTTTTAAACCAAAATACAGCCAAAATGCGTGAATAAATTAACATCTACAAGGGTTATTTATATTGATACCATCTTAGATTTTATAGATTTTTAAATTTCATAATTATTTTATTCCAATTTCAAAGATTATGACCAAAAAGAACATCGAAAAAGCTGTTTTTTGACCCCTCGTGTATTTGAACAGTCATACAATTATAAGTATAATACTTTGATGTTTGAAATTGTGAGTACTTCTTCATAACTGATGTGCCTATCACAAGGCCTCGTAGTCGCATTTAATTTACAACAGGATTTTGTTTTGTACTCTTTTGAAACGTTGGTATCGTTTCTTTTGCCCCTGAGTGTATATATACATGTAGTATTTTTAGTAAAAAAAATAGTAGCACATTGATTATGAAATACCATACCATCAAAAAGTTTAATCAATGTTGGAATGACTAATTTACTCAAGCCTTCCTGTCTGGTTTATCATCACAATACAATCCTTTTAGATAATATCCTTGAAATGAGTGGAGTAAACGTCATGCTAGAGTTGGACTTTGAAAACCAGATATTTCCATCTTCCAGATGTTAATGACTTGAGACTGTCTTTTTGTCTATGTAGATTTCTCACACAACCAGAGGTGTAGTCTTTCAACACATAACTATGATTTACTATCAATTTCGGATTAAGTAAAATCCAAACTTCCAGTAAGAGATAACATGTACTTAACCCCCTCCAACCCGTTTCAATTTAAGGTTTATGATCACTTATACCAGGTAGTATCTGTATTGCGTGTCCGAAATGCGTGTATGCATTGTATGCGTGTAAAAAAAACGTTATTTATGAGGTAGATTGATCAGATATTGTACTTTTGTAAACTTTAATACGGCCTATCAGAAGCATTGTTTATACTGTAAACTGTGTTTGTAGAACTGTGCTTGTATTGAACGACGAGCATAGAATAATAATATCTGCAACGTGATAGATATTCAAAGTTGTTAGTCTTTCATCTCATAATTCATCTAAGGTTTATCATTACACAATAAAGTGTTGCAATAAAAGCCTATTTAAGGCATGGATATTCTGTAACAAGGTAAGGTTGACAATAATTGAAACATTTTTACTTTGGTAACTGAAGAATGAGACGTCGTGTTAACACTTCAAAGGACCATGCTCGATTGAAGATTCTAAACTATGTGCGAGCCTGTTGTCAAAGGGAAATCATATTTTCAGAAACTATTTAAGATAGGATAACCAACCTTGCTGTGCGTCTCAAGAGTTCCAATACCTTGATTGAGTTTGAAACTGAGATTAATGCAAACATATCTTATAGAGTTATACTCCATTAGAAAAATGTTTAGAGCTTTAATGAAAACTAATTTAGCGGGGATATTGATGACTGTGCATATCCTCTTGTTATTGTTATTTTCCACAACAATCACATTACTTAAGATATATAAAAACGACCTATTTATGCCGGAAGCACACATGCCTAGTTTGACAAATGCGTTACGTAGAGACTGTGGATCAATATGTACAATATCTACACCCGAATATCCCGTCCATAGATATTTTAATTCATTTTAAATGCAGTTTACCGCACTTTATTACTTGATTTTACTGCAAATTGTTTTTCCTTTAAGATATTTTTGTAAGTGTTTTGAGCTACATGTATGTTTATGATATAACACCATTCTCTCAAACGGTTTTGAGTTAATGTAAATCTCCACATATATCATAAGGTTTTGGATGTCACATAAAACAGTTGCATTTAATATCAAGCAAACGAGTTTACTTTTGGAAGCAAATTGTTGATTGTGATGAACACAAACATCTAACACAACACAACAGTTACAATTACAAATCTTATTACCTTCAGCAATTGTTGCCGTTATGTGCGAGAGCTCATAAGTTCCCTGTTATGAATGAGTATTGTTGTTTGTAATTGTATGAAGAATAACTTAGGGAAGAACACGAGGCTCACTGTGTCACACTTGTTTTAGGTAAAGTTGTTTATATATGTTATGAATACTTTTGCGACAGGCACACAATTGGTTATCAATTTTAAGTTTTGTAACTTACTTTACATATATCAACCTTAGAAAAAATTTTCATTGCGAAAATCACCGGTTATCAATCATAAATTGGATAAACTTTATATACATATTTCAAGCTTTGAACTTTTGATTGTTGCTAAATGCACAAGAACGTTGTCTCACATATCAACATTCCAAGGTGATTACAATCATTTGATTCTAACAATCTAAATCTTATTCTAACAAAAGTTTTCATGTTAGTTAAATAAAGTGACACAAGTTGAACAACCATATGTTTTTGAATATGATATGATATGATCTATTGTCATATATAATCCACAAAACTACGTAAGTTTTTTTTAAGTTTACTCGGTGACAACAACAAAGCGTCCGCTGCATGATTAGTTTGAACAGGTAGTTTTTATATACTTTATGCTGAAGAGTTGTCGAAGTAAGTGAATCATCTGAATCCATACAAAGTGCTCGAGTTAGAACAGAGGTTAGCGAAGGAAGATATGAGTTGAGATATGGGAGAGAATAGATGCAGACCAAAGTAAATGAGGCTTTGCAAATAATTAATTTAAAAAAATGTTGCTGATAGGAACACTCTCTTTGATTTTCATTCGATCAGACTTTACAACTCTCGCCCTGATGCTGCTCGAATCATAACACAGGTATACCAAGATCAACGACTCGAGTACATTGTATAGACATATGTGTACAGACATATGTGTACCCACTAACCAAACATGAACTTTTAACAGCGATTTTGACTATCGATCTTTGTTGAAACAAGTATCAGAAACTCACACATTATTTAACATTGGTCAGTTGTACTCAATATCCTGTCTTCTTTCCTAAATATTTTCATGATTTGTGGGTTTTGCAAATTTCTGAAAATAGATATCAATACTAATATTCCTATATGAAGTCTTAATACTAAGAATGGCTAAGAAAACAAAGAAACAGTAAAATTATGAAATTTGAAGTCATATACCTCAGAATCCTCCTGGCTCCTTTATTGTTCTACAATCTCTTACGTTAAAGGGATTTTCAAGTATCCTCAGAATTTATCACAGTGATGAGTAGCAGGTTTGTGACCTGAACTCGAATGACCAGGGACAATTTTAACCTTCGTACAATTAGATGTCAATATTTCTACTCATCTTTCCCGTTGAGCTTTACTTGATGTGAATATTCAATTATAGCACGTGTTAACGTTAGTTTATAGGTGGAAGGTGTTTACACTATCTATTGATTAATATACCATTGGGCTTTACACTCAGACTGAAAAGATTTATCAACCTTAAGGCATTAAAAAACTGACAAACACAAACCACATCAATAACTGAAGTTTATCTCTATAAGGTAAATTTACTAACAATTGAACCAATGTTGACAGAAAAGAACACGTTATGAACTGAAATATATTATGATGCATGAAATCTTTAATCAAAATTGGTAATAGGGAGACTTAAGAAAAGAACCAAAGACCATATTCTTCGTAAACACACAATTTGTGTTAATGTCTACATAAGGAAACAGGAAAATATCAGAAGAGGTTTGAGAAGACACACTGAGTTTTCTCTTCCTTTCCTGACACATGCCCGTTATAGGTTGCTATACATAGGTATTTGCCAAAGTGGTAAAAGCCAATAGCTTACTAAATAAGAGTTACCTAAGACAAATAGAGTTACTGGTACATGGCGTGAGAATAAAGACATAGGTGAGAGTTCTCCAATGAGGCCAACAATGAATCCAACACTGCGTCTTACGGGGAGTTTTTAAAAGCAGGGTGTGTAAGTATTAGTATGGACATTTCTTATAATTATGTTCTTTAGAATTCTTGCCCCTTCATCATGGTAATGTCAACTTTCTTGTCTCATTATCAGATCACCTTCACTAGTCTCCTGTTTTCATTGTACAGGTAAAATATCACTGTAAGTGTGATTTGTCATTTCGTTATGGTTCAGGTATGATATTTTGAAAAGCATCAAGGATAATATCTACAAACCACGATTGACATCTTTGAGGACCTTCACAATGTCGACTACATGTATGTCATATTCAATTTGCTTTGGCTTACAGCAATAGCTTCAGATAAATTCTATTTTTTCCCAATATGTCAGGAGAAATCGTTTCTTTGAATTTATATGAAGTATTCCCTTCTTCAGACAAGATGACTATCTTTGATCTGTCACATGTCTAAAATTTGAAAGGAAGAAACTAGATTGTCACTCGAGAAATCTTTTTGAAAATTGAAATTATTGATTGAAATGATAATTGTAGAAAAGTAATATTCTCCATTTTCCTTTGATGTCAAGACAAAGTTGTTAAATTTTTTTTTTGAATTACAATGTTGTTGAATTGTGATTACTTTCATTAAGACAAGACAAGACAATAGCATCTACCTTAGAACCTTATTCCTAAAAGATCAGAGGAGACATCAGATTAAAATATCAAAAGACATTTTAAATTTTGTAATAAGAAAAGCCAACCGAATCAAGTTTTTTTAACATTAGTTGGAGATACGAGCAAAATAATAGTTTCGAAGGGATAACAACTTTTATGTGAAATTTTATTAAAAACATTCATTAATATTGATATCAAGCTTATTCATGAATAAATAACAAAGGTAACTTTCTGTACACAAATTATTGTGCATGTGTAGAAGCATATCAAACAAAGAAAAACAGAAACATTGGGCTGTTAACCGATTTAAAGCATTTTGAAACAGAAGTTCTGCCCATTCGTTAAGTTAATGTGGCATTTGGCGTCAGAAGTCTTGAACTACTTTCTAGTTGACAATCCAAGGAATAGACTAGGTTGGATTTCCTGACATTTATTGTTAGTTAGCATGTAATCCTCCAGAGAACTGTAATGAACTGGAAATGACAAATGGAAGTTTTCAAGTTAAATGTAGCACAACAGTTTTCTCTAAAATAACAGTGAAATTAATGAAAATAATATTTGACACATTGCACATCTTGATTTTTGTAATTGTTGATTTTCTTTGTAAAAGTCATGTCATGGTTAGTGTTAAACGCTTTAAATCCATAAACATACCTCATTCATAAAATGGTGCCAATGGCACACCTTTTTGTGACTGCAAAAAAATGAAGTTAAGGCTTATCTTTATTATTGTAAGATATGTTTTATTTCTTAAAGGGGCAGTAGCACGTTTTTAGGGCGAATATAAGGTGATGTCAGGAAAATGAAAATAAATGGTTCCAATTGAAAGACAATGTATTCAAACTAAATGAAGCAGTAATAATTCAAATGTATAACGTAAAGTTCAGCCATGCGATTCATTTCTCTTACAAAAATGAATTAAAGGTGTTCACACAAAAATGGCCGCCAATGGATTTTATGTGAAGCCTCATTCTTTGTCCTCTGACTATGGGTGATTGGCTTGTGTAATGAGATTGTTGACACTGTCAATATGATATATTTAGCATTAACTTACAATTATAAGTGAAATATTTAAAATGTAAATTTATCAAAAAACGTGCTACTGCCCCTTTAAAGGGTTTAAGACAAAAAGCCATGCTTATATCATTTACTACATCTACCATAGTCAATGTATGACAGAATCGAAAATATCATTCGACTTACAATATGATGGTGCAAAACAAAGTTTACTTTTTCAAGTCTCACTTAACATAGTAAAGTGTACCAAAATACAAGGCAAATTCACATGTAATCAAACAAACGGAAAGAATAACAACTTTGTATCACCCTGTCCATGAATAACGAAGGCACACATTTTGACTTAACTGAAGTAGACAGCCTTAACTTTGTGCAATTTAAATGTCAATGTTTTTATTGTCTTTCCTTGATGGCTTTAGTTCAGATCCATTAAATATATTGGCAATGTAGTTTGCAGGCACAGTACCAGATTGAAACTGTTGTCATATTGATTGATGTTCACAAGGGATACGAAAAGGGTTTTCAAACTGACATTCTTCTGACGCACAGTTACTCCTTACTACAAGTGTAAGGGTTATATTGAAGTTGATCTCTATTCTATGTTCTTCTATCTTCTTCAATGACTCCTTCTTCAGAAACGCCTATCGCAGTTCCAGATAATCGAGCTAAGTAATTTGAATTTTCAAAAGTTTTGAGAGCATATTTAAAATGTATCCACACTGTATGTATTAGTTCCAGACATAACTGGTCATCCTTACTAGTGTAGTCACGAAGTGCTAGTCAGTAATCAAGAACTAAGTAACAGCAGTAATATGAAATGTGAGTGTTCCGTACTTACCAAGATTAGTTGACTTTGAAAGAACATTTTAATACAAAATATTGACGATATTTATTAACATCAACACCAACATCAACAAAAAGGGGCAAAGGCTAATAAAACCCAGGTTATCAATGACCACTGATGGTAATTTTTCTCATACGCAGCAATACGCAGCCGTACGCAGGACACGCAACTCATACGCACTTTAGTTGTGTCAAGGTCGTTTCCTGTACGTCGGCATGCGCTTGGACCATGGCATACGCTTGATAGTTTTGGGCATGCTCAAAACTATGCTGCGCATGGTTAACACGCAACGCATCAGTTTTACATCAGTCGATAGCGGTACATGTACGTTAGGTATTCGTGATGAGAATGCACTTCATACGCAGTGTGAGTTGATGTCCCGAACCAACGCATTGATAACGCATAGAAGACGTACACAAAACGCTCTTCAAGCAAATATGGCACGTATGAAGAACGATCTTAAACCGAATGGTAACAATGGAAATATGCATTGTCCAGTTTTCCCTTATGAGCAACGTATAACAACGCACTCATAGCGTACATAGGGTACATCGTGAATTTGATAGAGATAGCATAACGAAAGGGTCGGCGAGCATAACACCTCCGTTTACTATTTGATAGTTTTCATTTCGTCTCCTTCTTTCATATAGCACTATAATATTGTAGTTTAAAAGAATCAAGATTCGAAACTATCCAACTATGATAACAACCGCATGGAAATACACATTAAAATTAATTTACCAATTTGTTTTAGAGCTGCCATCAATCATTTATTAAAAGTAACAAAACGTTGAATATAGACACATAATATATGAGATATGTAAACTACTAATTCTAGTAAATCAAAGATAAGAAGAGATGAAAAGAAAATAGCATTGCATTCCCATGTAAAAAAAATCATAAAGAAGCTAATGATTTGTTTTTAATGTCATTATTGTAAACTTCTCAGCTGCAAATCGATTTCAGATTACCAAATATACCATTAGACTAAACCTGGTCACTATTCCATTGTTTATATAAGAGTTATCCGAGATAATCTTCTGGTCAAGCGTCTAGATAATGGAACAAGTTCAATAGGTGTTTTACAAATGTAAATTATCCTTGAATAAGGCAGGTCCGGACCAAAAGTGACAGAGTGAAACCGATGCTATTGTTCAAGCATGGCATATTGAGTAAACAAATCCGGAAAGGGTGAATGCATGTAACAGAAAAGATCCGATCTAATGTTTATTGGGGGGGGGGGGGGGGGGGGGGGGGGGGGGGGGATGTATGTTTTCTGATATATAAGTTCTAAAAGTTTCAATACCTCAATCGAGGGCTATATATTGGTACAGAAATTATTAACTAACAGGCGAAACTTCGGACTACCATTTAAGTTGGAACTCCTTTTAATTACATGTGATAGAGAAATGAATTCAGTAAGCTCAACTTTATTCAGTCCACTTTTCTTTAGATAACTTGTCCTGCAATTGGTAACAAGCTTTTCGTTTTTGCGAGATCCTTTTGTATATATATATATTTTACCTACGAAATATACTTATTACAAAGACAGGAAGGGTAGAAAATTATGTGAAGACGCAACGGGCTCGGAATATGTTCGCTTTGTTTGCGCAAGGCATGCGGTAGACATAAGTTGTCTGCTTCTAGAGGATGGTATGTATGCGCTCTGCATATGCAAGCATCTGCAACAATAAAGTTGGGATACGCAAATCGTATGCATCTCCAACGCACACGCAACGCAAAGAAAACGGAAAGTTCGTAAATCAATCGCTCCATGTGCGGTACAAGTAAGGCAAAATACGGTAAATTTTTTAGCGTACAGGTTGCATATGAAAAAAAGTACATACGCAACTCAAACGCACTTGCTATACGCTTAAATGTGACAGGGCCCATTTTTTGCAATCAACAAATGTACATTGTATCACCTTGAAAACTTTCAGGAGAAAACAAAACAAAATATGTTCATCAATCTATTAATTATATAAGTTCATCAAACATGTCATGTTAATGGAAAATACGTTCAGTTAAATAGTAACATTTGATAAATGACAGATGACCTTCCTTTGCTAGTTGTAATCATCTTTTCGAAAGCTGTTTGCCTTTCCTAATATTGATATATATATGTTATGAATATGTTTGAGTGATATTGTTATTTTGTTTTATAAAATGATGTGTTTTCACAAACTTTACACCATCACGATAAACGCATAAGGTCGTTATTCTCAAGGGATACAAACATGCACTAACTTGAAATACGTTTGGTTATAAACAATTCATTTAGTTTAAGTACACCTAACATTGAATGTACACAAGGTTGTATGATAATAACATTCATTTACATGTACTGTTGTCAAAAATGATTTATTATCCTTGTAAGTTTACTACACATAGCTATATTTCAGTTTCGAAGGGAAAGATGAGAATCATTTTGAGATCATTCGTTACGATTTCCTGCATTTGAAAGTACTGCTCTGCAAACAGTTACTTTTTGTGTTTTAGGGCTTGATTCTGAAAACTGATTTCTTTCTCACAATTATTATTTTCTTCATATTTTTATCATACATGTATACATTATTATAAATTCTCTCAATACTATCTATATAGACTAGTTACTTTGTGCAGCAAATCCGTCACTCGTATCCTTTAGCCTTGTGGTCTGGTGATATTTAGGTTTCTTTAAAGGTATAATGATGTTACCTTGATGTAATGTGCATGTGAGATAAGTCTAGACTATAAATAATCACAAAGCAGGCGTTCGGTGTGGAATATGTCTTGATTACCTCTGATCGTAACGAGGTAATTCCTTGTCGAGTCCTCTTTTTTTCAGATCAATAAAGGAATATTCATTACTCAACAAAAACCCTTTTGACAGTTTTCAATGAACTTAACAGTTGAGCAAATCTCGTGTGTTTTATAAAATTTTCTCAAAAAACGATAAATAGTACATAAAAACTAATTGCTGTATTTGTAAATCATATTGTACTCAACCACACCATTTAAATAAACATAATTTTCATGGACGAAACAGTTTAATTTCTATCATAGTATCCCTACATGTATGGCATTTTGTACATTTTCCAGGCTAATGTGAGTGACAACATGTCGGTATAATGGTTATATATAATATATATATATTAATATAATTATATTGTCTATGATAATTTCTATCATCACATGAGCCTTGCGGAATGAAATGCATTTACATATAATAACTAGTTATCTTAAGAAGAGTGGATAAGTGAAAGGTTGCGTAATTACACATGTACACTGCCATGACATGGGAGGAATTATTCATGTTGGTGTGAGCTCTATCCGTTCTTGGGTCTGTTCGTCCCTCTGTCAGAGTTTAAGAAGACACCCTTTCTCTGGAACTATTCAAGGAAAGGAATGCCAAATTTGCTGTGTCTTCAGGGTGTCAGTATTCTTTTTGAGGAAATAAAAAATACAAAGTAGTGCAATTCTTACATATTATGAGTGGGCGATGTTCTGTATTTTGGACTCTGTTCCATGTTATCTTGAAAAGGGAAATTTTTCTCAGAAACAGGAAATTTGCTGTGTATCCTTAAGCTAATAATACATGTAAAGAAATCGAAACATAAATCTTTTTCTGCAATGAACGCTAGAAGCTCTTTGTACCAGAATTACCTGAAAGTTGAATCATTGTATATTTTGCTTATTGGTTATTAAATGCTTGTCCTGGTTACTAGGTCGAATTCCCCTAAGGTTGACAATGAAATTACCACACTGTAACTTAAAAACAGATGCCAGGGATGTGATGGACCAAACTTTTGTCGCATCTATTATAAAATCATTAAATGATTCAGAAGCATTCCTTGCTCCAAAAGAAGAGTGATAGTAATTAAGAAGATTACATACAATCGGAAAAACATACAAATTCATAACCATTGCACTTCAAACCTGCGTTGGGTTCAAAGGATTGGTGAAATAATCATCTAGATTTTAACACTTGTGCATTTTAATTGTTTGTTAAAATCTGTTTGAACCTGTATAAGTTGGTAAATCATCCTGCTATTTTCCTAAAACATCATTGAAGAGGTAATATACATGTCCTTGATGTTTTCAGGGATACAATAATTTACCTTTCAAGTTTTTCAAGTTTGTTCATATTATATTACAGTGATGGGCGGACAGTGTGTGTTATGAACTATCATTATTAAAAGACCTTAATACAATCTAGATGACACTTTTCGCTTTGCTCTAAATATTTTTAATCATATCAAGCGATGCATTTATCCACCACTAAACTGTTATAATCCTTAATAGATACATAGTCAAATGCACATGAACTTCATTTAACATTGCAATAATATATATTGGGATATATTTTAAATTATTGATCATATACAAACTACATCCGTAACTGTAACTGTAATTCAGGCACTATAAAAGGGGTACTATTTAGCAATCAGACAATAGATGCACACATTAAATCTAACTTGGTCATAGAAAATTAATATTTTCATAATCAAGTTGTTTCATATTCAAATATTTGTTTGTTTCATTAATGTTTAGTTTGGTTTGAAAATCAACCTAAATACTCTATTCAACATTTAAAAAAAACTAATATTTTAAAAGAATACCGCCCCATATTGCTCAATTAAAGGAAATATCAAGAAAAAAAGTGAGACCTCCCGTCCTTTACATGTACATTGATAAATCATCTGTGTTGGATCAGGCAACTGTTATCAGGAAAAACACAGGAAACACGAACAGGACGTGTTTGCAGCGATAATTGGTGTAAGAAGAAAGAAATAGGTCAGTGTTATTGACAGAGGCTATAAATCGTCATCAAAATCAATAGAACCAAAAGGTTCTTCTTCATAAGAGATTTGAAGCAGATGTTCAAGTATTAGACATGAATGACAACATCTTTTCGTAGCATACAAACGTTTCTTGGATATGTCGTGACCCTTCATCATGAGAATGAATCTTTTCAGCCTATTGATAAGACGGGTGTCATATATATGTATCTTATAAAGGAACATGAGAAACGTTTACATGCAATAAGGAAGTTATATTTTGTCTGAAAATCTAAATGGATTCATCTTTGTTGAATAAAAAGTGGTGGTACTCTCTTTAAACAATTTCAAATGATTGACACAGCAGTGACATGATCTGAAAATTATTATATAAGATGATGTGTGTACATAACTTATGAGTAAATTACATTCCATACACATCATTACAAACCCAAAGTATTAAAAAAAACAAGTTCATATGTATGTTTCTATAGATTGACACAGTAAATGTAAACCATATTTGTTATGTTGTCGAATCTCGTTTTCTTGCTACAGCATAATACATTTATTACCACCAAACGTCAAGTTACAATATCAAATTCCAACAATAACTTATTGTAAGCATAAACAACGTGACCAAGGCAAAACAAAACAGAAACTTTCCTTGCGTTTATTCGTGGTCATAAAATCTATAATGAGTTTCTATCAAGAGATTTTTATACCCCCGCCTTACAGCATAAGTGGGGGTCTATAGCGCTCAATCTGTCCGTTCGTCACCAAGCTTCATACACTTATCAACCATGATCCCTAGATATGTGCCTTTTGAGGGTTAGACCAACAAATTATTTTTATTTTTTTGCGGTTTCCATGGAAACATGATTAAAACAGGGTCTCTATGACCAAGCCCTTTGTCCGGAGCATATCTCCCAAACTATTCATGCTAGCTTCATCAAACTTCATACACTTATCAACCATGATCCCTAGATGTGCCTTTTGAGGGTTAGACCAACACATTATATTTATTTTTTGCGGTTTCCATGGAAACATGACTAAAACAGTGACTCTATGACCAAGCCCTTTGTCCGGAGCATATCTCCCAAACTAATCATGCTAGCTTCACCACACTTCATACACTTATCAACCATGATCCCTAGATGTGCCTTTTGAGGGTAAGACCAACACATTATTTTTATTTTTTTGCGGTTTCCATGTAAACATGACTAAAACAGTGACTCTATGACCAATTCCATAGTCCGGAGCATTTCTTCTAAACTATTCATGCTAGCTTCACTAAACTTCATACACTTATCAACCATGATCCATAGATGTGCCTTTTGAAGGTTAAACCAACAAATTATTTTTATTGTTTGCAGTTTCCATGGATAACTGACTAAAAAGTGATTTTATGATAAATTACTTTGTCCCAAACATATTTCCTGAAATATACATCTCAGCTTCACCAAATTTGCTAAATATGTCAATCATGGTTGCTGGATATGCCTTGTGAGAGTTAAACGATATATGGATTTTCTTTTCTGCGGTTTCTTTGGGAAACATGACTTACAAAGTGACTTGACAAAAATAATTTTGTCCTCAGTACATCTAGTAGAATATTCATGATAACTACCTCAAATTTGAAACAAAGATCAACCATTATCCCTAGATGTACCCTTTAATTGTAAAACCTATTAATGAATTTGGTATTGGGGTTTCAGTGGAAAGCAGACTTACAATGAGTTACTGTATACTCAACTATCAGACAACTTTAACCAATATTAATCAGTTTTAATATTTTTTTTTTTAACACAGTGGGGAGCGGGGGTTTGTGAGCTTTGCTCACTTCTTTACTTGTTTGTTTGGATGAGTTGACGTAACAGAACTGTTTTTATTCCTCTGTTACTCCATTAGTATTATCAATATCAGGAGTTACAACTATAGTCCATTTTTAAAGCGCTTATTCCATACCAAATCCTATCTTAGTTCACATCTGTTTTAGGGGTGAGGGTACTCACTATACCATATGCTGTCTGATAAAACTAAATTAGCGTTTGTGGGACACCGCAAAAGCAGAGCAGCTCCGAAACTTGGGGTTTCGCCTTACCCTGTTCCGCCTTCTACAAGCCTCAGCATATTGGGCATTTTCTTGTGACCTTGACTTTTGACACTCAAGGTCACGCAATCAATGAATACATTTCATTGAGTATAACATTAATGTAACGAATTAAAGTGTTAAAAGTTAAAATAATCCATTTTTCTCAATATATGTTAACCTTGCTGTGACCTTGACCTTTGACCTTGAAAGTGAACATGTCATTGTAATTGTAATTGTAATTCCATGTTCATGAGTTCTGAAAAGCTTAATGGGATTAAGTTATATCCAAATTAGTTGCACATTGCAATAACACAAATCTCATGACCTTGACCTTTGACCTTCAAGGTTACACAATAAATGAACACTTTTTATTGAGGATAACAATCATCTAATGATTAAAAGTGTTCATTGTTAAACTAAAGCATTTTCGCAAAACCATGCTAAAGTAGTGACCTTGCTGTGACCTTGACCTTGGACAGATTGTAGCGAAAACCTTTTCAAAATGTTTTACTCTTCCAAGTATAATACATACCAAGTTAGAGCTTCATAGCACAAAAACTTTTCAAGTTATCGCGTTTACAAGGAATTTTTTAGTGATTGTATAGCTCGTGACCTTGACCTTTGACCTTGAAAGTGAACATGTCAAAATCGTTCCCCCGAGGTATAAGCAGTAAGTTATGAATACAAGTTCTGGAAAGCTTAGTAGAAAAAAATTATAGCCATTAGTATGAGCGCGGCGGCGGCGGCGGCCTTGTTGACCTTGCTGCAACCTTGACATTTGACCTTGAAAGTGAACATGTCATTGTTATTATAATTGTAATTCCATGTTCATGAGTTCTGAAAAGCTTAATGGGATTAAGTTATATCTAAATTAGATGCACATTGCAATAACACAAATCTCATGACCTTGACCTTTGACCTTCAAGGTTACACAATCAATGAACACTTTTTATTGAGGATAACAATCATCTAATGATTAAAAGTGTTCATTGTTAAAATAAAGCATTTTCGCAAAACCATGCTAAAGTAGTGACCTTACTGTGACCTTGACCTTGAACAGATTGTAGCGAAAACCTTTTCAAAATGTTTTACTCTTCCAAGTATAATACATACCAAGTTAGAGCTTCATAGCACAAAAACTTTTCAAGTTATCGCGTTTACAAGGAATTTTTTAGTGATTGTATAGCTCGTGACCTTGACCTTTGACCTTGAAAGTGAACATGTCATTGTAATTCCCAAAAGGTGTAGACACTTATACATGTTCATGAGTTCTGAAAAGCTAAATGAGATTAAGTTATATTCAAATTAGTTGCACATTGCAATAACATAAATCTCATGACCTTGACCTTTGACCTTCAAGGTTACAAAATCAATGAACACTTTTCACTGAGGATAACAATCATCTATTGATTAAAAGTGATCATTGTTAAAATAAATCATTTTCGCAAAACCATGCTAAAGTACATGTAGTGACCTTGCTGTGACCTTGACCTTGGACAGATTGTAGCGAAAACCTTTTCAATTGTTTTCACTCTTCAAAGGATGATACATACCAAGTTAGAGCTTCATAGCACAAAAACTTTTCAAGTTATCGCGTTTACAAGGAATTTTTTAGTGATTGTATAGCTCGTGACCTTGACCTTTGACCTTGAAAGTGAACATATCAAAATCGTTCCCCCGAGGTATAAGCAGTAAGTTATGAATACAAGTTCTGGAAAGCTTAGTAGAAAAAAGTTATAGCCATTAGTATGAGCGCGGCGGCGGCGGAAACTGCAAAAAAACTGATAGCAGCCCCGTCCTTAGACGGGGCTGCTAATAATTGCAAACGGCCAAGGTGCTTTCAGGAGTAAAGAGTTTTATAATTGTGTATCATACATTGATAACTTTCAGAAATTAAAAAAGTAACTATTTATCATTTAAAGTGTTCAAACAAAGGAAATCGTTTGCCTCAGTTCCATATTATATATTTGTTGTGTTTGTTTGAATTGTTAATTTTAGTATTATATGACACACAGTTTCAATTCAATTAATTGTAAGTCTATATCACACGCTTATTTGAATAGCAAAGTATCTTTACCATTTAAACCAGTTCGTAAACTCGATTGAAATAAAAGTTTTTAGAATTGTGATCATATGAAGTTACGTCAAGATATACATGTACATGAAAGTATTTTTAACTTGTTTCTATTATTTTAATTTACCCAAAAGAGTTTGTCTTAAATCCTAAATTGGAGTGAGCAATCACTGATACATACTTTGGATGTTTTTAGTCTAAACGTCTAGAATGTGCATATTGCCTTTTACGTTTTTAGAATGACTCGTGTCCGCAAGGATACTTAAACATTGGGACACTTTGTACTAAAGCAATTCAAATACTGTGAAAGATGATTGAAAGATGATTCACTGCCTTATAAGTAATATCTCTTTAGCTGATGGGTGATTGTCAATGGAACTTCACGTCAAATTCTGAAGTGATTTTGCTATTCAGGACTGTTATCAACAAATGAATGAATACTGACGATGGGATGAGGGAGTCGCGGATGTATGTTAGGTGAGAATAGTGATGAGTGTGATTAGGAGAATTTGATGCATACGTTTGACTTATCCTGGTATATAAGGCCGTTAAATCTTTGACATTTTCACACTGAATTCTTTAAAGAACATTATTCATTTCAGGTATCAAAATTACAAATAAATGTATTAATTGATATCATGTATATTGATATTGAAATGTACAAGGCCTTTCACGGTCCAGTCATCAATGGGTAGCTAAATATACATTTGAATAATGGAACTACGATAATTAGGTGATATTTTAAGCAATTGAAGTTGCACAAGTAACACCTATATTCTCAACAATCTGATTAAAAAACGTTTTCATGTACAATAAATGGAAACTGTGGATATTCTCATAAATGGAATGCACATTTTGATAACATTGAATATACAAATATACCTTAGTGATAGATTAATAGTAACGGCCTATTTGGCTAGTTTCTATCGCTGATTTATGATACTAGTGTGGGATCATATATGTTTTACACAAACATGAATTGGTAAACCTAAAAAACGGTATTTATGTACGGTTATTCTTTCATTTATCAATGCCGACTTTATGAAGCATCTAGACATCCAATAAGCGCCATTGACATATTAATGTGTTTGCAACTATAAATGTGTCTGTAAAAATTAATAAAACTTCCGTACTCTATGAGAATCATTTAAGCTTTAATGTGTCTGCATCATGGTATTACTATAATAAATCATCTCAATTGAAGAATTATGTCAATGTTTTGGGGGTAGGATTTTATTAATGGCTGAATGTTATTTGTGTAGTTAAGTGTATGAAACTTTCAGGGACACGGAAAAATCCTTCCTATATATGAATCAAAGATGATGGATTCTTTTAGAACTAAAAATGACATGGTTCCTTGCATATATTTCCCTTTCCCTAAAAAGCACGATGCATTGATCCTTCATTTTGCATTTAAAAACTTGACAATATTAAGTAATGTAGTGTGCATCTTGATGTCATTTATTTTTGCATATCTTTGACGAACTCACCATAAAAACCGATAGGACGAATTGCTTTACCATTCTGTGGGATAGAGACATGCAGAAGGTCATTGACATTTCTCAATAACAAATACAGTATAACCGAAATGTTAACTATATAGAGACTATTTCATTGGTTTTGCCGAATATTATTTCTATCTCATCGAGTGGAGTGAGAAAGTGATATTTTCACGAGTGGCGCAGGCACGAGTGAAAATGACACTTTCTCACTTCGCGAGATGAGATAGAAATGATATTCAGCTAAAACAATTAAATGGTCTATTTATTATATAATTTTAAGATCATAAAACGCAAAGTTTCGCTGTTGTTGTGAATGAAAGTCTAGCAACACCATTTATCCTTTCTCGGTTAAAAAATAGTTTGATAAAAATAATTCGATATTTAATCGGAAATGGTTTTAGGAAAACATATTAATTGTGAATGTTTATTAAAATCATATCCAAAATATGTTTTGGGCCTACCTTTAGAATCCCTCACCAAATTCCATTTCGGAACGTGGAATTTATCTTTAAAAAACATTCTCGAATTTGTTATACTACCGGACATGCGCAGACGTCATTTTTCATCGAAGCGAGAGCTGTCATTCACGACGCCATTGTTGTTAACGGTGAAATTACCCTTTCGTTCACAAGTCGTTTTACATTTCCGAACATTTCCAATCAATAATATTATTTGACAATAGGCAACATCTTATCTTTAATAGGGTCCCTTTTGTATATTATTTTAAACGTCTTTCGTCACAGATTCAATGTAATAGAGTCGGCATAAGAGGGTTTTCCCCCATGACCCAGCGTCGTTTTGACAAGTTGCATTCCATATTCCCGAATTTTTTAACAATAAAAAATTACTTCAAGGTAAGTTTTATGTATGCAAATTAGTTTTTTTGTTTATGTTAAATGCTTTTTGCTTAACATTTTGTTTATTTTTCAAATTCTATTTTTTTCCCGTTTGTTTTGTTTTCGTTTTTGTTGTTTTTTTATTATTGATAATTGTTTTGATTTTATCATTTCTTGTTTCTTTTTCGTTTTAAAAAAAATATTTTTAATATCATAAGGGGGTTTACAAATTTTTTAATCGGGGAAGGGGATTTTTTATTTCTTTCTTTTTATTTTGATTGAATGTCATCCTTTCTTTTCCTTTCGACAATATACATCCAAACATGACAGACATGCCAATCTGAGCATTTTTTAAAAAGGATTTTTAGAAGGATTGTCTAATTTCAAGTCGGTGGGCGGGTTAATGCAGAGGGATGTTACCTGGAACATTGCAATTTGGAAAGAGGAAATTGGCGTGCAACTTCATTTAAGAAAGCATCAAAAACATCCCCATCGCTATGTTGTACCTTGACTCTCCAAATGTGTTCGTTCAGGTAAGATTTAAAAAGCCCCTTCACGGTACCATACTTATTAACTGAGCGTTTGGCATTTCGAACTATGACACTTGTCACAAGTGGCATGATTACAAAGTAACCCACGATTCATACACCACGCAAGCGTAGCGAGAATCGTTACAAATAAATTAAACAGGAGCAACTCGAAAGTAATAGTACGTGAAGAAACCTTAGAATCCCGCCCATACGAACTTACCCAAGGAATCGAGGTACAATCAGGTAGCGATGGGAGACGCTCCGCTTGCTTTCCTAAATTTGCGGACAATTTCCTCTTCTAGTTCCTCCTCTCTGGCTCAACGTTGTCAAACAACGGTCCCGTACGCAACACACGAGAGAGTGACGACTCTCCACAACGAAATCCCCCAAAGAATCATCTAATCCCGCAATAGCGTTTCAAAAGCACAAAATTTACAACTTGCCAAGCTAAAAGTGGCGTCTGTTTACAAACAAATCATACGTCACACGTTATACATCACTATGACGACATGACGCAATGCGAGAACGTACGGGAAGTGACGTAACAATCGACACGCGAGTTTATTAATTGACCAATCAGCGACGAGGAACGGTTTAAGGATTTCCCCTCGATTGCAGGCAAAGGTAATGATGTTTTTAAGTGATTTAAAAATTCGTGTTTAAAACTATCGTCTTTCAGACGAAGTTTTAAATTAAACTTTTGCTTGCCGATACGAAAATGACCTCTATTTTCACCTAAAATGTCTTCTTACGGAAATCACGGAAATAACGGAATGTCTCTTATATATATAGCGCCTTCGGCGCTACACGTGCCGTAGGCACGTGAACTGCCGAAGGCAGGAAACACGCGCCGAAGGCGCGTGCTCTTGCACACTTCCGGTTTATTTGGTGAGGGATTCTAAAGGTGCTCCATGTTTTGGTTTGAACTATGTGAAACGAAGGCTACATTTGTATTTTGTAAAGTCAGTTTGGATGCGAACTGATACAGTGTGTGAAGCGCTGTGTCGGTGTGACAGATCTCTTGCTTAATAAATTTATTTTGCGTTAAAATGAACAATAATTAATAGCAGCAACAAGATATGAACTTCGGTGGCTTTTCGATATCGAAGGATACATTGACACTGCAAAATGTTAACAGTTAACAGTTACATACCGAAAACATCGTAAGGAGTCGTTTACTTCAATCCTAACCGACGCCGTGACGCGAGGCGTGCGTTCGATTTCCTCAAAGGGAGATAATCGTGTTTCAAAGGGAGGTAATAGGTTCGGTCCTACTTTTCTCACCGCAGTGAAAATAGGAATTATATTTTCACTGCAGTGAAAATATGACTTCCTACTGCTTTTCTTCAAATATGAATTATATTTTCATTGTATAAACCTATATTTCATTGCTAATGAAATGATATTTGGCAAAAACAATGAAATAGTCTCTAAGTATTCGTCACTGTCAACTGTATTTGTTTTGAGAAGGACTTTTTAAAGCTGTAAATTATTGTAATGTAGTTGGATGAAGAAGTATCGGGATGTTTGGCTAGAAATAGAAGTGATTGATAGGATAGCTGAATCATATCCTCACACATTGTTTCAACAGATGCCACTTACACTATTAATGTCACCATGTTCAGAAACTAAAAAAAAAACATTTTAAGTTAATTCATATTTACACGTACTTCATACACTTTAATAATCAAGAAGCTCTACGCCTTATGACTATGGTCATTTAGAAATGTCGTAAGAAAAGCTTCTTTATTTGTAACATCACTACAATCATTAATGCATCAATATTTCATCACCAAAATGGACATCGACGTTGTAACAATGAATTGACAAAGATTAGTTTATAAAGTCGGGACAAAAATAAACTGTGCAGACATGTTGGTTGAAGCGAGTCTGTATTGCCAGTCCATTTGCAGTATTGGGATTGTATATGTAGGAAAGCGAAATGCTGCTTTTAAACACTTTGCCACTTCTAAGAGTAGCCCTACATTAACAAATGTAAGAAGCATATTCTGAGATTTTCAGAGGCTTTTGTTTAAGTAAATTTTTTATCAATCAATGTATATGCACATACATGTATATTTGATTTTGTTATGTCGGTGTATGCTATTTTGAAAGCACGTCTATTAATAGATAAAGATAGATGTTACTGTTTTGAGGGATAGTATAGTTAACATTGTCAAACAAATATAATAGCGATGTGGAAATTTGCCATAACTTGACATTACAAATTTTGAAGATATTATGGTCATCACTGTTGCAAAATCGTCTAAATCGAATAATAATCGAACTTCATTAATTATTTGTTAGACTTTTATCGAACCTTGTAAAACTAAATCTCCACATATTGAATATACTGTGAGGTTGATATCTCTTGAGAATCTCACCCAATGTCTTCTGATATCAAATGCGTCAACATTAACTGATAAATGTAATACATTTTACTTTTAATGAGTAATGATATATTTGATATCAGGAGACAAGAGGGTGAGATTGTATATTTCAATACGTTTGCATTGAAATATGTACATCTACTGCACAACCCAAAACTCTTGGAACAGTGACGTCAAAACATTGTGACGTCATCATTTTTAGATATATTATATGCATATAAACATTTGATACTATGTACAATAAAAAAACAGAAACACCATTATACTTCTATTGCAATTCATTTATAAGCATAATGTTTAAATGCAATATATATACACCAAGATTTAGAATAGTTGATTGACATTGGACTTCAGTTAGTATCCAAACTTTCCCTTAATAGATAAACAGCATTTATTTTTATAATTTTTAAAGGTAAATTGTTAAATGCGGTACATACCAATAGGAATTGAGGTTCATTTTCAACATATTGTAATAACAAGATGTGTTTGTGAAACACGAATGCCCCCGGATGCATCCTGCTCGCTGTGTCAAGGTCAAGGTCACAAGGTCAAATGTCATGGTGTCATCTGAAAGGTGTCATCACAAGGGATCCATATATCAAGTATGAAAGAGCTAGCTCTGACCAATCAAAAGTTATGACCAAGGTTAAAGTGTTTGTGGACAAACGGACAGACGGACGGACGGACGGAAAAGGTCAAATATCATGGTGTCATCTGAAAGGTCTCATCACAAGGGATACACCTGTCTAGTATCAAAGACCTAGCACTGACAGTATAGAAACTATAGCCAAGGTTAAAGTTTTCGGAAAAGGCTCGCTGTGTCAAGGTCAAGGTCACACGGTCAAATGCCATGGTGTCATTTGAAAGGTCTCATCACAAGGGATCCATATGTCAAGTATCAAAGAGCTAGCTCTGACCAATCAAAAGTTATGACCAAGGTTAAAGTTTAAAATGCTCGCTGTGTCAAGGTCAAGGTCAAAATGTCAAATGTCATGGTGTCATCTGAAAGGTCTCATCACAAGGGATCCATATGTCAAGTATCAAAGAGCTAGCTCTGACCAATCAAAAGTTATGACCAAGGTTAAAGTTTTTGTGGACAAACGGACAGACGGACGGACGGACGGAAAAGGTCAAATATCTTGGTGTCATCTGAAAGGTCTCATCACAAGGGATACACATGTCAAGTATCAAAGACCTAGCACTGACAGTATAGAAACTATAGCCAAGGTTAAAGTTTTTCGAAAAGGCTCGCTGTGTCAAGGTCAAGGTCACAAGGTCAAATGTCATGGTGTCATCTGAAAGGTCTCATCACAAGGGATCCATATGTCAAGTATCAAAGACCTAGCTCTGACCAATCAAAAGCTATGACCAAGGTTAAAGTTTTTGTGGACAAACGGACAGACGGACAGACAGACGGACAGGTGAAAAACAATATACCCCCGGAATCTCCGATTCGGGGGCATAAAAAACAAACAACAAGTAATCTACATTCAATATCGACAACAATTCTGCGTCCTTCTTCTATCATATAAATTATTATCTCAACATCGAAAATGATGTAAGGCTTGTTGATATAATTGGTCCTGAATATTGATGAGATAGGATTCCACATTTTATAGATATTTGAAGATGTGGTATTAAGTAAGACGTGAGATTTCAGCAATATTTGAACGCGATTGTTGCATGTTGATATCCTTGATACATTGTTTGACTTTTAACAAAATATCTTCATGCCTTCCACACCAATTTTTGAATAATCCAAACGATTTAAAATCCCAGTTTATATAAAAAGGCCCTTTAAAATAGATACCAATGAAGTACGTTTGGAAACATCAATATCATACAGCATAATATAGGTCTGTTTTGGTAGTCTTCTGCTTCTGCTCCAAGATAATTAACTTGCTCCGATATGTTATACACTTCATTATTTGTGCTGCATATAAAGAATGACGACTACAATATCTATGGACAGCTTTTTTCAACATAACGATCCTTATGTATATTACTTTGATAAATAATAATTTAAGAAAAGCTTCACATTTTCTTTCAAATTTCTTTTCACCTGATTGGGATATCTTTTGAACACGGCTGTTTACATTTTAATTTATTTCGAATATCAAAGACGATACTTCAAAGTAATATAGTGAACTTCATAATCGTGATGGGTTCATGCTTCTTGTTCTGCTTAAACATCAAAGTGCACCTTGAAGCTATCAGTTAACAACATAAAACTAGAATTCATTTTCTGAAAAAAGCCGTGAGAAAAGAAAGTCGGAATGATATTTCGCATTAGAAGCATTAGTATTTTTTGAAGTTACAGATCGCAAATCAGAATGTGACTTTCTTATTATTTACTCGTTTATACCATCCCTCTTTTCTTACAGTCAAAATATGAAGCTCTCGTTATTTCAGCACAAAAACAAACCAACAATACAATCTTGAGTATTTGTCATAGATTATTACTTCAGCAAGTTATCTGTCGTTCAAATTTATTTAGGAAAAGGCGTTCAAATAATCAACAGTTTTACTTCCACACCAAATAATGACCTATTTATAATTCAACGTCTCAGTGAGGTTTAGACTGATAAAGTAGGTTGTAATATACAAAACTATGCCAACAAAATCTCGGTCTTAAAGGGGCAGTAGCACGTTTTAGGGGGAATATAAGGTGTTGTCTGGAAAATGTAAATTAATGGTTCCAATTGAAAGACAATGTATATAATTTAAATGGACCAGTAATAATTCAAATATATAATATAAAAGTTAACCATGCGATTCATTTTCTTACACCAAATGAATAAAAGGTGTTCACAAAAGATGGCCGCAAATAGACTTTATGTGAATCTTCATACGTTGTCCTCTGGATGATTGGTTTGTGAAATGAGATTTTTAACACTATCAAAGTAATACATAAGGCATTAACACACAATTATCAGTGAAAATTTCAAAATATAAAAATATCAAAAAACGTGCTACTGCCCCTTTAAGTGAAAACGAAATAAAACGTTAAGAATATAGTTATTACTAACTCAATTTACATGACAGAGTAACTTCTAGTTTTAATCACTTCTTTTCTTTCTTAATTTACATGTATTCAATTTTATCTCGGATTCAGAGTTAGAAACCTACTACATTTTATCGATAATATATTAAAGTTATTAGCATGCGGAATATTCTATTCACCATCAAAGATACTACTGTGCATTATCAAATTATCTCTTCATCAACCATATCATGTAGTAGCACTTGGTAGGATCTGTAACATAGGTCAATTGGATTTGATAAGACGGAAGCAACTAATATGTTATCACCTAACGTGTTATCACGTATCTGTTCTGGAATTAGAATGATGTGAACGCATTGCAATTTACATGGGACGAGATTAGTCTAGACTACATATCAGCATCAAGTAATAATTTATGAGGGACATTTTCAAAATTCCTCTGATGAGTAACCCATAATGGATTTTCATAATTTGCAAGATACAAATGTATTGTTTATAACGTACCTTCGGTTTGCATTCTCGTTTCCAGTTTTGTATTCATCGTATACGTAATAAAATATTGAGAAATTATGATTATCGATAAAGTTTGTCACTGGCTACCAGATGATTTATTTATATCAGAAATTAAAATATATCTCAACAGATAGAAGATCCGTTGGTTTTGAAATTATTGAAACGGTTTTGCTTTGCAATTCAACGTTGTCATTTGAATAGGAACTGCGATTTAATTTGGTTTGATTTATGAAGTTAAATCACTTATATCATGAACTTAAAACTGTTTATGTGCTTAACAATTTAGAGTTTCAAAATAAAAAGATGCTGTTCTATCATTTGATATATCATCAAACTACAATAAAGTTTTAGCTAAAGACATGTGATTTTGTAATTTTCTTGATACGTAACTTTAGATAGTAGGAGACAAAACAATCATATTTACTTTTTTTCGTAAAATTGTCATGACAATAATATCTACTTTCTGAATGTCTTCTACATTGCAAATTTATTAAATTGCTTTTCTGTTTCACACTATATTGCGGGGACTTAATTGGAGTCCCAACTACCTGGTGAAGAGTTAATTATAAATCAAAAACCTACACAGACACAATAATTTGTGCATCAAACGCATATGTTAATAAGAAGGCTATCCGCTATCAGAGCGGAGTTGCAGAATATTTACCCCTCGTAAGAAAAATTAAATGATCGGGAAAGTGTTATGTCAATTATAAAGAAAATAAATATAAAGATATATGTTGCTTTTTTTAAACAATCTATTTCTCATGACTAATCTTTTTTTAAACACAATGTTATTTATCATTACAAATGCAAAACACGTATTTGTACTAAAAAGGTTTTCTTATACTAAGGGACCCACACTCATCTACAGCTTAAATCCTAGTAGTATGTTAAAAGGCAATAAGAAAAAACAAGGTCTCCCGTTTACTGTCTTGTAGTTTTACATCTCAGAAGATACAGTTAAGGTTTAAGAAGCGAACAGGTTCCGATCATTTCTTGCCTATGCTTCTGGCGTCGAAAGTATGACCTGAAAATAAAAGTAAATCGTCACTGTTCACAGTAGCAGGTCCAGCCAGTTGCAGGATCAAGATCAATACTGTAATCCCTGCTTTGGGTTTTTGTTGGACAAAACCTTCCCTGACATAGCATAATTATTACAGATAAAAGTGTTTCATTGATCTAAAGGGAACTTTTGCAAAGCTTAAGACATCAAACAACTATAAATATGTGCATGTGATGCACCGTGATAACCCCCAGCCCAAGTTGTCATCAAATCTCATCATCTTAGCAGCCTTATTTGTCATTGAAGCCAGAGACATTCCACAAAGATAACATAATTTTTCTGAAAAGAGAAATGATTAACCTTTGGAATAAAATGACTCACTTCATCTATGGGTTCTAACCACATTCTAAGTCTAATAAAATCCTACTGAAAGATCAAACATAGAGGCCAGATAATGACCCTACCACCATATACACTTATTAGCAAAAGGCACCACTAGAATTCATGAAAATTAAGATTACATACCATATATGGCCCGAAAACGGATGCACTAAGTTAACATTGTTTTCATAGAAACCAGTAGTACTTTTTCCTTAAATAGTTATGGTAACAAAAGGCACCACTCGACAGCTAGGTTTAACCACATACCAAGTTTTGTTAAAAAAAAATATTGAAACAGTTTTTAAGATATTCCCGGAAACAAAAATATTTCGGCACCACTGACAGAGCCGAAAACTTTATGTCTCTTGTACTCTATCATAATGCGCCCCCCCCCCCCCCCCCCCCCCCCCCAACCTCTTGCCCGTTTGGGGGGGGGGGGGGGGGGAGGGGCGCATTATGAGAGCGTAGCTTTCACATAACTAGTTGATTTATGCCAAAATCGTTACTACTCACGCTAAGGAATATTGGCCATGCCAATTAACAGTTTGTGAGTTAAGAATCAGTGAGATCGATAATTAAATAACTTGTACATAATATGTATGTATGTCATAATCCAATTGAAGTTTGATAGCGCGTAGCACAGGTGTTTGATTTCAGAACTGTCAGTAGTAGCAGATTGATAATGCACTGACATTTTAGCTCAGCCGATCTCTTATTTGATTTACCCAGCACTTTAAAGCAGATTTAAAAATTAATTTAAGGAAACGTTCACTATAATACTCATTTGAGAGAGAAAATCCAACACTTTCGGCATACAAGTGATGCCAAATTATTCTAAAGGCAGCCATATATTGCAGATGTATATAACTAACAGTGCAATAGTATACTAACAAAACTGTTACAATAATGATGCTTTATTAACCCGAAAGGGAATTTGGTTTACATCAGTCGCTGCTCAAGACATAAAGAAGATAGGTAAAAGACACATTACAATATGAGTTATAAGCATATGAAACAATAAACAAAACATTACTTATGATAAAACAATATTGACATGTCAACATAACTATGCAACGATAACTGGTTTTAAGACATATGGAAACTTTGAAAATTGGATATAACAGCATATTGCTAAATTGGGAAATAATTCTTAAAAAAAATACAATGTAAGATGGCGTATGAATATTTCTAAGAAATGTTATAGGGTGGCTATCATTCATTATTTACACACCTTACATCACATTTCCAAAACGCATTTTAGTGACACTTTACTGCAACTGTTACTTTAAAGATTCAATTTCCAATAGAGGTCCTGAAAGATATTAACTGTTCCTTAACCCCAAGGGGCAAACGGGATACACACGCAGGATGTCACAACAATGAATTGGCACAGACAACTTGTATCACAGGAACGAAAATAAACTGTCTAGGAATTTAGGTTAATGGGAGTCAGTCTGGACAGTCCATTGACGGTATTAGGATTGGCAGTGTAAGTTAGTGTAAAGCAAAACGGCTATTCTTATCTTAGAGTAACACTGCATTTTAGTATCCGAGAGCAGAACTCCATTTTTAGTGCTAAAGGGCGTTATCCTGATATACATGGAGGTATAATTCTCTTCATTACTTTCATTAATTTCACTACTTATGACATTGGTAATTAAGATTTGCAGGACACTTAGCATTTTCTCATAATTTATGTTCATTGGCTATTCAGAACACAAAAGTATATTAATCATTTTGTTTCATAATGTTTTTATTTTATGAATTTCAAATAGTTAATTTTGCATGGCATTCAAAAACAGGTTATACTTGATTATACACGTTTCTTGTTTAAAACATAAATGAAATATAGAACATATTTTTAAAACGATCATTTAATTTGATAATGTTTCTAATCATTTTATTTCTTTGTGTTGGTAAGTTTGGAATGAGAATGAATTTATTTCTATAACGATACTTTAATTCTATAAGAGAAACGTCTATAACATTATTTCAAGGTATTGCAAAACAAAACAATGAATAAACTTCTATTTCATCTATATTTTCTAACATCAGACACTTTCACATTTTCACAGCAAAGAATGAATTCAGCGTAAATGGCAAAGATTGGAAAGTGAAAGGATAAAACTTTCTCATTCAATTGTATCTTTTAAGTCAGTTGTCTAGACTTCTAGGAAAAAAAGACAGATTTTTAACTTCAGTTCGTTATTTGCTTACATTTACAAATTCACATAGAATGATGTGTCAATTTGAAAAATAACATATATCCGTTGTCAAAAGGTTGTTCACTGTGAATACAATGAGCGTCATAATCCTTTCAGTCTCCTTAACAAGGTTCACAGTATGGTTAAATGACTGCTCGTTAGTTGATTAAAATGCTTAATTCACAACACTTTAAAGTTCAAAATATCTTTAGGTTCTGAACAATCGTTTTGTACATGTATTTTAGGCTTTACAGAAATGTATAAATGTATCAAATTATCCAGTTCAACCTGATCTTAATATGCGCATTTGCCTGGTTACCCAACAGCTTGATTTCAATGGGCTTATTATGCATTTAATGGAATCGAATGGTTACATGTAAGTTATGAAGTTGGACTTCTCCGTACTAATCCGTACTACTACTTTCACGTTGAAAAATTCTATATAGAAAATTGATCCGTAGTAATTAACTGGGAAGCTTTGAAAAAAGAACTTACGACAAAGCAACTTATCTATTGATAGTATTTTCATGTTTCATAGCTTAGCGAATCTTTGTATGAAAATCACCTTTTGAATAATCTAAACGGATGTAATTTTTATTAGAAAGGACAAGATTATTAAAACAATGATATACATATAAATATATATATTAGTCACTGCCATTATGATGTTTCGTGTGCCATGTTTATAACTGAAAACCATCTCTTTTGTTGTTAGTTATTATGACCGTTAAGCTAGATACTCTTTGCAAAATAAGATTCAATCAGTAACGATTCTGAACAGCATGTTGTCATGTGATTCATGTATCTCGCATCAATATTTTATTTTATTAATCAAACAACATATTATTTTGGGCAGAAAACCATGATCATTTCATATGAACATGATGAACATATAAACATGTATCACGTGCAAATTAACTTAAAGACAGTCTTGAAAAAACAAAGAGATGACTGTCATATTTTCCTCTGATGAAGAATTCTTTTGAAGTAGTCATTTCATATTACCATGAATCATTTTTAAGCTATATCAAAGCTATGTTTAGGTCTGGAAATAATTATGAAATGAAATGTACTTTCAAGAATATTTTTTTTCAATAACATCAAAACAAAATCACAGAAAATATGAGCAAAGAAAGACATACTATGTCAGCTGTAATGTTAAGAAGAGTATGATCTAACATAGAATTCGTTTTTGATAAGAGAGTCGAATTTTTTACTGCATATTACAGTAATGGAAAGATACAAAAATAACTTGTATTATGACGGCATGTATATTATTTAAAAAATGCTCGGGCTATTCATTAAACTTTTTTTTACTGTAACGTGTTGTCAAAGTTTCAATAGTAGTACATGTAATCATAAAAGAACTGTAACAATAAACACTAACCAAACTAGATACCATTACTCTAATGCGTCATACCAATGTAGTTTTCCTTCTTTAGAAAAAAATAAAAAACAATACCTTAGAACATGATATCAGTTCGAGAATACATTTTGCATTTTAACTAGTGGAAATAGGGTATTTTTGACAAAGAAATTGATTCAACTGTGACAAAACTACCTAGGCACCTTTATTGACATGATGTGTCGTTTTAGTTCGATATGGATGTGGACAAGGATGTGGATAATTATAATCTAGAACGATGTTTCATGGGTGAGGTAGTTTTAACATCAATAAATCTTTGTGACATAGGATATTGAAAAATAGTCCAACTCTTGTCTAAATGAGAACTCCAGCACATAAGAATGATGACATAAATGATATCATATTGTCCCATTATCGCTCTGTACATTGAAATGTAATAGATAAAGCTTTTGATGATGGATTGAATGTCACCCGCTTGTCATCTTATATCAAATGTATCGTCACTAAATGACAACAACTAAACGATGTTGCTTGCTTTTAATCATAATCAACATCTTTGGTAATACTCTCTATCTCTTAATCATGCCAATGATTGAAGAAATCCTTTTATAGAATATTCAGTCCTCAAAGGGGCAGTAGCACGTTTTTGAAAATTTGAATTTCATTTTTGTCAATTTGAACTTTAAATAATATATTTAATTAATTACAGGTTCATTTATTTTAAATTCATTGTCTCGCAATTGGAACCATTTGTAAAAATCTCTATTTGACAGGAAAATACATGTATCCAAGGCCTAGAATCTTAAAGTAATAAAATTATTTATGCTTAATTTGCATATAAATCAGGAAGGGAATTGTTCTGTTTCAGGGATAATTAATTTCAATTATGAAAAGTTTGATCTCAACAAAGTTGTTGTCATTTTGTTAAAAAATTAGTACAACCTCTTTAACATCTTATAAATTCCTTATTCCTTAAAAAAACATGTTGCTTAAATTGAAAAGTAAAATGCACTTAAAAGGAAAGCACAGTTAAGCATTTTAATTGTCAAAACTCTGTTTTACATACTTTAAACATGATGACGTCCTATAGGCCAGTAGATGTTTTCTTTAAGCCAGTAGATGGTTTGCTTTAGCACAAGGTGTTTTCACTTTCTTTGGCAATACCGTTCTTTTGATGGGAACGTTTACTTTCTAGAAAAGTTTCCTGTACATGCCTCTTTAGATTTTAATCCACCATGAAAGTTCACAAACAAGAAAGTAATATCGTGAATTCTGTGATCGTCAAAACTGTGTGAATTAATAGATCTGAAATCCATGTTAAAAGATCAAAGACTACACTAAAGCAAAGAGTTCATTACTTTTATTAACTTTCATTGCTTTGAGAGTAGCTGTGAGATTTGCTTTTGAATCATTCGACATTGTAAAAATGAACATGTACCTAGCGTTTCAAGCAGAGTATCAAAATATATCGTTTGTTGGTGATTCAACGTGTTTGTAAATCGTTGTCAGATTAATAATGAATAAGTAAAGGCCTTCGGTATAGCCGATATTATATGAGTGCCAATGACATACTATAATTATGATGCAAGTCCCTAAAACTATATGAATTATAGAAACTATTAAAGTATTCGTCCAAATAAAGAGAAAATAACCGCCGCCTGCACACATATAACGTAACGCGATGTGCGATTTCTTAAAGATAAGTTAAATCATTTTTCATGACAAACAACATCAAAACAAAAAAGTCATATTTTGCCTAAGGTCATCGTATGATAAATGTGAAATCCGACTAGTAGATAATAAAGGGTATCATGTGTCATCCTTCTCAGGTTGATAACACGCTCAAGTCATGACAGAATTACCAAACTAGTTGCTTAAATATTTTGATTAATGCACCAAATATAACTCTAACTGGAGTTCAACAAGCACAATGTTTAAGAACTGTAGCTTTGTTATCTCTTCAATTTTCAGAAGCAATTTAATTTTAAGATAATTTAGCTCAAAAGCAAGGTTTGGGGAATTGGTTCATTCTGGTTGGTACAACAAAAGAGCAAGTCCGCATTTATGACTTTTGTCAAAAATGAACAAATGTTATATTTTCAAACATTTACAGAGTTGGGCATAGTATATATTTCTAACTATCGCTTTTTGTTAACACGGCAAACATGCAGTATTATTTAACTGTTTCGTTTAGAGGTTGATGTTTTGTCCATGTTCAAAAGCCAAAGACAAACTATTATAATATAACTTTTGCATTCATACTCGTTTCCAATAAGGATGATTTAATGGTAGCATTAGATCTAAGGAAATGAAGGGGATTGAATTGATTGATAACAAGTCCGGAGCTTCAATTTGTTAGCGGAAGTAATCAGACTGCAGATTACATTCTGCTTCTTGGCTTCAGGCTAGTTTCATGATGTGAGATGTTCACCAACTTTTCCTCAGGAAATTGAAACAATGCCTCAACACATCTGTATCTATCAAATAGTGACATCCATTGTTGTGCATTGTTTAGATAAACAGTCATCATTGCACACAAATATGAACATACAATGCACGAAGATGTTAACAATGAAGTATACTGACTTTGATCAAAGCAGATTTGTTGAGAAAAGTTGAGAATAAATAAACTGGTGGGAAAATTGTTTGGAACAGTAACAATCTTGTGCAGAGGTATTATTTAAAATTTAACACATATTACTTACACCTATATACATATTACACCTATGCTAATACATATTTGGGGACTTATCTCGTGTTTACTCATGCATAATGCAATAATGTCATATCTTCTTCACTGCATAGGGTATCAAGTCTCCTATCACCAGCACATGATAGGGTTTTATCTCATCACACTGAAATCAGATATGTATGTGACACGGATCTTCTGAATTGTTCAATGACAGCTGATCAAATTGGTGTGATTGCTTGACAGATTAATAGCATATCATCATTTGAAATTTACATTATTTGCAATTTGTTAATGAGTAGCTTTAATGTTAGGCATAATTGTCCAATTATATATTCTGAGTGGTTAATTATTTTTTTCATAACGATTAAGACAACATTAGGATTTCACAATGATGAGGATATCGAAAGGACACAATCCCAAAAATAAGATAAGTTATACCATTCAGAGGCGGGGTCATGGGGAGATATCCGCCTCGAGCTTGCTGTTATGCGACGAGCACGAGGCGAGGGGGATTTCAGTATTTATTTAGGGTCACGTGGACCAATCAGAGATCGAGATCCTTACATGAAGTAGGATAATAAGATTTGTACTTACATAAACATGAAATGTGTAAAATGTATACTTATGTTTTCCATGACAAAAAAAATAAAAAGACAAAATATTTTTTTTACGGAAGTCTTTAAATCAGAGGTACTAATGCTTAATTTTAGATGCATTGTCTAGTATGAATTAACAATATTTGATTGAAATTGCCTTCACTCATCTACTGTTCATAACGTTAGGTTATTTAGATCTAAGTTTGAACGATAGGAAGAGTGTTGCAAGGCATGACAAAGTAGATGTTGATAGCCAAAGATTCTTTCCGCATTTTCACTTAAAGCTTCCATCTATTCATCCTATCAAATTAAGATTATGTTACTAAAATGAATTACAATGAACTCCATATGGATATACTTTTATACGTTTATGAGGAGAATATGAATTATTTACAATTATTTACAATTATTAACAATTATTTACAATTATTTACAATTATTTACAATTATTTACAATTATTTACATACAATTATTTACAATTATTTAAAGAATAGCTATAGTGATTTGAAGCTTTACAGGCAACATTTGAAGCAATTTGTATTGTGTAGTATAGAAAACGATTTTAAGATACTAACCGAAAGTGTACATTTACTTCACATTAAGTAGGACCTGTTCTAAATAATAAATGACATTTTTACCCTTTGATATGTTGATAATATTTTGCAAAAGATGTATTCTGGACTTTTTCGAATGAAATCCGCTTGCAGCATAAGAATAAATGTGAAGGAAGATCATAAAAGCAATGTGAAACTCTGTTGGGGACCTTTCAGTTGTAGGTGGGCGGTGAAAGCTTTCTTTTCATATTACATGTATGTCCTTTATCAATGTAACATAATTTTATAAATACCTCGTCTGTATCATGTTTATGTTTGGAGTTTGAGTTTGGAAAGATTATCCACATTACCCTTTAGTTTGAGAAAATAGTAAACCAACTCATTTCAAATATCATATTATTATTTATCGATGTAAATAACGTTATATATATAACAGACAGAACTTGATGCCGCGGAAATTAAGAGCAAGAGCATTTACCCTGTTTTGTGATTTGATACATGAATAATCAAGTTGTAAGGAAAGTATACCACTAAAAGGGTGGTGATTTAAAATGTACCATTACAGAGTTTTTATTGAATGATTTAAATGTTTACTTCCAGATCGATACGATCAAACTATATTGCATTGTTAACATATTCGTGCATTGTATGTCCATGTTTGTGTGCAATGAAGACTGTTTATCTAAACAATGCAAAATAACGTGATGTCACTATTTGCTAGATACAGATGTGTTGAGCATAACTGATGTGCAGATGTTTAATATTAATAAGACTCGTTAAATATCTGTAAGACTCGATCCATGACAAGGCTCATATCTGTGGCAGATATTTAATGGTGTGACAATTTTCTGTATCTGTACAAATCAGTTCTGGTCAATCAATTCCCCTCTAATGCCCCTATTTCACTACGAGAGGAATTCTCACGAATCGCCACGATAGAGAAATATTTCACATTCGTGAATATTCGTAGACAAGTCGTGATTTATTCTTGTGATTCGTAATGAATTCGTGATTGATTCGGCAATATTCTTACAATTCGTGGCATTCGTGAAAAAATGTTTGTTTGTCAAAACATTTTCCCGAATCAACTACGAATTTTGTTATCGTGGTTGTCTCGTAAACTATTCGTAATTAATTCGGGTCATTCGTAACAAATTCGTAACGAGTTCTTGGAAATTCGTGGTTGATATTTTTGATGGTCTCTCCCCGAATTATTTACGAATCATCTACGAAACAGTCACGAATTATCGTAATCTATTCCTACATCATTTGTGATATCGTATCATATTCGTGAAAATTCGTAGTATATTCGTAGTTGTTTCGTAGTTATATCGTACAATTCGTACATAATTCGTAAGCAATTCGTATTGGTTTCGTAGTGTTTTAGCATGAAAAGCTACGAATTTTCGTAAACGTTTCGTACAAGTGAAATTGCAGTTCACGAATGTTGCCGAATATTCAAGAATATTCAAGAATTTTTACAATCACCTATTCGTGGCGATTCGTGAGAATTCCTCTCGTAGTGAAATAGGGGCATATCAATATCCCTGAAATACAAGAAAGAAAAGAAAAATTACAAAATATAATCATACATTACAGTTGTTTGATCAAAGCAATTATTTCAGGGCTTGGGATGCCATCATCTTTTCGATCTACCAAAGATGGAGTTCGGCGATGTGAAAGCTGCGAACAAGGACGTTTTTTATTAAATGTTATTTCATATATGATCAGTCTTCCTGTTGTGAGGATTTCATTTATGCAATCTTCCACAGTAACACAAACTTGTGTACAGTAGCTTTATAATCATAATAAGATACTCTTCTGAACATAAAATTGGATATTGAGCACATAATTGGGAATTAACCGCGTTTTATAGGGCATTATTCATGGAAAGTGATGGGGAGAAACCTTTTAGTATCTAACTGTTGATATCCATCACACGGTTCATCAAGGACATCCAGCGTACTATAAATTGAATTAGGATTTTCGTTGAGCCAAACATGACTGTGTTCCTGACCTAAAAATGCATATATCCATAAACAATTCAGGGAGGTTTTTTAGTTCGATTAGTTGGAAATGTTAACATGTTTTCACATAGATGGTTTCAGTAAAATATACATATACGAGGTACCGGTATCTTGAAGGCATTTCATGAATAAAGTAACATTTGAGTGATACACTATAAGAGTAATGGATATTACATTCTTTCACAACATTCTTTACAACCCATCACACCAAATAATTTCTCATTTCTATAGAATTTGGTAATCTCACAATTTAGTTCATCAGTAATGGATGCTCCCAATAATTAAAATATATGACATCAAATGACTGCTGTGATGCTTTATGTAATATTGTATATAACCAAGTACACTTGCGTTAAAACTTGATGACTGCTGTGATGTTTTATGTAATATTGTATGCTACCAAGAACACTTGCATTGAAACTTGATTCAGCGGAAATTAAGATCACATTGATTCATTCATTGATGGAACTCAGATAAAACTTTAGCAGCATTATAATGTAAATGAATGTAATATGATTATGAAATAAATTACAAGAGAATTTACTTAGTTTTGTGATTTGATACATGAATAATCAAGTTGTAAGAAAATGATAACTCTAAAAGGTAGGTGATTTAAAATGTACCATTACAGAGTTTTTATTGAATGATTTAAATGTTTACGTTCAGATCGATACGAAGGGTAAACAGACTTTTAAAATATCTTGTTTTGAATATATTATTTAAAAACTGTCATTCAGAATCAACACTGAAATATTTTTTGTAATGTAATGTAATGTAATTAAATAAATTTGTAGTAAACCAATTCAAGAAACTCATTAAATTATCATCCGTTGTCGATTTTGAGCTGCCATCATGTTTCAAGCTACATGTACATGTACATTTATCACTTACTTAGAGAAAGTTACACCATATTAAAAAGAGTCTCTCTTCCAAAGGATTTAAGAGTAAGCCCATTTCAATACTGACCATCCTTTTTAGCTTGTGCTACACGTTATTGTCTTTCTTGATCCAATGCACTATGGGTTTTTAATTGATTCGCAAGTCGAAAGCAATGAAAGTGAAGGAAACTACTGGATGCTCAACAATAATACGTTTTTTCAAGCCCTTGAATATGTGATTAGATTCGTTCTCCCTATTGTTTGAATGTCTTTATGAATTGACCGACTTTACTGACAGACAACTGAGTGAAAACACTGCTGGGAATAGTATAGAGTTAATCACCATTGTTATCAAACCAAAGCTATTTTATCACTGCCTCAGAGATAAATTGGACGGATTTACCATGGGTTAGCTAAAATTTGTATCGCAGCATCTGTCATGGTTACAATATTTTGAGAATAGTATATTTGTGTTTTGACGTTTTTAACATTAAAGGAAATACTTGTGGACATGCTCAAACTACATAGATATTATTGTATATCTGCAAAAATATTTGTTTTGTAAAGTTATACCATACTTCGAGACTACTCAGTATCAAAGTACAAGTACAAAATACTAGTACCATAAACCATTTCTTTATCAACCACAACGAATTGGATCTTAAGTAGTTGATCAGTTCAGAAGATCTTTAATATCCAAATATCTGATGAAAGAGTGAACCCCTATTGTGATGTTTATGTTTGGTTCAGTGAAGATGAAGCTATAAGGGGGCTGCTGCATTCTAACGACATAATGATCTAAAAAAGTTTCAATTTTGCAAGACAGTTTACAAAATATGGTTCTGGAAAACACTTTTAACAAACTGTCTCAAGTTAAAAAGCGAAAGAATCCGTATTAGGATATACACATACTTTTTACTCTATGAAGATGTACAATGTAATGTATTTTGTAACCTAGTATCTCACTTACACAACAATGTTATACAATAATCTAATTTGTGTCACCTTGTTTTCCAAAATGATCCTACTATCACTTTGACTATCCACTTTCTCTATATATTGTCTACTGTAACTACATCATTGTATAAACATGCTCGCCATTTTCATCTGGCGTCTCCATGCTTTGTTTACTGTAATAACTGTTATACAGTATGTACATCAACATATTCTTTTGTATCTACCTAGTACTTTATGTCTTAGTACATCAAACTACTCTATTGTGTAAGCTATTCTCAATGTATGTATATATTCTCTCCAACAGTCATATCCAGCATCACTTGCTTGATAACTGTGCTAGTATTTACACTGAAGTGTCGCATTTCATTCAATAAAGAAGTTGACTATCCATAACAACTTGTTCTTCTTCATCAACCAGCTTCTAGATGCCTCACAAAGAAGAAAAATGACAGGAATGACAATACTTCATCACAGCATGTGTCGATCCATTATGGCAGGTCATTCCATATGGTCTAGGATACACATTATGGTAGGTCATTCAGTATTGTCCCGGATAACAGGAAGAACATGCTTGCTCTACTTCGACTCGGAAGCCATGATGAAGACGATCTAGGCTACAGCGACAAAATGGCTGTGAATAGCAATAATATAATATTGTTCTCCATAGAGAGTTTTGATAATGCAAATGCAATAATAATTTAAGATAAATTACAAAAATAGGATCCCTCCCAATTATTAGAGAATGTACTCTTCCAATGAGGTTATCAATCTATCATGAGGATTGTAATGAAAATTTGTGATGTACAATTAAATTCCTTAGGGTTGAAAATGCTCAAACACATTTTGAGACTAGATTGAACTACTGCATTATCCCTACAATAAGTTCAAGAATTGCCTTTTCATGGTACTTGATGAAACCTCACAATCTCTGAGAGATTATTGTCTGATGTTATTTTTCATAGAGGAATGTATTTTTCAAATGTAACTTTGTTTGTGATGGTTTGCAAGATATCATCTAAAAGTGCCACATACTGCTTGTTCCTAATATCAGAGTATATCAGCATTCACATGTAGATGCAGATCATTCATTAATATTTGAACGAACTGTCAACTGTTCTCCCTCTAAATCCAAGTTACATTATATAAAATCTTTTTGACAAGTAATTTAATAGGATTCAAAAGAATGCATACATAACACTTTTGTGTAAATATAATGTTTTTAATTAATAATTATAATAAATCTTGACTGGATATGTTTATGGGTTTTCGGATTATAGATTTGAATGCTCTATTGAGAGGTATTCTTAAAGGGGCAGTAGTACGTTTTTTGATAATTTTATATTTCAAACATTTCACTTAAATTTATAAGTTAATGCTAAATGTATTATATTGACAGTATCAACAATCTCATTACACTAGCCAATCATCCATAGTCAGAGGACAAAGTATGAGGATTCCTATCAAATCCACTGGCGGCCATTTTTTGTGAACACCTTTAATTCATTTTGTGTAAGAAAAAGGAACCGCATGACTAAACTTTACGTTATATTTGAATTATTACTTCTTCATTTAGTTTAAATACATTGTCTTTCAATTGGAACCGTTTTTTTTATTTTCCTGACATCACCTTATATTCCCCAAAAAAACGTGCTACTGCCCCTTAAAAGGGAAAATACAAGTGAAACAATAATCATTTGTAAGCAAAATATACAAATAATGATAAGTAACAATCGTCTTGGTGATGATGGAAGCACTAAAACATAATATAACATCTTCAACATATGTCATCCTATGTATTGAGAGTTTTACAGACTAGGTGTCAGTTTCCTCCATTATCTGCATGTTTCATAGAAATGACGGTTCATTTTATCTAAGCAGATAGACTAAGACGGAGAAGAAAAGGTTTATATTGTTACTGAGATGCTCGAAAGCAAATTCTGACATCATTGCATATCAAACTTCATCATAACATGTGTACATCCAGTAATTCAGTTGTGTCTCGCCAGTCATTCAGTAGTGTCTCGCATAACGCGAAAAAATGCTTTCTCTCAATCAAAAAAGACATTTCTTGGATGAACATGTATTAAAAAGGTGATTCACTGTCTAAAATCGAGAAAGGACTTGTGCGACGTACAGTATAAACATGCTTATGTGACTTTTTTTTTCAAAATACGATACTCGTCACCAAGTTATTAAAAATTAATAATTGTTTACAGGATGACCCAGGACTGGTCATATAAAATTAGTTTAATGGAGCATTCAGTGCTTTGGGTTCAGTCTTACTGTAAGATTCAAGTGTAATTCCTTGCTATAAACAAAACCTGATACATATATGAATTGTACTTAATTGTATTCTAAAAAACATCATTTGTTGCATCGTCCTCTTTTATCAATGCGATCAATTGGCTAAAACCTTCAATAAAGAAATCATAAAGAACAACAGACCAAATGTCAACTCAGTAAAACATAAAAAAAATTCTAGTGAAAAGCACTTATTATCTCATTAATTAAAAACTGCATATATTCTCATCATGATTTTCACTGTAAAAATTGTAACAAGAAAAATATGTTCCCCCGAAAATTCATCAATGGGATTTCAAGCCATCAAAATGTTTTTATGAGAATATTAAAGAGGTTGGATAGTTCTCTTCTGAGAATCTGAAAGAAATGCTAAAACATCAAAGACTACCCTAAAAATGTGAGTTCATTTATCAAAATGTTTATTCTTTGAAAGTAGATTTGACATTTGCTTTTAAAATCATTAAAAAATTTACTTGTACTTAGCGTTACAAGCAGGACATCAAAATATATATTTAGTTGGTGATTCATCGTGTTTGTAAATCTTTGTCATATGTATAATGAGTAAGTAATAGCTTTCTGTACAGCCGATATCATATGAGTGCCTATACTATATTTCTGTCACTAGTCCCTAAAAGCTATCTGAATTATAGAAAATCTTAAAATATTCTTCCAAATAAAGAGAAATTAACCGAAAAATAATAAGTTAACGTCATGTGCGATTTGTGAAGTTAAAACATTTTTCATAACAAACAACACCACAATAAAAAAGTTAATTTTGCTTAGGGTCATCGTATGAAAAATGTGAAATCCGACTATTAGGCAATAAACAGGATTATGTGTCATCCTTCTAAGGTTGATAAGATGCTCAAGTCATGACAGAATTACAAAACAAAGTGCTTATATATGTATAGAGGATACTAAACGACCTTCCATTTAATACTATTCTTATTAAACGAGTTATTGATTGTGTATAAAACGAGCGCATTTTAAATCTGACCAGTAGGTAAAAATCATTATGTGTCATCCTTCTAAGGTTGATAACACACTCACGTCATGACAGAGTTACATAACTAAGTGCTTCATGCTCCAAATATAACTCTAACTGTAGCTAAACATCACTGGCACATTATTCATATTAATCTTTTCAAATTTCAAAAGCAATTTTATTTTAAGATAATTGAGCTCAATAAACAAATGGTTTAATATATTTTCAAACAGTTTTCTTTGGTTAAAGCTGCTTGGTCAGACTTGGATTTCCAGTTAAGCCTTCCGAAAAAATATAGTATCAAAGCACATAGTTTGGTAGAAAAATCCTTCAGGAAGTTTTTGATACCAAAAACAATTTCTTTTAATAAACGAGAAAGTACCTAACCTATGGAAGTCTAAATCTGCGAACAAAAAAAATTGGCTTTCCTTCTGACCACAAGTTATTTATGCAAATTAGAACGATTCTTGTGTTGACAATGGTTAAGGCATATGAACTCAATTTGTTCGCGCCTTGCAATTTGGATAAAACATGCAAATGACATCAATGTATTTGAAAGTATTCAATTTATTGATAAGTAAAATCGCCTGCAACATTGCGTCACGTCAAATATCATATATGAGTTTTTTTATTTCAAATTTTGTTAGGAAACTGCATTGAACATAAATTATTAAATGGTATCCAGTATGAAATGTTATCAAAGTCACTCAGCTTATTGTTTTCCGTTTATATGAAGCTAATGTTTACATTGAGGGACATTTTGTTTTAATTATATATTTTGTGTCCAAAAAATCATCTAGAGATCGGAGTTTTTTTCGAACTTGTGAATAAAAAAATCGAATATGAATGTGAATTCGGCATAACTGTTGTGTTTTAAATAAGATACCTACAATCTATCACAATGATAGTAAGTTATATAAGTAGCCCAAACACATGCACACTAAATTTTCATAGAAAATTAACAATAACGAATGTAGTCTGGTAATTGGTCGATTAGTACAAATAATCATGACACGTTTTCTATGAAATTGGTGATATGACAGCAAATAATTAAAGTAATGCAAATGTTTGAAATTTGTTCCCCGTTTTGTTACACATTGCCTAGTAACACTTATTTTCAAACTTGAATAGAGAGCTACAGAAGCATTTCTAAGAGATTTCATGTATAAGTAATTTTTAGATGTACTTTGATGAATATGTCAGAACTGATCCCCATGTTCACTTACCACAAGCCTTTGCGGGATATTAACAAATGTGCCCATTTCTATTTATAGCAATCTGCCGCTTCGGGAAAGCCGTTTCGATTTTTTAAATTCTTATTCACGAATAATTATCTGATTTTTGTTTTGGTTGTACCTATTGATTTCTAAATATTCAGAGAATACATTGAAAAATATTTTTGAAATTATCTATATTACTAGCACTCTGACCAAGGGGCTTTAAGAGTTGTGCATTGCATGTGTTCAACCACATTTTTTTTGTTAACATGGCAAACATGTAGTGCAGTGTTATCTAATTGCTTTTTAGATAATGTTTAGATAATGTTTGGTCTATGTTCAAAGCCAATTGTAACAAAAAAATATTATAGTATAACTTTTGCATTCATACTCGTTTCCAAGAAGGATGAATTAATGGTTACATTACATCTAAGGAAATGAAATTGAATTGAATTGATTGATAACAAGTCCGGAGCTTCAATTTGTTAGCGGAAGTAATCAGACTGCGGATTACATTCTGCTTCTTGACTTCAGGCTAGTTTCATGATGTGAGATGTCCACCAACTTTTCGTCAGGAAATTGAAACAATGCCTTGCTTGTGTTTGTTAATCATTACCTCTACTTGATCACTGAAACACATACAGACTTTTAAAGGGACGGTCATATCTGGGTTATCCAGTAAATGGATATTACGTTAATAGATGATGGTAAAAAAAACAACCATAGAAGTGAAGCCATTCATCGGCGCTAGGAAAGTAAAAAGCCTTGATGTGGCATAGCAAGGCATTGTTGTTCAGTCTTGTCTTTAATTATTTCTTATCAGTTAAAAAAGTAAAATTGATCAGAGCTCAGCGCTTTATTGGGACATTTCCCAGATGAAAATGATCATGAACCGTACGTTGAAAGGATAGGGTATTTAAGTCCATGATGAATAAGGCTTCTTTTTCACAATTTACATCTATTTATTGTCGTCGTTTGTTTGTGAGCTTAACTTAGCAACATTTGTTGATAAGATGTAAGAGTCGCATTGGACAGAAAATCGGTTATTTTGTGATATTACTCAAAACTTGCCTCTGTCCATCTTACAGTTGAAACTTGATCTGTTCTGTCTGTTATATATATAAAGTTATTTACATTGATAAATAATAATATGATATTTGAAATGGGTTGGTTTACTATTTTCTCAAACTAAAGGGTAATGTGGATATCCTTTCCAGACTCAAACTCCAAACATAAACATGATACAGACGAGATATTTATAAAATTATGTTACATCGATAAAGGACATAATATGAAAAGAAAGCTTTCACCGCCCACCTACAACTGAAAGGTCCCCAACAGAGTTTCACATTGTTTTTATGATCTTTCTTCACATTTATTCTTATTCTGCAAGCGGATTTCAATCGAAAAAGTTCAGAATACATCTTTTGCAAAATATTATCAACATATCAAAGGGTAAAAATGTCATTTATTATTTAGAACAGGTTCTACTTAATGTGTAGTAAATGTACACTTTCGATTAAAATGTTAAAATCGTTTTCTATACTACACACTACAAATTGCTTCAAATGTTGCTTGTAAAAGTTATATACTTTTAGCTTCAAATACAATCACTTTAGCTATTCTTTAAATAGTTGTAACTTAGTCATCTTCTCCTCATAAACGTATAAAGGTTTATCCATATGGAGTTCATATGCATTGTAATTCATTTAAGTAACATAATCACAATTTGATAGGATGTATAGATGGAAGCTTTAAGTGAAAATGGGGAAATAATCTAACTATCAATTGTCTACTTTGTCATGCCTTGCAATCTGAATAACCTAACTTTATGAACAGGAGATGAGTGAAAGCCCTTTCAATTGAATACTGTTACTTCATACTAGACAGTGCCTCTAAAAATAAGCATTGTTAGTTCCTCTGATGTAAAGACTTCCGTAAAAAAAATCTTTTTTCTTTATTATTTTTTTTGTCATGGAAAATATAAGTATACATTTTACACATTTTATGTTTATGTAAGTACAAATATTATTATCCTACTTCATGTAAGGATCTCGATCTGATTGGTCCACGTGACCTTAAATAAATACTGATATCACCCTCGCCTTCTGCTTGCGCATAACACCAGTCGCATAACACCAAGCTCGAGGCGGATATCTGCCCACGACCCCGCCTCTGAATGGTATAACTTATCTTATTTTTTGGATTGTGTCCTTTCGATATCCTCATCATTGTGAAATTCTTAATGTTGTTTATATCGTTATGAACAAAATAATTATATTATATATATGTAACACGGTTATATTTTGATATGTATGTAAATCAATTTTAAGAAAAACAATTAAAAAATCTTTCAATAAAAATCGTTTATTTTCTTTGTTAGTTGCACGACACTGTTGTGCAGGTCTGGTGGAGGGGATTCTCTTGTTGGTATTTTCCTGTGCTATCTTAGCACAGCGTCACAGCACGTGCGTTTCATGCGCCCGTGCAGGGTTGCCTCGTGGTCTGCACTCATTGCTTCGAGTGTCCTGGCAGTGAAAGGTTGTTTCACAATTTTGAGGTTGGTGTTAAGTTATTGTCAAGTTAATAAAATAAACCTAAAACTTTAAATCAATGCTAAGTTATTTTCTTATCAAACAAAGGTTACAATTATAGCCCAAAATAATGCAATAATATTTAAGATAACTTTTCATACATAATTCTATCTTTCTTAGTACAACTAAGAGTGAGTGTTTTTAATAATATTAAGAGCGAGTCTGTCGTTAAATGTTTTAGTGTGCATTTGTGATGTACGTGTGAAATGTGTATTTCATATGTGAATTAATTGTCTTTAGGTGTCCAAATGAAGGCAACGTGTATGTATCAACGTACGCAATAAACCTGGTCGTACTGACGGGTAAGACGATTCGCATATACATGTCATTGCTGTGTTATATATTTTCTTTTTGTATAATATGTTCAAACGTAAAGCATAAATAGCCTCCCTTGCTATTGTGGTTTTTTTTTCATGTTTCCATGTTTTCGTCAGTTAAAATATTGTCTAAATGAATACATATTTCTATTTCATGTTTATTGTAATTGTTCATGCTAATAGTGTGATATGACAAAACTGTATGTAATATATGTAATGTGATATAAGATATTTATGAATACAATGTGTGTTGCAGGGTTTGAATATCTTTAGCGACTAACGATCCTGAATAAACTGAACCACCCCCACAGCGAGTCATGTTATCATTGGCGAGGAGCTGTTATATATATAATTGGACAATTATGCCTAACATTAAAGCTACTCACTACCAAATTGCAAATAATGTAAATTTCAAATTAATGATGTGCTATTAATCTCTCAAGTAGCCACACCAATTTGATCAGTTATCATTGAACAATTCAGAAGATCCTTGTCACGTACATATATGATTTCAGTGTGATGAGATAAAACCCTATCATGTGTTGGTGATTTACTTAGGTGATAGGAAACTGGAATACTCTTATAATTGTCCTCTGACGTGAGAATGAAAGGAACTTATGGCAGATTGCTTTAGAAACACGAGATGAGTTCCCAAATATGCATCAGGATAGGTGTCACGAATATGTTTTAAATTTAAAAAATACCTCTGGACAAGATTGTTACTGCTAAAAACTATTTTCCAACCTGGTAATTTGCCGTGATCAGGCTGTTGTTTAGAAATCAAAAGCAATAACCAGAAGTTACATAAGTGATGATTTCAATATATTCTTAACAAAATCAAGTTACATATTATGTGATCATATTTGTCCATGGGACTTAATATATGATTAGTTCGATTGGGCGTTACCGTTTTGCTACCAAAAGAAAGCATTTGCTTTGTTATTGCCTATGTTACTATTGTCAACACCTTGCGCCATAGCCTAACTAATCGGTTTGAATCCTTCGAAACATTTTTTTAAAACGTAAAAAGCAAAATTAAAAGAGGTATCGGTAGCTTTCCAATGATAAAGACTTGAAACGTAGCAGATGGCCCTTATTCGAGGTGTCTCAAATTGTATGTAAACCTGTCACAGACAAATGTTAGAAAACCAAGTCGCTCACACTTTTTGAGTTAAGGAGGTGAAAACTGTATACATGTATATACTGTATATTAAACTCTTATTAACATACAGATGAGATGGAAAACACTTTTTTACGTCTTACTCTTTTAATTGAATGGTCATCTGTATTATTATCACGTAGAAGCAATTGATGCCCTATACATCGAGTCTTTAATTGTACAGCTAAAGCATCAATCAGAATCCAGGACGTATTATGTAGATTCTATGATTTGTAACCAACATTTCAAAAAGTGAACAAAAAAGAAAATCAAAACGTTTGAAGTTTGACCAATGCCTTTTAGGAATACCAGAAATGCAATTCACTAGTCCTTTATGAATCTGTAGGCTTAATATGATCAGTCTTTCTGATGTGAGGACTTTATATATGCAAATTTTAAACGGTTAAACAAACTTGTGTACAGTAGCTTTAAAATTCACAATAAGATAATCTTCTGAACATATAATTGGATATTGAGCACATAATTGGGAATTAACCGCGTTTTGTAGGGCATTAATTATGGAAAGTGTTTGAGAGAAACCTTTTAGTACCTTACTGTTAATATCCATCACACGGTTCATTAAGGACATTCAGCGTACTATAAATTGAATTAGGATTTTCGTCAAGATGAACATTAATCTGTACCTGACCTATTAACGGATATTTAGATAAACATTTCAGGGAGCTTTTTAAGTTCGATTAGTTGCAAATGTTAACATGTTGTTCACATACAGAAAAATAAGAATAATTATAATCAACGGATTAGGGGTATATTGAAGGCTTTTCATGAATAAATTTACATTTGACTGATACAGATACTTTACTCAGACCAAATATTTCCTCATTTCCAAAGAGTTTGGTAATCTTTCGATTTAGGTCATCAGTGGAATGGATGCTCCCAATGAACACAAATATATGTCATCATATGACTGCTGCGATGTTTCATGTAATAATATATACTACCAAGTCCACTTGCATTAAAACTTGACACAGCGTAAATTCATTGGTTCATTTTGATATATTGTTTTATGATATGACCAGGACACAATTATATGATCAGAATTGTCACCATTAGATATTTACTTTCTCCTGATTATTTATTTTAAAAGATACTCGTTACCAAACGGAGAAGAATGAATGATAGCCGTTCATGATAGGAAACTTTAATGGAACTCAGATAAAACAATTCAATAGCCTTACATGTATAATGTAACTAAATGTAATGTAATATGATATAGCATTTAGGTGTTTGACAGACTTTTATTACACCAGAGCAATGTAAATGGAATATATGGACTTCCAAAATGGACTATAGAAACAACACATAAATATATTTCGTCGTTACTCATGTAATTGAATAATTTTAATGCTAAAACAGCTTTAAAAAATTATTAAATTATCAACTGTTGTTGTTTTTGTGCTGTCAACGTGTTTCAAGCTTTGTACATTACACCATTTGAAACAGACTCTCTCGTCCAAAGGATTTAAGAGTTAGCGCCATTTCAATACCGAATATTCATTTTTTACAGCTGTACCTAAATTATTTTCGTTTTGGATCCAATGCACGATGGGTTTTCAATTGATGCTCAAGTAGAAAGCACTGAAAGAGAAAGAAACTACTGGTGGCTCAACACTAATACGTTTTTTACAAGCCCTTGGATATTTGATTAGATTCGTTTTCCCTTGTCTTCATGAATTGACCGAATTTACTGACAGACAGCTGAGTGGACACACTGCGGGATATAGAGATAATCGTCATTGTTATCAAGCAAAAGCTTTTTTATCACTGCGTCACAGATAAAGAGTTAGCAAAGATATGTATCGGAGCATCTGTCATGGTAACAATTTGGCAATATCTTGGGCATAGCATATATGTGTTTTGACGGTTTTAACATTAGACGATACTTGTGGTCATGATCAAACTACATATATATATCAATGTATATCTGTAAAATCATTTATTTTGTATAATTTTGCCATACTTCGAGATTACTCTCTATCAAAGTACTAGTACCATAAATCGATAAATTGTAACATCATTTCTTTATCAACCATAACAAATTGGATGCTAAGTAGTTGATCAGTTTAAAAAATATTCAGAAAACATTAATCTGATTAGAGAGTGAAGCCCTATTTTGTTGTGATTATTTTGTGAAAATAAACCTAAAATAGAGGTTTGCTGCATTAAACCAACATAACAATCTTAGAAAGTTTTGATTAAGTAAAACAGTATTCAAGGTATGGTTTTGAAAAAACATATTGTCCCAAGTTAAAAAGTGAAACATTCCGTACTTGAATACACATACATAATATACTTTTACTTAGTAACAGTGTACAATACAATATACAATATACGATACAATATTGTATAATCTGTCAAAGGTTGCTACTCAAGTATGTTCAGTTTGGTAACAAAAGCAGTTTTTGAAAGCGTAGAGCTATCAGGCCACAAACCAGTGAATGCATGACCAGTCACACCCACTTGTTGTGACGTCATAAATAGAATCAGCCTCGTTATCAATACATCTATCGTAACAATACCACAGGGAAAAAAATTAACAGTTTTCAGAAAATGCTTTCCACGCAGTTAGATAAATCATTTGACGATGTAACACTACTAAGCATTTGGTGTAAAAATTATATCCACATCAATGGTAATTAAGCAATTATTTAGGCGGTATAACAGTTGAAATAATGATGTGTTACTCTGTATAGTTTGTTTATTACCTCGCACCCGCGCAAGTTGTATGGCCCCTAACCCAGGTGAGTTTTTCACAGCCAATAATTACGCTATCTTAATGAAAGGCTAATTAAAGGTGTTAATTAAAAATCAAGTCTATTTTTTATTTTGTTGAAAACTTTTTGAACGAAAGTCCAGAAGTTTTAATGTGGAGGTTATTGGTTATATGATTGCCTGAGGCCATTTGTATCGACTTTGGCATGATTTAAAGGGGGAAAAAATACTTTTTTTGGTCATTTTCTTCTTTGAAAATTAAGACATGCCAAAAACGTTTCAAAAGAATGCATAAATAACACATTTGTGTGAATGTATTTTTATAATATTTCAATATCCTGAAAAAAAACTTGACTGGATATGTGTATGGGTTGTCAAATTATAGATTTTATGCTCTACTGCAAGGGTTTTTTAAAGGGGAAATACAAATGAGAGAAGGACCTAGTAACCGATAAACAAGCTATCAGTTGCACTTGACCTCCTTGATGCAGATGTGTTTAGTCTGGTTTGTCTCTATGGATTAGGACAAGACCACTTTACAAATCACTTGGAATAGATTAAACAAGTGGCAATTTGAAGCCATGATGAAAGCAATGTATAAAGACAAAAATAATAGTTCTAATCATGTGGTCAAAGTTGGCAAAATGTACAGCATTGAATAAAAGTAAGAAAAGTTTGGCATTTCTGTATGTTGTTTTGAGCATGTAATCGTTTTGCAACATCAAACAAAAAATGCAAAATTATTTTCAGTTCAGCAGTTGGGGAAAAAGCCCGACACAAACTCCTAAAACCACAAATGACATCGTGGCATAAACTACTACATCATGGCATGCTATATGTACAACACATGTTCATCAAACATTTAGGGTCGTTGAGTAGTGTCTTGAATAGTGTATAGAACATGCTACCTCGCATCGTCTCTGGATGTCCGTTAATGGAATATCTGATGGTTTTAACACAAACAGACAGATTTTTTGTCAGTGCCTTGCACATCCGAGGTTGTTAAATGTAATTCAAGAAAAGCAAGATTCAATCATGTACTTTACATCAAGGCTGTAATAATGTAAATCTCTGTCAAAATGTATCATCTACTCTTTTGTACATGTATTCAGATTTCGCAAGACTACATAGATAAAAACATCTGTGTAAATATCATTTCGATATTTAAAAGTCCTAATGCAGTTCTTGACTGGATATATATATGGGTTGTCAGATTAGAGATTGGAATACGACTTAAAATGGAAATACAAGTGAAACAATAAACAGGTCTAAACAATGAGAAGGACCTAGATGCTGATAAACAAGCTATCAGTTCCACCTGAGCTCCTTGATTCAGAAATGTTTAGTCTGGTTTGTCTCAAGTGATTTACCAGTTCAGGAAAACGACAATCTACTTAACATATAACTTTGTATATATTTGGTGTGGAATGTGAATTCGTAATATAATTCTAAGCATTCTAAAAGACAAAATATGAAACAAATCGAATTCTATAGAATGACCAGTTCTCACACCTTAAAGCATTTCATGAAAATAAACATAGGTTTGGAGTTTCTGCATATGTTCATTTGAGCTTGTGTTGTTTGCACCTCTAGCCAAAGTATTCACAGAACAGAAAAACGTTCCTCTAATTTATTTTAAAACAAATAGACTAAGCAGTTGGCAAAGAACAGCCTGACACAGAAAACCACTACTGACATGGCATGAACTACAATATCATGGCATCATTGGTTCATTGAGTTGTGTATGTAATAGCATGTAGAGCATGCTTCCTTGGATGCTGGAGCATATCTATTATGTGAGCATTACATGAAAGACAATAGTCTAGCAACTAAATATGAGTTGAGAATTCTTGGAACACCCTTGTGTGACTTCTGACTTGTTCTGCTCAACTGGCAGTCAGCTTCCATACCATATTGACCATTTCAAATCATATGAAACAAAATGTTAAAGGAGCATACAGCTTCTTGAGTCAACAAAAGGAAATTGGTGCAAGAGACATCCTATTTGAAGATAGATAAAATGTGTTATTGTATTAATTGTGTACCCATGACCTTCTGATTCAATTCTAATTCATTTGCTTCGAACACAAAACAGGTTAACATGATACTATCAGTTAGTTCACTGAAATGTATTTATTGTGTTTACAATTCTGCTACAAATATAAGTCAGTGGTCTCCAGGGAACATAACACTATGGGCAGCACTACTCATGTATCAGATCATTTCTTCATCAACGACATCAAACTGGATTCTTAGTATTTTATTAGTACAGAAGATCGTAATACCAACATATCTATGGAGAGAGTTTAGCCCGATTTTGTTGTTTGCTTCAATGAAGATGAAGCTATAAGGGAGCTTGATGCATCTAAACAACATAACAGTCTAAAAAAGTTTCAATTTCTCAAGACAGTATACGTCTAGTGTTGGTAGACACATTAAACATATTGTCTCAAGTTAAAAAGTGAACCAATCCGTACTGGAATACAAATATACTTTTATTTATAAAGATAGACAATGTGTTTTGCAACAACGGATTTCATTTACACTATAAAGTTATGCAAAAATTTGTGGCAACTTCTTTTCAAAATAATCATTTCGAATTAATCCTTCTAAAGTATCAAACAATAATAAGTAATCAAACATTTCAAATTCCAAAAAATAACAATTTATTTTAAATGCCAAACACAAGCATGCAGATAAAAACCTCACTTAACTTTCGGTACAATATCCAATAACTATTTTAATTAGTATGACAACAATCACACGGGAATACAAACATGATCGAGCATTGTGAATAACAAAAAAACTGCGATAGAAATTTCTCTTTTAACAATCATTGTCTTCAAATTCCTCTTGGGCACTTTTAATTTTAAAATTTCCATTTTTTAAAAATTCAAAATATATTTATGGAATACTTTGACGCTGTATCACTGTTTTTACTTGATAACAATTATGTCTTGATGTCCGTAAATAGAATATCGGAAGGAGTTTCAAGTCAAACTGTTTACATAACAGACAGGTAATTTATCAGTGACATGTATATTGACACAAGCAGCAAAAAGGAATGTACTTTACAAGTAAACTGTAATGATAGATCATAACTATTTTTGTTGTTAACTTCTGGCATTATGTATTAAACAATTGAGACAAATATTTAAAAGTTTTAGAAGAATGCACACATTATACATACATGTATATCAACTACTTTACATAAATACATGTATCTCAAAGTGAATATTCTGACAACCTTTTGACTGTATGAAGTAATTGATTAATTTCCAGGTAGACTTTTCTGCTTGAATATTAAAAAGAAAGTAAAATGAAATGCAATATTTAACATTTCAGAGCGACCTTATAACCAATTGAGTTTTACTTGACATATAAGCTATTGTTCGGTCTGTTTTTAGTTGAATTGCAGCTTATAAATATGAAAATGCCACTTTATACTTCACTAAGAATAGAGTAGTAGAATAGAAAGTAGAAATGTAAACTTATAATGTAAGCATCAAAGATGTATATGAAAACAATTCAATCGTCTTGGTAATGATGGAAGTACTAGAAAAAGATCTTGCATCTTTGTCATCTGTCTTACTATGTACATAGTATTGAGACTTTAACAGATTAAGTGTCAGTTTCCTTATCTACATGGTTCATAGAAATGGCAGATAAACTAAGACGGAGAAGAAGAAAAGGTTTATTAATGCTACACAGATGCTCGAAAGCAAAAACTGACATTGCATAACATACTTCGTCATTCAGTTGTGTCTCACCAGTCATTCAGTAGTGTCTCGCATAACGCAAAAAAATGCTCTCTCTCAATCAAAAAGACATTTCTTGGATGAACTTGTAATTAGAAAGGTGATTCACTGTCGAGAAAGGACTTGTGCGACTTATAGTATGACCATGGTTATGTGATTTTTTTGTCAAAATACGATTCTGTTCACCAAGCCATTGAAAATTTATTATTGTTTGCAGGATGACCAAGGACTGATCATATAAAATGAGTATAATGGAGCATTCAGTGCTTTCAGTCCAGTCTTACTGTAAGATTCAAATGTAATTCGTTGCTTTAAACAAAATCTCATACATATAAATTGTACTTTATAATTGTATTCTAAACAAAACATTTGTTGCATTGTCTTCTTTTATCATTGTGACTTGTCATTGAACTCCAATTGCTGCACAGAGTGCACAGACATATGAACACTACTCAGTAAGTCATGTTGAAATAGATCTCAACAATCCAGCCTCCAGTGACAATAAGGCAGTGGAAAGCTATAATTATGTATCAAATCGGCATCAGGCGCTACTTAATTTTTCCAATATGTTTCATTCTTTCAACACTGTTGGCCAAAACCTTCAATAATGAAGAACAGCAGACCAAATGTCAATTCAGTAAAACATAAACAAAACATATTCTAGTAGAAAGCACGTTTTATCTCATTAATAATAATCTTCATTTATTCTCATCATGATTTTCACTGTCTTTGTCAGATTTAAAAAGAATAATTAATAGCCTTCTGTATAGCCGATATTATATGAGTGCCAATACTATATCTCTGACACTAGTCCCTAAAAACTAAACTAGTCTCGAAAAGAAACGCTACCATACAAATCGCAAGATAACTCAATCCACTGCAGATTGATACAACTAAAACATAGTTTTATCATTTTTCATAAGTTAACCAACTTCTTTGCAAAACTTTGAGAAATAATCTTTTCATGTTCCCGAGAAACACACATTTATAAAAATCATCGATTTGGCATCTCCTTAACTAGGCGAGATAGCAGAGAGAAATTGAACACTTTTGCTTGTTTTAAAACGTTCTAGAGCAATGACGCATCAATGAATTTATGTCAAATAAAGTGCATTATATCGACAATATTGTTATCTTACCTAAATTCAATACTTTACTAATTTTTAACTGAAATGACGAAAATTCTGTTAAAAAAAACTATTTTAAATTGCGATTTATGCACCCCATTTGCGTTTGAAGATATACAAAATCAAAAGTATAATATCTTTTCCTGAAGAATCAAAATGTGAATACTTGTTTAAAAGATATACATGTATGCCTGTCAGATACACTTAAATTCCACTTTGTCAGGTTTTAGAATTTTGTATTGGACGTAAAAAACTAGGTAGCGTGTCTTTTGGACATTAGTTATTATGAAATATAGAATATCTTAAAATATGCTTCCAAAGAAATAGAAAATAACCGCCACCAGCACACATATATATTTTTAGAGAGAGATATTTTGTGTCAATGTTCAAAGCCAATTGTAACAATAAACTATCATACCAAAACCTTTGCATTCATAGAAGTTTCCAAGATAAATCATATAATGGTTGCAATAAATCAAAGGAAATGAAAGGGGATTGAATTGATTGATAACAAATCCGGAGCTTCAATTTGTTAGCGGAAGTAATCAGACTGCGGATTACATTCTGCTTCTTGGCTTCAGGCTAGTTTCATGATGTGAGATGTTCAACATCTTTTCCTCAGGAAATTGAAACAATGCATGGCTTGTGTTTGTTAATCATTAGCTCTCCTAATTCACGAAAACCCATACAGACTTTAAAAGAGACGGTCCTTTTAGGGTATTTTTTGTTGAAATCCAGTTAATGGATATTATGTTAATAGATAATGATGATGGTGATAAAACACAACCATGAGAAGTGATGCCATTGATCGGCACTCCAAACGTGAAAAGCCTTGATGTGGCATGACAAGGCATTGTTGTTAAGTCTTATCGCTCATCATTGCTAATCATTTGTTAATTCTATCATCAAAATAGTTTATTTTCTGTATTAAGTAAAGATGAACACACAGCCTTCTATTGCGACTTTTTCGGATAAACATGATCACGGACCGTAAGTTGATAGGACAGGGTATTTAAGTATACGCTGAATAAGGCTTCTCATACTTCCTTGCATCTAATCATATATTCGCTGTTTATTTGTAAGCTATAAATGGCGAAATTTGTTGACAAGATGTAAAGCTCACGTTGGACAGAAAATTTGTTAATTTGTGTCCTTTGTATATTCTAATAACTTGCCTCTGTCCATTACTGCACCAATCTAGCACACATTTATAAATAATAATATGAGATTTGAATGGGTTTGTTTACAATTTTCTCAAACACGTGGTAATGTGGATATCCTCTCCAACTTTGAACTCCAAACATAACCATGATAGAGACGAGGTAATTATAATCTTATGTTACATTGATAAAGGGCATATATGAAGAGGAAGCTTTCAGCAGCAACTTACCTTTGAAAGGTTTCCAAACAAAGTTTACATGATTTGATGATCTTCCTTCACATTTATTCTTATCCTGTTAGCTGAATGTGTTTTCCAGACACTATAGAAACAAAACACCGTCAAATATGTCTATTGCAAAAGATTATCAACATATCAAAGGGTAAAATTGTCATTTAGAATTTAAAACAGTTTCTACTTTATGTGTTATAAATAAACATTAACGATAACAAAAAATTGAATTCTTTCCCTAGCTATTCCGTAGATAATTGTAATAAAGTCATATTCCTCATCAATGTAAAAAAGAATATCCACATGGAGTTGATATGCATTGAAATACATTTAAGCAACATAATCACCATTTGAAAGGACTGACTCGAAAACATGGAAACTTCAGTTCAAACACTCTTCTTATCATTCAAGATTAGATCTAAAAAAACTGACGTTATAACAAAAGATGTGGGAAGGTACTGCAAAACATTAACTTAAATACTTTTTTAAAATTCATACTAAAGTAGGCCCCATAGATGAACTGAATATCTAAACCGATCTAAAAATAAGCTAATATAGTCCCCTCATGGGAACATAATTGTTCTTGTCATGGTAAATAAAAGGATATGTTTTACAAGTTTATGCTTCACAATTGCATGTATGAATATTTATGAATTGCGTTCTTTTTTTTTCTTCTTTTTTTTAAAACATTTTATTCATCCACCCCTGTTACATGAAATCAGCTTCCATTCCAGGGAGGTTGAGGCCACTTGTATAATATGGTCTTATATCTGAGTGGGATTTTTGACAAACATACACCACTCGCTCACACATTCTCGCCTACAAATTATACAATCCCCTTTAATGTGTAATACAATATATAAGGAACAAATTAAAAATATTCTCATATGGCATTAATGAATGGACTAATGCACATTACTGGTGCTGCTCTTCTGAAGAAAATAAGATATGATACAGCATCCAGGATCGGTAAACTTTATTTGTATATTTATTTACTTGCTGAAAGATATGTCTTTTTCTATTTTATATCTGACAGACATTTCCTTTGCAAATCTATTAAAATGTGGTTTACATTTCTGAAATTTACATTTGTAAATGAAAAACTTTGCAGACAAGAGAATTAAGTCAACAATTTTGTCTGTTACATTATTTTCCTTAACACCAAAGAGTATTAATTCAAGGCTGAGATTCATATTACACATATGTGAACATTTCTTTACCCAGGAGCAAAAGTGTTGTTGTTGTTTCATTTTCAATTTGGCAAAATGTACATAAGTCATTTTCTGTATATTTCAATTTAAACAGGTAGGTATTGGTTATAAGAATTATATGTATGACTCTGTATTGAAACCAACGTAATTTTACTTCCTGTGTTGCCCGAGTCATTTTAATATAAATGCTGTTCCTGTTCAAATTATCAAACTTTTATTTGACCTTTTGCTTTTAGATCCGAAAATATGAATACAAAATATATACATGTATGCTTAGCTCCTGTTTTCTGACTATGAAGCTTTTGTAGTGAACATCTAAAATCTAGGACAGTGTCAGATTGACCTCTATTAACAGAGGTAAACTACAAATATTGCTTGATACTTTTCACAATACCATAATAATCTAAAAAAAATTTGGGAAGTTGGTACGTTTCTTGAAATTCTTCAAATGATAAAAATTCTTTCTTGTCATCAACCAAGTCAATAACCTGAGTAACACCTTTTTCCCACCACTGTTTTATGAAGACAGACCTATTATTGACTTTAATACATGGATTATAAAATATTGGCTCTGTTAAAAATCACTAAATGAATTTGGTTTATTTTCTTGTCAAAGTCAACAATCAAGAGGAAAAGCAATTCTTCCAAAAGAGATTATCAACAATGCATAGTTTCTCCTAAAAATAACATGCACCACATATATTAAGTTTATTCATTAATGGGTATGTTGCTTGAAAAAGTTGCTTCCATTTTGGATTAGATTCACTTGTAAGCTGTCTAATCCAACACACCTTTATCACCTTAACGTACATGCAGATATCTTCCATACATAAACCCCCATCTTTAACAGGTTGACAGTCTTTAATTCGCTTGACTCTATCTCTTTTTCCACTCCACAAAAATGTAAAAAGAATGTCATGTAAAAAAGCGAGAAACTCTCTGGATGGATCAGGAAGTGATAACAACAAATAGTGAAGTTTGGATACTAATAAAGATTTGATAATTGCTACTCTGCCCATTGGTGTGACAATTCTTCTCATCCATCTATTGATAATCATCTTAATTTCCAAAAGTTTATTCTGAAAGTTGAGATGGGTCATATAACTAAAATAAGTACAAAATTGAATGCTTAATATCCTGAACATCTCTGGATTCCACATAATAGGACGGTCTGCCATGAACTTGTCTGTACAGCCCTTCTTACTACCAAGCCATACAACTTGTGTTTTATTGTAATTGATTTTCAGCCCTGAAATCTTAGCAAAAAAGTCCAGACAAGAGATACAAGCCTCAAAGGAAGACCGAGAGCCATCAAGAAGAAGCTCTGTGTCATCAGCATATTGGCTTAACAAATACTCTTCTTTGTCTATCAAGATGCCTTTTATATCCTTATTTGACCGAATCCGATTGGCCAAGACCTCAGCACAGAGGATAAAAATATATGTCTGCAGCCACGTTGAACATCGCACCATGATGATACCTGACCATTAATAGACATACAGCTTTTAATGTTTTTGTAGCAAGATGATATAAAATTCCTAATATTTTCTCCAAAACCCCAGAAGGCAAGACACTTGTCAATGAATGACCAGGCAACTGAATCGAATGATCTGTCCTGTAACCTGGAGTAATGCTAGCTGTAGTGACGAAAGGATATAAACTTTCAGAAGAAATCAAGACGAGCCTGCTTTAATGGTGACTTTCTTCGCCAAGTAAACCTTTTAGTTTCTGGATTGAAATCTCTCCATACATCAACTAAGCAGAGATTACCAATGAGGTCTAAAACCTTATCTCAAGCTAGAGGATTGTTGAGATTCTGATAATTACACAAGTCAAGATTTTCATTCAATACCAGATTCAAATCTGCTGAGAAAATATAATCTTCATTTCCAAAACTATAAGCTTCTGCCTTCACCTTTTCATAAAACTCGGGAGAATCCTGATTGGGCCCATATATATTAACCAAGGTTAGTCTCTTATCAGCAATCTAAATATATATAAATAAATATATATATCTAAAATAATAATATTACCGTTATCATCCATAAACTTTTTATGAATTGTGTAATCAACATCCTTATTAAAAACACCTCGAGACTGCCTGTTTTTAGAATTAAAAATACAATCAAAACCCCACTGTGCTCTTATAATGCGTTCTTGTTCTTCGACAAAGTGTGTATCCTGTAGAAGATATATAGAGTATTGTTTTGATCGAAGAAAATTAAAAACATCCTTTCTCTTCTCCACATCCTGCAGACCTCTACAGTTAACTGAACAGCAACTAAATCCAAAGTTAGCCATTATCTGTAAATGCACAACATTGCAAGACGAAAAGGGAGATTGAAGTATCATCTAAAATCATTCTACACCCAGTCACACAAACATACAGACATATAGGTATCCAACAAGGATACCCTCCATCCACACACTCTTAAAATACATATATCACACTCAACGTTCCTTCCAAGTAATGGCAAACAGCAACTGGATAGTCCAAAAAGTGTAACACATTATCTAACTGACAACAAGAAAGTTCAGGGCAGTATTTTTCAGAATCCTATCTAAAAGATTATCAACAACAAAAATAACCAAATATCATATAAAGAAAACACTAAAGTAAAGGAATGTTAACATTGTAAAAACTTGCAAATAGTTTTTTCACAACTTTTCAAAATACCAACTCATCAGCAACGGAATCAATGGCAATGCAGTATATTTAATTGAAAGTTTTTCTTCGGTTCTGTCAATCAAAATCCTTCATGGGTCATCTGTATTTCTTCGGAGTAGTCTGCTTTCCATCAACGAAGAGTATGAATGATAAGAGATAGCATATTGTCCTCACATCATGTCACACGGTAAACACAATGCCGTTTCACAAGCTTACCCAGAAGTTTAAAAGTTCATGTTCAAGGATTTTGTAGCTCCGTTCAGCAACGCTAATGAAACAGTAGTGTAGAGGAGCTCCTCGTTAACAACAGTTTTTAGAATAAACATGATTTGCCTTAGTTCAAATGTCGCAACTTGAAGAATTGCGACGCCCTTCTCAAAAATCCTCGTTTGCACGTTGTGGGTATTCCTTAGGTAGCGGGCTCGATTGGCTAGTTTAGCCGAAGTTGATTCAGTGGTTGTGGTAAATCACTATGAATAGCCATCTTCTTCTCCACTAGTGCCTTGAATGACTTTCGAGCTGTCGAGAACACAAAGTTTCGCTGTGGTACGCTGATAAATTTCACAATTATCGGGTCGGGTTTGCCAGGTTCAGATTTCTGTCGAGGGAGACGATGGACGTTGGCAAAAAGCATGGCCCTCACGTCATTCTCGTCCAGTCCCAGAACCGTTATAAAGACATCCTTCACCACACGTTCCAATTTCATAGGAGATTCATTCTCGATAGGCTTTAGACCGTTAAGTAGTATGTTGGATCTTCTAGAGTAAACTTCAAGTTCCATGAACTTCTCCTGGTATTTTACGGCCGAATTGTCAATTTCTTTTTTTGCACGTCTGAGATTTGATTGGCATTGAATTCTATGGATCGTTCCATATCCGAGGAACGGGTATTTAATTGTGCCAGTTCCGCCTTCACCGAGTCAAGTGATTGGAGTATTTCACTAGTTTGAGTTTTGATCAACATGGCGTCCGTCGGCGGAGACGTTGAATCGTTCAGTTCGACCATCGAATCGGTCTCAATCTGCGTCGTTTGAGGATTAAGATAAGTTTTCACACTAGGAGTGCTGGCTTTGGAACGGCCCTTCTGCCCCTTTCTCACTCATTTTCGGCTAAAGATGGTTGAATATGTTGAAAAATCCAGAGCTGTCTGGGTAAACGTCCTAACGCTCAGACGCCATTACCGGAAGTGAATTGTGTTCTTTTGATATCCTTGTCATAATAGAATTCTGAATGTTATCCACTCAGGATGTATAATTTGACAATTATGACTTATATGAAAACTACTCACTAACAAATTGCAAATAATGTAACTTTCAAATTAAAAAGATTGAATTATTTTCTCAAGCAAAAACACCAATTTGATCAGTTGTCATTGATCGATTCAGAAAATCCGTATCATGTACATATCCGATTTCAGTGTGATGAGATGAAACCCTCATGAACTTACTGCATTATGCTTGCGAAACATGAGATAAGTCCTCAAATATGCATTAGCATAGGTCTAAAGTAATTCATGTTATGTTAAAAAATTACCTAAACAACATTATTACTGTTACAAAACTGTTCTCAAACCCGGTTTTATAATCTCAATTTTTCTCAGAAAAATCTGCTTTGATCAAACTATATTGCATTGTTAACATATTCGTGCATTGTACGTTCATGTTTGTGTGCAATGAAGACTATTTATCTAAACAATGCAAAACAACGTGATGTCACTATTTGCTAGATACAGATGTGTTGAGCATAACTGATGTGCAGATGTTTAATATTAATAAGACTCGTTGAATATCTGTAAGACTCGATCCATGACAAGGCTCATATCTGTGGCAGATATTTAATGGTGTGACAATTTTATGTACCTTTACAAATCAGTTCTGATCAATCAATTCCCCTCAAACAATATCCCTGAAATACAAAAAAGAACAGGAAAATAACAAAATATAATCATACATTTATACAATTGTTTGATCAAAGCAATTATTGTGCAGGGCTTGTGATGCCATCATCTTTTCGATCTACTAAAGATGGAGTTCAGCGATGTGAAAGCTGCGAACAAGGACGTTGTTTATTAAATCTTATTTCATATATGATAAGTCTTCCTAATGTGAGGATTTCATATATGCAATCTTACACAGTGAAACAAACTTGCGTACAGAAGCTTTATATTCATAATAAGATACTCTTCTGAACATAAAATTGGATATTGAGCCCATAATTGGTAATTAACCGCGTTTTGTAGGGCATTATTCATGGAAAGTGATCGAGAGAAACCTTTTAGTATCTAACTGTTGGTATCCATCACACGGTTCATCAAGGACATCCAGCATACTATAAATTGAATTAGGATTTTCGTCGAGCCGAACATGACTGTGTTCCTGACCTAATAATGCATATTTCCGTAAACAATTCAGGAGCTTTTTTTAGTTCGATTAGTTGGAAATGTTAACATGTTGTTCACATAGATGGTTTTAGTAAAATATACATATACGAGGTACCGGTATCTTAAAGGCATTTCATGAATAAAATAACATTTGAGTGATCCAGTATAATGGTAATGGATGTTACTTTCTTTCACAACATTCTTTACAACCTATCACAACAAATAGTTTCTCATTTCTAAAGAATTTGGTATCTCACAATTAAGGTTATCAAGGGAATAGATGCTCCCAATGAACAAAAATATATGACATCGAATGACTGATGTGATGTTTTATGTAATATTGTATATGCAAAGTATTCTTGCATTGAAACTTGATAACTGCTGTGATGTTGTATGCAATATTGTATATTACCAAGTACACTTGCATTGAAGATTGATACAGCGTAAAATAAGATCATTTTGATTTATTGCTTAATGCTATGACTAGAACACATCAAATGATAATAATTGTCACCATTTGAAATTTACTTTCTCCTGATCATTTGTTTGAAAAGAAAAGAATGAATCATAGGTGTTCATTGTAGGAAATGAAAGGAAATGGATCTCAGATAAAACAAATCAACAGCCTATAAGTATATATAAAAAAAACTATCTAATATGATAGAGCATTTTGGTGTTTGTCGAATTTTATTGAATGATTTACTGCATGCTAAGGTTAAGATCGATATGAATGGAATATGGACTTTCAATAAGTCTCCTTTTAAATATATTATCTATAAACTTTTATTTAGACACAACACAGAAATATGAAATATATTCCTACGTTACTCATATCATTGAATAATGTTTTGGTAAAATAGCTCAAGAAAACTATTAAATTATCGATTTTGAGCTGTCATTGTGTTTCAAGCTAAGTAAATTCATCACTTACTTGCAGAAAGTTACACTATTTGAAAAATTCTCACTCTTCTAAAGGATTTAAGAGTAAGCGTCATTTTGATACCGAATATTCATTTTATACAGCTTTTGCTACATTATTTTCGTGTTGGATCCAATGCACAATGGGTTTTCAATTGACCCCAAGTCGAAAGTACTGAAAGAGAAAGAAACTATTACGTTTTCGCAAGCCCTTTAATAATTGTTTAGATTCGTTCTCTCTATAGTTCCAATGTCTTAATGCAATGCAGATAGACAGCTGATGAAAAGACTACGGGGTATACAGATAATTAACATTGTTATCAAACCAACGCTATCTTATCACTGCTTCATAGATAATTTGGATAGTTTAACCAAGGATATGTATCAGAGCATCTTGTTTTGTTCAGTGAAGATAAAGCTAGAAGGGTGCTTGCTGCATTTAAACGACATAATAATCTTATAGTTTAAATTTCGCAAGACAAGTATGGTGTTGAAACATATTGTCTCAAGTTAAAAAGGGATATTTGTACCTATAAAGATAGAATTTTTTTTTATGATGAAGGTGAGATACTCTGTTCTATTAGTGAGATAAACCCTCTTTCTTGCTACAGTGGCGATAACCTTTACCATAACTTAAGACAAAAACACCTGTTAGTAAAAATAATATCACACCCGAAGAATAGGTCCTACATGTTAATTCATTATTCCATGGCACAAATGTTTGTGAAAATGAGATTGAGCTTTGTAAATATGTCTCTAATTTGAACTCTTGACTTCATCAGTGACAGTCTGATTGAGGTTACATCTGATTATTATTATTTACATATAACTCTCGAGGAAGTACACTGTGCAATCGATAGTATGCAAACGGGTAAGTCACCAGCCTCAGTGGAATTCCTGTTGACTTTTTTAAGAAAGCACCTTCCTTTTGTTTTCAATGCTAGTGTCATTATTTAATTCTATTTTATCATCGGGTGTGCACTCAAGGGAATGGACACTCGGGGTCATCTTGCCTATTCATAAGAAGGGAAGTATCAACGACCCTGCTAACTATAGACCAATTACATTATTAAGAGGCTAGCGGTAAGATATTTGCTAAAGTTCTGAGTAACAGATTGAATAGATGGGCCGACGATGAACAGTTTTTCGCATCGGAGCAAGCAGGTTTATGTAAAGGTTTCCAGACCATCAACAATATTGTTATCATTGATACCATCATTTCAAAATAATTATCTTTTCATAAGGTAAGACTATCTTGTGTTTTTATTGATTTAAAATTGGCTTTTGATTCAGTTTTACGACCGGGTTTGTTTTATAAGCTTTGGACTGAAAATATTTGAGGTAAAATGTTTCGTCTTCTCAATAATATGTATAACAATGTCAAGGCATGTGTCTCTGTGAGGGATGGAAACACTATTTTCTTTGAGTGTTTGTTCGGAGTTACACAAGGTTGTCAGTTATCACCATTTCTTTCCCCGTTCTTCATAAATAATATTATTGACTATTTGTCTTCAGTTAACCAAAGGTGTATTGATATTGATTTGATGGAACTCTTTATTTTGCTTTTTGCTGATGATAATGCTATGTTTGACATTACGGTTAGAGGCCTTCAAAAGAGAATAGATAAGATTTCAGCATATTGTGATAAGTTGCAACTTTAAATTAACGTTAATAAAACTAAAGTTATAGTCTTTCGGAAAGATGGTAGGCTTGACAATATGACAAATTTTCATTAAACAACAATCAGGTTGAAATAGTCTCTTCATAAAAGTACTTAGGAGTTCAGTTTCCTCTTCAACTTCTTGGTTTACTACTCAAAAGACATTGGCAGATCAGGCAGTAAAGGTATTATCTATACATTGATGCTTTATCTTAATTATAACTTAATAACTAAACAAAAAATATATCTTGCTGTCTGTAAATAGAATATTGAGAGTTGATTCAAGTTGGTAACCTTCATAACAGACAGGTCACAGAAAACAAATACTGACATCATGACATAACTTAGAGTGCTGTACACAATACAATCAATCATTGTAGGTGATTACGCTATGTCATAGGATAACATGTAAACCACACTAGAAAGGTGATCTGTACAAAACGGAGATGTGAGTTGAGAGACTTGTACTAACAACATGGTGATGTTACTTTTTTCAAAATACGATTCTGTTTACAGATTCGTTGAAAAAAATGTTATGCAGCTAACTAGGACTATTAACTAGGATATTTCATGTGGTAATTATCATTATTGTGCAAGATTCAAATGTAATTCCTTTGCTATAAGCACATTCATATACATATATGAATTTTACTTTATAGTTGTATTCTATTAAAGAGTTAAATTTGTTGCATTGCCACATTCTATCATATTTTGTCAAAGCACTTTAAAATAGGCACAGACTGTTTAACATACATGTATGAACAAAAACTCTGCCCGCCATGTTGAAGTACATCTCAACAATAGAAGCCTCCAGCTACAAAAAAAAGAATCAAATGGGCATCAGGTGCTACTTGTTTTGTTCCAAAATGTTACATTCTTTCAACAACGTTAGCAAAAACCTTCAATTAGGCACTATGAAGAACAACAAACACAATGTCAATATAATAGACATGAACACAATATTTTTTTAAATTTTGAATGTCCTTTCTGAAAAGCACTTTATATCTGAAAAACATATATATTTTACATGTACTTATATTGTCACTGTCAAAATTGTAACATAAAAAAGTAGTTTCCTAAATTCTATAGATTTTTAATGAGGAAATAAATGATATTAAAAACATTCTCCACAGAGAAGTTTTATAATGAAATTAAATGATTGGTAATCAAAGGTTTACAAAAGTAGGATCTGTCCCAGTCATTAGAGAATACAATCAAAAGGACAATCACATGGTAATCAATCAATTATGATTACTCTTACAGATTTTGTAAAATTTAGATTGTTAAGAGTTTAAAATGATAATTACAAACACCTTGTGAGACGAGATTGAGTCAGCTGAATTGTCGCTACTATTAGTTTAAGAATTGCCGTTTCATGGTACATGTACATGTACGTGATGAATCCTTACAATCACTGAGTACAAGACAACTTACTCAAGGGCTGAGTAAACGCAATTAATAGTCTACATATAAATTGCAATCAGGTTAAGAAGATGGTCACGAAATTAGAAATAGAGCCTTCACTGACAAATGTGATTAAGTATTCCAAACACATAATACGCCGTTGTCCCCATTCTCTCCCAACAGAGGCAGATCAAGTTATGGAAATTATAATCGAGTCTCTGTTCTATTAAGCCGTGTTTAAGAGTTACTATTGGAGATCAAAATTAACTGTGCCAAAAAAAACCAGACGATTGCTAGATTGATTCTGATTCATGTGTTGTAATCACTGAAGAGAAAATCAGTTCAAATTCATAATTAACTATCGCTGATTGACATAGTTCTACTACAAAACTGAACAGAATAATTCAACAATGAGTCAAACATTGATTACCATTAATCAAAACTTAATGACAAAATATCTGATCAAACACATAAACGCAAACTTAAATTGATTTGTAATCATTTTGGGTCATTTATCCATTACATGTTCATATACTTCAAACTTTCGTTCTGAAATACATTACTGCAAATAAAGAACTTTTTATAGTTCAAAGACCTTCCTCATTGATTTTAAGTCTATAAGGATCGTCATAAAGACCTTGGAATGCTCAAAGTCTTAATTTTAGAATATCATACAATTATGGACTTGTGATGAGAACAATACCTGTTTTTATAGAGCCAAGGTTGTTAAAAGTAATTGAAGAAAGGCAAGAATCAATCATGTATTTTATATCAAGACTGTATTAATGCAAATCTCTGTCAAAATGTATCATATACTATTTTGCACATGCACCTCTAGGCAAAGTATTCACAGAACAAAACTCAGTTCAGAACAGTTCCTCAGGTTAAAAAATCATACGAGTCCACAAGAAGAAATAGGCGCTAAAGATTACCTATTTGAAGATATATAATAAAAACATATTAGTTTATTAATTGTGTACCCATGACCTTCTGATTCAATTTAATTCATTTGGTTCGAAAACTAAACATTTGAACATGATACTATCAGTTAGTTCACTGAATGGTTTTTTTTCTTGTTTACAATTCTGTTACAAATGAAGGTCAAAGCACTTCTATGCACAGACAACTCGACCAGCCATGTTGTAGTACAGCTCGACAATAGCCGCCTCCAGGGACAATAAGGACCTGGGCAGCACTACTCATGTATCAGATCATTTCTTCATCAACGGCATCAAATTGGATCCGTAGTAGTTGATCAGTTCAGAAGATCTTATACCAAAATATCTAATGAGAGAGTGAAATCTGATTTTCGTCTTTGGTTCAGTAAAATGAACCTAAAAGGGGGTTTGTTGCATTTCAACGGCATAATAATATTAGAAAGCATCAATTGTGCAATGCAGTTGACAATGTAGGGTGTTCAAAAACAAATGAAATTTATTGTCTCAAGTTAACAAGTGAACCATTAGTTTCTGTACATAAATAACTTTTACTTAAAAAGATAGACAATGTATTGTGTAACAAAGCATTTCATTTACACTAAAAAGTTATGCAAAAATCTAATTTGTGGCACCTTGTTCTCAAAATAATCATTTCACAATAAACCTACTAAAATATTGAACAATAATAAGTAATGAGATATTTCCAATGCAATCAAAACATGCAGATAAATTCCTTCTCACGTTACTTACAGTTCAATATCTATTAAATATTTTCATAAGTATGTTACCATGACAGCATTCACAAGAGAATACAAACATCTTCGAGCATTGTGAATAACCAAAGAACTGTGAGAGAATTTTCGCTTTTAACAATCATTGACTTCAAAATCTTCTGGGGCAATTTTTTAAAAAGTATTTCATTTTTTTAAAATTCAAAATATACTTATGAAATACCTTTGCACTGTTTAATTGTTTAAAATGTCTTGATGTCCCTAAGTAGAATATCGGAATGTGTTTCAAGTTGTTAAACTTCTTATATAATAGACAGGTAATTTATCAGCGACATCTATAGCTATAGCGACACACTCTCAGAGAAAGGCAGCAATAACGAATGTAATAAATAAACTGTAATAATTCATTGTAACTCAATGTTTGGTAAACTTCTTTCTATATGTATTAAATCATTGAGACAAGTATTTAAAAGTTTCAGAAGAATGCACACATTTTTACTATATCTACTCCTACTACTAAATATATGTATCTCAAAGTAAAAATTATGACATGAATTAATTGATGAATTTTCAGATAGACTTTTCTGCTTGAATATTAACATAAAAGGTAAAAAGAAATGCAATATTTAACATTTTAGCAACGTTATAACCAATAAACATGAATTTAGATTTACTTGACGTCCAAGCTATTGTTCGGTCTGTTATAGTTGAACTGCAGCTTATAAATATGAAAATGCCACTTACTACTTCACTAAGAATAGATTAGTAGAATAGAAAGTAGAAATGTAAACTTTTAATGTAAGCACCATAGATGTATATGGAAAAAAAACAATCGTCTTGGTGAAGATGGAGCACTAGAAAAAGATATAACATCTTTATTATCTGTACAGAGTATTGAGAGTTTTACAGACTAAGTGTCAGTTTCCTTCATTATCTGCATGTTTTATAAAAATGGCAGTTCATTTTATCTAAGCAGATAGACTAAGACGGAGAAGAAGAAAAGGTTACACAGATGCTTGAAAGCAAATTTTGACATCATTGCATATCATACTTCATCATAGTCATACAGAGTGTATCGCATAACGTGTAATACATGCTTTCTCTCAATCAAAAAGACATTTCTTGGATGAACATGTAATGAGAAAGGTGACTCACACTAAATCGAGAAAGGACTTGTGCGACTTATAGTATGGCCATGGATAGTTTTTCAAAATACGATTCTGTTCAACATAATTGTTTGCAGGATGACAAAGGAATGGTGATATAAAATGAGTTTAATGGAGCATTCAGTGCTAGGAGTCCAGTCTTACTGTAAGATTCAAATTTAATCCCTTGCTTCAAAGAAACTCATATACACATATAAATTGTAATTTATAATTATATTCTATAACAACATATTTTTTGCATTGTCTTCTTTTATCATTGCGTCTTGTCAATGCGCTTCAATTCCTGCATAGACTGCACAGACATATGAACACAACTCAGTTTGGCATGTTGAAATAGATCTCAACACTCCAGCCTCCAGTGACAATAAGGCTGTGGATGGCATTAATCATGTATCAAATCGGCATCAGGTGCTACTTTTTTAATGTTGCATTCCTTTAACACCGTTGGCCAACACCTTCAATAATGAAGAACAACAGACCAAATGTCAATTCAGTAAATATAAACAAAAATATCTAGGTAAAAGCAATTTTTATCTCATTAATAAGAATATGCGTATATTCTCATCATGATTCCACCGTAAAAATTGTAACAAGAAAAATTAGTTCCCCAAATTCGTCAATGGCATTTCAACCCATCAAAGATTTTTTATGAGAATATTTAAGACGTTGGATATCTATGTTTTTGAGCATCTGAAATTCATACTAAAACATCAAAGACTTCCCTAAAGCCGTGAGTTGATTGCTTTTAATAAACGTTTTATTCTTTAAAAGTAGATGTGAGATTTGCTTTTGAAATCATTCAGCATTTTAAAATGTACTTGTACCTAGCGTTATAAGCAGGGTATCAATATATACATTTAGTTGGTGATTCATCATGTTTGTAAATCTTTGTCAGATGAATAAGTATTCCTCTGTATAGCCGCTACTATATGATAGCCAATGGTATATTTCTGACACTAGTCCCTAAAAACTATATGCATTATAGAATATCTTAAAATATGCTTTCAAATAATTAGAAAATAACTGCCACTTGCACACATATAACATAACGTAATTTGTGACTTCAAAACTTTTTTCATTACAAACAACATCACAATAAAAAAGTGATATTTTGCTTAAAGTCATCGTATGAAAAATGTGAAATCCGACTAGTAGGCAATAAACAGGATTATGTGTCATCCTTCTAAGGTTGATAAGACGCTCAAGTCATGACAGAATTACAAAACAAAGTGCTTACATGTATAGAGGATACTAACGACCTTCCATTTAATACTATTTTTATTAAACGAGTTATTGATTGTGTATAAAACGAGCGAAGGTGAGTTTGATACCAAATCATTCACGAGTTTAATAAGAATAGTATTAAATAAAAGTTTAGTATTCTGTTTATTACTTGCCCTCAAAATCTAGCAAAACCGGCGACATTATACTGAAACGAACATTTACGAAACTCGCAGCGATTGTGACGGCACTCTTCAACAATGACGTCACAACCACAAATTGACATCACAACTACTGTGACGTCATACTTGCACTGTGGTATTACACTAGTTTAATATTACCATATAAATATTACACTGCGGTATCTTACATGGGGAGTAATAATTTAATGTATGCACCAAATATCACTCAAACTGTAGCTTAAAACCACTGGCACATTAGTATAGAAATGAAATAAACGTAGGTCTACTGATCTCCTCAAATTTCAAAAGCAATTTCATTTTGAAATACAAACGCTCAATGAACAAATGTAATAATATATTTTCAAACAGTTTCCTTTGGTGAGAGTTGTGTATTGCATATGTTCAACCAACGTTTTTTTTTTAACATGGCAAACATTTAGTGCATTCTTATTCTATGGATATTTATTGAGAAAGATTTTTAGTCAATGTTCAAAACCAATTGTAACAACAAAATATCATACCATAACTTTTGCATTCATAGAAGTTTCCAATGAGGATGAATAAATGGTTGCTTTAAATACAAGAAAATGAAAGGGGATTGAATTGATTGATAACAAGTCCGGAGCTTCAATTTGTTAGCGGAAGTAATCAGACTGCAGATTGCATTCTGCTTCTTGGCTTCAGGCTAGTTTCATGATGTGAGATGTTCAACATCTTTTCCTCAGGAATTTGAAACAATGCATGGCTTGTGTTTGTTATTCATTAGCTCTCCTAGTTCACAAAAACCGATACAGACTTTGAAAGAGACGGTCCTATTTTTTTTTTTTGTGGAAACAAAATTCAAGGGGACATTCTAGTTAAAGGATATAATGTTAATAGATAATGATGATGGTCATAAAACAACAACCATGAGAAGTGATGCCATTGATCGGCACTACAAAAGTGAAAAGCATTGATGTCGCATGACACGGCATTGTTGTTAAGTCTTATCGCTCATCATTTCTAATCATTTGTAATTTCTATCATCAAAATAGTTTATTTTCTGTATTGAATAAAGATGAACACACAGCCTTTTATTGCGACTTTTCCAGATAAACATGATCACGGACCGTAAGTTGATAGGACAGGGTCTTTAAGTCTTCGCTGAATAAGGCTTCTCATACGTCCTTGTATCTAATCATATTTTGACTGTCGCTGTTTATTTGTAAGCTTAAAAAGGCGAAATTTTTTGAAAATATATTAATCTCACGTTGGACAGAAAATATGTTAATTTGTGTCCTTTGTATATTACTAATAACTTGCCTCTGTCCAATACTGCACCAATCTAACACATATTGATAACAAATAACATGAGATTTGAATGGGTTTTTTTTAAATTTTCTCAAACACATGGTAATGTGGATATCCTTTTAAAACTTCAAACTCCAAACATAACCATGATACAGACGAGGTAATTATAATCTTATGTTACATTGATAAAGGGCATATATGAAGAAGAAGCTTTCAGCAGCAACTTAACTTTGAAAGGTTTCCAAACAGAGTTCACATGATTTGATGATCTTCGTTCACATTTATTTGTATGCTACTAGCGGAATGTGTTTTCCAAAAATTCCAGACACTATGGAAACAAAACCCAAGAGGCTACACCGTCAAAAAGGTCTATTGCAAACGATTATCAACATATCAAAGGGTAAAAATGTCATTTAGAATATAAAACAGGTTCTAGTTTATGTGTAATAAATATACATTATGGTTTAACATTTGAAGTCTTTCCTTTTAATCTACCCTTCAATTAGTATTTTTGCTGCCTGTGTCAGTTATGATATTCAAGCTTCAAATACCATCACTTTAGCTATTCCGTAGATAATTGTAACAAAGTCATATTGGTTTAAACATATTTTGATTCATGAAAATTAATTTGGTTTGGTAAACTAGCAAAGCTTTGCTTTTCAGAATACCTCACCAATACAATGGAATACAAATAAACATACACAAGAACTAGACATAATAATATACAAATGAGATTATAATAGGGTGTGTTAAATATGATAAGCTGATTGCAGTTAAATTTCAAGGTTTATAAACGAAATCCTAGATATTATATACTTTCAGTTGTTAGCCAAATCGCTTAGATTTACAAATATATTGATGTAGAGACTCGATGATGTTCTTATTTACATTGTTTGAAGCTGGGGGAATTCCGTTTAGCACAGTTTGGAGGTTGAGGCCAGTTACATAAAAATAAGCGTTATTTGGAATAGATGTATATAATTGACATGTAAATAGATAAAAAATAACATCTTCATTGTGATTTCCCGTGCTCATTCAGTGTTATTTGATATAATTATGTCGGTTAACCATGTCAGCATTTAACTCACTGCAGCCCATTTTCAGGCGACAATATACAATTCGACAGAATCGACTACCATAATTTAGATCAAGATAATTATTCCTTTCTGTTTTTGTTAATATAGTTTTAAATTCGCCATTTGTTCTAGCCTTTCGTGCGTTATTGGGTAATGATTTCCAAAGTTTAATTGTATCTGATAAGAATGATTTTTCATAAAGTTGTGTCCTACAACTTCTTGTTTTTAAATTGGTATTATTTCTTAGATTATATTGACTGTTTTCAGCGACTGTTTAAGGTACAAGCTCACACAGATAACCGGGAGCGTCATTGTTAACCATTTTGTAGAAGTTGATCAACTTTGTTTCATGCCTTCCGCATAGTGTACGAAAGGCATCTAATTGAAGCTTCAAGAAGTAAAGATTGTTCATTCATACAGTTATCGCATATATGACAGCAGTAATCAAAAATCGGTAGAACATACGACTTGTACATGGTTTAAAGAGTTTTTTGCGAAAGGCGATATTTAAAGCTTTGCAAACAGTTGATCATGGGACTAATCTTTTCGATAACATTTTCAATATGGCTTTTCCAAGCACAATCACTCTGCAAAACAATTCCAAGATGTTTGTTAGAATTTATTGCATTGGAATTTGGTTTATTTTCAACATAGGTTTCATGTTGTTTCTACGTTTTCGAGAAAATTACAGATTTTGTTTTACTGGGATTAAAGTCTACCTGCCACTTATCTGCCCAGCGTGAAATTCGGTCAAGATCGTCATTAAGGCGAAATGCAGCAATTGAGTGATCATCTACAATGACATTTATCGAGGTATCGTCTGCAAAGAGTCGTATTTGACTTTCTATACCATAAACTATATCGTCTTTTTCAAGGTAACTTTCAAACCAATTCAAAAGAGAACCTTTAAGAGCTTTTTAATTTTGAAATTATTCAAAAGTCATATTCCTCATCAATGTAAAAAAGAATACCCACACGGAGTTGATATGCATTGTAATACACTGAAGCAACATAATCACCATTTGATAGGACTGACTCGAAAACATTGAAACTTCAATTCAAAAGGCGGAAAGTAACTTTGGTTATCGATTTTCTACTTTGTCAGCCTTGCAAATATCATTAAACACTCTTCCTATCATTCAAAATTAGATTTAAATAAACTGACGTTATTATCAAAAGATGCGGGAAGGTTCTGCAAAACATTAACTTAAATACTTTTTTAAAATTCATACTAAAGTAGGCACCATAGATGAACTGAATATCACAACCGATCTAAAAATAAGCTAATATAGTCCTCTCATGGGAACATAATTGTTCTTGTCATGGTAAATAAAAGGATATGTTTTACAAGTTTATGCTTGACAATTGGATATATGAATATATTATGAATTGCGTTCCTTTGATATCCTTGTCATTGTAGAATTCTGAATGTTATCTTTATCCACTTAGGATATATAATTTGACAATTATGCCTAATATTAAAGCTACTCACTAACAAATTGCAAATAATGTAAATTTCAAATTAAAAAGATGGAATTAATTTCTCATGCAAAAAACACCAATTTGATCAGTTGTCATTGAACAATTCAGAAGATCCTTGTCACGTATATATCCGATTTCAGTGTGATGAGATTAAACCCTTTCACATGCTTGTGATTTACTTAGGTAATAGGAGACAATTACCCTATGAAGTGATAATGAAATGAACTTATAACCAAATACATAAACAAATATGTATCAGCATAGGTTTAAAGTAATTTGTATTAAATTCAGAAATTACCTGAACAAGATTATTACTGTTACAAACCATTCTCAACCCCGGTTTTATGTTCTAAATTTGTTTTCAACAAAATTGGCTTAGATCAACTATTTTGCATTGTTAACATATTTGTGCATTGTATGTTCGTGTTTGTGAAATGCCAGATCACAAGCATGCCGATAAAATCCTTCTCACTTAACTTACGGTAAATATCTATTAACTATTATTATCAATTTTAGCTAGTATTTACCATGACAGCAGTCACACTGGAATACTTACATCTTCGTGTTTTGTGAATAACCAGGAGTCCGCCAAAAACATTTAAAACAATCATTGACAAAATGACCACAGCCTTTCAAATTTAAAAATTCTCTTGGACACTTTATATTCATATTATTTTTATATTCATGCTGTATTCTAGTTTGTACTTGATAACGAAACAAGAAGTATGTTTTGATGTCTGTAAATAGAATATTCGCCAATCAGTGATGTTACCCTTTCAGAACACATTGTGAACAACCCCAACCACTCAATCTGCTGGAACAACACTGAAATCCTGGCCTCCAACATCACTGATTGGAGAAAACGAAAACTTCTTGAATCAATCAACCTCAGGAGATTAGCTCCAAAGATTAATCGTGACCAAGGAGTTTATCTCCCAAATTCCTGGTGCATCACCAAGCCATCATAGACTCTATCTCCTGTACCACTCTACTGTGTAAACATTAATTACCTGCCCATTGTATTTTCTCTTTTCATCTCATGTTTTGATTGTATATAGCTAATAAATAACTGCATTGTATATGCTAAGTCACCTTATTGGCTTCATGTATATATATGTATGTAAATACTATACTGGATATTTCAATATCAGCCACCTGAAGAAGGGGCAAGAATTGGCCCAGAAACGTCGTGAGAAATCAATAAAGAACTTGTTATCCATAACATTTGTATTACCACACCATCTTCTAAATGCTTTTGAAGAATGTTAAAACTGTATGTTAGCATGACAGCATTCACAGGACAATACAGACATCTTTGTGTGTTGTGAATAAACACGAGACTGCTAAAACTGACAAAATGACTTCTACATGTATGTTTATGGAATACTTTGACGTTGCATCTTAGTTTTTATTTGAAACAAGAAGAATGTCTTGGTGTATTTAAATAGAATATCGAAAGGTGTGTCACATTACATTTGTAATTCATATGTACATGTATACCTGCACAAGAAAATAAGGAACGTACTGTATAAGTAAAGTTAAATATTGCATCGTATCACACTGTTCTGTAAATCTATGTCAATATGTATTGAATAATTTGGACAAATCTTTAAAAGAATCCTTGCATTTTACATATTTCTACTCATGTATGTAAACATTTCAAATAATAACAATATTTTGATAATGTTGTGACTGGACATATTATGACTAATTTATAAACTATAACATACAAGATAACAGGCTTGATTTCTTTGCTGAACATTAACATAAAAAGTTAAACCAAAGGCACAATACAGACACCTAGTAAGAGATACATAATCAATGATTATTACTTAATCTCCGTCTTCTTGTGACAGCTTATAGAAATGGCACGACCACTCAACAGTAGAGTTAGAAAAGACTGAAGATCTAAAAATGTAAACTCAAAATGTAAGCAACGTGTGTACAAAAGTCATAAAGACGAAAGTTGCATCCGAGTGCTTGTGTTGATGAAAGCACTACAAACGATATTAACGTCTTCAACTTACAGTTAACCATTGCAGGTGATTCAGCTATGTCAGAGGATGACATGTAAAACACACTTTCACACTATTTCATAGACGTTTCTTGGATAAATAAAAAGCATGTAACTAGAAAGGTGATCCTCTGTACCAACCGAGATGTGAGTTCAGAGACTTGAAATATCACCATGGTTATGTGACTTTTTCCAATATACGATTCTGTTTACCGAGTTACATTGAGCAAGTAACACTTTGTGTCCAGTCTTTTTGTGCAAAACTATTGTGTTTCAGCGTTTTATTCTATCAGTGCGTCTTGTCAAAGAACTTGAAAATCTGCACAGACTGTTTGACATACGTGTGTATCAACAAAAACTCGGCCCGACATATTGAAGTACATCTCAACATAAGAAGCCTCTAGCACCAGGTGCTACTTGTTTTTTTCCAATATGTTAAATTCTTTTAACAACGTTAGCCAAAACCAACAGAGAACAACAGACCACTTCAGAATGCACTTTAAATCTAAAATAAAAGTCAGCATATACTCTATTCTTATATTGTCACTGTAAACATTGTAACATATAATAATAGTTTCCTTAATTGGAAGTTTTTAATGAGGAAATCAATAAACTTATAAAATCATTCTAAATAGATAAAATGAAATTAAATGTGAGGTGTTCAGAGGTTTACAAACGCAGGATCACTCCCAGTCATTGGACAATAAAATCCTTAAAGGACAAACACATCGTTATCAATCAATTATGATTACTCTTAGAGAGTTTGTAAAATTTAGTTTGTTAAGAGTTTAAATTGTTCAAAGATACTTACAAGCACCTTGTGAGACTAGATTGAGTTGATTTGTCGCTACTTTTCGTACAAAAAATTGCCAATTCGTGGTACATGTAGATGTATTTAATGAATCCTTACAATCTCTGAGTAAATGAGAACTCGCTCAAGGGCTGAGTAAACTCAATTAATAGTCAACATATAAACTGCAATCAAGTTAAGAAGGTGGTCACAAAATAAGAAATAGAGCCTTTACTGACAAACTAGATTATGTATTCCAAAACACATAATTCACCGTTGTCCGGCCCTATTCTCTCGAGCTCCAAACAAAGGATGATCAAGTTATGAAAATGTTGATTGAGCCTCTGTTCTAGTAAGCCGGTCTTTGAGCTAGAGTGGGAAATGCCGTATTAGAGGCAATCAAAGTTAAGTGCCAAAACGCCCACACGATTGCTAGGTCAAAAAGCTGATTCGGATTCATGTGTCGTAATCACTGAAGAGAAATTCGGTTCAAATTCACAAATTGCATTCGATGATTGATATAGTTCTAGTTCAAAACTGAACAGAATAATTTAACAGCGAACCAAACATTTTATATCATGAAGGTTATACTTAATGACAAAATAACTTTTCGAACACGTGAACGCAAATGTTTTTTCATATATGATCAGGCTTCCTTATATGAAGATTTCATATATGCAATCTTACACAGTAAAACAAACTTGTGTACAGTTGCTTTATATTCATAATAAGATACTCTTCTGAACATATAATTGGATATTGAGCACATAATTCGGGATTAACCGCGTTTTGTAGGGCATTATTTATGAAACCTTTTAGTATCTAACAGTTGATAACCATCACACAGTTCATTAAGGACATTCAGCGTACTATAAATTGAATTAGGATTTTTGTCGACTGTGACTGTGTTCCTGACCTAATAATGCATATTTAGGTAAACATTTCAGGGAGCTAGCTATAGTTTAGTTCGATTAGTTGCATTATTATGTTAACATGTTGTTCACATAGATTGTTTTAGTAAATGACGAGTAGTAGACTAATGAAGTCTAACAGTCAGTTAAGTAGACATAAACAAATATGTATCTACTTCTAAATGTCATTTCTAAAAAGCACTGTAAATCTGAAAAATAGTCAATATATTTATCATACTTATATTGTCACTGGAAAACTGGAAAATAAAAAAAGTAGTTTCCAAAATTTTTAGATTATTAATGAGGATATAAATGAGTTTAAAAATCGTTCTCCACAGAGACGATTGATAATGAAATCAAGTGATATGCAATCAAAGGTTTTCAAAAGTAGGATCTCTCGCAGTCATTAGAAAATAAAATCCTGAAAGGACAAACATATGATTGTTAATCAATAATGATTACTCTTACATAGTTTGTAACACTCAGTTTGTTAAGAGTGAAAATATTTCAAAGACACTTGCAAACACTTTATCAGACTAGATTCAGTTAGCTGATTTGTCGCTACAATTAGTTCAAAAATTGCCATTTCGTAGTACATGTACATGTTTTACATGAATCCTTACAATCTCTGAGTAAATGAGAACTCGCTCACGGACTGAGCAAACTCAATTGATAGTCAACATATAAACTGCAATCAAGTTAAGAAGGTGGTCACAAAATAAGAAATAGAGCCTTTATATAAATTACTGATAAACGAGATTATGTATTCAAAAATATATACTTCACCGTTGTCCCTATTGTCTCCCAAAAGAGAATAATTAAGTTATGAAAATGTTGGTTGAGCCTCTGTTCTAATAAGCGGTGTCTTTGACCTAGTGTGGGATATGCCGTATTAGAGGCAATCAAAGTTAAGTGCCAAGACGCCCACACGATTGCTAGGTCAAAAAGCTGATTCTGATTCATGTGTCGTAATCACTGAAGAGAAATTCGGTTCAAATTCACAAATTGCATTCGATGATTGACATAGTTCTACTTCAAACTTCTACTTCTGAACAGAATAATTTAACAGCTAGTCAAACATTTTATATCATGAAGGTTATACTTAATGACAAAATAACTTTTCGAACACGTGAACGCAAACTTCATTTGTAATCGTTTCTTAAATTCTATCTTTTTCATCTGATCATTGACTTTTAAGACTCCAACTTACATACGCATATACATGTAGGCAATAGTGACATTGTATTATGTTACCTAGGATCACCATAAAGCTCTCACAGTCTCATTTTTGGAATATTGTTTATTATTCTCAAAACACTATTTACTCAACTAAATGTTTATAGAAATATTTTAACACTAGAGTGTTTCAAGCTGTTCGGAAAATGTGTAATACAATGCAGATCAATAATTCATATTTAGTCGATGTATCAACTTATCTATATCATTCAATATATCAACCCTTATGGTCAATTTTAAAGAGATCGATCAATTTATTTCCAACCTTTATATCCAAATATACCCCAGCATCAAGACAAGAGTACAACATATTCAGATCACTCTGATAATCTCTCCACTAAAAGTTGACTACATTTAGGTGCCACTAGAAATACAGCTCACATAAACGAAACCATATGCACCTAATTTTCAAAAACTACAACAATATGTTCTGCCACTCTTTTAAATTCAAAAGATTATTATTGCATTTATAGTTTCATTCATTTTATAGTTTCACCCATGAATTGAGTAACACCTATTTCTTCATTCTTTAGTGTCTTGTTTGCATCGTCGTTTTGTGGTGTCGTTTAATAGAATAACTGAAGGTTTTGCTAAGTAAACACATAACATTAACAAACAGGTTATTTGTCAGTGCAAAGCACACCGAAGTTTCTTAAATGTAATTTAAGTAAAGCAAGAACCCATCATGTACTTTACATGTAAACTGCAATGATGCAAATTCCTGTCAATATGTATCATATGCTATTTAGGAGTACTAAATTTTTTGAAGACTACATAACTTTAAACATACATGTATGTATTAATATCATTTCAATATTTTCATATTTCAATATCCTTATAAAATTCTTGACTGGTTATGTCTATGGGTTGTCAGATTATAGATTGGAATCCTCTAATTCGATGTCTTTTAAAAGAGAAGTAAGAATGCAACTTTAAACATCTCAGAAGGACAAGTAGCTGATAAACAAGTATCACTTGACCTCCTTGATGTAGAATTGTATAGTCTAGTTTGTCTCTAGGGATTTATCACCTCAGGACTAAGACATTTCTACTTAACAAATCACTAAGAATAGATTTAAGTGAATTCATGATGTTAGCAATTTATAGAAATAAAAAGGAAACGCAATTCCGATTTTTGAGTCAAAGTAGGCCAAGGGACAGACTTATACAGTTTTCACAGCATTTAAATGATATATAGGTAAGCTAGAGTTTATATATATGCGATTTTGAGCGTGTGATTGGATTGCACCACGACGCAACTAATGGGAAAGTATCCCAAGAACAGAAAAAAGGTTTTACTCATTTAATTTAAAAAAAATAGACTAAGAAGTTCGCAAAGGCACAGTCTGACATCAACTCCTAAAAACAACTATTGACATCATGGCATGAACTACTACATCATTGCATGCTCTGTACAGCACATGTTCATCAATCATTTAGGGTTATTGAATAGTGTGAAGAAGAACCTGATACAGAACACCACTACTGACACAGAATGAACTACAATATCATGGCATGCATATAAGTATATATACAATACATGTTCATCAATCATTTAGGGTCGTTGAGAAGTGTCTGAAATAGCGTGTACTACATGCTTCCTCGGGTGCTGAAGCATATCCATTTTTAAAGCATAACGAGGAGAGCGATAACCTACCCAGCAACTAGATATGAGTTGAGAGTTCTTTGAACGCCCTTATTATGTGACGTCTTAGTTGTTCTGCTCAACAGGCAGTTGCAATGATAAATAGGATATCAAAGGTCACACGTCAAGTGTCACCTTCCATATCATATTTACCATTTCCAATAATATAAAAACAGGTTCAGGCATACAACTTCCAGAGTCCACAAGAGGAAATGGGCGCTAAGGTTAACCAATTTGAAGATTATAAAAACATGTTATTTTATCAAATGTGTACTTTCTGATTTGATTTTAAATTCATTTGCTTCAAAAACAAATCATTTTAACAGGATACTATCAGTTGGTTCACTGAATTGTATTGTTCGTGTTTAAAATTCTGTTACAAAGGTCAAAGCACTTCTATGCACAGACAACTCGGCCAGCCATGTTGAAGTACAGTTCTACAATAGCCGCCTCCGGGGAAAATAAGGACCTGGGCAGCACTACTCATGTATCAGATCATTTCTTCATCAACAGCATCAATTTGGATCCTTAGTAGTTGATCAGTTCAGAAGATCTTATACCAAAATATCTAATGAGAGAGTGAAGTCCGATTTTTATGTTTGTTTCAGTGAAGATGAAGCTAAAAGGGGGCTTATTTCATTTAGGCGACATAATAAAATTAGAAAGTATCAATTTTGCAAAATTGTTTACAATGTATTGTGTTGGGAAAAAAGTTAAAAAATGAACCATTCGGTGCTGTAGTACATATATACTGTTATTTACAAAGATAGACAACGTTATTTGTAACCACGCATTTTATTTACACTATAAAGTTACGATAAAATCTAATTTGTGGGCCCTTGTTATCAAAATAATTACTTCACAATAAACCTACTAAACTATTGAACAATGATAAGTAATCGGACCTTTCAAATGCAATAAAAACAATAATTTATTCTCACTTAACTTTCGGTACAATATCTATTTATTATTTAAATTAATATGACAGAATTCACAAGAGAATGCAAACATCTTCTTGCAATGTGAATAACCAAAATACTGCGAGAGAAATTTCGTTTAAAACAATCATTGACTTCAAAATCCTCTTGGCCACTGTTTATTCAAATATTTTCAATTTTTAATAATTCAAAATTTATTAATGAAATAAGTATGTCTTGATGTCCGTAAATAGAATATCAAAAGATGTTTCAAGTCAACTTAATACATGACAGTCAGGTAATTTGTCAGTGACATCTATACCGACACACTCTCAGAGAAAAGCAGCAATAAGGAATGTACTGTACAAAACACTGTAATAATGCATTGGAACTCAATGTTTTGTTAACTTCTCTCAATATGTATTAGATAATTTAGAAGTTTCAGAAGGAAGCACACATTATACATATATCGACTCCTTTAAATAAATACATGTATATCGAAGTAAATTATTTGACATTTTCACTAAATGAATGAATTGAAGAATTTCCCAGAAAGACTTTTCTGCTTGAATATTAACATAGAAGGTAAATAGAAATGCAATATTTATCATTTTAGAGCGACCTTATAACCAATAAACAATAGTTTTACTTGACAACCATGTTATTGTTCGGTCTGTGTTTAGTTTAATTGCAGCTTATGAATAAGAAATTACAACTTTATATTTCACTAAGGATAGATTAAAGAATGTGAGCACCATATATGAACAAAATAAGGAATAATCGTCTTGGGGATGATGGAAGAACAAGAAAAATATATAATTTCTTCATCATCTGTCATACAATGTACTGAGTGTACAGAGTTTAACAAATTTGGGGTCAGTTTCTTTCATTATATACATGTTTCATAGAAATGGCACTTTATGATGGCAGTTCACTGAAAAGAATTAATTCCGTAACGCAGATGCTCAAAAGCAAATACTGACATCATGGCATAATATACTTCATCATAGCATGTATCGATCCATTATTTCAGGTCACTCAGTATTGTCTCGGATAACACGTAGAACATGCTTAATCTACTTCAACTCGGCCAGCCATGTTGAAGTAGATCTCAACAAAAGAAGCCTCCAGGGACAATAAGGTTATGGATAGCAATAATCATGTTACAAATTGGCATCCGCTGCTACTTGTTGTTTCCAATATGTTGCATTCTTTTAACAACGTTGGCCAAAACCTGTAATAAGGCGGCACTAATAAAGAACAAGAGACAATATGTCAGATCGGTAGACATAAGCAAAACTAATTCCTTATTCTGAATGTCTTTTTATATAGTGAAAAGTCCACATACGTTCTAATCGTCATTTTCACTGTAAAAATTGTAACAGGAAAAAGATTCCCAAATTCAACAATAGGATTAAAAGCCGTCAATGTTTTTTGGTTTAGAAAATTAATGTACGATTAAGTTTGTTTTGAGTTTAAAATGATCAAATTTTCTTACAAACACATTGTGGGACTGATTGAAACAGTTGCATTTTTGCCACTATTAGTTTTGGAATTGTCGTTTCATGATACATGATGAAACCTTGCAATCTATGAGAGACAGAGAACTCACTCAAGTGCTGAGTGAACTCAATTTAAGATCTACATATAAACTGCAATCAGGTTTATAAGAAGGTGGTCACATAATTAGAAATAGAGCCTTTACTGACGACAGAGATTAAGTAGTCCAAAACGGTAATTACACCGTTTTCCCTTAAATCTCACACTCTTGCTAGGTTAATAAATTGATTCTGATTCATCATTTGCCGTTATCACTAAAGAGAAATTCAGTTCATATTCATAAAGTACATTCGTTGATTGACATACTTCTGCTTCAAAACTGAAGAGAATAATTCAAACATAGTATTTCATGAAGGTTAAACTTAATGACAAAATATGTGATCAAACGCGTGAATGCAACTTAAATTCTTTTGTTATTATCGTTTCGTCATTTAGAAATTTCATGTACATGTATTTAATGAATTGATTTTTCATATTTCAAAGAATTTCCTCTGATCTTTGACTTGGCGACAAAAAACACACATTATATCTGTTACCTAGAATCGAGATAAATTCTTTAGAGTTGTTTTGAAATCTTAATGCTTTTCTAATGTGGTAATACTTGCATGGTGACGTCACTACTACTCAATATATTAACGTCATAATTCACTGGCAAAACGTAAGTAAGATTAAAGTTAAACTGCCGTGTAATCTTGATAGCAAATAACCCTACTCCTTTCAATTAAAATTTACAAAAACAATCTGACAGAAGGAATACTGTCAAATCCGTTATCCTATATTTCAGGCATGAAAAATATTGACATCTTAATGTTGAAGGATGATATGTATTTTACCAATCAGTTCACAAATAAAGTAATCCTGTTGCATTACTGCATTATATATATTCAAAATATTTCAAGATTTGTTGTTGTTGAATATATATAAATCTGTTTTTTTACTTGGAGACTCCGATCAAAGCATTCTCATAAATCATCTATACTTTATTCTCAAAATGTATATATATAAGTGTAAAAACAAAGAAATACAGCTATTTTCCCAGTTTTGATAAAACTTATTAAGCAAATTCACAAAATTGAAATGATTATCTCAGACCCTACAAATACAACACATACCATCTATATCATCATTCTTATCTCATAACTTCTTTTCTTTGTTTGTAGATAATCATTGTTTGCCCAAAAAGTATGTAACCGTTAACTCTTTTTAATATTAAACCCGATTACCTATATGTATGTGGAATATAACCCCACCGACCCCTAGTCACGCGAGTCATGTAAGGGGTTTCCCGTATGAAATCGTGACGGGTTTGCTTCTCGTAATTAAAAAATAAAAATAAAAAGATTTGTTAACACGTTGACATTTCATTAGCTACATGTATGATTTTTGCCTTAAAAAATATTTTTCTCAAACCTTCATGGTTGATATAGTTGCGTTTTGGACTCGATGGCGACACGGTAAGAATGCAAATGTACTGTCATGTGTAAAATGGCTAAGGGTATTTAAGAGCGATTCAAGCAATGATATATTTTCTCATTTTTTATTATGGTTAAGCTTGGGAATGTGATCTATACGGTTTTGAGGCGGCTTATGGCAATTGACATATTATATATATTTATGTGGGTCTTTTTCAAACATGATAGGACAGATTTTAACTGGATAAGAAAATGCTTTATGTCTCTGTATCCTTACTTTCACTTAAGAACAAAAAGCACATTCAAAACATTTTCATCTCGAATACAAATAGTTGTGATCAATAAAACATGTTTATTTTTGTCAATTGAAATCGAAACAATAAATGATGTATTAAGATTTGATAGATTACAATATAAAAAAAAGATTTAAAATCTAATTGGAGTAGATTTAAATTCTTCAGCTAATAGATTAGGGAGATCTTCCCTAACAGTTGAGTTATAGTTACCAATTAGACATGAGTACCACGCAGGTCACTCTGATAATCTCTGCAGTAATAGTTGAGTTATAGTATAAATTAGACCCCAGAAGCCACTAGATATCCTGTTTTATGAAAGAAATCATACTTTCCTTATTTTCAACAATTTCAACAATTCATTCTGCTTTTCTGTTATATTTCAAAAGTTAATTATTGTATTTATAGTTTTACTCTTTCTATGTTGCACCAAACCAATGTAATGAGTAAAACTGCTTTCTTCATTCCTTACCGTCTTTTATGCATTTTTTTCTGGATGTCTGTACATAGAATATCTGAAGGCTTAGCTGTTTAAACTTATTACATAAATAGACAGGTAATTTGTCAGTGACATGTAAAACCAAGATTGTTACATGCTATTTAGGAAAGCAAGAATCCATCATGTACATGTACTATTAACACACGTGTTTTGAATATCTTCATGAGATGATTTTGGTTATTTGAAACAAGTGTTGTGTTACAAGTTGAAAGTTATACAACGAGCGTGTGTAACCAAATCGGGTTATTCAACGACAGTGATGTCACAATTCCGTATTACTTTTGCAATCTCATATTTGTATTCTTTGTCAAGAAGATGACGTAATGTTAAGAAATGTTTATGATTACCAATATTCTCTTGCTGAAAGTGGGCATACTTGTTGGGCTCTAAAGGTTAACAATTTGCTATTTAGATATGGTTTCGATTGCACGTAGATTAATCATGATGTTGGTTCTATTAATTCTTATGTATCGTTGTTCAAAGAAAGATGCATATCCATTGATAACAAGGATGGTTAGAAAAACACATACTTATCACAAATTGGAACTTTATACTTACCTTAAGATTTTTATCTCATTTGAAACATATCTGTCAATTATAACAGTACCAGCCTATCGTATTGCTTTATGTAGATTCTGCTGTTCAAACCATTGTCTTTTACTTGAACTAGGTCGTGAGCTCAATTTACCACGACATGAGCGGTTTTGTCCATTTTGCGTCACTACTTGTGTATAATCTGATCACTTTTGTATTTTCTGTCCATTTCATCAGAGTTTGAGGAATTCCATTCTACCAACATATTATGTAGAACATCCTTCATTTGGAAATTTCATTCAGCTGTTAACTTCTAATAATCAGACCTTGTTAAATGTATTGCCAAATATGTATTTTGGGAATGAAGAAAGGGAATAAGTTTTTAACGCTTCACTAGATTTAGATTTAATAGAATTTGTTATTCTACCATTGTATATGGAGTGTTTTTCCATTTCATGTGGTGCTCCATGTCATTATTAACATGCTTCAATATGGAATGTATAATGGGCCGGTGGCCCCCATACAGAAATAATTCTTTTGTTTATTTGCTGTTTACTTTTCTTTCAAAAACTCAATGAGTATATTCTTTTTCTTTTTACTTGTTCATTATGACACATTTGAAAATCTTCTCTTTGTTGATGGTTCATACTCACAGAATTCTTCTTACAAATTTCAATTCATATCTGCACATGAAGGTAGATTTGCTGATTTCTTATATGTGACATTTATTCCCGCTGCAAGCCTCGCTCACTGTTTTGCAAAAGTAATTATATCATGTCTTTTGACATAATGCAATATAGGCAGGCAGTGGGATGCTTTGCAGTTGCACTTCATTCTAAAAACGCAAATCATTTCCGATTATACATAATTCATTCAAGATTTCGGTGCTTATATTTCCCTTCAGTCTCGATATTATTCAGCTTACTATTACTTTGTTGCGGGGATATCCACCCAAACCCGGGACCGAAACAAAATAGTAACTTAAAGATAATACATTTAAATGTCCGAAGTCTCAAAGACAAAATTGATATTGTTCATGCAGAATTCAAAGATTACGATATAATCTGTCTTACAGAGACATGGCTAAATAATACCATTCCAAATGACGTTTTGCTAATTCCAGGTTTCCATAAAGCATATAGGAAAGATCGTTTAACACGTGGCGGAGGTGTGGCCATATATGTAAAGCAGTACTTATGTTTTGAGGCAATGGAAGAATTGGACATCGTTGGTTTAGAAGCTTTGTGGGTTAGAGTAAAACGTAAATCTAGACATTATCTAATCGGTGTGTTTTACCGCGTGGACAAAAGTGAACAATACTGGGATATGATCGATCAATCAATTGGAATGGCTATTGATTTAAATATGTTTACTATCATAACCGGTGATTTCAACATAGATATATCAAAAGAAATAAATACGAAGATTGAAACATTGAAACGTGTGCATGGGATAAAGCAGATTATAAATGTACCAACACGTAGAACGCAAAGCTCCAGCACATTAATCGACTTGATTTTTGTTACTCACGAAAATAGCGTGCTTAGCTCAGGCGTCCTTGGTCCCGTATGTAGCGATCACTGTCCAATCTTCATAACAATAAGGGATAATCTTAAAAAAAATAACACTACAATAAAAAGAACCGTATACGATTACAAGTCAATGGATACAGAACGCGCACATGAGTACTTATCCGAAATTGATGAAACTGACATTTTCTCCTCTGGTGATATCAACAGTGCAGCTGAAATTCTTACGACTAAATTAAAACATATTCTTAACACCACAACACCGAATAGGCAGATCAATGTACGAACCAAAGATCCCTTATGGATGAATAGCGAAATTCGATCTGCAATGCGCAAACGCAACCGTTATCATAAAAAAGCTAAAAGACGCAATCGTGTCTCTGACTGGGCTAATTTCAGATCATTTAGAAATAAGGTAATCAATTTGATACGTATATCTAAAAGAAAATGTGATTTAAAGATTGACGATGAAATAAATACGTCTGTTGGTACCAAAACTTGGTGGCGTATCGTTAAGCAATATGTCCAAAGAAAAAGTGAATGCAATTACTTTCCACCGATCATATCAAATGGCGTTATACACGATAATCCCGAAGACATTGCTAATGTCCTTAATGACTTTTTTGTTAAGCAAGCTACAGTAGCCGACCCAAATTTACAACTGCCTGATATGCAATCGGAAACTACTACAAATACCTTGTGTTCCTTGAGTCTCACATGTAACGAAGTTCAAGATATTCTCCTCTCAATCGATCCATCAAAAGCAACAGGGCCAGCTGGAATAGGAAATAGATTTCTTAGACATTATGCAACAGCCTTATCTCCCTTACTAACTAAATTATTCAACTGTTCTCTTGAAAACTCCATATTTCCATCCATTTGGAAAGAAGCGTCAGTTATACCACTCCATAAAAAGAATAGTGTTAATGAGTGTTCTAACTATCGACCTGTTGCACTTACTAGTTGTTTGTCAAAAGTTTTTGAAAAATGTGTGTTTAAATATGTCTTCAATTTCTTTAGAAATAATGATATACTTACTAATTTGCAATCAGGATTTATGCCTGGAGATTCTACATCTAATCAATTAACATATTTGTACGATTTCATCGCAAAAGGTGTTGACGCAGGTAAAGAAGTTAGAGCTGTCTTTTGTGACATCAGCAAAGCGTTTGACAAAGTCTGGCATAAAGGCATAATATTAAAACTGAGTAATTATGGTATCGATGGATCACTTTTGAAATGGTTCGAAAGTTATTTAGAGAATAGATTACAAAAGGTTGTCGTAGATGGATTCTGTTCTGATCGTAAAACTGTACTTGCTGGCGTCCCACAAGGCTCCGTATTAGGACCGCTACTTTTCATCATATATATCAACGATTTAGTTGATGGCATAAAAAGTCATATTCGTCTTTTTGCAGATGACACATCAATATATGTCATAGTAGACGATCGCGACGAGGCCGCCTTTTGCCTTAATGATGATTTAAACCGAATATCAACCTGGGCGAAAAAGTGGCAGGTTAATTTTAATCCTCAGAAAACCGAAACTGTAAACTTTTCTACTAAGCATAAAAGTAATCATATTCCAACCTTGTACATTAATCAGACTCCGGTACAAGAAGTTCAAAACCATAAACATCTTGGCATAACTCTTCAGAGTAATTGTTCTTGGAAAAGTCAAATTGATGAAATTGTTGACAAAGTAAGTCCGATGATCAACTGTCTGCGAAGTTTCAAATATCGTCTTTCAAGAAAAACGCTTGAAACAATGTATAAATCATATGTGATGCCGATTTTTGACTATTGTTGTCACATTTGGGACAACTGTACACATGATCAAAATCTTCTCCTTGAAAGACTACATTTAGATGCGCTTCGTACCATATGCGGTGCAGTTCGAGGCACAAGCCATGAAAAATTATACATTGAAACTAATTTTAAACCTTTAATTGAAAGAAGGCGCAATATCAAGCTGATCAATTTTTACAAAATGCACAAACACCTCGCCCCTGATTACTTATGCGACTTAGTTCCACAAAATGTCTCTGAAAATAGTCAATACAACCTGAGAAATAGCTCTAAGATAAAAACTATAAACTGTAGGACAAACCTTTATGACAAATCGTTCTTACCAGACACAATTAAAATGTGGAATTCGTTACCTGAGCACGTCACAAATGCCAACACCATCGGTGAATTCAAATCACTTTTAACCAGAGTTCAAACGGTTCATTATCTAGATTTAAATTACGGCAGCAGATTCTGTCAGATTGTTCACAGCCGCTTAAAACTTGGTTGCAGTGATCTAAACGCAGATAAAGTTAATAGATATATATCCACTAACGCAGAATGCGCCTGTGGATATGCAAAAGAAGACGTAATTCATTATTTATTCATATGTAAGCGCTATACAGATATAAGGAATAATGCTTACTTCTACGTTTATGGCCACAGCCTCCATACTGTGTTGTACGGGATACCCCCTAATAGTAACGAAGAAAATTTAAATATCATAAAGTCTTTACATCATTTTATCTGCAAGAGCAAGCGATTTGATAAAACATCATAAATGGAGATATCTGCTGGATAAGCAACTGCTGGCAAAATGTCACCTAGTTTTGTAACATAGATTTTTCATGTTCTGAATTCTTTGTTTTGACTTATGTCTAGTTCTTGTGTATTTTGTTTATCATGTTTGATTTTTGATTTAAACATATTTTATCGATGATGAAAAGGATGAGGAACAAGTTCTCCAACTTAGAATACCTTCTCCTTAGAATGTACATGGATGAGTTACAATGTTTTGCAAGGATGACAGCATGAACATCAAGACAGATAAGAAATTGAAAATGAAAATACAAAAAAGATAAAACTGATATATTACAAGAATCGCTTTGTCTCACTAATGAATGATTGTACTAACTTAAATACATTTATATTTTGACAAGGTGATAGGTCAGCACGTCCTTCCAACAAAAGTTTAAGGTTAACTGGTACACCTGCGAATGTACATATGCGCTCTACTGATAACGTTAAGTTTAATCTTTGTTGAATGTACATTGGGCATTTAAATAAATAATGATAAGAATTCTCAACAGGATATCCACATGGACAGCTGGGGTCATATTTTATTCCAACTTTATACAAATCAAAGTTTAAGCAACTCACTGCATAACGCAACTTGGTATGGATAATATTAAGGTTTCTTTTACCAAATGAAAAGTATGTGGGCGCACGGGCATTGTTATTTGTAATATGTGATTTAAATCGTGAAATACTTTCTAGGTTTCGAATGGTGGTTGGTAGGTTATTCCAAGAACTGATCGTCGACGGAAAAAATGATTCTTTTGAATGTTTAAGTCTTGCGATAGGTATTGATATATTTTGAGAACTTCGTAGATTATAACTTGATTTTGAACCAACATTTATTGGTAGCAATTCGTTCAGACACTGGGGTGTTATAGAATTTTGGATTTTATACATCAAACACAATTTTCGCTTTCTCCTTCGTTCTTGTAATATTTCCCAACCAGTTTCATAGTAAAGAAATCTAATCGGTGTGTATTTTGGTAAACCAGTAACTATTCTTGCCGCTTGTAACTGAATCTGTTCAAGTTTTTTTGACTGTTCAAGAGTACAACCGTCCCAAACTTCACTAGCGTATTCAAGATGTGGACGAATAAACATGATATAAATCTTATTGAGAGTGTCTCTACCCAACGAATATTTCAAAAGTCGCATTGAGGTAACCATTTTTGAAACTTTTTGTATCATCGTTTGAATGTGATCCGCCCATTTCCCATTACTTGCCAGGGTTATTCCAAGATGCTTATGTTTGTCAACAATTTTAACTTTAACACCATCAAAATAAAGTTTCGGGATAATGAATTCACCTTTAGTCGAGAATATGATAGCTTCTGTCTTATCAGGGTTATACTTTATTAACCACTTTTTACCCCATATATTGAGCTTGCTCAGGTTGGCATTGAGATTCATTTCAATCAGTCTAGTATCTGGTGAAGAGTAACCAATAGAAGAATCATCAGCAAACAAGCGCGCTAGACAATCTAATTCATCTGCTATGTCATTTATGTATACAATGAATAAAAAAGGGCCAAGCACAGATCCCTGTGGTACACCTGCACTTAGATGCCTCAGCTTTGAGAATGATTCATTAACAAATACGCTTTGACTCCGATCAGTTATGTAACTTCTTAGCCAGCCCAATAAATGTCCGCTTATTCCATAACTTTCTAACTTATGCAGTAAACCTCTGTGCCAAACACGATCAAATGCCTTAGATACATCACAAAAAATTAAACATAGGTTTTCTTTCTTGTCCAAAGACTCACAAACTTTGTGAAATATCTCAATTAATTGATGGACAGTGGAATGTCCTGGTTGGAAACCAGATTGATATTTGTACAATAGTTTGTTTGTTAGAAAATAATTAAATAAATGCTTAAAAACAACTATTTCAAACACTTTACCAACACAACTTATAAGTGATATTGGTCTATACACATGTAGTTGGAAGCTAAAGTTGGATCTCCCTTCTTGAAAAGAGGCATGACATTTGCAACTTTCCATTTTGATGGATACACACCAGCCTGTAGAGACATGTTATATAACAAACATAAAACATTACTAATTGAATGTACCACATTTTGTAGGAGCTGGTGACTTATCTTGTCTGGACCTGACGCTTTTTTCACGTGTAAACAGTTAATGATATCTATAATTTCTAGTTTGGTTATAACGAGAGTACCATGTTTTGTACCGGTGAGGTATTCAGATAAGCAAAGATTTGCTTGTTTACCGAACCGGATTCTTTGATGAATAAAAATATGTTTAAACCATACAGAAATAAACACATTTAAGACATGTTTATCAATCATCTGAGGTCGTCTAGTAGTGTTTGGAATAGCGTGTAGAACATGCTTCCTCGGATGATGGAGCATACCCATTATGTGAGCATTACATGGATAAAGTGTGGGAGTAAGAAGGCGATTAACTGCCCCACAACTTGATATGAGTTGAGAATTCTTGGAACATCCTGGTTATGTGACTTCTGACTTCTTGATCACCCGGCAACGAAAATGATTAATATGATACTGAAAGTGACAGGAAAATGTCACCTTCAATACTATATTTACCATTTCCAATGATATAAGAACAGGTTAAAGGATCATATGGCTTGCCGAGTTTACAAGATGAAGTGGGCGCTAAAGATAATGTATTTGAACATAGATGCAAATGTGTTAGTGTAATATTTGTGTTTTATATAACTGATTAAATTCTAATTAATCTGCTTCTGAAAAAAATCCCATGATACTATCACTATACCGACTGATACATTCTATGAACATTGACTGTTAAATAGAAATATAAACATTAATTGTATTATTCTAGTTTATGAAACTGTTCAAAATGAATCAAGTGCGACAAGGTCAAAGCATTTCAATATTTGCACAGACTGTTTCATATATGAACACAACTCAGGCAAACATGTACAACTCCACAATATAAGCCTGCAGACATGAAAAGGACATGGACAGCACTACTCATGGATCAGATTGGAATCAGGTGTTAATCGTGTTTTCGTCAATATGGCAGAATCTTTCATAAGGCACATGAACTGAAACAGATCAAATATCAATACATATATAGGTCATTTCTTTCTAACACAAGTGTTTTCCTCGTTAATATTCTGTAAAAAAATTACATGCGACAAGCGCAAATAATTTCAATATGGACGCAGGCAATTTGCAATCTGAACACTAATCGGTCAGCCATTTTGAAAAGCAAATCCATAATAGAAGACTCCATCAACAATGAGCAGGTGGACAGCACTGCTTATGTTTCAGAACTATTTGTGTATGCACTTATGATAAACATCAGATAACGTGTTGATAATGTAGACAATACAAAGTAACAGTTTTCTAAACGTGAACCATTTGATTGAGAAAATATGTTTGCTATAAAAAAAAGGCGAATATGTTTTTTTATCATGCTTTTTGAAGTAAAAAGTGTAATATAATAATTTCAGTTTCCTTTAGTTTGTCTCTGATATATTGATAGTCAAAGAAAACAAAACTTCTCAAAATATATGAAATTTGTAATTTTCTTATTAACAGAGAATAATACTAATTGAATTACAAATAAGCTTGTCACAGGACAAGCAAAATTTGTTGAATAATTTTAATAACTGATTAAGCAAGATGCTATAAGTTCCAGGTTATATTAATATAATAATAAACAGTTAAGAACATTCAGAAATACAACAACAAAAATTGCACAAACGAAAATATCATCATAATCAATTCATGAATTGCCTTCCAATGTTACCTGCAACTTCTATTATTAATATTTACACAATCTACCAGAAATAGCAAATCACCCAAGGGCTCTGAAAATAGGATTCCTTGTCCACATTCATCTAAAAAACATATTAGCTTTAGAAGGAAGTAAACTTATCAATAATATTGTCATTACAGAGTAAAGGAAATTGAATTCTATTCAATTCTTAAACGCCTCTCACGCCATGGCCTAAACACATCCAACCCCAAACACAATTTCTAGAAAACTAATTTTATTCATGATTGTATATTCATTGAGGCGAAATTTAATATAAATATACTGTTACAAAAGAAACTAATAGCACATGTTTTTCATGGGATATTTTTTTACTATGTATCATGGGATGTCTGCATCTATTCAGTACTTCTATGGTTTTCTCTAACTATTTCCGAGCTGGAATTCCTTTTTCAATGAAAATGTGTTTCCAAGATTCAGTTTACAAATTAAGTCAGTAAACCACACAATTGAAAAAAATGAATTATGCGCCTTCTTTTGCATACATATTCAAAAGAACATTTTCAATTACACTTGGGGGTTATATGGTTTGAGCGTAATTTGTCAATTTAAAAAAAATAAAATAATGCCCTGACTAACTGATGTCCAAGAAGATTACCCTCAGTCTCATCAAGAGCGGTGAGTACAGCTAACGATTACTAGGGTATCTAATGTCTTCCAGGGAAGGGTTTGGCGTTGGTTTCAACAGCATTGACCAACACTTGGTTGTCTTTGGTAAAGAAGACTTCACCAATCTCGGATAGGACAATCTGCCTTGGTTACTTATGTAACATGCAAGGAAGCAAGAGAAACACTATCAGAAGTAATGAAGGTCACACAAGATATTGACTGCTATGTGACCTTGACCTTTTGACACACGTCATTTGCTCAGCAAAGTCTCTTCTTTCATTTGACAACACATGTTCAACACTAACTTTATAACATTTTATGAACAACCGCATTTTTGCTCCACTGTACCTTAAAAGATAAAGCATTTGATCCAACACATTTGAAAAGACTAACAAAAGTTGTAATCAACTTAAGAAAAGCTGACTCTTATTTGACTAGTAGTTTTCATGTAGAGTGGGATTTCAAGCATAAGATCCGCTTCACATCTAGTCGAGTGGTTTGCCAAATACACACGCATTCCATATCCAATGAGGGGCATCACTAAAGTGGATTTTGTTTCAAAATTGAAAGGTTTGACGGCATTAGGAGTTCAGGTGCACATACATTGTCCAACTATTATTTTTTGCCGATTATGGGACATTACAAGGCTAATAACATAGTCAGGTGCCTCAAAATTCAGAATTTCAGGATTCTTATACTCTTAATAATACTTATTCAATTACTTGGATATTGTGCCTATTCACATCAATATAAACTAAATTTAATATGTGATTATCTACAGATGGTTTGGTCATAGAAAGTATGTGACATTTTGAGGTTTCACTCAATTGTAAGATGTTTAACCAATGTGCATACCGCTGGTATGATACCAAGCACGATACTAATGAGATTAAGCAAAATGCATAATTATGTCAGATGATTTAAGCAAAACTGCGATGTTCACATTTTCCTAAAGGTAATGCCTAAGTTGTTGTCTTGTCTGGAGGTGCAGGTTTTTACTAATGATACGTGTATGTTGTTGTCTTGTCTGGAGGTGCAGGTTTTTATTAATGATACGTGTATGTTGTTGTCTTGTCTGGAGGTGCAGGTTTTTACTAATGATATGTTGTCGAGATGATATAGTTCGGAGATATTGTAATAAGAGCTGTTTGTTTCAAATAAACAGTCAAACTGTGACATGTGGCGCCATAGACAAAATGTGAACCAACGATCAAAAGAAATCTTATAGTTTTGATTCATAGGAAGAAATGACACCCCTTAAACTCCAAATTGTACAAATAACGTGTTTTGCCATTTAAAAGATGTTTGGAACTGAAATAAAAAAGAAACAATCAGTTTTTATTGTGTTATTTACAACATATACAATGTATATGATTATTCCTACATTAGGGGGCATAATTTGAAAACATAACTTGATGTATGAATTTCATTTTCGTAACAATGATATTTATTCTGTAAATCATGTTTTTAATATTTCTAGTATTTTAAAAAAATATACTAAGCAACGGAAGTTTGGCTGTACTTGATTGGTAACCAGGGCAGCGCCAATGAAAAGAGCAATTCCCAACTTTCAGCGTAAGATCAGCTTAAGCTTCAGACTTCTATCACAAGCAATCATTTGGAAAATCGTGAAATCTTATTTACGAGAAATGTATGTTTTTAAAAAAAAGCAACACCAATATTTTTCAGGGAAATATTTTTATCATATAGGCAGCCATACATCAGGATATAAGGTAGGCAGAGAAATATTTAGGCTAATAGAATAGAATTGATGCCATTGGATGGACACAACCTGCCTTAAAACATGCATATAAACTGCTTATGTTACAAATTCCACATGTTGCCTAATTTTTAGTGAGGAGTATATTTGAATTATTGCTAGGGATAGACACTTCTTACTGTTAGGAAGTTGATAAACTTGTGACGTTGTGTCTCTATGTACCTGTATCCTATTTGCATAGAATATACTCAATCAAACTTGTATTAGAAGGTTAAGGTTCAAGGGATTCATTTGCATTCAGTTTTTGATGTTATCATCATACCTGATCATATTACAAAAGTGTTATTTAGTATTATAAAAAAAACAATACAAGACTTAATGATATAATTGCATCACATGTAAGGATACGAAAAGTGATTAAATTCATATATCACAAATTAACAGCTTCATTATGTTACGGCTGTGTAATACATTCTGAATACCCTTCAAAGAAGGTTTCTTGATTTAGTTGCTAGAACATTAGAATAATGTACTCAATTGGAGATCAAGTGAATGATTATCAATGATGAAAAAAACTTTCTAGTGTTTGAACTATTCCTTTTCTGACAAACAACAAGAACATGTGTTATTTTACTAATTTTAAGTAAACGAACTATTTTGATCTTATAGATAGATGTATGACACATTTTTGAAAACTGAATATAAATATAGATCAAACTTGGACTGCCGCGGCAGTACTTAGGTCTTCAAGACTTTCTGTTTGACCTTTACACACTGTTTGACCTTCACATGTCTTTTTGTCTAAGAGATAAACAGTAACTAATACATTATCAAATTACCATATTTCACTTGATATTCAATGTTTAAGCCTTTACAGAAAATTCAACATGGCTGCAAACATGAATCATCTCAGGTTATACAGTCTTGTTGCTGCCTGATGATAGATAAAACATTGCCTAGTGTTTTATTGCCAATGAATTACAGTTTTTCAATCATAAATGTACTATAATCATTCAAAAAGAAAGTATGATTGACCACATTTAAATGCTCCGAATTTCAACGTTAATGTTTTATCTAATTTTAATGAGATTTATCAAAGATTGTATGTTCTTTTGGCTTTCTAATGATATATAGAACAATCAATTATCATGTGTCGTTGCTTAGTAATGAGTATTCAAAGAAACCCACCAAAACACCCGTTTTCCAAAATGCAAACTTTGACCCTTCCTCCTGACCGGAAGTCACTGTTCGCGAGCGATTTTATTCCCTTATCTTGAAGACCTTGCTAATGTCTAACTCTCATGCAAAAATCATTAAGTTCTATGGTCTGGTTTTTGAGTTGTCTGCCCTTGAATATTGCAATTTTGAGCAAAATTTGAAAAATTCAAAAAAAAAAAAAATATTTCGTAATTTTTAATTTCATCCTAAAATTGTTATAGGCTAATGTATCAGCTACATTATGTGTAAGTTTCAACTTTCTGGTATCAGTAGTTGCCGAGTGGTGATTCCTCATAAGTGGATGGGGTCAGACAGTTGTGAAAAAGTCCTTGAAAAGTGCTTTATATCAAGATGGCGGCCAAACCACGTGACCTACGAATTCGTCATGATTTACTTTCGTTCATTATTTTTTATTGCGCATCTTTTAAAAAAATTTCAAGTCTCTAAGTGCATTTTGAAAAAAAAAATCAATGTTAAAATTTCGATTTTGCATTCAAACTGGACCTTTAATGTACGAGTCGATTTTGCCCAAAAGCTTAGCACGTCGATTCAAGGGTAAGGGCTATCAGCTGTGCAAGTTTGGGTGAATTTGGAGCAGCTGTTTGGGCTGTAGCTCGTTCACAAAATTGTACAAATAATAATAATAAGAAGAACTTGAAGAAATCGGATAAAAACAATAGGTCTTCCAGACTTTGTCTTGAAGACTTTGAAGAAATCGGATAAAAACAATAGGTCTTCCAGACTTTGTCTTGAAGATCTAATAAGAAGAACTTGAAGAAATCGGATAAAAACAATAGGTCTTCCAGACTTTGTCTTGAAGACCTAATAAGAACTTGAAGAATAAGTATAAAAACAATAGGTCTTTCAGACTTTGTCTTGAAGACCTAATAAGAACTTGAAGAAAGCGGATACAAACAATAGGTCTTCAAGACTTTGTCTTGAAGACCTAATAATGGGAGATTAACCGCATTCAGTAGGGTATTAAGTAAGGATAATGGAGGGAAAACCTTTTAGCACTAACTGTTGACATACTTCACCGGAATCATCACGGCAACTCCGTTTCAAATAACTATAACTGTCATTAGGATTTTCTTTGGGAAAAGCTTTTTCAACAAGCAGTAATATTCCTAGATATTGATTTATGTAATCCAGGTCTTTAAATTGAAAGAAATGAACTAAAACCTATAGTATTTATATACACAAAGAACTTAATTAAGCATCCCCAATTTTTCAAACAGAGAAATGGTGCTGATAATTAACAATAAACAAGTTCAGGAAAACAAAAAGAGGTTTTCGATAGAACGACCATCTTGCAGTGTAGAAACGAAAACTTATATCGATTTTCGATTCACTGTCTGTGGATAATTGATTTTACAATGGCTCGCTTTTTTCAGTCAAAAACGAAGCTACTTTAAACTTGAACATACAAGTTAATATGTTGTGCTGCAATGCCATCATTATCCTTCTTTTGACTGAATTGATGACTTTTTAGTAAATAACCTAATAGCTAAAGTCAGTCGTTTAAGCAGGAACCTTCAAAATCACAAAATTATCAATATAAAATTTAAAGAAATTTAGCTCATGTTAAAGATAAATGCTTATCTTAAGAAAGGAGGAGTGTTTCATCATCACGTTCAACTCAAAGAATCTCAAATTTACTCTCAGATTTTAAGATTGTAGGCATTTTCTAAATTGTTGGTGAAAAAAGTAATGAAAATTCCATGTCCTGCTCTCCTTTTATTATGCATGGTTAAAAAGGTTTTTGTGTATGAATGTCATCTAGGGATCTTATATGTTATTTTTAATTTCCAAAAGCCAAAGCTTGTGTTCTTTCTCCTAGATGACGATAGTTATATTTGTCAAAATTTCAGTGGTCTGATATTTTCATTATTTCTGCATATAGGGAACATTTAGTTCATTCAAATAGTCAACAAGAAAGCAGTTGTTATATCTGGATTCAATACATCACATTAATTAAAATATTCCAAAAGCACCAGATTGCATTAAAAAAAATAGTGGGTGCTTAATTAAGTTCTTTGTGTATATATTGATAGATGTTTTAGGAGCTATTTCCGATCAAACTCTACCTAAAATATCGGGGATTGTTTGTCGGATGATTGTTTGAATATTACAGCACAAACGGCCACTCTCACCTCCTATAATACCCATCAATAAGGACAACCAAACAAAACACCTACATAATGATGATTCACAGTCTGGTATCTTGAGTGCATCTCATTTGAGCATCTTTTTCCAGTATCTTCACATCCTCTTGAAAACACTTTGTCTATTCTTTTTTGTAGTGATTTCCTAATCCACTCATGAACATGGTAGTAATAGTACGTTTTTGAGTAAACTGAGACATTATATTCACCCGAAATCCTATAAAACATTATATATCACCTTGTAATGTGATTACATGATCTTCCCAGTAAGTTTTGTTGCAATTTTGCACCGAATTTTATGTAAGCAATTTCGAGAGCTAAGAGTGATTTTCTTGGCTGAAAACTGGTAATGCACATACTGATAAAGTATTCATGTCCTTATTCAAACTGATTTTGTTTCCAAAAAGAACAGAATGAGTGATTGAAGTACATGGTAAGAAATTACAGGGAATTGAACTCATTTACAAGCCCGCTGATTCATTTATAACAATCTTGATTACTACAGTGGATGTTTCAAGAAGAAAAAATTTGCTAGTTTTGTGATTTGATTTGTCAAGCTAATGGTTTTGATATCAAGGAATTTATACAATAAATTGTTTGTGAAAGAAATGGAATGTGGAAAAAGTATGTTTTCACATTTGATGTATCTGAATTGTCACTCAGAATCGACTCATACAGATATATCATTGGTATGTATTAAATTCATTGATTGTTTGTTTAGCAACTCAAATAATGATTAAATTATTAACTTATTGTACAACATGTATAAGTCTGATAGCACATACTTGCAGACAGATAAACATTTATTTAAAATCTGAATGTCTTGTTCTTCTAAAAGAATGTTACTATGAATCACATTAATTCCGAACATTATTCTATCGCAAGCTTTTGCCAACTGATAGTCGGTCGCTTTTACTAACAGAAAGCTAGTTTCTCAAACACTGCCTTACAGATACGTTGACTGTCTTTGTAAAGGGTATAATTAGATGTCTGTAAGGACATCTGCAAGGTAACAATTTATTAATTTGGAATAAATGAGAGGGTTGATGACTTGACTCTTTAGATTTTTTTTAAAAGTCGAAGGAATATGTGTTGTATAAAACTAATGATATTTTTTGAAAAGGGTAAACTAAGATATCTAATGGGTCATTAAGTTAAAAATATAGTACACTAATTATGCATGATAATGTGTATGTTTGTATTAAGTTGAAATAGTTTGTTTATATGTTAAACTTTGTAACATTAATGTACGTATTTCTACAATACTATTTGTGTTTGATAATTATTCAACTGCTTGCCTAAACTCGAAAGTATTCACATTCAACCTGCATATAATAAATCAGCATCAAATGTTAATAGTTTCTTCATCAACTATATCAAGTTGTATCAGTACAATACGGAAATCCCTGATCAGTTTGATGAGACGGAAACCTATCTTGTTCTGGTGATTTACCAGTTTTGTTCAGTGAAGATACTAAGCAACTCTACTCTCAGATTCTGTAATGATGTTAGAATGCACAACATCGAGGTTAGTATACACTATATATCACCATATCGTGGATAGGTAATTGTCTAATTCTCTTGATTTAAAATGTATTTCTTATCAAAACGTAAACGCTGGTATTGATATATTGCTTGAACAAACATCACGTCTTTAACAATATATATAAATTTAAATAAATCTCATTTTCGTCAGCAATTAAAGTTATGTTAGGTAATGTTTCTTCTAAAAAACATGAGATGAAGCCTAAGTCAAAAACTTACAAACCAACCAGAACTATATGACATTCATTCTGAAGACATTCATAAAACAGCAGATAACAGATTCGTCTAGACACCTACATGATTCAGAATAACAGAGTTATTAGGTAAGAACCTATAGCGAAGTACAAGATGACCGGCATGTGACATGAACAGTCTAGTAAGTGATAAACAAGCAATATATAGCACTATTCCAACTCATTCATGCACATGTGTTTAGTCTTGATTCTCCTTAAAGGATATGGCAGTTTATAAATATGACAATGTACTTTCTATGAATCAATAAGAGTGGAGCAAAGAGTTGGAAATAGATTTTTTAACTTTAACACTTCACTGAACAATGCCATTGGCTACATGATTTGTAAATGTGTTGGTCGTTTATAAAAAAAGTTCCTCATAATGAGTTCAATTGTACAAACATGAAATAGTTTTATTTCATGTTCATTTGCTTTTGATATTCTACAGTGATATCCAATGAACGTCGAGTTGTTAATGAAACAAATGTATAAAGTTTATAATTTGTGTACGCTTTATTTTTACTCATCAAAAACAAAATACAGAAAAAAGATCAATCAATTTGTCGCAGTGCCATGAGGTCAAATCACTTCAACGACTACGCAGACAATTTGAAATATGAACACAACTCAGCCAGCCATGTTGAAGTACAGCTTCAAAATAGAAGCCTTCAAGAATAATAAGGACATGGACAGCACTACTCATGTATCAGATCGGCATCAGGTGTTAATTGTCTTCTCGTCAATATGGTGAAGTATTTCCACAGTGCTTTCTTTTTGGATTTCCGGAATATTTCCTTAGGCACTCATGAACAAAAAAGCCCAAATGTCAATTTTCGAAGACAAGAATAAAACTATTTGTCTTAAAACTCTTTTATTGTGATAAACAGTATGTGTTTGCATTTGTTTAAAGAATAAAGTTGTTCAAATCACGCTTTTTACAGAAAAGAAAGTGGTAACGAAACATTTCCGTACCCCTTTAGTTGTCAGTTGAATTTTAGTGGTATAAAAAGGAATTCATATTTTACAGAATAACCATTCTCAATAGATGACATTATCAGTGAGATTTAAATATATTGTTTTCACAGATAGTCACTTTATTATTGCCTCCATTTTACAAAAGAAAACTATAAAAGGAAAAGGAAATTTAATCATCCATCCTTTTTGAGTGTTCTCAGTGGATTCTCCAATGTACAAAGGAAATGTTTCAAAGTGTGACATATTAGGAATACCAACAACATAACAAATAGAATAGAATGTTACTTCATTTTGTTGAAATAAGTACTTCATGAATTACCTTTCACTGTTAATAGGATATTGATTGCAAGAGATAACATTCTTGGTGGGTTTCAGAGGTCAGTTGAAAATGTGAATATTATTGAAGGTGACTTAACCGTCTACATAGAAAACATTTGCAACACAATCTAAGTTACAGTTTATCGAAGTCGGAAACATTAGGATATTACTAACAGGTACAATATAGTAGTCAATTTAGAAGGGTGCTCCAACAGGATTCACAAATGTACATGTATAATAAATGATAAAAAAAATGTTGAGAGCTTTTAATATTTAGATACACTACCAAAACATAATCAGAATATTTTGATACAAACAACTGCATTACCAATTTATGAAGTGCCCTGATCTAGTGTTATGTTATGATCAATACTTAATCTCTGTGAGATACATGAAATCTCCCGAGGGCTTACAGCACAATTTCTAGTCAAATACATCAACATACACACAGCAATTAGTTTCACGAAAAAGGGAGAATGATGAGTTTCCGGTTAACAACAATGGTGGTCACAAGAATAGATACTTAAGCCTTTACTAAGATATGGAAGTTCAACTGTCCAGCATAATTTGGTCAGGAAAGCAAACAAAGCAAACGCGAATCTTTGATTTGAAACAGAGTCTGAATCAAGATTGATTATTCATCGAAATGAAATTCAATTCAAATTTTCAATAAGCATTGTCTAAATATATACATGTACACATAAGGGTATGACTGTTGCTTTTCATAGAAAGGCGATTTGCGGAAAGTTATAAATATCATACGCTCACAAATCCCTCAATTTTACAATCTCTCAGCTAATATACAGTTTAATATATTTGATAAAAAAGTTCTTCCAATCTTATTATATGGTTCAGAGGTATGGGGCTTCCAACCATCTCCTAATGTTGAAAATATTCATGATAGATTCTGTTAACTTGTTCTTGGACTTAGTCGCTGTTAGTCCTGGGGCTGAGGGGGGTCCTGTGTGCAAAAATATGTCCCCGAAGTTTGACACTTGATTCCTGTAGGACACCCTTAGGAGATCGATAAAAACTTGGGTAGACATTCCAAATGTGGGGCAGGAAGCTGTAATTCAAGATGGCGTCCAAGATGGCCGCCGTAGCCTTATAAACCATATAAATTAATCTGGATCTGTCCTAGAGTTTTGAAATTGGTGTCTATACCTAGGTTTTCGGGGTCAAGGAATTCAATGAAATCATTTTGAACGTACAAAAAGTAACATATAATGGTGAATTCCAAGATGGCCGTCAAAAAAAGCGCCAAATCCTTTAGGCTAGCATATAATGGTTCCTAACTGCCATAGGAGAGTAAACTTAGTGTCCTTTCTGGGGTTTTAGGGGTCAGTGATTACGGTCAGACCATTCACTTAATGTTAATTGTTTAATTCAACACAGAGCATCTATTTTATCAGTATATTGATGTAGACGTTCCTAGAATGCATACATTTTCACCAAGAATGGTGTATCTGAACACTTTTTGTTTATCTTAGTATCCTTGCAAGGTATGTTGAATTACCCTTAAAACATGTTTACATTGAAAAGTAATCAAATAATATCGCGACCACTACTTTACACACTTTAATTTGTACCTGTAATACATTGCAAGGCTTCGTAATAAAATGTGATGTTGACCAATTCAGTTTGATTACTAGACTAGTAGTAACATTTGCTGTTTATCATCTTTAACATCTTGAAAAGGCAATAGTTTGGCTGAAACGACGCAAATTGCTGGAACCTAATTTGATTCTTTATCGAAGCACATTTATTTCAGGGTCAAAACTAACACATGTTCGTTAGTTACATGAGCACATTGCCTTTTTTTCTGGTAACGATGTCTACTCTCTGTGATGAATTCAGTCATTATAAGTTCCTATCAGTCAAGTTTCCATGTCCTTTTTCAAGCATTAAGGGAATATGACACAGCTATCATGTATAAGAATCCGCTGAATGTCAGGAGGAATGAAGATGTATCACAGCCAAACAACTATGTTCCTCTCCCTTGAGATGTGTGAAGATCCCATCCTTCGCCTTTCCTGTAGTGCATTTCTGTACCTCTAACAAGTCAATCATAGCATAAATGTAGTTGAATGAAGTTTAATGCTTCAAGCTTGTTTTCAGAAGCAGTTTTGCAGAGTATTGCATGTTCTCCCCATCAACCATATCGCCTTAATACGCCTTAGACCGTGTAATGGTCTTGTTGATCATGTTCAGCGTAGTGTACGTGTCTGAGTAAGATAATTTCACAATCAAATTTCATCACCTTTTCGGCCTTTGCTTTCATAGACATCACTTCACAATCAGTTGATGTGCGCTATATCATGTCTTCAATCATTAACCAAAGCCATTGCTTCCCGTCTTTGAGTATCCAGAGGATATATGCTGGACATCGATTTGCAATAGTACATCTATCACATAGAATAAATTAACTAGCTGATTAAACAGCTTTGGAAAGGCGTAGACATACATTTGTAAATTTGTAATCCTCCATCCTTAAAATGACTGGAAGAAATAAGTCAAGTTTATTTAAATCTATGGAATTAGATCACCACTTTAGAGCTTTAACTACTTCACAAGTACTCTGTTGTTAGGGTGCAAATTGATTAAGGAATACATTCATGGTTGCCTTTACTTGTGCTTACATCATCATCATCGTCGGCAGTCCTTGGTATGCCGGCATGCTTCTTCTCGGTTAGAAGTAAGCTGCTACATGATAGATAAACACATGTTCTTCTGGTCCTAAACCACCTCCAAATAATCTGATAATATTCTTGGTTCTTGGGCAACCCTATTCCAATTTTATTGTGCTTTCCTCTTTTGTACTGAACTGTCACATTAACTTTAACCAATCTTTAAATCAGTCTAATACAAGCTCGTCTGTCAGAGATGTTTGCTTTATCTTCAATTGGTGTATTAAATCATCTACAAAACTTTACTCAGTAAGTATTCTGCATCTCTTGAACTGTCCATCTTGATCGCTGGAGCGGATGAATGTAGACTTTGCTTTTCTGCCTATGGAATCCACCATAAGATTTGATAAAATTGATGTTCCATGGCTTCCAAGTGTATTAAATTGAACATCTCTTTAGGTATGCACATAATACAACGTCCTTCTCATGCCATCTCAGTACAAGACCGACCATGATGCAACCAAGAAGCAACCGTGCCTTTTAGTAAATCCCTTCGTAAAATTATATTTTTAACTAAAACCATCCTGCTACATCAGCGTATAAGTCTCACATCGATGTGGTGTAGCATAACACAGAGACTTATACGCTGATGTAGCAGGATGAACTAGAACTAGTATTGACTGTAAATAGTAATTCTGAAATGGTTGATTTCAACGATGTCCTCAATATCTTTGGTGTTCAGAGTTTTTGGAGACTTTGAGGTCCTTCATGAGCCTTCGTTTAAAGTTCGTGGTACGAAATAGATATATGCAAATATAGAATGTCGGAGAATGTCGGTCATTTGTGTTGACTGTCGATGCCACTAGGCTTTTTCACCTGTGTGGTACATCAACATAGTTATAGGCTACTCAATTGAAGGGACTGTACAGAAATGAACTTTGATATCTGGTAAAGCGAATGTTCAGACAAAATGTTTGAGCCCAAACTCCCCATAAAAGCCACCAAGGGTACTCTCATAGCTCAACTATGAACCTTGATGTCAAACAGAATGGGTCATTATCACATTGTAATGTGAAGGCTGGCGATGTGGTACTAGGTGCGGATGTACTTTTGTAAAGAAGCATTTCTCAGCAATGATCTTGTTGTAATTTTATTACTATTGCATGTAAAACATATTTGAAAAGTAATTTTACATAAATTGCAGGGATACTAAAGGCAAAAAGTGTTCAGATACACCATTGCTGGTGAAAATGTATGCATTCTAGCCACGTCTACGTACCAATATACTATTAAAATGGTACTTTGTATTAAATTAAACAATTAAGCATTAAGTGAATGGTCTTATCGTTATTACTGACCCCTAAAACCCCAGAAAGGACACTAAGTTTACTCTCCTATGTCAGTTAGGAACCATGATATGCTGGCCGAAAGGATTTCGCGCTTTGTTGACGGCCATCTTGGAATTTACCATTATCTATTTCTTTGTGTACCTTTATAATGGTTCCATTGGATTCCTTGACCCCGAAAACCTAGGTATAGACACCAAATTCAACATTCTGGGACAGATCCAGATTGATTTATATGGTTTATAAGGATACGGCGGCCATCTTGGACGCCATCTTGAATTACAGCTTCCTGCCCCAGATTTGGAATGTCTACCCAAGTTTTTTTCGATCTCCTAAGGGTGTTCTACAGGAATCAAGCGTCAAACTTCGGGGACATATTTTTGCACACAGGACCCCCCTCAGCCCCAGGACTATGTAGTCCTAATTTGGCTGCTAGAGGAGAACTCGGCAGGTTTTCTCTTAAGGTCTTCCGCTTTAAAAGAATCTTATCATATTGGCTTCGTTTGTTAACCCAACATAGGAATACTTTGCTTAATGCAGCTTATCTTTTCGAATACAAAAGGGCAGAAGGTGGTATAAAATGTTGGACATTTGACGTGAAAAGTCTACTTTACAACTATGGCTTTGGTGATGTGTGGCTTCACCAAGGCGTGGGTCATATCGACATATTTCTTCGTGAATTTGTACAACGTTGTAAGGACATAGATATGCAACTGTGGCATGATAGAGTTGTTGATATTCCAAAACTAGATTTTTTCTGCCATGTGAAACTTAACTTATGTCCCGAAATTTTTACATCTTGTGTCACTAATGTAATTTATAGAAAGGCTTTGTCAAATTTAAGATGTTCAGGTCATAATCTTCTTATAGAAAAGGGTAGTATGTTAAATATTGAAAGAACCAATCGACTTTGTCCATTGTGTGTAATTCCATATGTCGAAAGTGAGTACCACTTCTGTATGGAGTGTCCATTTTACGACAGTTTAAGAAAACAGTTATTACCACAGTATTATTTTATAAACCCAACTTTACAGAAACTTGTTCAACGTTTTAATAGTAATAATATACCTATACTGAATTGTTTGGCAAAATTTGTATTTCTTGCATCCAAAAAAAGACGCATGTTTTTGAAGTTGTAACCTTCTGGCGCTTCAAATTGTAACTGAATTGTATTTCATATGAAATGTACATGTGAAGTAGGCTGGTAGCCTGTTTACGAAATAAACCACATCATCATCATCATAAGGGTATGACTGTTGCTTTTCATAGAAAGGCGATTTGCGGAAAGGGACAAACTGTCATACACCCGTTCTTTATGAATGACTTCATACACGTTGATATTGGATATTGTTAAGAGTTATTTTCATAATTTTCTTGTGAATCAACACTTTAACAGAATGTCAATGTCGTTTGATTTAGATTTAAGCGGTAGCACAGTTTTAGGGGATAATAAGGTGATGTCAGGAAAAATAAAATAACTTCTTCCAATTGAAAGACAGTGTATTTAAACTAAAAGAAGCCGTAGTAAATCAACTTTATTATGTAAAGTTCAGCCATGGGAATCATTTCACTTTATCCTACAATTGTCAGTAAATATTAAAATTATAACTTTAAAAGAACCGTTCTACAGCCTCTTTAAGAGTTTCCTTTCACGCAAAAAGGAGGTATTTATGAATTGGAATGCCTAGGTTTATAATTATATCTCATAAGAGGATATTATTATTAAAAGAACAGTTGCAGTTGTTATCATGAGGTTCACAGGTTGCATGGGGTTTGTTTCAAGTACTGTTCTTGTCCTAGCATGATGTGATTATAATTGAATGTAAGTTTGTGTGGTTGTTTGTACCGAAATTCCACGATGTCGAGCTCCATTGTAGGCTAATCGAACCTACCAACAGGTCTGTTCCAATACCATTCTTCATTCTAGAAATTATTCAGGTGTGCATTGCGCACGGAAAAAGTCGTGTAAAATAGGTTTTTTGGAGGACATACATTGTAGTGACGGTATATGTATGTGTGTTGCTTATTTTTCATAATTGCTTGATTAGAAGGAGACGCAATATATTTCAAACTTGTTATTCATTGAGTAAGAAAAGATTTGAGCAATATTGGAAGAACTTATAATCATTTAATGTTAACAATTTTAATACTTCGTTGGGTAACTTTTTTATTGCAAACAGCCATCTTCCACAACATCACATAATGATCAACAATTTTAAACTGTGCACAAGACGAAAACATCTTTTACACCAGCGACAAATCTGTGATTTATTTCTTTGTTACCTCGAAATCATACTAAATTTGGCGACTGACATTTTTTCATTTGTTTATGAAATAAAGCACATGCGACTGACATTTTATCTTTTATGAGAATGATCAACAAACCGTGCTTTGAATGAAATCATATGAAAAAATTAGGCTTTTTTCTGGAATTTTAAATAAAAAATAAAAATAAACTTTATGTGTTAATATCATCACTTTGCTATACATGTAATCACAAAGTAATAATGAATTTCCTGTGGCAAAACATGTATCGGAAGTTTTCAGATTTAAACTGTAATATATACATTTCACATACTTGGAAATCTATATGCATACGCTTTTATTTTTAAAAAATGGGATTCAAAGAAAGGTATTGAACCTTTTGGTTTAATCAATGAGTTATAAAAAGTACCTTCTAAAAATATGTTACTCGGTATCCCAAACAAAGCTAGTAATTCTTACTAAAAATAACAACAAAAGATAATTTTGAAAAAAAGTTTCATCATACTTCAACAAAGTTAAGTAACTATTAGATTTTTGAAACATCATTGTGCATGTCTTGAAAAGCACGCCCTCGAAACAATGTCCATTAGAAATTTTAATATTAGAAATGAGAGTATTAGAAATGTGATGCGTGCACTAATTAGAAAGATTCTAAAATTATTTCACTTAAATGTTAGCTTAACATGATGTTTGAAAACCCTTTGACTTTGATAGTATAGCAAAAATGTAGCAGTTTATTTGTTGTCAGTAAATATTGGTGACGGCCAAAAAATTCAATTTGACACATAGCAAAGCCAATAACCCTATAGTCCTATCTCGTAACATCTAATGCTATATACAATAACAACAGTGAAAGGGTTGTTGGATGTTGGATGACAATGGAATGTTGTTGTTGCTGGCATATAAAGTGTTGGCATAGTTTACAGTACTGTTGGAACTGGACATATCCAAAAAGCTTTGATTCCTACTACAAAACTTTTCCACTTTAACAACACATTTTTTTCATAGTCATGTAAAGGCACAGGCAAATATTCATTGTGCTAACTTCATCCTTCTTCCAAAATCTCGGTCTATGACCATTTCACCTTCTCCATTCCGTGATAATACGTTACATGAAGATTCTTGACCATCTACAGAGACTTGTATATAGCCAGAGGTCGTTCGTGTTACCACTGCCTACAGCTAGGGATAATGTGGTTTGTGTTTATAGTATATTTTAAACCTGCTTTTTGTTCAGTAACAAGTTTTAGCATTGAGCATTCGAGACCTCTTTCATGATGAGCAAACGTCCACTTATTCATTATTTTGTTCAAAATATAAATGTTGATGGGCTTATGACATGGCATTTAGCGTCCGTTCGTCCAATCGGTCGTCAGTCCATCCGTAACCTTTCACTTTTCGACTTCTTCTCCAGAACCAATGATTCTAGAGAGCTGAAAATTGATGGGTAGACTCCTTGGCAAATCGTGATTCTAAATTTTAGGTTTGGTGACACAATACCAATATACTAGGAGTATTTGTTTGAGAAGGACACAGATGTTTTATGGATGAACAACCTTGTTTTGACAATAGTGTTTTGGTGAGGTGATTAAGCCTCTTGTTCATCAAGCTGCAATGATAGTTTGCCACAATTTAGCGTCACCTGGTTAGATTATTATACATGGTGCTCGTCCACTTGCAATGATACCCTATCGGGGCAACATCAAGGTATTCATCTTGATATAGTATAAGGAGTTAAGTGCATTATGATATACATTTATATACACATATTGTTATTTCATGGTGAATAACTTTTTATCCCCCGCAACAACGAAGTTGCGGGGGGGTATTAAAATGGATACCGTCCGTCCGTCCGTCCGTTACACTTTGTGTCCGGCTCATAACTTTCTAACTAATCAACCATTTCAATTCAAATTCGTCGTGGACATGAAGAAACATGTAATAATGTGTCATGAGAAACAATTTTCTGAAAATCTACGTAAAATATTAGGATTTTGGAGAAAAAGTGGTAAATTTTGTAAGAAATCTGTTACAAGTCCCGTCCGGCTCACAACTTCTAAACTAATCATCACATATTGATAAAATTTGATATGAAGATACATATTAATCATCTGAAGGTGTGTCATGAAGAACAATTTTGAAAATATTTTTATAAAATTTTGCCTTTTTTGGCAAAAAATGAGGACTCTGTTGGTAAACTGTTACAAGTCCTGTCCGGCTCATAACTTCTAAACTAATCATCGCATATTGATAAAATTTGATATGAAGATACATTATCATATGAAGGTGTGTCATGAAGAACAATTTTGAAAATATTTTTATAAAATTTTGCCTTTTTTGGCAAAAAATGAGGACTCTGTTGGAAAACTGTTACAAGTCCTGTCCGGCTCATAACTTCTAAACTAATCATCGCATATTGATAAAATTTGATATGAAGATACATTATCATATGAAGGTGTGTCATGAAGAACAATTTTGAAAATATTTTTATAAAATTTTGCCTTTTTTGGCAAAACATGAGGACTCTGTTGGAAAACTGTTACAAGTCCCGTCCGGTTCACAACTTCTAAACTAATCATCACATATTGATCAAATTTGATATGAAGATACATAATCATATGAAGGTGTGTCATGGAGAACAATTTTGAAAATATTTTTATAAAATTTTGCCTTTTTGGCAAAAAATGAGGACTCTGTTGGTAAACTGTTACAAGTCCTGTCCGGCTCATAACGTCTAAACTAATCATCGCATATTGATAAAATTTGATATGAAGATACATTATCATATGAAGGTGTGTCATGAAGAACAATTTTGAAAATATTTTTATAAAATTTTGTCTTTTTTGGCAAAAAATGAGGACTCTGTTGGAAAACTTTTACAAGTCCTGTCCGGCTCATAACTTCTAAACTAATCATAGCATATTGATAAAATTTGATATGGAGATACATAATCATATGAAGGTGTGTCATGGAGAACATTTTTAAAAATGTTTTTATAAAATTTTGCCTTTTTTGGCAAAAAATGAGGACTCTGTTGGATATCTGTTACATGTCCTGTCTATCTCACAACTAAACTAAACATCAAATTTTAATAAAATTTGTTATGGAGATACAAAATCATATGAAGGTGTGTCATGAAGAACAGTTTTGAAAATATGTTAGTTTAAATATGATCAAATTGATCTTGGAGATCCAAATACATAATACATAAATTCATTCGTTTGATTTTAATTTTGTCGAATTATGCCCAACAGTGAACATAAAGTTGGTATGATTTAGTTTTTTTATTAGAATAGTTTCTTTCATATCCTGGAAAAATTGTGTTATTTTGTGTGACAAAATTTAATCAGCAATATGATAAGGAAAACCTATACATATTGTGCAATTTGCGGGGGATATAACTCCACCATGTCAGCTGCTTGTTATAACAGTGTTGTTTTGGTTAGCTGGAACGATATCCTATCACATCCTTATCAAGATACCAACCTGTCGTATTGAAAGGTCAAGAATATCTTATGGATAACCGACCATGTTTTGACAAAAGCAGCGTTTTGGAAAGATTTTTATAACACTTTCAAGCTTTTTTGAGCATATTATAGTAAAATGTTGAAATACATATATATATATACATATCATAAATTAAATCTTTTAAAAGTTGTCCATTCATAAATTATCACTGTCTTCTTAGTACTGCAATTTTTATGGCACCATGATAGGACAAGTTAGAAAACGGTCAATAACAGATCAACAAGAGAGCTTGTTCCTACATATGGGGAAACATGATATGAACATGCTATCATAAGATCATTAGATGATTGTGTCATCATGAGATCAAAGAGAGAACCTGCCCACACATATGGGGAAACATAATATGAGTACCTTGTCTTTTGAACGTGTCTTTCTTATATTGAAAGATGTTTCAACAACAAATTGTCGATATCACTAATACATGCAGTGTCGCAAATAAGATGTTTAGTATGTTTTCCCTTTGTCATATTTTTTTATCAGTAAAAGCTTCTGTTAGTTTCTCTGTTGTCTCGGGTTATTGCTGTTTGGAAAAGGGTTTATGTATGCCATCATCATGTTTAATCAAATCCTTCATGTAACTTTTATCTTCGCGTTTCAGGTTTTACACAGAATATTTATTTGATTCTTCCTTTAATTTTGCATCATATACAATACTGTCCTACTAATTTGATTTATAACTTCAATAAGAGTATATGATTATTCCTTCAATTTACGATCATATACAATACTTTATTTGATTTTTAACTTTAATAGGAGTTTTCCATTAAGTTGTGATTGGTAACAATTAAGTGAGTTTTTCTTTGTTCGTCATTTTAATTTATTTATTGGATTGGATAAGATTTGAATAAAATATCAGTCTGTCTCGACTTACAGCAGCCTAAGAGTGTCTTTATAAAGGGAAATTAATGTTCCTCCAATCGACCATTCAGGACACCTACATGTATAGCCTCATTGATAGATTCAACTGAACGTTCATTTCCTTTCTAGACAAACTGTCTAAGACCACTCTTAGATGTTGAGCATTTTAGACAACGAACTAAAAGTCTAAGCTAATGACGTCAATGAAATTTATTTACATTAACATGACGTTCTACACAGTCAGTTTGTATAAGAATGGTGCTTCCAGTTAACAAAACATATCATTTTACTTATTTGGAAATATAACATAAAATCTCTTTTCAAACAATATATATTTATTGAAGTTATATCTGTATAAAAAATAATGCGTTCCAAATATTGCTAACGAAAGCATTATTTTTCTAATTTCAAATCAACAATCGCCCTCGCTTGATACACTTGGTAATACATTTTTTGTTTTCAATATGACAGATTGTAATTGAAACTTGATAGAGCGAGGATTCATAAAGCTCATATAACATATATGAAGGCAAATTGTCACGTAGAACTTATAACAATACCTGGCCAATAAAGTAGGTATAGTTTGCTACAAAATGCCATCGTCTCACCGACCTGATTAGTCTTTACTTGTATTGTATAATGTTAAGCTTTGATAAAACGCCCAATGTAAGAGGGTATTAATTTCTCGAAATTACAGAGTAAATAGTTGCTCAAAATTACAGAGGAAATAAGTTGCTCAAAATTACAGAGTAAATAACTTGTTCAAAAGTGGGTATCTGTTTAACAGGATTCCCAGAAGTATGAGAAAAGGAAAAATGTGCTTTTTATTTTCACTATAGGTCCTTTTAGGAAATAATTTTGCTGGTTAATGACGGCTTAAGAATCTTAACGTAATCACTTATGTGAAAATATATGGTAAATCAACAATATACTATCCTTTACGTACGTCTTCGCAACAAATGTTAATGTTTTGAGAATTTAATTGCGCCTGAATGAAGGGTACATAACTGTTTTTCTGTAAAACATGTTTATCAAATAGAACATAACTTGCTTACTGGAAATACATAATCACAGTGCATAGCGTGGTGTCGCAATATATAAAATCAACTGTGTAGTAAGTAAGGTTTATTAAAAAACCAGCATTAGCATGTACGGACACATACCTTTGAAAAGTTAGGATTAGTTTATTTTCTTTAACATAGTTTTAACTCTTTAATTTGGTTACCAATCAAGAGACATTGAAATGTGTATCAAATGGTCGTTGTAGTTGAAGTTTTTGAAGATCAACACAAAATCTAAAAATCGGAATATAATGTATCTCATGAAGAAGTGTTATTGATATTAGAAGGAGAACTTTACAAAAATACATCGTCTGTTACAAATGATTTTTCAAATAATATGCAATAGACTCAACTCTGGGTCATGTATCCCTTTCATATGGGGCAGATTATCAGAAATAAAATCATCATATAACGAAATGTCATGCTGCTCATGTTTTAGAATTAAAATGATAAAAAGACTGCCAATAAATAACTGCAAGGTTTGATAAGTAAATCAGTTTTAGTTTAGTCAATTATCTATTTGTGATAGAGGAAACGAACTGAAACACGCAACAAACAGAAAGTCAATATAATGAATTGCATAAAATTTGAATTTAATGTTTATTTTGACGTTAATGTTCTGAAAAGTGATTTATTCATATGACAGGTTTCCACTTTGGTTGACCAACTTGACAAAGCACATGAATAATAATAATAAAACACACTCACTTATTAACTGGGACACCATCAGTAGTGTAACGAGATCGCCTTTCTCATCAAACGGTATCTTCCCTTTTAATCCACCGAATGTCAGGTTTCTAAAGCTGTCATAAATCAATTGGCCAGTTTGTCATTGTTGTAGGAAAATGTTCCAAGCCTTTCCGAACTCCTTGATCATAAAGGCGATTGCAATTTCATATCAGTTATCATTAGATGAGATAAATAATATGATGTATGATTTCAATTATCATTTAGCTAAAATATTAATAAGCTTTTTGACAACTATGATAGCTCAACATCTTGATGCATTGATCATATGGCTTTGCCATTTTACAGTTTTCCATTACCTGTAAAAAAGTGAAAAAAGGAAGACTGAACAAATATTGTTACAATACAATGTTGAAAGTCTAGAAGCAATACTCAAACTGCGTTTTCTAGGAATAAAAAATTGGGCATACAAAATACACAACATATTCATGATATATAAACAGATAACTGATAGTGGGATTCATAACTGGCGAATCATTAATCTCAAGTCGATGTTCGTAATTAACAGACTCTAGAGATGAAACGATCTGAGAAATACAACTGCCTAATAATGTATATGCTTAAGATGAAGAAACGTGAAGACACTCTCGAAACTGAGGAAGTGGCTTTTTATACCGATCTCACATTTGGGACCTTGGTTCAGCGTAGACTGATCTCTCAGCAATATTAGTAGTCTGTCTGAAACATACGACACGGCTGTCGATGTTGGATTTGATGTATCCCACAATTATCCAGTAATTATTGGCACCACTTGCTTGCTTTAATGCGATGATAAACGATTGCTCCGTCCACCTTTGCAATCTGGTTAATCGCGATATCTTAATTGCTCACACCTGTCAACATTTCTGATCAGGTTGAGTACCCATATTTTATATGTGCACAAACTAGCTGCTTTGCACACAACAACAAGCATGAAATCCGTGTTGTTCCCTGAAAATTCATCTTTATTTTGAGGGATGTAAACTAAAATATTAACTCACTCAAGGGTTAATTAAAAAATTAAATAGAAAATGATTACAATGTGTCATCAAACATCTTTCTTGTACACATCCTGGATCTTTTATTGCGAATTAAATTCCTAATTTAATCAGTATTACACAGACAACCAAGCCTAAGGCAGTTTCATAAATACATACCACTTTTAATCAGTGCCTTCTCAGCATTATCTAACGCAAGTGCTAGAACCCAAACAGAGTCGTGGGCAGAAGCCGCAATCCTTTCTTCGCCCCGTCAGAACGATTGGCATTCCTGATTAGGAAACGCTTTCTGAATTCTTGTGCGCTGATATGAGCAGTATCCGTGGCAGTGGACATGCGAACAAATCATGAGAACATCCTGCTATAAATAAATGTCATTTGCTATCCGTGTATCTGATTCGCTGAACGCTGTAACAGAAATTCAGTTCATACCTGCATAAACTTAATTTCGTGACGTCACATCACATGTAGCCACGCCCATTCACACTTAGCCACGCCCCAAATGACGGAACTATTCGTAAACCAGTAGGCCTAACATTTTTTATGCTTTACCAGTTCGCGAGATTTCGGTAAAAAGACACTAATTACAAATAGCTAATATCAAATAAATATTTAATAGTTTGTTTGATAAATGGCATAACAATACAGCCTGCCGGTCGGTTTCCCTCTCCCGCAGTCGCTGCCGTTGCAAAGGGATCGGCCATTGAAATGCCTCAGTTTCAAGCTTTGTTTCTCATGAACTGTACGTGCCGTTTAACAAAAACTTAATTCGATTTTATCTGATTGCTTGTCGTCAAGCTTTTAAGCCCCATGCATAGCACCTACGATAGTCTAATCGTCTATTTTCATCCCGAATCCAACAGTCGCGAGTTTGTGTTTATGTACAACGGTTGACACTAGGAATGTCAAGGCCACGTGACAAGACGTTGCGTGATTCCGTTGTAAATTTTCATTGGCTGGTGAACTAGTGGTAGGCGGAGCTACAAAAATAATGACGTTTTGATTGACATTTTATCTCTCCCGTTTTGTTGAGGGTTGAATTCGTTCGCGTAAATAGTGCAGTCATATTTTTTCGAATGTGTTTGTTTGGTGCAAACAAACGTATTTAAACATCGAATTTGTGTATATTTATTTATAAGAATTGACTTCAAAATTTATTAAGTTCATGGAGGTATAAACTTAAAATTTTGAAGTCAATTCTTAAGTGAATAAACAGGCATACATATGTCCATATGGAGGCCATGTTTATAAATCTGCAATGGACGAATTTAAGAAACACTCTGTGAGTTAAGTGTTACCAAAACTATAATAACGGTAAACAATATAAGGGTAATTTTGTTTAAGATTGTCATATCATAGCGAAAGGATTTAGCAATTATATAATTTGATGCTATGAAGTTGTGATTTTTGATCATATAACTAGCAGTATTGTAATGTGGAAGCCTGAATCTGACTCTTCATCGATAACTAGTAATTCTCATTGACATTTCCTGATGAAATATGTGAGATGTTACAGGTTATATCGTAATACATGGCATTTAATTTTGTATCAGAAATCGAAATCTTACGAATTGTCTCTTTAACCTGAAATAATCATATAAACTCTGTAAAATCTTTATGATCTTTAGGCTGAAAACAAATTAAATGCCAGGCGTCAAACACAAATTTCACTTTCCAATTTTAACACTACATGTACATGATTTGTATGCACATCATGAGTGATACATCTCAATAATGCATTGTAATGGTGCTGAAATCTAATGTCATGTCACAATTTTGATGGATAGGATTCAAATGTTAAGACCATATAGAATTAATTGGACATATTGATTTACATTTTTAAAAGTAGACAACCAATAATGAAGAGCAATTATACAACCAGAGAAGTTATCTGCAATTCAACTATAACAATGATAGAATTAAATGTATTTACTTCGCAAAACACGTTGAATATCACACATTCGTAAAAGCTGACTAATATTATTCTGGCATCTTGTCTCTGAAATAAAGATAAACATGTCATTACAATCTCGATTAAATGACAATCAACGTGAATAACCATGTTTCTCTCTGAAAACTCTTGTGCAATAATATGATCATGTCATATAAGCAGATGTGCAGGCTATGGAAGTATATCAGATTTTTTTCTCTACAATTAAATTATCAATTAAATTGAAATAATCTTTTTCTTATAAAATCATCTCTTCCAAGCTGATAAAGTACACCAAGACACACTCAACGATGAAATTATCAATAAATATGTAAATGTAAATTGCGATAAACTAACTTCACTTTTGAAGGATGCTTCTTTTAGGCCTGGAATCTCCATTTAAAGGCAACTTTTGAAAGAGAACAAATTGTGCATCGCCGCTCAAATTGCAGAGCAGAATCACCTATAAATGTCTTTTCAGAACAAATATATGTATTCTAACAATTATATGTAATTCAATGTGAACAAATTAGATAAACAGGTTTCTATTTTTCATTCTTTCTAAAACTATTGTTATCATGTTGTATATAGCCATAGACATATTATCAATGATAGAAAATTATTCATTTTGAAAAGTTCAAAAATAAATTATTGGATTTGATATATTTGCAAACCTTGGCTATACATTAATAACATAGTTGGAAACAACAGGAAATCGAAAATTATTATATTTAAAATATTTTAAAAGTATAAAGATGCACAAAACAAATTTCCAACATGTACTTGTACTGAGGATAATAAAGTGTTACTAGTATTATTATTATTAACAATACCCCTTCTCTCATACAATAGGCTATTGTACTGAGGATAATAAAGTGTTATTATTATTATTATTAACATACCCCCTCTCTCAAACAATAGGCTATCACACGCTTAGATACTGATGTTATCTATCACCGTTGAATACTAACTATTTTTAATTTCCTGTTTTGGAAACTTGCTCACTTTATACAAGATATATACACCTGACAAAAAAATTGAATGCAGAAAATTTGAGAAGAACAGGTGACGTGATGTAACAGCTAAACGAATAAAAGTTTTACATTAAGATTTCTCATGTTCAATGTACGATAAATAAGAAATACATTTAAGATGCCTTTTATGGATGCCTCTTGGCAAAGTTCATAAAAAAGTGGGGTTTCAATGAGTCTAAACCGTCTTTAAAGACACGACAATTTTAATCTAAATACGCCCTATATTGGTTTGCATTTTATTTTAATTAGAGCATTTATACTGTTTATGATTGCTTTACTAATTTCTTGGTTGAACTACAACTTTACAACTGCATATACATATTGTTACCTCTCAAGATGTCGTTGTAGGGATGTCACATGTTTTACAAAGCGTTTTTGCATTGCTAGTATACAGTTATGTACGAGTACAGTGTGTTTACCTTTACATTGTCTATCTTCCTTCCAATATCATCGTCGTTGAATACCTCCATAGTAAGCATGGATATGTTTTCGTTCTCTGTTCTGTCATATAGATCATTAACAAGCTGGAACATGGTCAACCATTACATTGTGTCTTAAAACCTTTCTAATCTACTTGTAAACCTTTGCAAAGAAGACTGCACAAAGAAGAACATCTAACAAGTTAAGATATTAAATATATTAGTATTGAATCTAGATCTATTTCTAAAGTAAATTAAATCAATGAAAACAAAAGAATTATCCAAGACTTGATGCAGTATTCAATAACAAAAACTTATTATCAAAGAAGTCCTGCTGTTTTTTATAGATAAGTTCTAAAGCCCCTTTAAGACATCATTAAATCTACGTATGATTTATCATGTCTATATGTCCATAAATCTTACCGAGGAAAAGATGCTGAAAGACTAATGGAGAAATCTGGAATGAATGAGGAAAGACTATGGGGAGGGTTTTCAATCATATGGTTTTCAATTTGACAGAATTGTGAAATAATATGAGGTTATGAGTGACACTTCAGCTAGTACCAACCTCGTGTAAGTGAAAGTTAATCCTGATCAGGCACCAATATATCATATTCTTAGTTGTAAATTTTGACATTTAAAGTTCCCCTACATCATTTAATATTGCATTTAGAGACATTAACAAAAGGATATTGTACACACGAGGATTTTTTGTAAAGTTATCTGGGAAATGTTTGGTTTACAATAGATAGTTATTATATGTAGTGAAAAGCAAAGCTAATGCAAATAATTTGTCTATCACATCGTCTTCTCGAATATCACAAGCAATACTCACAGAATAAATATATACTTTTTATCTGATAACTCAAGTAACAAACTCAGTAAAGACTGTCTATAATGTCAGTAATAGACAATAAGCAATGAGCACATCTGTTTCGATGATAGCCATAGTTCTATGGACACATAATCATATATCAGATTTTGCACTATGCATCTTCCAAGACTCGAATTGAACAGCCTATAAAACTATTACTTGATCTTCATCCTTTTCTAAATATAAAAAGTGTTAGAAATGGCTTTGTTCTTCAGAGGTGCATCTCAAAAATAGACTAGACATGGCTTTGTTGCTTAAAGTGCAATATGAAAGAAAGAAGCTTATAGCCATAGTCCGTTATGGTCAGCAAACATGACAGCTGTTCCTGCTATAAACATGCCACTTGCTTCATGGATAACAGTAGGCATTTAGGGAATGTAGAGCTGTTGCTTGAGATGGCTTATCGCATCTAGAACAAATAAACAGTTTACTCTCTCTTTCAGCATTCATAAGAGATAAAAATCGGAAATGGTAATAACATTAGTTTGAATAGACAAGATGTATACGAATTTGTACATGATTACTTATAAGATAAGATTCTTCATTTTGACCTTATTCGGTAAAAGTAAAATCTAATCAGTAAACTAAATATTGATGATCCTTCAATATTGACTGGTCATTTAAATGTAACAACAATTGATAAGCTAAATATTGTTGGAAAATACCAAGTACATAGCCACATACATCCAAATATATATTACTTCAGTCGTCCAGCTTTGTTTGTTATGTAACGATCTGTATTCTTTCTGTTAAGGCAGATAATTGGAACATAAAAAACTTTAAAGTGATATAGACTTCAACTGTGTAATCAGTGTAACAGAATAAGGTGTATGTTGTTTATAAAATATAACAATCTACATATATTACCTGAACAGTTTGACCATAATAACCAGTAGACGGATATTATACTCTAGCATTGCGGAAAAGAATGTAGGTTCCTTTCTCCTATCTAGACATATGTTATGACTTTTGTGTACAGATCTTCTTATACGAAAGGGTATATTCTTTTCTTTTTGTGTTATAAATGCCAGGTAGATTTAAGTTATGTTCAAACAGTCTAACTGATAATTGATTTTATGAGGGAAGTAATTTCATACAAGAAAAACAAGTATTGTCTCAAACATTGAATAGGCTATAAACTTTCACAATGTAGGTTTCAAATACAATCATTTACATAAAAAAATAGTTCTTGAAATCAAGAAAGATATGTCAATACATACTGCTCTGAAATAGCATTTACAATGAAGATTTTGACATTCAGATCCACGTCTTCTGCAATAGTTCAAAAAGGGACTATTTGATTTTCAATCTCAAAGTTCTAATGACCACAAAATGTTTTACTGAACGGATAACATAGAGAGTTTGGAAACCATCTGTTTTGCCATGCAAATGAGCACGTATATACACATGTATGTATATGCTGTAGGGAAAGGAAATAATGCAAACTAAAAGCAAAATATAATTATCGAGTAAGCAAATCAATTAAACCACAGTTAAATTATGTTTTGAGAGGCTTACAACAGTAATTTTAAGTTAAACATTATCATGTCTATTATTTTTTGCATCTTCTCTACAAGATGGGATTCACTGTAGAAGAGTGATATTAGACTTGATGGTATATTTTATGACGTCATAAATCAATCATGCATCAGCAAATTAGTTTCTGAGACGGTAAATTCATATTATTTATTGGCTTTTCATAATGATTTGCATGCAACTATGGTAATCCTGTGTTACATTATAAAGCATGTCGAGAGTTTAGAGTACAGAGTACAGAGTACAGATGAAAACACTTTTATGAAAAAAATATATAGGCAAAAGGTTTAATTTCCATCCTATAAACGCTGAAATATTAGAAAACACATTGAAAGAAACCATCATTTACAATTACTATGACAGGAGCATTTGTAAAAACTTCTTGTGAAATCAATATCTAATGATTAATGATTGCGCAGGCCTTTGTCCTTGGCTTCAAAGGAAGGCCAGTCAGAACATGGTATTTTTTTCTTCGTGGAAAACTATAAATGATTTTGAAAGACAAGAATGAATAATTGTTGTGGCAAAAAGTTGTTAGCATATCAGCTCCCTGCCGCCTAAGCCACAGAATAAAACAATTCAAATTTAATCAAGTTGTCTTTTTGTCAACATTTCAAGTTATCTATTGACTTCTGCAAACATAAACCATAAGATGTTCATGCACAAAGTGTTAAAAGTTGATTAAAAATGCATTCTTCAAACGTGACAAAGTACTATAAACTTATATAGTTCTAGGGACAATTAACATAATCATATATTCAAATAAATACCGTAATTCAGTTTATTATTAATGACAACCAGGAACTGGCATGTGATTAAACTGTAAGAACATGGGACAAAGATGTTCCAATCTAAATATATTGTAAGCATTACTGAACAGAGGCAAATAGTTAGATTTTCCTCTTTTGTATTGTTCATTATATAAAGATAAAAATGAGTAAGGTAACTCTTGACAAATATTTTGAAAATTGCTCAAAGTTGTATCTATCACAGTTAGAATTACACAGTATTAAAATCAACATATTCATAAAATCAAAGACGACTATCCTTGTCCAAGTTGCTTTTGGAATAATATGAATATCATCCTTTAATAGTTAAAAGGAAAAGAAAAAGTAACATTTTCATATAGACTACTATTATACTATTATATTCAATTTTGTATAGACTAATGTAAGCGCTTTGAGCACATGTCTTGTGGAGTTTAGCGCCATACAAGCATCCTTATTATTATTATTATTATTATTATTATTATAAGAATGATATGGCAACTAGTGAGTGCCAATAGCATAAAACACATGATATATTACTATCTTTTCATCACAACAGAAATATTAATGGGTCTCAAACTCGACGGAAATGATGCTTAGGCTTCAAAAAAGTTATTACAGATTCCAGGTAAAAAGTTAAAACGATTTCTAAAGGAAACGTGTGAGTTGTTGGTCTTATTGACTAATGAAAGATTTTGTTCGCTGGCCTGTTAGTATGATAATAAGGTATGCTGATAGAAAAAGATCGAGGTGATTTATTAAAGTAATTAAAGTCATTAAGACTGAATTGCAATTTGACCTAAATGCAAAACTTCCCTACTTAAAAGTTTCTTTCAATTGAGATTAATGGAGCTATTGTATTGCAAGTTACATAAAGTCCAGTTCATGGTTTCATGAGTTTCCCAATGGCATGGTGCACGCTCCCCGATACTTCATTCATTGCTATCATCATATAGACAGAAACACGATCTCTCTCAACGACTAAGCTAACACACGCAGTACATTGCATAAACACTTCAATCAAGAGAATAATGAAAAGGCGCGATTATGTGGCGAGTTGATGGCAAGCCAGGGAGAAGGGTCACATGAATTGATAATAAATCCTCTGTAATAAATGGATATGCCATCTTTGGCTCTCGTGTGGTCAGCAAATTCAAACAAAGCTGCTTGATTAGCAACGAAGTTTCACAAAAAGAGAATACATAAATCAAGAAATAGACGGCTTCATGATTACACAAGAGAAAATACCTTGATAGGCAAACAGTGCGGCCTGCACAATGTTTACAAATTAGCTTTAAGTACATGTGTTCTAAATATCATAAAAAATTATCACTCACGACTTCGTTCTCAATCAATTTATCATGCTCAGCACTTTGTAGCACAAAATACATTGATTCGTCGATATAAGAAATAAGAATACATTTTCAAAGCTCAATGAAAGGAAAAGAAGTAAAACATATATATCTGCAACCTATTTTTAACATTATGGTTTTAACATTCATGCTTTGTTTATATTTGCATCTGGTTTAGTCCGTTTTCTATTAAGTATATCAGGAACGCATTTGATATCATGTGCAATCATTTATGTTTTTAGAGCATTATAGAAACATTCGATATATTGGTAACACTCAATAGTACATCTGTGTGAAAACTTTTCACCATCTATTGTTACTGTTATTAAGTCAACAAGACATTACATCAATATATTCATCAATATCTTAATCTCTGCCAATGTCTTGCTTTGAATGCACCTTAACAATCTTTGTCCATTATAAAGAAGATTGATCGTAGTATGAGGATTATTAAACTCGTAACGCTAATCCACGATTAAGAACAACGGCAAGAAATACAGAAAAGTAAATGTTTTAGTTGATATAAGAAAATAATAGTTTCCATCTAATTTTCAATATTGAATTTAGATATCTATATTGTTTGGGCTAATCTGATGTAAATAAAATCTAAATAAAATAAATTTTAATATCATGGTATCAACAAGAGTTTGTGAGTAAAAGGGAATTGATAACAAATTAAATTAAAAAATAGACGATTATTTATGAAAACACACAGCTGTTCATTGGATTAGCCTTATAGAAAACATTCAATACAATAATGTAAGATAAGGACCACATCAACAACAATCGATAGACATTTCTGAAAGTTCAAAAGAAAGAAAAAGACATGAAGAGTAGCATCACAGTAGAATTGAAACCCTTTCAATATGCATTACTACACTGCATACGCGCCTACAATTTCAATATAAATGCATATCGAATTTCGGTTATATACGCGTGTACATGTACTTATGTTTTTATTGTACAGATGTTAATTTGTGATGCTTATGTACTGTAACACTGCTTTCTTATAAAATGTTAACAAAATATGTTATCTAAGTGAATGTTATACATATACTACGTATACACATGTACATGTACATATATTTATATCCACACACACAAAAAAGTGCAGATACCAATGGATGATGTGAATCCATCACAAACCACAACATATATACTTGACCATCTGTAAAAATGTAGGTCAGCTGGAATAAATAAATTAGACGTTCTGATGAGCAGGAATGTTCCGATGAGCAGCATGACCCCGTGTATAATGTAGAGGGCAGCACTGAAGTGTTGATGGTAGGTGGAGACACACACATCCACCTGGTACTGCTGCAGGATGTCCTGGTGCTCGTCCAGCTGCAATGATACCATGCCGGATCAGTATCAAGATAGTCGGCCTCTCATATTAGGAGGGCAAGGATGTCTTATGGAATACCTAGTATTGCACAATACATATAGTTTTGGTGAGATTATTATATTTGATGCTCGTCCAGCTGCAAAGAAATCCTCTCTGATAGATTCCAAGATGCCTATCATATTAGGACAATGATGTCTTGTGGATACTTGTACAGCTGGAATGATACCGTACCGGATCACTACCAAAATACTGGCCTGTCATATAAGATGAACACGGATGTCTTATCAATTACCTGATTTTGCACAATAGCGTTGTTATGATGTGATTTATTTATCTGGTGCTGCAATGAGATCCTGCTGGATCAATACCAAGAAACTAGCCTATCTTCTTAGGTGGACATGGATGTTTTATGGATAAACAGCCATGTTTTGCACAACAGCAACGTTTTAATGTGAATATTATATCTGGTGTTCAACCAGCTGGAATGATACGCTATCGGGTCAATACCAAAATACTAGATTATCATATCTGGAGAACATGGATGTTTTATTGATGACCGACCTTGATTTAATATTATCGCCCTGTCGGTGAGATTCATTTTAAAGAATTTGTGAGCATGTTATAAGAGTCTATTCGGAAACATCTGTATCATCTCTATCCATTTATAAAATATCATTGTCTTCTTTGAACTATCAACTTCTGTTAAGCCACTGAAAAGGGAAGGACAAGATAGAAACCTTTAGAAAAATAACCTAAATAACAATTAAAAAAAAGAACTTGCTCATCTTTCTATAAAGAAACATAAGATAAGTACCATGTCTTTTGAACGTGCTCTTTTATATTGACAGATCTGTGAGCAGCCAAATGCCGATATCACTAATACGTGCACTATCGCAAAAAAATGTTTATAATGTTTCCCCCACTCTTTGCCTCTGGATTTTTTTTTGCTGTTTGGAAAATTGTTTATATATGCCATAACCATATTTATAAGATATCCTTTATTTAACTTTAATCTTGACGTTTCAGTTTTTACACAGAATATATATTTGATTTTTCCATCAATTTTGCATCATATATATTACTTTCCTATCATTTGATTTGAAACTTTAATAAGAGTTGTCCATTACATTGTGATTGGTAACAATAACGTGAGTTTTTTATGGGTTTTTTTCAATGTATCTATGGAATTGGATTAGATTTGAATACACTATCAGTCTGTCTCGACTTACAGCAGCCTAAGAGTGTCATTGTTAAGGGAAATGAATGTTTCATCAGTCCAACAATCAGGACACCTAAAGCGCCACTGATAGATCCAACTGAACTCTCATTTCCTTTCTAGACAAACTGTCTAAGACCACTCTTAGATGTTAATCATTTTAGACAACAAGTAAAATTCTAAACTTATGACTTCAATGAAATTTATTTACATTAACATGGCTTTGTATAAGTATGGTGATTCCAGTTAACAAAAGATATCATTTAACTTATTTGCAATAATATCTTCTCTTTTCAAACAATATATATTTAATTAAAGTATATTTGTATAAAATAAATAATGCGTTCCAAATATTGCTAAAGAAAGCATATTTTGTATGCCCCCGAATCGGAGATTCCGGGGGTATATTGTTTTTCACCTGTCCGTCTGTCCGTCCGTCTGTCTGTCTGTCCGTCTGTCTGTCCGTTTGTCCACAAAAACTTTAACCTTGGTCATAACTTTTGATTGGTCGGAGCTAGGTCTTTGATACTTGACATATGCATCCGGGGGCATTCGTGTTTCACAAACACATCTTGTTTTTAAATTTCAAATCAATGATCTCTCTTGATAAACTTGGTGATACATTTTTTGTTTTCAATATGACAGATTGTAATTGAAACTTAATAGAGTGCGGTTTCCCAAAGCTCATATAACATACATGAAGGTAAATTTTCACGCATCATTGAGTAAGTGTTATTCATATTAGAAAGAGACCTTTACAAAAATATGTCATCTTTTACAAATGGTTTCTAAAATATAAACATACCTTTTCGTCCAAAATATGGACTCCCAATAATACGCATTCGCCCATCTCTGGATCATGTATCCCTATCATATTGGGAACATTATCTGAAATAAAAACATCATTATTATTCACTTTTCATTAGACATTACGAAAGGTCGTTATTTAACAAGAGAAAGATGTTCATGTTTTAGAGTTAAATGATGAAAAGTCTTCTTAAAATTGACTACAAGGTTTATTGAGTAAATCATATTTGGTTTAGTCAATTATTCTGTTGCCATAGAAAATTGAAACAAGCAACAAAAGTTCATTGCTATATGTGTTTCAATAAATTCAATAAAATGACTCTTTTCCCTTTCCAAATAGATATTTTTGCATGTTCTGAAAAGTGATTTATTCATATGACAGGTTTCCACTGTGGTTGACCAACTTGACAAAGCATATGAATTATAAGATATAAAACACACTCACTTATTTACTGGGACACCATCAGTAGTGTAACGAGATCGCCTTTCTCGTCAAACCGTATCTTCCCTTTAATCCAACGAATGTCAGGTTTCTAAAGCTGTCATAAATCAGTTGGCCAGTTTGCCGTTTGTTGTAGGAAAAAGGGGATTGCAATTTCATATCAGTTATCATTAGATGAGATAAATAATATGATGTACGATTTCAATTAACATTAAGCTTAATTTTAACTTAACTATGACAGCTCAACCATCTTGATGAATTGATCATATGGCTTTGCATTTTGCTGTTAGCCAATACTTTTGAAAAAAGTGAAAAAGTGAAAATTGAAAAAATATTGTTACAATAAAATGCTGTAATGCAAGAAGCAACAATAAAACAATGTTGTCTAGGAATATAAATTGGGCATACAAAATACACAACATATTCATGGTCGATAAATCTCAATAAATTATTAAAAAAATGGTGTATTTGCAAGATGGCAAAAAGAATTGGAGAAGTGAGAAAATTATTGGCACCCCTTGCTTGCTTTAATTGATGAAAAACGATTGCTCTGTCCACCTCTGCAATCTGGTTAATCGAAATATCTTAATTACTCACACCTGTCAACATTTCTGATCAGGTTGAGTACCCATAATTTATATGTGCACAGCCTAGCTGCTTTGCTCACAAAATCAAGCATGAAATCCATGTTGTTCCCTAGAGATTCATCTTCATTTTGAGCGAAGTAAACTACAATTTTAATTCACTCAATAGTTAGATTAAATAGAAAATGATTACGATGTTTCATTAACGTCTTTCTTGTACACATCTTGGATCTTTAATTTCGAACAGAATACCTAATCTAATCAGTATTACACAGTCAACCAAGGTGTTACATAAATACATTCCTCTTTTAATCAGCTCAGCATTATCTAACGCAAGTGCCAGAGCCCAAACAGAGTCGTAGGCTGGGGCTACCATCTTTCCTTCGTGGTCAGAACGACTGGCATTCCTGATTAGAAAACGCTTTCTGAAATCCTGTGCGCTGATATGAGCTGTATCCGTGGCACTGGACTTGAGAACAAATATCTCTCGACTCTGAAGTGGCCATTAATTGCCTTCAAGATCTCTCCTCTTGTACATCTTGCTGTGTTGCTTACAGTAGTGGCTAACCCGGCCCGGAATAAACCAGGCTACTTGTGTCCATTGAGGCCATGTTTATAAATCTGCAATGGACGAATTAAAGAAACAGTCCGTGAGTTAAGTGTTACCAAAACTTTCAATGATGTCATGATGTCAAGGACGAGAATTGTGTTTAAGATTGTCATATCATAGCAAACGGGTTTAGCAATTAAATAATATTATGCTATGAAGTTGTGATTTTTTATCATATAACTAGCATTTATGTAATGTGGAAGCCTGAATCTGACTCTTCATCGATAACTAGTCATTCTCATTGACATTTCCTGATGAAATATGTGAGATGTTTCAGGTTATATCGTAAAACATGGCATTAAAATTTGTAACAAAAATCTAAATTTTATGAATTGTCTCTTTAACTTCAAATGATCATTAGTGGGATCATAAGAAAACCAGTAGTGGCGTACTTCGTATATCTTTTCGAATCACTCATCAATGTATCTAAAACAAAATTGTGAACATGCTCTTATTCATCATTTTCTCATCAGCTTTTGATATTCTTTATGATCTCAGGGTTAAAACAAATACAATTCCTTCTGTCAAAAACATGTTATTCATAGCTTTCAACAATACATTCTACTGCAAAAAGTATAAAAGCGCCAATTTCCTCTCAAATGTTAACATAATATGATTTGTATGCACATCATGATTGATATATCTCAATAATGCATGGTAATGGTGCCGAAATCAAATGTCATTTCACAATGTTGATAGATAGTATCCAAATGTTAGGACCCTATGGAATTGAACATACTGATTTACATCTTCAAAAGTAGAAAACCAGTAACAATGCGCAATTATATAACCAGAGTTTTGAATTTCAAATATAGAAATCATAGAATTAAATGTAATTACTTCGAAAAACACAATGAATATAACCCCTTCGCAAAACCTGGCGAATATTATTATGGTGTCATGTCTCTGAAATAAAGATCAACATGTCACTACAATCTCGATTAAGATTACAATTAACGTGAATAGATTGTTTCTCTCTGAAAAATTATTTTGCAATAATATGATTATGTCATATAAACAGATGTACAGTCTGTCGAAATGAATCGAAAATATTTTTAAAAATTAAATTATCAATAAATATGTAAATATAGTTCTCGACAAAATAATTATGACTCATCTATGAAACAAAACAAAAGATTGCAATAATTTTATTCTCATATAATCATCTCTTCAAAGCTGATTAAGTACACAAAGATACACTCCTCAAAGAAATTACCAATTAATATGTAAATGTAACTTGCGACAAACTCACTTCACTTTAAAGGAAACTTCTTTAAGGCCTGGAATCGCTGTTCAAATACAACAATTGTGCATAGCCCCTTAAATTGCAAAGCAGAATCGCCTTGAAACCTCTTATCAGAACAAATACATATTTTCTAATAATTCTATGTAATTCAGTGAACAATTTACATGTAGATAGACAGGTTTCTACTTCACATCTTTTCTATAACTATAGTTATGATGTTGTATAATTTAATAATATAGCCACAGAAATATTTTCAAATTTTCGGAAACAACATTTGGCTTTGATATATTTGCAAAATAGGAAACCTCGGCTATACATTAAAACATAGTTGGAAACCAAAGGAAATTGAATATCACCAATATTTTAAAGTATAAAGATGTGGATAACATTATGCCTTACCTAAAATAGGTTTTTATAATTTTGAATACTGATGTTATCTATCAACGTTGAATACTAACTATTTCTAGTTTCCTGTGTTGAAGACTTGCTCAGATTGTTGAAAGACATTTACGCATGACAAAAACAAATAATGCAGCAAATTTGTGGAGAAATTGTGGCGCATAAAAAATTAATTTCCCAAATGTTAGGAAAATAAGAAATACTTCTTAGATGCCTCTTGGCAAAGTTAAACAAGCAGCTGACATGGTCGAGCTATATCCCCCGCAAATTGCACAATATTGAAAAATTTGATCATATCTAAACAAACATATTTTCAAAATTGTTCTCCATGACACACCTTCATATGATTATGTATCTCCATATCAAATTTTTTCAATATGTGATGATTAGTTTAGAAGTTGTGAGCCGGACAGGACTTGTAACAGTTTTCCAACAGAGTCATCATTTTTTGCCAAAAAAGGCAAAATTTTATAACAATATTTCCAAAATTGTTTTTCATGACACACCTTCAGATGATTATGTATCTTCATATCAAATTTGTTCAATATGTGATGATTAGTTTAGTTGTGAGATAGACAGGACTTGTAACAGATTTCCAACAGAGTCCTCATTTTTTGCCAAAAAAGGCAAAAAAAATTAACAATATTTTCAAAATTGTTCTTCATGACACACCTTCATATGATTATGTATCTCCATATCAAATTTGATCAATATGTGATGATTAGTTTAGAAGTTATGAGCCGGACAGGACTTGTAACACTTTTCCAACAGAGTCCTCATTTTTTGACAAAAAAGGCAAATTTGAATAAAAATATTTTCAAAATTGTTCTTCATGACACACTTTCAGATGATTATGTATCCATATCAAATTTGATCAATATGTTATGATTAGTTTTGAAGTTATGAGCCGGACAGGACTTGTAATAGTTTTCCAACAGAGTCCTCTTTTTTTGCCAAAAAAGGCAAAAGTTTTTAAAAATATTTTCAAAATTGTTCTCCATGACACACCTTCAGATGATTATGTATCTTCATATCAAATTTGATCAATATGCGATGATTAGTTTAGAAGTTGTGAGCCGGACGGGACTTGTAACAGATTTCTTACAAAATTTACCACTTGTTCTCAAAAATTCTAATATTGTATGTAGATTTTCAGAAAATTGTTTCTCATGACACATTATTACATGTTTCTTCATGTCCATGACGAATTTGAATTGAAATGGTTGATTAGTTAGAAAGTTATGAGCCGGACACAAAGTGTAACGGACGGACGGACGGACAGACGGACGGACGGACGGACGGTACCCATTTTAATACCCCCCGCAACTTCGTTGTTGCGGGGGATAAAAAAAACAGGTGAGTTTGCAAAGAGACCAAGGGACAGCAATTTTAATGTAAATAAGCCCTATATTTATTTACATAATAGTTTGATTGGATCATTTACACTATTTATGATTACCTTACTTCCATTATTTCTTGTTGGTATTACAATTTTACAACTGCATATAGATATTGTTTCTTGAAAAGTTGTTAACTACTGTACGGATGTCACATGTTTTACAGTGTATTTGTGCATTGCTAGTGTACAGTCGTGGATGAGTGTGTTTTGTTTACCTTTAAATTCTCGATCTTCCTTCCAATATCATCGTCGTTGAATACCTCCATAGTAAGCATGGATATGTTTTCTTTCTCTGTTCTGTCATACAGATCATCGACAAGCTGGAACATGGTCAGACATTACATTGAGTCTTAAAACTTATCTAATCTACCTGTTAACCTCGACAAAGAAGACTGCACAATTAAGAACATATCTAAAGAGTTGTGATAGGAAACATATTCGTTATGAATCTAGATCTATTTCTCAAAGTAAATATAATCAATGACAAAAAAAAGAACTATCTCAGTTTATCTAAGATTTACAAGACATGATCAATAAAAAGAGAAAAATAAATGTAGTTAATTTTATCCTCCCGTCTGGATGACGGTTGAATGCGTTCTTATAACAAGAACAACCTTCCATTATGCAGTATTCACAAACACTTATTATCAATAGTAATAGTAGTATCCATAGTAAACACGGATATGTTTTCTTTCTCTGTTCTATCATACAGATCATCGGCAAGCTGAAACTGGTCAAATATTACCTGAAATCTTTACCTGAAGCACTTTCCTAAACCCCTTGTAACCTATGACAAAGAAGACATTTAACCATTTATGATATGAAATATATTCGTTATGAATCTAGTTCTTTGTCAAATGAAATCAATCAAAAATAAGAATTATCTAAGTTTAGCTAAGATTTACAAAATGATGTCTGGATGACGGTTGATTAATTGCGGGTTAAAGTCTTTGATTTGTAACTGCTACTTTTTTCAAATTTTTCACCTCACATACGATATGAAATAAACATTAACAATGTTCTCTAGAGATTGAATAGAGACATTTATGTAAGTGATTGATAAGTGGTGTTCTTAACTCTGTTATACCCACGGAGGCGTCTGCCTCTCCTGTTGTATATCCTATATAACACATATCTCAAAATAGTAAGGCATTCTCATAACACTAACACTCTCTTTTATACACTATTTAAGAAAACTTGTTATCAAGGAGATCCTGCTGTTCTTATGTATACAACTCTGAACCTCTGAAGACATCTTTCATCTACGTATGATTTACCGTGTCTATATGTCTTCTCAAATATCACACTCAATACTCACTGAATACATATTTACCTTTTATCTGAGAGCTCAAGTAACAAACTCAGTAAAGCCAAGGTCAGTCAGTTTGTATAGACTGTCTATAATGTCAGTAATACACAATAAACAATGAGTGCTTCCGATTCAATGATAGACATAGTTCTATGGACACATGATCTATATATTAGATATTGCACTATGCATATTCCAACACTCAAATTAAACAGGCTATACAACTATTACTTGATCAGCATCGTTTTCAAGATATAAAAAGTGTGAATAGCTTTGTTCTCCAGAGATGCATTGTAAAAATAAACAGAAACATTAATAGCCATAGTCCGTTATGGTCAGCAAACATGACAACTGTTCCTGCTATAAACATGCCACTTGCTTCATGAATAACAGTAGGCATTTAGGGAATGTAGAGCCGTTGCTTGATTGTTATGTATCGATCCGTTTTCTTTCTGTTAAGGCAGATAATTGGAACATAAACAAACTGAAACTGATACAGACTTCAATTGTGTAATCAGTGTAACAGAATTTGGTTATATAGTTTACAAATGATCAAACTTATATAGTTATTACCTGAAAAGCTTGATCGTTATAACCAGTAGACATACATGATATTGTAGCTTTTCAGAAGAGAATGTTGGTTCCCATCTCCTGTCTAGAGACGTGTTGTGGCTGTCAAGGATATGTCTACCATGTTTTCAATGTTAGTGTTAGTAATAGGCAAAACTTACAAATCAAGTACACTGAACACTCTACTTGACCAATTTTCATAGAGATTACCGCCAAGTAGCAGCAATATTGTCAGGTTTCTGTCATTTTCATAGTTTCGTTTCATGGACAACTTTGTTCAAGCAAGGATATAACGTTTTATACAGATCTTCAGATACGGAAGGGTCTATTCGTATGACTGGTTTTATAAGTGTCAGGTAGATTGATGTTGTGCTCGAACAGTCGTACTGACATTTCATTTTATGAGGGAAGTAAATTCATAAAAGAAAAACAGCATTTTCTCATAAATGGAATAGCCTATTAAGTTTCACAATGTAAGTATCAAATACGATCATTTACATATACAATAATTCTTGAAGAACCAACTCAACAATACTTAACAATATCACGAAATATTCTAAGGCAGTGGTATTGATGATGTGCTGTCGTTTGTCAGATAAAAAAACTAAAGTCTCTTTTCAGGTGAGATTCATGTTGAAATAATAAGACTAGTTAAACATTTCTCTATTCATATCATTTATCAGCTTTCCATAATAAATTTCACACAATATGGTAATCTGTGTTACCTTATAAAGCAATACAGAGAACAGATGAAAACGCCTTTATGAAAAGATACAAAAGCAGAAATTCGCATCTAATTAACGCTGAAATAATAGAAAACACATTGAAAGAAACCATCATTTACTATGAAAGGGGCATTTGTGATAACTTCTTGTGAAATCAATATCTAAAGATTTATGATTGTGCAGGCCTTTGTTCTTGGCTTCAAAGCAAGGAATGTCAGAACAAGGTATTTATTTCTTTGTGGAAAACTGTAATGGATATTGTAGGAACAGAACGAGTACTTGTTGTTGAAAAAGCTGTTAGCATATCAGTTCCCTGCCGCCAACAGAATAAAACAATTCAACTTTAATCAAGTTGGTCTTTCGTCAAAATTTCAAGTTATCTATTGACTTCTGCATAGATAAATCATAACATTTTCCTGCACAAATTGTTAAACAGCTGTTCAAAAATGCATTCTTCAAACCTGAACAAAGTCCTATGAACTAATTAATACAGTTCTGGGGACAATTTACATTATCATAAATTTAAATTGATATCTTAGTTTATTATCAATGTCAACAAAGAACTGGCATGTGTTTAAACTGTAAGAACACGGGACAAAGATGTATCAATCTGAACACATTGTAAGCATTTCTGAACAGAGGCAAATAGTTAGAGTTTCCTCTTTTGTATTGTTCATTTAAAGGCAACTCTTGACAATTATTTAGAAAATTGCTCAAAGTTGTATTTATCACAGTTAAAATACATAATTCCTTGTCCAATTTACTGTGTAGTAATACATCATCCTTTACACTAAAAAGGAAAAAAAACATAAGTAACATTTTCATATAGATTACTATTAGTATAATGATATGGCAACTAATGAGTGCCAACGGCATAAACACATGATGTTTTGTTATTCTTTAAAGCAATCTTGATAACCAGCAAAAATAATCATGGGCCTTGTTATCGACGGAACTAATACTTAGGCGTCAAAAGGGTTATTACAGATTCCAGGTAAAAAAATAAGGCGATTTAAAGGAAACGTGTTAGCTGTCTTATTGACTAATGAAAGATTTGGTCGTTTAGGTATAATTATTGAGTACTTATGAAATTCTGATGAACAAAGACTGACCTTATTGCAATTTGACCTTATTGCAAAACTTCTCTACTTAAAAGTTAGTTTCAGTTTAGATTAATGGAGCTATTGTATTGCAAGTTATGACAAAGTCTATTTCATGATTACCTGTTTCATGAGTTTCGTAATGGCGTGGTGCACGCTCCCCTAAACTTCATCCATCGTTATCAACGTTTAGACAGAAACACGATTTCTCTCAACGACTAAGCTAACACACGCAGTACACTGCATAAACACTTCAATCATGAGAATAATGAAGAGGCGCGAACATATGGCGATTGATGGCAAGTCAGGGAAGAGGGTCCCATGAATTAATAATAAATCCTCTGTTATTATAAGTTACAATGTGTTTGCGAGTTTGATATGGAGATTTATCATGTGTCCGAGTTAAAATATCAAACGAGAACGAAGTTCGAGTTTGATATTTAACTCGGACACATGATAAATCTCCATATCAAACTCGCTGACACATGGTAACGAATTTATCTCGACGAGCACCTTTTTCAAATGCTTTAAATCTGGCTTGAAAGATGAGATTGGCCAAAATGGCGTCTGATCAGATCAGTGTTACTCTTTTATTTAGGTATTTACAAATATAATTTTTTTTTAACCATCCTGTTAATGACCAAAAGTATGGTCTAGTACCGGAGCGAAGCGCACGGTACTAGATGGCAATTTAGGATTAAAGAAAAAAAATCAAGATACCGAGCAATGCTGGCATTCCTAAATTTTGATTGTTTGGTCACGTGACCTCGTGCATTCGCACCATATTCGATTTGAAGCGGCCGTAGAAGCCCCGTTACTGTCATGGCGGACTGTCGAGTGGGGGCGAGCGAGTTTGATAGTGTCGGAGTTATAGATAAGACAGGCATCATAGCAGAATGTACAGGTTGCTTTGAGAGTTCAATAAACAAATAGCGGTGACTTTTAACTTAACTGATGTTCATAGATCGGCTTTCTGTTTACATAATATGAATCTTGAGCTCGCTGATAGACAACCTCGCTGCGAGTGAGCGGGTCAACATGCCGTTGAGATACCGTATGACTTGCTAATGTATTTTAGCGGTACCAATCTTTTATTAGAAGAAAATTTTTACTTATACCAGTAAAGTTATTACTTAAAGCTGACTTTAGCATGCACACGGGCAATCACAAAGCATACATGACGTTACAGCAATCGAGCCTAGCGTGGCCTTGTTTACCGAACAAAGGGCAAGGGAGATAACTCTTGACACTCCGTCCGTTGCTTGTTACTAGGGGAGCGCGTGGCCCAGTGTGACATAGCTAAATATACCTACGGCACGTGACAGGTTTTAACCAATGGTATACCGACATTGCTGTGCAAGTCGAGATAAAAATGTTTATGCCATCTTTTGCTCTCATGTGGTCAGCATATTCAAACAAAGCTTTACAAAAGAGAATACATAAATCAAGAAATAGACAGCGTAATGATTACACAATAAAACATACCTTTGACAGGCAAACAGTGCCGTCTGCACAATGTTGACAAATGAGCTTAATGTGCATGTTTTCTAAAAATCATGAAAATTGTCAACTCATGACTTCGTTCTCCAACAATAAATCGTGTTCATCACTTTGTAGTACAAAATACATTGATATTTGTAGATATAAGAAATAGGAATATATTATCAAAACTCAATTGAAGGAAAACAAGTAGGTCGTTAATATTTGCAACATATTCCAAGCATATTGGTTTTTATGTTCATGCGTTGTTTATATTTGCATCTGGTTAAGTACATGTATATATATATAATGAACGCATTTGATATCATTTGCAATCATTGGATACAAACCATCCACGTTTTTAGAACATTATAGAAGCATACAATATCTTAGTAACATTCAATGGTATATCTGTGTAAAAGCTTTTCTACAATATTCGAAATATATTCCTGAATATCTTTATCTCTGCCAATGTCTTGCTTAGAATGCACCTCAACAATATTAGCCCAGTATTTAGGAGATTGATCCTATACTAAGTAAATGTTTTATTTGATATGAAAAAATAATACTCTCCATCTAATTTACAATATGGAAATATCTATATTGTTTGAGGGAGGTAATATGATGCTTAACAACCTTTAAAATGTTTTAATATAATGGTATCAAGTCAAGTCAAGTTGTTTATTCGTATGAAGGCCATCGGCCCATATACAAGGTTATATACATTTTCAACACAAATGAACATATGAAACAAAATTGCATAGTGAAAAAATTGATATTTTGGCTCACATATATTCTAAATATATCTAACTAATGATAGTGTTTTGTCTTAAGTCAAAACTCATACACAAATATTTACAAAGACCATTAAGTAATTCCGCAGATGAAGATGATAGTAACTGATTGAATTTATGAATGGATGGATTAATATAATAAAGCTGTGGTACAAAACGGATTCTTATATCATTATAACATTCACATATCAATATAAAATGGAACTCATCCTCGATGCCTTTACTGCACATAGGACATATACGGTCATTATAATTTATTCCAAGCCACCGCCCCTCATTTACCTTTAATTTTGATATACCTGCTCTAATCCTTACAAAAATATTTCTATGCTTTTTATTCGTTAGCAATGTAAGATATTTCTCAGGTTCAAGTAAACCTTTATAATGTCTATACAATCTATATCTTGAACTATCTTCGATTGTACTATTCCATGACTGAATATACATGTCAACTGCAACTCGTTTAAACATCTGAAGAAACAGTGATACATTACCGACACTTTGATATAACCACACATATCCAAATCCATATGAAAACAATAAATTGCGAACAGATGAAGCATAGTTGTCATAACCACAATTATCATAACAATATCATAACATAACAATAGTATGTGAGTAAAAGGAAATTATTCCAAAAATATAAAAAAATAGACGATGTCTTTCTGCAATAGATTCTTGTGTTATTTATGAAAACACACAGCTGCTCACTGGATTATCCTTAAAGAAAACATTCAATACATAAATAGTAAGATACGGAGCACATCAACAATAATCGATAGACATTTCTGAAGATCAAAAGAAAGAAAATGACATCACAAAACAATTTAAACTCTTTCAGTGGGCATTACTACATTGGATACATGCCTAAGCTTTCAATATGAATACATATCGAATTTCGTTTAAACACATATTTACATGTACATGTATTTATGTTTTAATTGTACAGACGTTAATTGGTGATGTTTATGTACTGTAACACTGCATTCTTTATAAAATGTTACCAAAATATGCTATTTTATGTTATGTTTTTTATCTCTTAATTTTGAACTATGAATTTCATTGTGAAAATTCCCCTGATTTTTAACAGTTTCTTTTTATAACTTTTGTTTGTATGTTCAGAAGTAACGCCATATCGTGTAGGAATAATATAATAATAAATTTCTATACAATACCTATATAATACCATCTATTTTGTTGGATAGATTTGTTATTTTCTTTCTTTATTTTGCTAGTAAATTAAGGGAATATGTCAAAATTCAGTGATAATCATTATTCAACAACGTAATGGTTTCAATAAATTATTTTTGTTGGCAGCTTTCTTATTTTTCTTGTCGAACAAAAACAAGCAATGATGAATATATCAAAAACAGGATTTAATTTTAATGAGATTGTAAAAGACAATCTTTTAACTAAACTATCCCATTAAATATCATAATGTATGTTCTGAATCATTTGTTATAAAGAGACTTTTCCTAGCATTTGCACAACTATTTATATTCTATTCGCCTATCTATAGTAATCTACTTATGAATTATGCCGACGGGTCTATCAATTTATGTCCTCCCATTGGACCACGGCAAATACAATGTACCAGCAGCTTGATTATTTGAATGTTTCATGAAGCTTTTTGTAGGTTTGAAGTTTTTACATTTGATGGATATTTTTTCATTTTGCATATTAAGATTAACCTCGTTTTATTTTTGTTTTTTTCACTTGCCAAATTAACAACAGACAAGCGCCGTACACATTCCTGTTTTTTATCATTAAGCCTTTTGAGTTTCAGGTTGACAAAGGAAAATTTCAATAACAAAATAAAGAAACAGCTTGAGTCATATCGATCTACAAAATCTTCAATATATAAACGGTCGTCTTACTAACAAAAGTAACTTGAAAAAAAAAATTTCCCAGCTTCGTTGAATAAGGGATATAACTCTCAAACTGCACATGGAATGACGAAAAATGGTTGTTGATAAAAGCCACAAGTGTCTGGATAATGTATATTTGTTACATCTACACTCTATCTGCGACTTATTTACACAGCTGGTTATCAGTGTCTTGATATCCAGATTATAATACTTTGCATTTGCAAAGATGCCAGAATCGTGAGACCGTAAAATGTATATTGCATATATGTCTTGGTCCGAGTTATAATAAGTGAAATAATCACAACAATGAGCAAGCCATGTCATTTATATTTTGTCGAGTTCTTATTTAACAGGTTCAATATCTAATCTCATATCTGGCTTCCTTATAAGAAGTTAACCATAAGGACTCTTAACTTAATAACATCACCAACTACAAGGGTCGACCAGTAATGGAAATGGAGTATCTCTGTTGTATATTAAGACTTGTTGGAGACATAAAGATCAGGGACACGAGAGAGTTCTCTCCCTTGATTGCTCATCCTGTGCCCTTCAGTTACTTACTTGGCTTTTATCGACGCCGCTGTGATTCTATCATCTGCAGTTATTAATTCTCGGAAGATGCAAACTGTTGACCTGTATAACGTGCATTTATCAAAGGGCGAAATTGACCAGTTTTGTGCCTTACTACCATAAGTAATCTATTCTATAGACTCTGATGTTGTTATAAATCTAATTATTAACGCAGAATACCTGCTGATATACTTGCTAATGGGGCCAGCACAGAATATCGAAATATGACCCAAACGCGTGTTATAACTCATATATCATTCCGTTAACTGTCCTTGACAGGAGCATGAATTTAAAACAGAATCATCTGTTAAGACCTGGGAGATTTGTAAAGCAGTTTGACAACAGACTTATTCGTCTGGGTCAGAAAATCACATTAAAGCACTCGTGAGAGAGAACACTGCGAGATATAGTTGGTATAATGAAGTACATGAATATTAGAAACTGGTTGAGACGCATCTTATAAATTCTCCTTTGGCTACATTCCAAGGTCAAGAGACGGATCCACGTTACTCATTCGTAAATTTGCTATCTTATTGATGAAGGAAAGACCAGCAAAGTACCTGTATGCAAGCTTAACACAAGAGCCAATTACAATTTCATGTCAACCTTGCATTTGATTCTGCCTTGTCAATAATGACTTACCAACAGGTCTGTTCTTATAATGTTCTTCATTCTAGAATTTCTTCACTTGCACAGAAAAAGTTTTGTGTCAAACTAGATTGGTTTAGAGAGGACATAGTGACGGTATGTGTTTTATTTATTTTCCATATTTTTGATTGATTCGATGTAGGCAACGGATAATGCAGACTTGTGATTCATTGAGGAAAAAGACTTAAGCAATATGGGAAAACTTCTTATTATTTATTAGAATGTTAACAAAACAATTTAAATTCTTCGTTGGGTAATTTCTTTATTGCAAACAGTCATCATTCACGACATCACATAATGATCAATAATTTCAAACTGTGCACATGAAGAAAATATTGTCTACGCTAGCGACAAAATGCATTTGCCATCTTTGTGATTTTGTTCATTGCTACCTCGAAATCATTATAAATTTGACAACTGAGTTTGAATTTGAATATTTATAAAAGCACATGCAATTAAGTTTTCATTATTCTTAAAATTGATCAACAAACGATACTTTCGAAGAAATCATATGAAATAATAAGGCCATGTTCTGGATTTTAACAAGATGCAAGTCTATTATTGAGCCTATATCCACACATTACTTTTAAATTTGACCACAAAGCAATATTAAGGTTCCAGTGCAAAATACGTATTGAATTTTTCAAAAGGTTTTAATGTCTTGAAAATAGTTTTTGAAATCTATATGCATACTTTTTTTTTTAATTTTGAAAGATAGGTAATGAACCTTTTAGTGTACTAAATGTGTCCTACAAAAGGTAACTTCCAAAAGAAAGGTTACATATAATCGCAAACAATGATATCAATTCTACTATAGATAACAACAAAATATACTTACATACAAAGTTCCATCATATTTCAACAAACAAAGTATAAGAAGTATTCTTAAACGTCATCTGTGAATGTCATGAAAAGCACGCCATGAAAAGTAAATTCGTTTAAGAATCAATCAGCAATATAACAAATGATTTATTTCCCTATATTCATGGAAGTCTTTTCAAAATGATGCAGGCGTGAATAAGATAGATTTCGAAAAATATTTTCGTTTAAATGGCAAACATTCTGACTAAAAAACATTTTTGCTTTGATGGCATTACGCAAATGGTGTCTCTTTTTGTCGTGAGTCAATAGTGAGTTTATATTGATCACGGCCAAGAAATTAAACATGACACACTGTCATTACCCTAGTCTTAATTCTTAACATCTATTGCTATGTACAAAAACAACAATGAAAGTGTTTAAGGCCATGGAATGTTGTCGTTGCTGGCATATGAAGACTCTGCATAGTTCACAGTACAAGAGATAACAGATGAGCACTGATTGAACTGGACACATCCAAAAAGCTTTGATTACTACTACAAAACTTTTCCACTTGAACAACACATTTAGTCCATAGTCATGAAAAGGCACAGGCAAATATTCATTGTGCTTACTTTATCCTTCTTTCCAAATCTCGGTCTATGACCATTTCATCTTCTCCATTCCGTGATAAGACGTTACATGAAGATTCTTGACCATCTACAGAGACTTGTATATAGCCAGAGGTCGGTAGTGTTATCACTGCCTACAGCTAGTGATGATGTGGTTTGTGTTTATAGCATATTGTTAACTTGCTTTGTGTTCAGTAACAAATTTTAACATTGAGCGCTCGAGAGTGCTCGTAGGAAATTTTAAGTCACTCAAGGCAAAGCTGATTATCTTTACAATGCACAATCAATGAGACCTCTCTCATAATGAGCCAATGTCCAATAATTCTTTGTTTTGTTCAAAATATGCATGATGTTACACATGCAGTTTTTCGTAGTTCTTGGGCACTGGTTGTTGATGGTCAAACAAAGGTCACAGACCGGTCCTTGTGTCATGTACACGAGTGAGCTTCCCTTTCTGTCTTGTATGGACTGAGTGTGTTAAGATGAATATCAGAAACAGCTCGACCATCATGGAGCTTCAACTGTTCTCGAAGTTCTGATATTGTATCTTCATGCTGCGGAAGGGAAACAGATAATAAGACAGAATAAGTTATTGCTGTCGTGACTGACCTTTAGCAGAATAACATTTGGTTTCATATGTGATTTGGCGAATATGTACATGTACTGCGAATGTATAACCACTTTAAGTTGTGTTCGACCAAAAGAACCTGTGATGGCTTTTTATGAATCATTGGGTGCCGATCATGTTGGTTTTAAATCAAAGTTCTAGAAATGATAAAATGATTAATTATTATAACAACTTACAACTGTGGTTATAAAATGATCAATTTAACATTATTTCCCTTGTCTCTTCCAAAAGTGGTTGGAGTGTATTACATACCCGTTTAACTAAAGACTCAAGCCTGCCAATCTTCCCCTCTAACACATGCACGTGAATGTGCGGCTGACTTGCTCTTCTGTATGTTGACGTTGAATTCATCCGATCTGAGGACCCATCCATCTCTAACTGGGCCTTTTTGTAACGAATTATCTGAAATTGAAAAACGTTACTGGGAATTATTGACAAGATAATGGACTTTGCTCACACGCCCATAGGTATATATCGTTGATTTATTGTACGAAATATTCATAAATGATAGTGAAATCAACGAAAAGAATATACAAACCTTAGGTACAAAGAGCAATATGATGTTGATTGTGGTACCAAAGAGCACAAAGCCTGAATGTAGAGCATAGAGAACTTGGACCTGGTTCTCAAGCACTATGGAGAAGACGAGGGAGAGAATGCTGAAGATGAACGTGTTGTATATACACTGGCCGATGTAGCGGGAGTCGTTCAAATCTTCTATGTGCACCTGCAATGAGCAATTTGACGTGATTGGAAGTTTGTGAAATCGTACAAGGAAACATATCTACAAGATATTTGATACTTAAAGGCTCTATGGTTTTTGGTGTACATTTCCCTTTTAATGATTAATGGTATTCTGGCCTTCGTATTTTGTAGAGTGTTTGAACACTTATTTACAAAACCAAATGAGACACTTGCATTGGAGGGAAATAGTCATACTTTCATTCTTAACAACAAAAACTGGTTTATTTTCAACACACATATACTATATAAACATATATCTTTATTCACACAAAATGAAAACAAACTATAATGTAGATATCAATGGATAATGTGAATCCATCAACAAATAACAACATATACACTTAACTATACACAAAATGTAGGTCAGACGTACTTTCCTGGTTTCCCATGCAAGGAATGTTCCGATGAGCAGCATGACCCCGTGTATAATGTAGAGGGCAGCACTGAAGTGTTGATGGTAGGTGGAGACACACACATCCACCTGATACTGCTGCAGGATGTCCTGGTGCTCGTCCAGCTGCAATGATACCATGCCGGATCAGTATCAAGATAGTCGGCCTATCGTATTAGGAGGGCAAGGATGAACAACTATGTTTTGCACAAAAGGTATCGATTTGATGTGATTATTATATATGGTGCTCGTCTAGCTGCAATGATACCCTACCTAATTCAAGATACTAGGAGGACATATAAGGAGGATGTCTAATGAATGATACCCTCTTGGTCAATACCAACATATTTAGTTTTACATATAAGGAGTAACGGTTAGCATTATATATATTTATGTACACATATCGATATTTTATGGTGAACAACCATTTACCACAGCCTCGTTTTGGATAAGGATTCTAATACTGCTGCAGGATGTCTTGAATCTCCCGCAACTGGAATGATATCCTATGGACAAAATACCAATATGTCATATTAAAAGGTCAAGAAGATCGTATGGATTACCGAGCATGTTTTGACAATAGCAGTGTTTTGGTTAGATTTTTGTAACAGTTTCAAGCATTTATGAGCATGCTATAAGAATATATTCTGATACATCGCTATCGTAAATTCGAAAAAGTTTTCCATTCATAAGATATCACTGTCTTCCTTGTACTGCTTCTTTCTTATGTCACTAGTCATGATAGGGAACGCTAGAGCAAAACGGGTGGGTAAAGACAGAAACCGGTCAATGCCTAAATAACAGCTCAAAAAGAGAACTTGCTCACACTTCTATGAAGTAACATAAGATATGTACCTTGTCTTTTAATGTTGCCTTTCTTATGTTGAAATATTTGTGAACAGCCAAGTATTGATATAACTAATTCGTGGTTTATCGCCAGATAAATGTTTACAATGTTTCCCCAATTTAAGTAGTCGGTAAAAGCTTCTGTTGGTTTATTTCTTTTGCCGTTAGTTTCTTGATAAACAATTATTTATGCCAAGGAAGTCATGAAATGTTGACACAGCCTATGTTCTATAACTCCAAGTTTATGGCTAGAATAGTTGATGCCTGATTGGAGGCAATCAAAGTTTGTTGTGCAATCAGCGACGCTGTTCTAAAGTCATCAGATATAATACTGAATCATGGCAAAGGCATTGTGATATGAACCATTCTTCCGTGCAAGATTGTTACCAATTGCCAAAACAAATTTAAATAAAAAAAAATTTCCGCCAGGGGAAAACAGCCGGAACCAACATATTTCATCGTAATAGAACCGAGGCTGTATCAACATTTCATGACTTGATCTGCCTCCGTGGGGAGAGAATGGAAGTCAAAGTGAAGAACTACCGGTCATCATACTCAAATAAACTCGGCTTTTACCGTAGTGTTTGCTCACCACTTGTGAAGTGTTGTGTGTTACGACTTGTAGCGGATCAACATTGAACCAAGCCACCAGCACCACCATGTTAATCAGCACGAGGATAGTGATTTGAGCAAACAGAGTCTTATCTGCAACCTGCAACATTAATCCACAGCTGTCACACATATTTATCACTTGAACAAAGCATCAACAGTTTAGTATGATTAAATATAGATAGCTACTTTGTTATAATTTGGCTGTACTTTTACTCAAAGTGTTGTCATTATGTTCTTTACAAGTTTACTCCTTCCTTTGATAACTATGTCATGAAATTTTCCAAAACATGCAATAAGAATACATAATTTCTTAAATGATAAAACAATTGCTACTTTGTAACAGCATGAAATGTATATGTAGGTCATTTGAAGCGACAAATAGAAGCAGGAATATACAAGTTTTTATTGCAAAACTGGATTAGGGTTTGTGTGACACCGCAAAAGCAGAGCAGTCCCGAAACTGGGGGTTTCTTGTTAACAAGGACTTTTCTAATGATGTCATTACTCGTGACCTTGACCTTTGACTTTGAAAGTGATATTGTCAAAATAATGCCCTAAAGGTTTACCCAGTAACACAAGTAAATGAAAGTTTAATTGGATAAAGTTATATCTACATTTGGTGAACATTGTAAAAACTCATAACCTTGACCTTTGACATTAATGGTCACACAATCAATGAACGTTTGTAAAGCACTTTCGTTGAACCATGCTAAAGTCGTGACCTTGTTGAGACCTTAACCTTTGACAGATTGTAGCGGAAATCTTTTCAAAATTGTTAAAGGATAACATATACCAAGTTAGAGCTTCATAGCACAAAAACTTTTTGATTAAAAGTGTTCTTGTAAGTTATGAATAAAAGTTCCGGGAAACTTTGTGGAAAAAAGTTATAGCCAGTAATATGAGTGCGGCGGACCCGACGGACGCAGCGGAAACTGCACAAAACTGATAGCAGCCCCGTCTAAGGACTTTAAATTTTCCTGTGGTGTCTCGGTACCTTCAGTTAGAGCATCTACATTTTCGAAAATGAACATCACTTCAAGCACAGCCATGGGTTTTGGGCCGGAATAAAACATTCTGTGCCGTTCTGATGCAGTGATGTTTTCAGAAAAATCCTACATGAATTAGAGAATACGATATACATTAATAAGAAATTAAATCAAAAGATCACCTTTTGACCTGGTTTTATCCGTCTGAATATGATATGAACTCGCCATGTCTTGGCAAAGAGAGCCCCAAATTCCAAGGAGAATCCTATTGCAATCACAATGTATTTCATCTGAAAATAAAAAATAGATAACAACGTCACATTAAAGAAAGTGCTTCGCAATAAAATACATTTGCCATAAATATATTATTGTATGAAAGTCTCTATAAAAAAATTTAATATGATTTTGTCATCGTTGATAACACATTATGAACTCATCTTATATCGTAAATCAATTATTCTTCCAGCTTTCATAGATAATACTTACATGACAAAATATCAGATTGAGACTTTTCTCTGGGGGTTGGAAGAAGACGGAACTGTATATAAAAATGCAACCGCACAGGATCAGTGTGTTGATGTTCGGTGATGACAGTTTTACTATCCTGAAATGGTACGAAAACACTGTTATATCTAAAAAGAAAAATTTCATGTTAAATGGATTTTAAACTTCATCTCACAATTACATTATAGAGATGATTAATTCAAATGTATTTTGAATCAATATACCTTGTTTGAATTAGATATTAGTAAGTACACAAGTATTTTGAGATATTATACCAACTGCTGGATGACAAACAAATGAAATATGAAAATCAAAGGTTAAACTGACATTGGGCCCATGAATTATTGATAAAAAATCATTGGTAATTGAGAAATTGAGAGCACTTCATTAATACGTGCCGGGTAATGATCATTGAATAAATGTTCCATAGTGAACATTTCACAGATATTCCTTGTAAAAGACGGCTTAAAACCAACTTCATTTTCCTAAGAAAGAAAAGCGCCGAGGGGTGAAGCAGAGATGAAAAAGCGCCTGTGCGCTTATTGGAGGAAATATGGCATATGAAATAAAAACCGAAAGGAAATATAGAAATAGAAATGAAGATACAGTATTTTCTGTATATATTTCATATAGTACCTTTTAGTCTAGATTTAAGAATATTACCTTGATGTTTCGCTATAAAGACAGACTATATGAAGAGCATACCTGGACTCTCTGTGTTTGATGTTGAATATAAGGCAGCAGATAACAAGAAGTATACCAGCTGAAGCCAGGGCACAGAGAGACAGGTACAGGTCTCTACTCACATGCTCCTGGGAGAGAATCAACAGTGTGCTGTCTCGGGGCAGGTACGAACCTAGTGGGGGGAAGAGAATAGAACAACAATTCTATACAATGTTATTAACTTTCATCTGTTGTGACGAATTACAAAAGGATGGGAATATCATCGAATATTTTATTCTTTATTTTTCACTAAAGTTATGTTTCAGTAACCATGTTGGTGGTTTAAAACAAATTCAGAATCTTTACATCGTCACCAAAGTGAAATTATATGGTCAATTAACCATATAAGTTCTTAATCACAATTACAGAAAACTAATGACGGTACATAACTGCGTTTGGAGAAAAACATGTTTAACAATTAGAAAATAAGTTATTTACTGGAAACACATAACGACAATGCATAGCGCGGTGTCGCAATGTAAAAGATCAACTATGTAGTGAGTTGGAACAGACTTATACCAAATTTAGCATTTGCTTATATGGACGCATATATTTAATGAGAAAGGATTTGTCAACGGTATTTTACTAAGTATCCATTATGTGATATCGGAAAGAATTAAAATGGTTATCGCATTGGAAGTTATAAACAAAAGCATCTGCAGTGAAAGGAATAAGTATATCAGATGATAACATTAAATAAATTAAGAATGTGTGTTACCATGAAATACACTTTGCTTGACAGTATGGAATAATGGGGGAGGGGTGGTTTATCATATTTTAAGGTTCTCAAGAATGTTAGTATGGTTAATGTGAAGTTTACAAATTTCATTCAAAGGTTTTCAAAAAGCGTCATAAGTCACATGTTATTGATATTTGGAAAGAAATATACTCTATTAAGTTATAAGATACACATTATGTTTTAAAAACATACTTACCCTTTCGCCCAAAATATGGTCTCTCAATAATACGCATTCGCCCCAACTCTGGGTCATGTATCCCTATCATATGGGGAACATTATCTGAAATAGAAACATCATTTTCATCTTCATTTCAAAAAAAATTACGAATGATCGTCATTTGACATGCAAAAAAAGTTTTTGTCTTAGAATTAAAATGATGAAAAGTCTGTTAACGATTGAGCGAATTTAGGTTTGTCATAGAGGAAAACAAATTGAACAAAGTTTCATTGTTATATGTTCAAAATCAATAACGATTCCTTTCCTATGGAAATGGAATATAATCTCATAAAGTTTACATTAAATGTATATTTTTACATAAATGTTCTGAATCGTGAAGCATTCAAATGACAGGTTTGACAAAATTGACAAAGCACATGAATAATAATAATAAAACACACTCACTTATTAACTGGGACACCATCAGTAGTGTAACGAGATCGCCTTTCTCATCAAACCGTATCTTCCCTTTTAATCCACCGAATGTCAGGTTTCTAAAGCTGTCATAAATCAGTTTGCCAGTTTGCCGTTTGTTATAGGAAAATGTTCCAAGTCTCTCCGAACTCCCTGATTGATAGAAAAAATCAGTTATCATAGGATGAGATAAATTAATATGACTACACTCTATTATTAAGCTTAAATTTCAATTATATATTTGACAGCCATGATAGCTCAACCATCTTGATGTATTGATTTAAAATCATGCGACTTTGCCATTTGGCCAAAAGCATTTAACTAAAGTAACAAAAACTGATGTTGTAATGCAAAAAGCAATAATAGAATTATTAAATAATAGAGCCATGGGCTCTGTAGCTCATCAGACTTTTGATGGAAAACGTTTTTGAAGGTTTTGACCCCTGTGACCCCAATTGGGATCAATGGGTAACCAAATGTAAAATTTAGAATCTTAATTGGCCAAAGAGTCTACACACAACTTTTCAGCTCTCTAGACCTTTTGGAACTGGAGAAGAAGATAAAAATAGGTTTTTAAGGTTTTGACCCCTGTGACCCCATTTTGGGTCATGGGGTCACCAAATCTACAATTTAGAATCCCTATTGGCCAAGGAGTCTACTCACAACTTTTCAGGTCTATAAACCTTTTGGAACTGGAGAAGAAGATGAAAATAGGATTTTAAAGTTTTGACCCCTGTGACCCCATTTGGGGTCATGGGGTCACGAAATCTACAATTTAGAATCCCCATTTGCCAAGGAGTCTGCACATCAAAGTTCAGCTCTCTAGAGTCATTGGTTTCGGAGAAGAAGATGAAAATGTGAAAAGTTTACGGATGGACGGATGGACGGACGGATGGACGTACGGACGGACGCCGGACGCCATGCCATGCCATAAGCCCATCGGGTCTTTCAGACCAGATGAGCTAAAAACGAATTAAACAATTAATTTCAAGGATAGAACTGGAAAACAACAAAATTGTGTTTTTTAAGCACATAACTGACACTGGGATACATAACTCGCAAATATTTTATCCAAAGTCGATGTTCATAATTAACAGAATTTACGGTTGAAACGATCTGAAAAATACAGCTGCTTAATAGTGTAAATCTTGAAGATGAAGCAACATTTGGAGTTATTATAGTTAATGAAGACCAGATCCGTCAATTGGTACCCACTTACTCACTTACACTTTAATCTAAATCTCCATAAAACTCAATAAGCTAAAAACAATCATCATGTATTTGCAAGATGGCATTAAGAATTGGAGTAGTGAGACCTGTTCTTATCAATTAAGACTTCTATACACAGTATCGTTCTTGGGATATACAGGCCATGATCCATTTACAACGGGCATGTCGGGTTGGACACCTTAAGGTCATGATATAAGCAGTATAGGCAGGTATAGAATAATGGTGAAACTGTTTTACAACCTCTTGCCTGGATATCTGGATTTATAGGATTTTTGTTTTGGTTGGGTGAAAATAATGTCTCAAATGGACAAGTATCTAATTACTTAATCGCGAAGGTAAAAAGAGATGAACGTTTGTATGTGTTCATGTAACAGACTCAATATTTACTAAATTTGGAACTCAACCTAGTCTCCCCTTCTGACTCCGCAAATAGTTTGAAAACGTCACTTATATTAGCTCTCAAGCATAGCATAGCTCTCGATTCTGAAGTGGCTGTTTATATCGATCGTACAGTTGGGAGGTAACCTTTGGTTCGGGGTAGACTGATCTCTCAGCAATAATATTAGTCTGTTCGAAACATGCGACACGACTGTCGATGTTGGATTTGACATATCCCATAATTATTGGCACCCAATGCTTGCTTTATTTCAATAAGAATGATTGCTCCCTCCACCTTTGCATTCTGGTCAAACGAGATATCTAAATTACTCACAACTGTCGAGATTTCTGATCAGGTTGAGAACCCATATTTTATATGTGCACAACCTAGCTGCTTTGCACACAACATCAAACATGAAATCCCTGTTGTTCCCTAAATTCATCTTCATTTTGAGCGATGGAAACTAGAATATTAACTAACTCAAGGATTACATTAAATAGAAAATGATTACAATGTGTCATTAAACATCTTTCTTGTATACATCCTGGATCTTTAATATCGAACAGAAAGCTAATTTAATCAGTATTACACAGAAAACTATGCCTTAGGCAGTTCATCAATACATACCACTATTAATCAGCGCCTTCTCAGCATTATCTAACGCAAGTGCTAGAGCCCAAACAGAGTCGTAGGCTGGGGCTGCCATCTTTTCCCCGCGGTCAGAACGATTGGCATTCCTGATTAGGAAACGCTTTCTGAAATCCTGTGCACTGATATGAGCTGTATCCGTGGCACTGGACTTGAGAACAAATGTCTCTCCCACTCTGAAGTGGCCATTAATTGCCTCCAAGATCTGTTCTCTTGTACATCCTGCTGTGTCGTGGGCTTTCTGCCACCAGTAGTCGTCAAACCAGCCTAGAATAAACCAGGCATACTTGTGTCCATAGAGGCCATGTTTATAAATCTGCAATGGAGGAATTGAAGAAACACTCTGTGAGTTAAAATGTTGAGGTAATTATCAAATATGTCATGATGTTTTAAATATCATATCATAGCAAAAGAATTTAGCAGTTAACATTAATGTAATGTGGAAGCCTGAATTGGACTCTTCATCGAAAACTAGTAATTTTCATAGACCTTTCCAGATGAAAATGTGAGATGTTTCAAGTTATATTGTAATACATGGCATTAAATTTTGTATCAGAAATCGAAATCTTATAAGTTGTCTCTTCAACTTCAAATGATCATATGAGCTAAAGCTGAAAACAAATCAAATGTCAGCCGTCAGACACAAATATTATTCATAGCTTTCAACTATACATTTCACTCTCAAATATTTACACTATATGATTTGTATGCACATCATGAGTTAAATATCTCAATTATGCATGGTAATGGTGCTGAAATCTAATGTCATGTCACAATATTGATAGATAGGATTCAAATGTTAAGACCCTAGAGAATTGGACGTATTGATTTACATTTTCGAAAGTAGACAACCAGTAACGAAGAGCAATTATACAACCATAGATGTTATCTGCAGTTCAAATAAAGCAATGATAGAATTAAATGTAAATACCTCGCAAAACACGTTGAAAATAACTCCTTCGTAAAAGCTGGCGAATATTATTCTGGCGTCATGTCTCTGAAATAAAGATAAACATGTCATTACAATCTCGATTAAAATGACAATCAACGTGAATAACAAGGTTACTCTCTGACAACTCTTTTGCAATAATATGATTATGTCATAGAAGAAGATGTTCAGGCTATCGCAGTACATCGGAAATATATTCTCAACGATTAAATTTGCTAGACAAAATTATAAGGACCCTTCCTTAAAACCAAAAACTAAATCGCAATAATCCTTTTCCTATAACATCATCTCTTCCAAGCAGATAAAATACACAAAGATACACTCAACGATGAAATTATCAATTAATATGTTATTGTAACTTTCGACAAACTCACTTCAGTTTTAAAGGATGCTTCTTTAAGACCTGATATCACTGTTTAAACGCAACTTTGAAGAAAACTAATTGTGCATAGCCCTTCAAATTGTCGAACAGAATCGCCTAGATCAGAACAAATATATATATTCTACTAGCTTTATGTATTCAAGTAAACAATTCCGATACAGTTTTCTACTTTTATTTAAACTATTGTCATCATGTTGTATAACTCAATTAATAACCATAGACATATTATCAAGATTCGAAATTTATTCATTTGGAAAGTGAATTATTGGCTTTGAAATATTTGCAAAATGGAAAACCTCTGCTTTACATTAATTATGTAGTTTGAAATTAAATATTACCAATATTTTGAAGTATAAAGATGAAGATAACAATCCGCCTTCCCTTATACAATAAGCTACCATATGTTATAAATACTGATGTTATCTATCAACGTTGAATACTAACTAGTTTTAGTTTCCTGTGTTCAGATTTAGAGCTTGCTCAGATTATATACACCTGACAAAAAAAAGTAGCAAATTTGAGGAGAACACGTGACGTGATGTTGCAGCTAAACGAATACAAGTTTTAAGTTCAAATTTCGCAAATGTTCGGTAAATAAGAAATACATATAAAATGCCTCTTGGCAAAGTTAAAAAAAGGTGGGGTTTCAATGAGTCTAAACCGTCCTTAAAGGGACGAAAATAAGTCTAATTACATCTTCCTACGCAGAGCCTAAAAGGCCAGTTTCCAAACTGTCATTTTATGCCTTGCTGCATAGCCTTGAGTTTTCTGTGCTTGCTCTCTACTCTGTAGGGGCACTATAGCAGCACAGAAAAGTAGAGTCTCTGCAGCAAGGCATAAAATGACAGTTTGGAAACTGGCCTTTTAGGCTCTGCGTAGGAAGATGGTCAAATTACGGCCTATATTGATTTACATTTTAGTTTAATCAGTGCATTTACATTTTTAGCTCATCTGGCCTGTATGCTTATGGCATAGCATGGTGTCCGGCGTCCGGCCGTCCTTCCGTCCGTCCGTAAACTTTGTGGAATTTCGACTTCTTCTCCAGAACCATAAGGCCCAGAAAGCCGCAACCTTGTGTAAAGACTACTTGACTAGTGAGGATTATAAATTGTAGCTTTAATTGCCCTGTTGCCCCAAATAAGGGCCACAGGGAACACGCCCTTAAAACCTATTTTTATCTTTCTCTCAAGAAGAATTTGGCCCAGAAAGCTGAAACTTTGTGCACAGACTCCTTGACCAGTGAGGATTATAAATTGTAGCTTTGATGGCCCTGCGGGCCCTAATAAGAGCCACAGAAACCACACCTTTAAAATATATTTTCATTTTCTTCTCCAGAAGCATAAGGCCTAGAAAGCTGAAACTCTGTGTACAGACTTCTTGACAAATGAGGATTATAAATTGTAGCTTTGGTGGCCCTGTGGTCGCTAATAAGGGTCACAGGGCCCACGCCCTCAAAAACCTATTTTTATCTTCTTCTCCAGAAGCATAAGGTCTAAAAAGCTGAAACTTTGTGTACAGACTCCTTGACTAGTGAGGTTAATCGTGTAGATTTTGTGACCCTGTGGTCCCTAGTAAGTGGGGAAACACATTGGCAACACCATTAAGCAAAATCAAATGTAAAGCTACAGAGCCAATGGCTCTATTTGTTATGATTACTTTCATTATTTCAAATTTCTTGTCAGAACTACAATTTTACAACTGTAAAGATGTCAAGATGTCGTCATACGGATGTCACATGTTTGACAGGGCGTTTATGCATTGCTGGTGTACAGTCATGTACGAGAACGTTTTGTTTACCTTTAAATTTTCGATTTTCCTTCCAATATCATCGTCGTTGAATACCTCCATAGTAAGCATGGATATGTTTTCATTCTCTGTTCTGTCATACAGATCATCGACAAGCTGGAACATGGTCAAACATTACATTGAGTCTTAAACTTATCTAATCTACATGTAAACCTTGGCAAAGAAAACTGCACAAATAAGAGCATTTTACCAGTTGTGATAGGAAACATATTTGTTAAAAATCTAGATCTATATACAAAGTAAATATAATCAATGGAAAAAAATATTATCTAAGTTTATCTAAGATTTACAAGACATGATCAATAAAAAGGGAAAGACAAAGACTTAAAATTTTATCCTCCCGTCTGGATGACGGTTGATTGCTTTCTTACAACACGAACAACCTCCATTATGCAGTATTCACAAAAACTTATTATCAAGGAAGTCCTGCTGTTCTTTTTTCTCTGATTTACCGTGTCTATATGCCCATAATATCATGATGACTATGAACTCTTACCGAAGAAAAGATGCTGTAAGACTGATGGAGACTAGATATTTTCTTCCATCCCATTTTCTTGAGGAATAAAACACGTGTTGGGTTAATAGATTCCTCTGGTACAGACAGCCGGAAGAACCACGGGTAAAACGTCTTGTTGGACAGCAGAGGGGACACAGACAGATAGGAAATCTGGAATAAATAAGGATAAACTATGGAAAGGGTTTTACAATTAGGAGATAAACATACTGTGTTTGGAAATCAGCGGCATATAACGGAATTATTATAGCTTTAAATTTAATTTAAAGTCAAACGCGTAGCGTGAGGCCTTAAATTGATAAATTAGAGCTATAACCAAATTATACGCCCTCTGATTTTTCAAAGCAGCCAATCAGAACCGAGTATTCTGCACATTTATGGTAGAATCTTAATTATTTTCAATTTGATGGAAACAGTGAAATAATATTCTAGGTCATAAGTCACACTTCAGCTAGTACCAACCTCGTGTCTGTGAAAGTAAATCATTATTTTACAATATATTTACATTTTCATCTTATAACTAAAGTAACACCTTCAGTAATCAATAAGGCTAAGGCCAGTCAGTTTGTCCTGTCGTCAATGTAAGTTATAAACATCATAAGTAAGTAATTCTGATTCAATATTTATATCCCTGTTTTCTGGACTTATGATCATGTATCATGTTTCTTCTAAATATCCCATTTACCATTCACAAAACTTGATATTAATTCTATAATTTCAAAATATAAAACGTGTTTGTAGATTTGTTCTTTAGAGGTGCAGCATGAAAGCAGGAGCCTTAATAGCCAAAGTATGTTATGGTCAGCAAACATGACAGCTGTTCCTGCTATAAACATGCCACTTGCTTCATGGATAACAGTTGGCATTTAGGGAATGTAGAGCTGTTGCTTGAGATGGCTTATCTCATCTAGAACAAATAAACGATTTACTCTCTCTTTCAACATTCAAAGGAGATAAAAAAATCGGGAATGGTAATAACATAGATTTGAATAGACAAGATGTATACGAATTTGTACATGAATACTAACAACACGTCACGGATAAGAACCTTAATTTTCACCTTATTCAGCACAAGTAAAATCGAAAGCAGTAACCTAAAATTGGTGATCCTGCAATATTGATTTGACTGATCATTTATATGTAGCAACAAATGATATACTTTTTTTTTTTTTAAAATACCAAATACATTGCCAAATATATCCCTATATATATTTCCCATATTACTTCAGTCATCCAAAGATGATTGTTATGTATTGATCCGTTTTCTTTCTGTTAAGGCAGATAATTGGAACATAAAAAAATTGGAAACTGAAACAGACTTTATATAGTTAACAACTAATGCAATCTACATAGTTATTAACTAAACAGTTTGATCGTTATAACCAGTAGACATACATGATATTGTAGCTTTTCAGAAGAGAATAGTGGTGCCCATCTCCTGTCTAGAGACGTGTTGTGGCTGTCAGGGATATGTCTACCTTGTTTTCAATGGTAGCGTCAGTGACAGGCGGAACTTACAAATCAAGTATAATGAACACTCTACTGGACGAATGTCCATCGAGATTACCGAAAGAAGCAGCAATATTGACAATTTCGTAGTTTCGTTTCTTGGTCAATTCAAGACAGGGACATAACTTTTGTGTACAGATCTTCAGATATGAAAGGGTATATTATTTTATGACTGGTTTGAGTTATAAGTGTCAGGTAGATTAATGTTATGCTCAAACAGTCGTACTGACATTTGATTTTATGAGGAAAGTAATTATATACAAGAAAAGCAAATCAAAGAGTAAAGTCGAGGAGTTGTTGAAAGACATGTTATAGTTATAACTGTTCACGAATCTTATGCATTATTCGGTATTTAGATATGAAGTAAGCATTTTTTTTAAATTAAATGTAAACTGTCCTATGGACTAATACAGTTCTGGGGACAATTTACATTATCATAAATTCAAATAAATATCTTAATTCAGTTTATTATTAATGTAAACCAGGAACCGGCATGTGTTTAATCTGTGAGAACACGGGACAAAGATGTTCCAATCTGAAAATATTGTAAGTATTTCTGAACAGAGGCAAATAGTTAGATTTTCCTCTTTTGTAGTGTTCATTTGAAGGCAACTCTTGACAAATATTTGGATAATTGCTCAAAGTTGTATATATCACAGTACGAATTACATAGTAATCGATATTTTTTTTAAATCAAAGACGATTACTCTTGTCCATTTTGCTTTTGTAATGATAAGAAAATCATCATTTTACGTTTAAAAGCAAAGGAAAGAGAAATATTCTCATTTAGATTACCTTTATTAGAATGATATGGCAACTAATAAATGCAAAACTCCATAAAACACATAATATTTTGCTAATTGTTATCACAACGTTGAACCAGCAGAATTATTGATGGGACTTGTCCATTAGGGTTATTACAGATTCCAACTATTAAGGCGATTTTCTTAAGGAAACATGTTAGTTGTTTGTCTTATTGGTCGTTTGGGTATAAGAATTAAATACTTATAAAATTCTGCTAAAAATGATCGAGGTGATTTATTAAGGCAATTAAAATTATTCAGATTCAACCGCAATTTGAACTAAATGCAAAACTTCCCTACTTAAAAGATTCTTTCAGTTTAGATTAGTGGAGCTATTGTATTGCAAGTTATGTAAAAGTCTATTTCATGGTTACCCGTTTCATGAGTTTCGTAATGGCGTGGTGCACGCGCCCCGATACTTCGATCATCATTATCAACATTTAGATAAAAACACGATCTCTCTCAACGACTAAACTAACACACGCAGTACACTACATAAACACTTCAATCAAGATAATAATGAAAAGGCGCGATCATGTGGCGAGTTGATGGCAAGTCAGGGAGGAGGGTCACATGAATTGATAATAAATCCTCTGTAATAAATGGTTATGCCATCTTTGGCTCTCGTGTGGTCAGCAAATTCAAACAAAGCTGCTTGATTGGCAACGGAGTTTCACAAAAGCGAGTACATAAATAAAACAAGATGTGTTTGTGAAACACGAATGCCCCCGGATGCATATGTCAAGTATAAAAGACCTAGCTCTGACCAATCAAAAGTTATGACAAAGGTGTAAGTTTTTGTGGACAAACGGACAGACGAACGGACAGACGGACGGACAGACGGACAGGTGAAAAACAATATACCCCCGGAATCTCCGATTCGGGGGCATAAAAAGAGATATCTTCATGATTACACAATAGTTAATACCTCGGACAGGCAAACAGTGCGGCCTGCACAATGTTGATAAATGAGCTTTACGTACATGTTTTCTAAATATCATAAAAATTGTCAACACATGATTTCGTTCTCCATCAATTTATCATGATAATCACTTTCAAATACAAAATAAATTGATATTCGTCGATATAAGAAATATGAATACATTTTAAAAGCTCAATAAAAGGAAAACAAGTATGTCGTTTATATACATGTATGCAACCTAATTCTAACATATTGGTTTTAACGTTCATCCTTTGTTAATATTTGCATTTGGTTGAGTCTGTTTATTTCAAAGTATATTATGAACGCATTTGATTCCATTTGCAATCATTGGATACAAAACCTTTACGTTTTAGAGCATTATAGAAGCATACAATATCTTGGTAACACTCAATGATATATCTGTGTAAAAAAGCTTTTCTACAATTTTCGTTGGTGTAATTAGGTCAACAAGACATTACATCAATATATTCATCAATATCTTCATCTCTGCCAATGTCTTGCTTTGAATGCACCTCAACAATCTTAGCCCATTATATAGATGTTTGGCCGTAAAATAAGTAAACGTTTTATTTGATATAAAAAATATATTTTCTATCTTATTGACAATATTGAAATTAGATATGCATAATGTTTGGGCTAATCTGATGTACTTCATAACAACCTTTACAATAAATATATATATCATGGTTTAAACAATATTTTGTGAGTAAAACTAAAAGGAAATTAATTCCAAAGATATAAAAAAATAGGGATGCCTTTCTGCAATAGATACTTCTGTTATTTATGAAAACACACAGCTGCTCACTGGATTAGCCTTATAGAAAACATTCAATACAAAAATAGTAAGATAAGGAGCACATCAACAATAATCGATAGACATTTCTGAAGATCAAAAGAAAGAAAATGACATCACAAAACAATTGAAACACTTTCAGTAGGCATTACTACAGTGCATACTTGCCTAAGCTTTCAATATGAATTCATATCGAATTTCGTAAAATTACACGTATACATGTACTTTTGTTTTTATTGTACAGACGTTAATTGGTGATGCTTATGTACTGTAGCACTGCATCCTGTATAAAATGTTACCAAAATATGCTATTTTATGCTATGTTTTTTATCTCTTAATGTTGAACTATGAATTTCAGTTTGAAAATTCCCCTGATTTTTAATAGTTTCTTTTTATATCTTTTGTGTATATGTTCAGAAGTAACGCCATATCGTGTAGGAATAATATAATAATAAATGTACAATACCTATATAATACCATCTATTTTGTTGGATAGATTCGTTATTTTCTTTATTCATTTTGCTAGTAAATTAAGGGAATATGTCAAAATTCAGTGATTATTTCTCTTGTCGAACAAAAATAGGCAAAGATGAATATCTCAAAAACTGGTTTTAATTTTAATGAGATTGTAAAAGACACATACTTTTCACTAAATATCCCGTTAAATATCATAATGTATGTTCTGAATCATTTGTTATAAAGAGACATTTCCTAGCATTTGCACAACTATTTATATTCTATTCTCCTATCTATAGTAATCTACTTATGAAGTATGCCGACGGGTCAATCAATTTATGTTCTCCCATTGGACTACAGCATATACCAGCAGCTTGACAAAGAGTATCACGCATTCAGATCACCCTGATAATCTCTCCAGTTATGGATGAGCCACAACGGGGCAATAGAAATCTTGCAACCAGAAGACGAATGGTGTTCGCTTCTCTTCTCATACAATTAGGTAAGCCTCTATAAGTCCTGCAGACCACAAGAAACAATTTAGCAGACACTCAATAATTTCCCCTTCGTGACTTCTCGGTGGCAACACAACTTAAACGAAGTTCGGGCACTATACATGTTTCTCTGCATTAAAGAGACACTCCATGTTCATGACGTACATGTAATGTTTAGCTTTGATGCTTACCTAAATATCAAATAATGGTGATATCAAATCCAAACACCCTACCTCATCAAACCAAATTATGTCCAATCCTGCTGTAGAGTAATTTTCCAAAATTATGTTTTTCTAACTGACGTGCGCCATTGTCAAGATTTCAAGGACATTTTTGACTTTATACATTTACAGAGAGCAGGGATTTGATACTTTTAAACAACTGTTCGTACTTTATGTCAAAATTAAAATGACACAATTTCTGATATCCAGAGTCTTAAGCAAAAAACGTTGATGGAACCTTCTTGAGTTTCTAAATGATGGCATGTCTTATTGCCAGGGCCTATATTTTAGTCTTAATGTCGAATTTAAAGAAAACATTATTTGAATTATTCATTAAGGTTTTTTAGGTTTGTTATTTTTTACTTGCATATTTTTTCATTTTTCAAATTAAGATTAACTTTTTTTTTCTCTTGCCAAATTAACAGACAAGCACCGTACACATTCCTGTTTTTGATCATTCAAGATACTATATCATACTTGCAATATTTTTGAAAGTATTTGTAATGTATTCGTTGTATTTTTAGAAAAATTTAGCGACCAACCTAGGGAAAATCGGACCAAAATTCATTAAATATGAGATAATTTTCCAAAATTACGGAAACGGCAGTCAACATAATGGCGAATCAAGTGTGACCATCTCACAACTTCCGGTCTCTTAATATACACTTGAAAACCGTCTTTGTCGCGCACGACTAGATTTTCTTTTCTTTTTCTCCGAATAAGGTATTCGTTGCTGCCAAAGTTGATACCCATCGAACGCACCAAGTTTTGACAACATGTAAATCCTACAAGCGTAATGATTAGGTCACCGAAAGTGGGTTCGTTAAATGCTATGGCCTTTCTACAAGGGGTACTGTGCTTTGGGCGTCGAAATAAGTATGTTATTGTTGATTAAACAATCTAAATATGATATCAAAATTTAGACGAAAGATTTTTCTACAAAGTGATGTATTTCTTTTCTCAATAACTAAATTTCAGCCTGAACCGCATGCAAGTATGAAACAGCATCTTTAAGCTTTTTGAGTTTCAGGTTACAAACATAATCATTTCAATTACAAAATAAAGAAACAGCTTGAATTATATCGATCTACAAAATGTTCAATATATAAACGGAAGTCTTCTAAATAACAAAAGGAACATTTTAAAAAACATCAATTTCCAAGCATCGTTGAATGAGGGATATAACTCTCAAACTGCACATGGAATGACGAAAAATAGTTGATGGTAAAAGCCACCAGTGTCTGGATAGTTGTTACAGCTACACTCTGTCTGTGATTTATTTACACAGCTGATAATCAGTGTCTTGATATACAGATTATATGACTTTGCATTTGCAAAAATGCCAGAATAGTGAGACCGTAAAATGTATATTGCATATATGTCTTGCGCCGACTTATAATAAGTGAATTAATCACAACAATGGCCAAGCCTCTGTCATTTCTATTTTGTCAAGTTCTTATTAAACAGGTTCAAAATCTCATCTCATATCTGGCTTCATTATATAAAGTTTACCATAAGGACTCTTAACTTAATAACATCACCAACTACAAGGGTCGACCAGTAATGGAAATGGAGTATCTCTAATGTATATTAAGACTTGTTGGAGACATAGAGATTAGGGACACGAGAGAGTTCTCTCCCTTGATTGCTCATTCTGTATCCTCAAGGTAATGACTTGGCTTTTATCGATGTTGCTGTGATTCTATCATCTGCAGTTATTAATTCTCGAAAGATGCAAACTGTTGACCTGTATAACGTGCATTTATCAAAGGGCGAAATTGACCAGTTTTGTGCCTTACTACCATGAGTAATCTAATCTATAGACTCTGATGTTGTTATAAATCTAATTATTAACGCAGAATACCTGCTGATAAACTTGCTAATGGGGTCAGCACAGACTATCCAAATATGACCCAAACGCGTGTTATAACTCATATATCATTCCGTTAACTGTCCTTGACAGGAGCATGAATTTAAAACAGAATCATCTGTTAAGACCTGGGAGATTTGTAAAGCAGTTTGACAACAGACTTATTCGTCTGGGTCAGGAAATCACATTAATGCACTCGTGAGAGAGAACACTGCGAGATATAGTTGGTATAATGAAGTACATGAATATTAGAAACTGGTTGAGACGCATCTTATAAATTCTCCTTTGGCTACATTCCAAGGTCAAGAGACGGATCCACGTTACTCATTCGTAAATTTGCTATCTTATTGATGAAGGAAAGACCAGCAAAGTACCTGTATGCAAGCTTAACACAAGAGCTAATTACAATTTCATGTCAACCTTGCATTTGATTATAATAATGACTTACCAACAGGTCTGTTCTTATAATGTTCTTCATTCTAGAATTTCTTCACTTGCACAGAAAAAGTTTTGTGTCAAACTAGATTGGTTTAGAGAGGACATAGTGACGGTATGTGTTTTATTTATTTTCCATATTTTTGCTTGATTCGATGTAGGCACCGGATAATGCAGACTTGTGATTCATTGAGGAAAAAGACTTAAGCAATATGGGAAAACTTCTAATTATTTATTAGAATGTTAACAAAACAATTTAAATTCTTCGTTGGGTAATTTCTTTATTGCAAACAGTCATCATTCACGACATCACATAATGATCAATAATCTCAAACTGTGCACAAGACGAAAATATTGTCTACACTAGCGACAACATGCATTTGCCATCTTTGTGATTTTGTTCATTGCTACCTCGAAATCATTATAAATTTGACAACTGAATTTGAATTTGAATATTTATAAAAGCACATGCAATTAAGTTTTCATTATTCTTAAAAATGATCAACAAACGATACTTTTGAAGAAATCATATGAAATAATAAGGCCATGTTCTGGATTTTAACAAGATGCAAGTCTATTATTGAGCCTATATCCACACATTACTTTTAAATTTGACCACAAAGCAATATTAAGGTTCCAGTGCAAAATACGTATTGAATTTTTCAAAAGGTTTTAATGTCTTGAAAATAGTTTTTGAAATCTATATGCATACTTTTTTTTTTAATTTTGAAAGATAGGTAATGTACCTTTTAGTGTACTAAATGTGTCCTACAAAAGGTAACTTCCAAAAGAAAGGTTACATATAATCGTAAACAATGATATCAATTCTACTATAGATAACAACAAAATATACTTACATACAAAGTTCCATCATATTTCAACATGAAAAGCACGCCATGAAAAGTAAATTCGTTTAAGAATCAATCAGCAATATAACAAATGATTTATTTCCCTATATACATGGAAGTCTTTTCAAAATGATGCAGGCGTGAATAAGATAGATTTCGAAAAATATTTTCGTTTAAATGGCAAACATTCTGACTAAAAAACATTTTTGCTTTGATGGCATTACGCAAATGGTGTCTCTTTTTGTCGTGAGTCAATAGTGAGTTTATATTGATCACGGCCAAGAAATTAAACATGACACACTGTCATTACCCTAGTCTTAATTCTTAACATCTATTGCTATGTACAAAAACAACAATGAAAGTGTTTAAGGCCATGGAATGTTGTCGTTGCTGGCATATGAAGACTCTGCATAGTTCACAGTACAAGAGATAACAGATGAGCACTGATTGAACTGGACACATCCAAAAATCTTTGATTCCTACTACAAAACTTTTCCACTTGAACAACACATTTAGTCCATAGTCATGAAAAGGCACAGGCAAATATTCATTGTGCTTACTTTATCCTTCTTTCCAAATCTCGGTCTATGACCATTTCATCTTCTCCATTCCGTGATAAGACGTTACATGAAGATTCTTGACCATCTACAGAGACTTGTATATAGCCAGAGGTCGGTAGTGTTATCACTGCCTACAGCTAGTGATGATGTGGTTTGTGTTTATAGCATATTGTTAACTTGCTTTGTGTTCAGTAACAAATTTTAACATTGAGCGCTCGAGAGTGCTCGTAGGAAATTTTAAGTCACTCAAGGCAAAGCTGATTATCTTTACAATGCACAATCAATGAGACCTCTCTCATAATGAGCCAATGTCCAATAATTCTTTGTTTTGTTCAAAATATGCATGATGTTCCACATGCAGTTTTTCGTAGTTCTTGGGCACTGGTTGTTGATGGTCAAACAAAGGTCACAGACCGGTCCTTGTGTCATGTACACGAGTGAGCTTCCCTTTCTGTCTTGTATGGACTGAGTGTGTTAAGATGAATATCAGAAACAGCTCGACCATCATGGAGCTTCAACTGTTCTCGAAGTTCTGATATTGTATCTTCATGCTGCGGAAGGGAAACAGATGATAAGACAGAATAAGTTATTGCTGTCGTGACTGACCTTTAGCAGAATAACATTTGGTTTCTTATGTGATTTGGCGAATATGTACATGTACTGCGAATGTATAACCACTTTAAGTTGTGTTCGACCAAAAGAACCTGTGATGGATTTTTATGAATTATTGGGTGCCGATCATGTTGGTTTTAAATCAAAGTTCTAGAAATGATAAAATGAATAATTATTATAACAACTTACAACTGTGGTTATAAAATGATCAATTTAACATTATTTCCCTTGTCTCTTCCAAAAGTGGTTTGAGTGTATTACATACCCGTTTAACTAAAGACTCAAGCCTGCCAATCTTCCCCTCTAACACATGCACGTGAATGTGCGGCTGACTTGCTCTTCTGTATGTTGACGTTGAATTCATCCGATCTGAGGACCCATCCATCTCTAACTGGGCCTTTTTGTAACGAATTATCTGAAATTGAAAAACGTTACTGGGAATTATTGACAAGATAATGGACTTTGCTCACACGCCCATAGGTATATATCGTTGATTTATTGTACGAAATATTCATAAATGATAGTGAAATCAACGAAAAGAATATACAAACCTTAGGTACAAAGAGCAATATGATGTTGATTGTGGTACCAAAGAGCACAAAGCCTGAATGCAGAGCATAGAGAACTTGGACCTGGTTCTCAAGCACTATGGAGAAGACGAGGGAGAGAATGCTGAAGATGAACGTGTTGTATATACACTGGCCGATGTAGCGGGAGTCGTTCAAATCTTCTATGTGCACCTGCAATGAGCAATTTGACGTGATTGGAAGTTTGTGAAATCGTACAAGGAAACATATATACAAGATATTTGATACTTAAAGGCTCTATGGTTTTTGGTGTACATTTCCCTTTTAAGATTAATGGTATTCAGGCCTTCGTATTGTGTAGAGTGTTTGAACACTTATTTACAAAAACAAATGTGACACTTGCATTGGAGGGAAATAGTCATACTTTCATTATTAACAACAAAAACTGGTTTATATTTAACACACATATACTATAAAAACATATATCTATGTCACACAAAATGAAAACAAATTATAATGTAGATATCAATGAATAATGTGAATCCAAAAACAAATAACAACATATACACTTCACTATACATAAAATGTAGGTCAGACGTACTTTCCTGGTTTCCCATGCAAGGAATGTTCCGATGAGCAGCATGACCCCGTGTATAATGTAGAGGGCAGCACTGAAGTGTTGATGGTAGGTGGAGACACACACATCCACCTGGTACTGCTGCAGGATGTCCTGGTGCTCGTCCAGCTGCAATGATACCATGCCGGATCAGTATCAAGATAGTCGGCCTCTCATATTAGGAGGGCAAGGATGAACAACCATGTTTTGCACAAAAGGTGTCGCTTTGATGTGATTATTATATATGGTGCTCGTCCAGCTGCAATGATACCCGACCTTATCAACATCAAAATACTAGGAGGACATACATGGAGGATGTCTCATGGATGAACAACCTTGTTTTCAAAAATAGAATCGTTTTGAGGAGAGTATTATTTATCTAGTGTTCGTCCAGCTGGGATGATATCCTCTTGGTCAATATCAACATATTTAGCTTTACATATAAGGAGTAAAGGTTAGCATTATATATATTTATGTACACATATCGATATTTTATGGTGAACAACCTGATTCTAATACTGCTGCAGGATGTCTTGAATCTCCCGCAGCTGGAATGATATCCTATGGACACAATACCAATATGTCATATTAAAAGGTCAAGAAGATCGTATGGATTACCGAGCATGTTTCGACAATAGCAGTGTTTTGGTTAGATTTTTGCAACAGTTTCAAGCATTTATGAGCATGCTATAAGAATATATTCTGATACATCGCTATCGTAAATTCGAAAAAGTTTTCCATTCCTAAGATATCACTGTCTTCCTTGTACTGCTTCTTTCTTATGTCACTAGTCATGATAGGGCACGCTAGAGCAAAACGGGTGGGTAAAGACAGAAACCGGTCAATGCCTAAATAACAGCTCAAAAAGAGAACTTGCTCACACTTCTTGAAGTAACATAAGATATGTACCTTGTCTTTTAATGTTGCCTTTCTTATGTTGAAAGATTTGTGAACAGCCAAGTATTGATATAACTAATTCGTGGTTTATCGCCAGATAAATGTTTACAATGTTTCCCCAATTTAAGTAGTCGGTAAAAGCTTCTGTTGGTTTATTTCTTTTGCCGTTGGTTTCTTGATAAACAATTATTTATGCCAAGGAAGTCATGAAATGTTGATACAGCTTATGTTCTATAACTCCAAGTTTATGGCTAGAATGGTTGATGCCTGATTGGAGGCAATCAAAGTTTGTTGTGCAATCAGCGACGCTGTTCTAAAGTCATCAGATATAATACTGAATCATGGCAAAGGCATTGTGATATGAACCATTCTTCCGTGCAAGATTGTTATCAATTGCCAAAACAAATTTAAATAAAAAAATTTTTCCGCCAGGGGAAACAGCCGGAACCAACATATTTCATCGTAATAGAACCGAGGCTGTATCAACATTTCATGACTTGATCTGCCTCCGTGGGGAGAGAATGGAAGTCAAAGTGAAGAACTACCGGTCATCATACTCAAATAAACTCGGCTTTTACCGTAGTGTTTGCTCACCACTTGTGAAGTGTTGTGTGTCACGACTTGTAGCGGATCAACATTGAACCAAGCCACCAGCACCACCATGTTAATCAGCACGAGGATAGTGATTTGAGCAAACAGAGTCTTATCTGCAACCTGCAACATTAATCCACAGCTGTCATACATGTTTATCACATGAACAAAGCATCAACAGTTAAGTATGATTAAATATAGATGGCTACTTTGTTGTAATTTGGCTGTACTTTTACTCAAAGTGTTGTCATTATTTTCTTTACAAGTTCACTCCTTCCTTTGATAACTATGTCATGAAATTTTCCAAAACATGCAATAAGAATACATAATTTCTTAAATGATAAAACAATTGCTACTTTGTAACAGCATGAAATGTATATGTAGGTCATTTGAAGCGACAAATAGAAGCAGGAATATACAAGTTTTTATTGCAAAACTGGATTAGGGTTTGTGTGACACCGCAAAAGCAGAGCAGTCCCGAAACTGGGGGTTTCTTGTTAACAAGGACTTTTCTAATGATGTCATTACTCGTGACCTTGACCTTTGACTTTGAAAGTGATATTGTCAAAATAATGCCCTAAAGGTTTACCCAGTAACACAAGTAAATGAAAGTTTAATTGGATAAAGTTATATCTTCATTTGGTGAACATTGTAAAAACTCATAACCTTGACCTTTGACATTAATGGTCACACAATCAATGAACGTTTGTAAAGCACTTTCGTTGAACCATGCTAAAATCGTGACCTTGTTGAGACCTTAACCTTTGACAGATTGTAGCGGAAATTTTTTTAAAATTGTTAAAGGATAACATATACCAAGTTAGAGCTTCATAGCACAAAAACTTTTTGATTAAAAGTGTTCTTGTAAGTTATGAATAAAAGTTCCGGGAAACTTTGTGGAAAAAAGTTATAGCCAGTAATATGAGTGCGGCGGACCCGACGGACGCAGCGGAAACTGCACCAAACTGATAGCAGCCCCGTCTAAGGACTTTAACTTTTCCTGTGATGTCTCGGTACCTTCAGTTAGAGCATCTACATTTTCGAAAATGAACATCACTTCAAGCACAGCCATGGGTTTTGGGCCGGAATAAAACATTCTGTGCCGTTCTGATGCAGTGATGTTTTCAGAAAAATCCTACATGAATTAGAGAATACGATATACATTGATAAGAAATTAAATCAAAAGATCACCTTTTGACCTGGTTTTATCCGTCTGAATATGATATGAACTCTCCATGTCTTGGCAAAGAGAGCCCCAAATGCCAAGGAGAATCCTATTGCAATCACAATGTATTTCATCTGAAAATAAAAAATAGATAACAACGTCACATTATAGAAAGTGCTTCGCAATAAAATACATTTGCCATAAATATATTATTGTATGAAAGTCTCTATAAAAAAATTAAATATGATTTGGTCATCGTTGATAACACATTATGAACTCATCTTATATCGTAAATCAATTATTCTTCCAGCTTCCATAGATAATACTTACATGACAAAATATCAGATTGAGACTTTTCTCTGGGGGTTGAAAGAAGACGGAACTGTATATAAAAATGCAACCGCACAGGATGAGTGTGTTGATGTTCGGTGATGACAGTTTTACTATCCTGAAATGGTACGAAAACACTGTTATATCTAAAAAGAAAAATTTCATGTTAAATGGATTTTAAACTTCATCTCACAATTACATTATAGAGATGATTAATTCAAATGTATTTTGAATCAATATAACTTGTTTGAATTAGATATTAGTAAGTACACAAGTATTTTGAGATATTATACCAACTGCTGGATGACAAACAAATGAAATATGAAAATCAAAGATTAAACTGACATTGGGCATTTCTCAATTACCAATGATTTTTTATCAATAATTCATGGGAATTATTGATACAAAATCATTGGTAATTGAGAAACTGAGAGCACTTCATTAATACGCGCCGGGTAATGATCATTGAATAAATGTTCCATAGTGAACATTTCACAGATATTTCTTGTAAAAGACGGCTTAAAACCAACTTCATTTTCCTAAGAAAGAAAATCGCTGAGGGGTGAAGCGGAGATGAAAAAACCGGCTGTGCGCTTATTGGAGGAAATATGAAATATGAAATAAAAACCGAAAGGAAATATTGAAATAGAAATGAAGATACAGTTTTTTCTGTATATATTTCATATTGTAACTTTAAGTCTAGATTTAAGAATACTACCTTGATGTTTCGCTATTAAGACAGACTATATGAAGAGCATACCTGGACTCCCTGTGTTTGATGTTGAATATAAGGCAGCAGATAACAAGAAGTATACCAGCTGAAGCCAGGGCACAGAGAGACAGGTACAGGTCTCTACTCACATGCTCCTGGGAGAGAATCAACAGTGTGCTGTCGCGGGGCTGGTAGGAACCTAGTGGGGGAAGAGAATAGAACAACAATACTATACAATGTATTTAAATTTCATCTGTTGTGACGAATGACAAAAGGATGGGAATATGAATAATTTTCACTAAAGCCATGTTTCAGTAACCATGTTGGTGGTTTAAAACAAATTCAGAATCTTTACATCGTCACCAATCGACTTTAAGTTCTTCATCATCATTACAGAAAACTCGGCTGAATGACGGTACATAACTGCGTTTGGAGCAAAACATGTTTATCAATTAGAAAATAAGTTATTTACTGGAAACACATAACCACAATGCATAGCGCGGTGTCGCAATGTAAAAGATCAACTATGTAGTGTGTTGGAACAGACTTATACCAAATTTAGCGTTTGCTTATATGGACACATATATTTAATAAGACAAGATTTGTCAATGGCATTTTACTAAGTATCCATTATAAGACATCGGAAAGTATTAAAATGGTTATTGCATTGGAAATTATAAACAAAAGCATCTGCAGTGAAGGGAACAAGTATATCAGATGATAACATTCAATAAATTTAGAATGTGTGTTACCATGAAATACACTTTGCTTGACAGTATGCAATAATGGGGGAGGGGTGGTTTATCATATTTTAAGGTTCCCAAGTATGTTAGTATGGTTAATGTGAAGTTTACAAATTTCAATCAAAGGGTTTTAAAGGGGCAGTAGCACGTTTTTTGATAATTTTATATTTTACATTTGTCACTGATAATCGTAAGGTAATGCTAAATGTATTATTTTGACAGTGTCAAAAATCTCATTACACAAGCCAATAATTCATAGTCACAGGACAAAGGATAACTATTCACATAAAATCCATTGGCGGCCATTTTGTGTGAACACCTTTAATTCATTTTGTGTAAGAAAAAGGAATCGCATGGCTAAACTTAACGTTATATATTTGAATTAGTACTGCTCCATTTAATTTAAATACATTGTCTTTCAATTGGAACTTTTAATTTTCAGTTTCCTGACATCACCTTATATCCCCTCTAAAAACGTGCTACTGCCCCTTTAAGAAGCGTCATAAGTCACATGTTATTGATATTTGGAAAAAAATATACTCTACTAAGTTATCTTCTAAAACATACTTACCCTTTCGCCCAAAATATGGTCTCTCAATAATACGCATTCGCCCCAACTCTGGGTCATGTATCCCTATCATATGGGGAACATTATCTGAAATAAAAACATCATTATCATTTTCATTTAAACAAAAATTACGAATGGTCATCATTTGACATAAAAGAAATGTTATTGTCTGAGAATTAAAATGATGAAAAGTCTGTTAATGAATGAGTCAAATTTGGTTTATTCAATAATTCATTTTGTCATAGAGGAAAACAAATTGAAAAAGTTTCATTGTTATATGTTCAAAATCAATATAATGATTCATTTTCCTTAGGAAATAGAATAAAATCGCATAAAATTTACATTGAATGTATGTTTTTATATAAATGTTCTGAATCGTGAAGCATTCAAATGACAGGTTTGATCAACTTGACAAAGCACATGAATAATAATAACAAAACACACTCACTTATTAACTGGGACACCATCAGTAGTGTAACGAGATCGCCTTTCTCATCAAACCGTATCTTCCCTTTTAATCCACCGAATGTCAGGTTTCTAAAGCTGTCGTAAATCAGTTGGCCAGTTTGCCGTTTGTTATAGGAAAATGTTCCAAGCCTCTCCGAACTCCCTGATCGATAGAGAAAATCAGTTATCATAGGATGAAATAAATTAATATGATGTACGACTACACTCTATTATTAAGCTTAAATTTCAATTAGAGTTTTGACAACCATGACAGGTCAACCATCTTGATGTATTGATTTAAAATCATGCGACTTTGCCATTTGGCCAAAAGCATTTAACTAAAGTAAAATAAACTGCAGAAATGTTGTAGTGCAAAAAGCAATAATAGAATTATTAAAAAACGAATTAAACAATTAATGTCAAGGATAGAAATGAAAAAACAACAAAATTGTGTTTTATAAGCACATAACTGACACTGGGATACATAACTCGCAAATATTTAATCCAAAGTCGATGTTCATAATTAACAGAATTTACGGTTAAAACGATCTGAAAAATACAGCTGCTTAATAATGTAAATCTTGAAAATGAAGCAACATTTGGAGTTATTATAGTTAATGAAGACCAGATCCGTAAATGGGTACCCACTTACTATGTTTTCATTTCAATCTTCATCAAACTCAGTAAATTGAAAATATAACATCATGTATTTGCAACATGGCAATAAGAAATAGAGTAGTGAGACCTGTTCTTATCAATTAAGACTTCTATACACAGTATCGTTCTTGGGATATACAGGCCATGATCCATTTACAACTGGCATGTCGGGTTGGGCACCTTAAGGTGATGATATAAGCAGGATAGTCAGGTATAGAATAACGGTGAAACTGTTTTACAACTTTTTGCCTGGATAACTGGATTTATAGGATTTTTGTTTTGGTGGGGTGAAAATAATATGTCTCAAATGGACATCTAATTACTTAATCGCGAAGGTAAAAAGAGATGAACGTTTGTATGTGTTTATGTAACAGACTCAATATTTACTAAATTTGGAACTCAATCTAGTCTCCCCGTCTGACTCCGCAAATGGTTTGAAAACGTCACTTATATAGCTCTCAAGCATAGCATAGCTCTCGAGTCTGAAGTGGCTGTTAATATCGATCGTACAGTTGGGAGGTAACCTTTGGTTCGGGGTAGACTGATCTCTCAGCAATAATAGTAGTCTGTTCGAAACATGCGACACGGCTGTCGATGTTGGATTTGACATATCCCATAATTATTGGCACCCAATGCTTGCTTTATTTCAATAAGAACGATTGCTCCCTCCGCCTTTGCAATCTGGTCAATCGAGATATCTTAATTACTCAAAACTGTTGAGATTTCTAATCAGGTTGAGAACCCATATTTTATATGTGCACAACCTAGCTGCTTTGCACACAACATCAAACATGATATCCCTGTTGTTCCCTTAATTCATCTTCATTTTGAGCGATGGAAACTAGAATATTAACTAACTCAAGGTTTACATTAAATAGAAAATAATTACAATGTGTCATTAAACATCTTTCTTGTATACATCCTGGATCTTTAATATCGAACAGAATACCTAATTTAATCAGTATTACACAGAAAACTATGCCTTAGGCAGTTCATCAATACATACCACTATTAATCAGCGCCTTCTCAGCATTATCTAACGCAAGTGCTAGAGCCCAAACAGAGTCGTAGGCTGGGGCTGCCATCTTTTCCCCGCGGTCAGAACGATTGGCATTCCTGATTAGGAAACGCTTTCTGAAATCCTGTGCACTGATATGAGCTGTATCCGTGGCACTGGACTTGAGAACAAATGTCTCTCCCACTCTGAAGTGGCCATTAATTGCCTCCAAGATCTGTTCTCTTGTACATCCTGCTGTGTCGTGGGCTTTCTGCCACCAGTAGTCGTCAAACCAGCCTAGAATAAACCAGGCATACTTGTGTCCATAGAGGCCATGTTTATAAATCTGCAATGGAGGAATTGAAGAAACACTCTGTGAGTTAAAATGTTGAGGTAATTATCAAATATGTCATGATGTTTTAAATATCATATCATAGCAAAAGAATTTAGCAGTGATATTATATGATGCTATTGTTATTGACGTTGTGATTTGGACTCTTCATCGAAAACTAGTAATTTTCATAGACCTTTCGAGATAAAAATGTGAGATGTTTCAAGTTATATTGTAATACATGGCATTAAATTTTGTATCAGAAATCGAAATCTTATGAGTTGTCTCTTCAACTTCAAATGATCATATGAGCTCAAGCTGAAAACAAATCAAATGTCAGCCGTCAGACACAAATATTATTCATAGCTTTCAACTATACATTTCACTCTCAAATATTTACACTATATGATTTGTATGCACATCATGAGTTAAATATCTCAATTATGCATGTTAATGGTGCTGAAATCTAATGTCATGTCACAATTTTGATAGATAGGATTCAAATGTTAAGACCCTAGAGAATTGGACGTATTGATTTACATTTTCGAAAGTAGACAACCAGTAACGAAGAGCAATTATACAACCATAGATGTTATCTGCAGTTCAAATAAAGCAATGCTAGAATTAAATGTAAATACCTCGCAAAACACGTTGAAAATAACTCCTTCGTAAAAGCTGGCGAATATTATTCTGGCGTCGTGTCTCTGAAATAAAGATAATTATTATATGATTGGCGGTGAAATACCGAGATCTATCAATGAAAATAAACCGTGTTATCAGTCACTAGTGACAATAACAATGGAACGTGTTATCAGTCACTAGTGACTGATAACAGCAATGACCTGACGTCATCGAACAATGCTCTGACGCAATGACACGCTCATGACGTCATGTTGTCGCTTAGGCAACGGGCTCTCATCGGAGCCGACTCAACGTAGATGCGCTTGAATTTCGACAGAAAAACAACGATTTAATCATAAAATAAATAGAAAATTTGTCTTTTCTTGACAAATACCATGTTTATCTCATCTCGTGAGGCAGAAAAGATGTATATTATCACTCGTGGCTGCGCCACTCGTGAAAATATAAACTTTCTTCCTCACTCGATGAGATAAACATGGTATTTGTCAAGAAAAGACAAATATCCTCTAAACATGTCATTACAATCTCGATTAAAATGACAATCAATGTGAATAACAAGGTTTCTCTCTGACAACTCTTTTGCAATAATATGATTATGTCATAGAAGAAGATGTGCAGGCTATCGCAGTACATTGGAAATATATTCTCAACGATTAAATTTGCTAGACAAAATTATAAGGACCCTTCCTTAAAACCAAAAACTAAATCGCAATAATCCTTTTCCTATAACATCATCTCTTCCAAGCTGATAAAATACACAAAGATACACTCAACGATGAAATTATCAATTAATATGTTATTGTAACTTCCGACAAACTCACTTCAGTTTTAAAGGACGCTTCTTTAAGACCTAAAATCACTGTTTAAACGCAACTTTGAAGAAAACTAATTGTGCATAGCCCTTCAAATTGTCGAACAGAATCGCCTAGATCAGAACAAATATATACATTCTACTAGCTTTATGTATTTCAGTAAACAATTCCGATACAGTTTTCTACTTTTATTTAAACTATTGTCATCATGTTGTATAACTCAATTAATAACCATAGACATATTATCAAGATTCGAAATTTATTCATTTGGAAAGTGAATTATTGTTTTGAAGTATTTGCAAAATGGAAAACCTCTGCTATACATTAATAATGTAGTTTGAAATTAAATATTACCAATATTTTGAAGTGTAAAGATGTAGATAACAATCCGGCTTCCCTTATACAATAAGCTACCATATGTTATAAATACTGATGTTATCTATCAACGTTGAATACTAACTAGTTTTAGTTTCCTGTGTTCAGATTTAGAGCTTGCTCAGATTATATACACCTGACCAAAAAAAAGTAGCAAATTTGAGGAGAACACGTGACGTGATGTTGCAGCTAAACGAATACAAGTTTTAAGTTCAAATTTCGCAAATGTTCGGTAAATAAGAAAAACATATAAAATGCCTCTTGGCAAAGTTAAAAAAAAGGTGGGGTTTCAATGAGTCTAAACCGTCCTTAAAGGAACGAAATTAAGTATAATTACGGCCTATATTGATTTACATTTTAGTTTAATCGGAGCATTTACATTTTTAGCTCATCTGGCCTGTATGCTTACGGCATGGCATGGCATGGTGTCCGGCCGTCCTTCCGTCCGTCCGTAAACTTTGTGGAATTTCGACTTCTTCTCCAGAACCATAAGGCCCAGAAAGCCGCAACCTTGTGTAAAGACTCCTTGACTAGTGAGGATTATAAATTGTAGCTTTAATGGCCCTGTTGCCCCCAATGAGGGCCACAGGGAACACGCCCTTAAAACCTATTTTCATCTTTCTATCAACAAGAATTTGGCCCAGAAAGCTGAAACTTTGTGCACAGACTCCTTGACCAGTGAGGATTATTAATTGTAGCTTTGATGGCCCTGCTGGCCCTAATAAGAGCCACAGAGGCCACGCCTTTAAAATATATCTCATTTTCTTCTCCAGAAGCATAAGGCCTAGAAAGCTGAAACTTTGTGTACAGACTTTTTGACTAATGAGGATTATGAATTGTAGCTTTGGTGGCCCTGTGGTCGCTAATAAGGGTCACAGGGCCCACGCCCTCAAAAACCTATTTGTATCTTCTTCTCCAGAAGCATAAGGTCTAAAAAGCTGAAACTTTGTGTACAGACTCCTTGACTAGTGAGGTTAATCGTGTATATTTTGTGACCCTGTGGTCCCTAGTAAGTGGGGAACAACATTGGCAACACCCTAAAGCAAAATCAAATGTAAAGCTACAGAGCCAATGGCTCTATTTGTTATGATTACTTTCATTATTTCAAATTTCTTGTCAGAACTACAATTTTACAACTGTAAAGATGTCAAGATGTCGTCATACGGATGTCACATGTTTGACAGGGCGTTTATGCATTGCTGGTGTACAGTTATGTACGAGTACGTTTTGTTTACCTTTAAATTTTCGATTTTCCTTCCAATATCATCGTCGTTGAATACCTCCATAGTAAGCATGGATATGTTTTCTTTCTCTGTTCTGTCATACAGATCATCGACAAGCTGGAACATGGTCAAACATTACATTGAGTCTTAAACTTATCTAATCTACTTGTAAACCTTGGCAAAATAAACTGCACAAATAAGAACATTTTACCAGTTGTGATAGGAAACATATTTGTTATGAATCTAGGTCTATATACAAAGTAAATATAATCAATGAAAAAAAGAATAATCTAAGTGTATCTAAGATTTACAAGACATGATCAATAAAAAGAGAAAGACAAATGTAGTTAAGACTTAAAATTTTATCCTCTCTCTGGATGACCGTTGATTGCGTTCTAATAACAAGAACAACCTCCTTTTATGCAGTATTCACAAAAACTTATTATCAAGGAAGCCCTGCTGTTCTTTGTATACAATTCTAAAGCCCCTCTGAAGACATCGTTCATATATGTTTACCGCGTCTATATGCCCATAATATCAATAATGACTATGAACTCTTACCGAAGAAAAGATGCTGTAAGACTGATGGAGACTAGATATTTTCTTCCATCCCATTTTCTTGAGGAATAAAACACGTGTTGGGTTAATGGATTCCTCTGGTACAGACAGCCGGAAGAACCACGGGTAAAACGTCTTGTTTGACAGCAGAGGGGACACAGACAGATAGGAAATCTGGAATAAATGAGGAGAAACTATTGAAAGGGTTTTACAATCTTAATTATTTTCAATTTGACAGAAACAGTGAAATAATATTCCAGGTCATGAGTCACACTTCAGCTGGTATCAATCTCGTGACTGTGAAAGTAAATCATTATTTTTACAATATATTTACATTTTCATCTTATAACTAAAGTAACACCTTCAGTAATCAGTAAGGCTAAGGCCAGTCAGTTTGTTTGTCCTGTCGTCAATGTAAGTTATAAACATCATAAGTAAGTAATTCTGATTCAATATATATATACCTGTTTTCTGGACATTTGATCTTGTATCATGTTTCTTCTAAAAGTCCCATTTACCATTCACAAAACTTGATATTAATTCTTTAATTTCAAAATTTAAAAAGTGTATGAAGCTTTGTTCTTCAGAGGTGCAGCATGAAAGCAGGAGCCTTAATAGCCATAGTCTGTTATGGTCAGCAAACATGACAGCTGTTCCTGCTATAAACATGCCACTTGCTTCATGGATAACAGTAGGCATTTAGGGAATGTAGAGCTGTTGCTTGAGATGGCTTATCTCATCTAGAACAAATAAACGGTTTACTCTCTCTTTCAACATTCAAAGGAGATAAAAAATCGGAAATGGTAATAACATTAGTTTGAATAGACAAGATGTATACGAATTTGTACATGAATACTAACACGTCATGGATAAGAACTTCATTTTCACCTTATTCAGCACAAGTAAAATCTAAAGCAGTAAACCTAAAATTGGTGATCCTTCAATATTGATGTGACTGATCATTTATATGTAGCAACAAATGATATACTACTTATTGTTGAAAAATACCAAATACATTGCCAAAATATCCCTATATATATTTCCCATATTACTTCAGTCGTCCAAAGGTGATTGTTATGTATCGATCCGTTTTCTTTCTGTTAAGGCAGATAATTGGAACTTAAAAAAATTGGAAACTGATACAGACTTTATATAGTTAACAATTAATGCAATCTACATAGTTATTAACTAAACAGTTTGATCGTTATAACCAGTAGACATACATGATATTGTAGCTTTTCAGAAGAGAATAGTGGTTCCCATCTCCTGTCTAGAGACGTGTTGTGGCTGTCAGGGATATGTCTACCTTGTTTTCAATGGTAGCGTCAGTGACAGGCGGAACTTACAAATCAAGTATAATGAACACTCTACTGGACGAATGTCCATCGAGATTACCGAAAGAAGCAGCAATATTGACAATTTCGTAGTTTCGTTTCTTGGTCAATTCAAGACAGGGACATACCTTTTGTGTATAGATCTTCAGATATGAAAGGGTACATTATTTTATGACTGGTTTGGGTTATAAGTGTCAGGTAGATTAATGTTATGCTCAAACAGTCGTACTGACATTTGATTTTATGAGGAAAGTAATTATATACAAGAAAAGCAAATCAAAGAGTAAAGTCGAGGAGTTGTTGAAAGACATGTTATAGTTATAACTGTTCACGAATCTTATGCATTATTCGGTATTTAGATATGAAGTAAGCATTTTTTAAAAATTAAATGTAAACCGTCCTATGGACTAATACAGTTCTGGGGACAATTTACATTATCATAAATTCAAATAAATATCTTAATTCAGTTTATTATTAATGTAAACCAGGAACCGGCATGTGTTTAATCTGTGAGAACACGGGACAAAGATGTTCCAATCTGAAAATATTGTAAGTATTTCTGAACAGAGGCAAATAGTTAGATTTTCCTCTTTTGTAGTGTTCATTTGAAGGCAACTCTTGACAAATAGTTGGATAATTGCTCAAAGTTGTATATATCACAGTACGAATTACATAGTAATCGATATTTTTTTTAAATCAAAGACGATTACTTTTGTCCATTTTGCTTTTGTAATGATAAGAAAATCATCATTTTATGTTTAAAAGCAAAGGAAAGAGAAATATTCTCATTTAGATTACCTTTATTAGAATGATATGGCAACTAATAAATGCAAAACTCCATAAAACACATAATATTTTGCTAATTGTTATCACAACGTTGAACCAGCAGAATTATTGATGGGACTTGTCCATAAGGGTTATTACAGATTCCAACTATTAAGGCGATTTTCTTAAGGAAACATGTTAGTTGTTTGTCTTATTGGTCGTTTGGGTATAAGAATTAAATACTTATAAAATTCTGCTAAAAATGATCGAGGTGATTTATTAAGGCAATTAAAATTATTCAGATTCAACCGCAATTTGAACTAAATGCAAAACTTCCCTACTTAAAAGATTCTTTCAGTTTAGATTAGTGGAGCTATTGTATTGCAAGTTATGTAAAAGTCTATTTCATGGTTACCCGTTTCATGAGTTTCGTAATGGCGTGGTGCACGCGCCCCGATACTTCGATCATCATTATCAACAATTAGATAAAAACACGATCTCTCTCAACGACTAAACTAACACACGCAGTACACTACATAAACACTTCAATCAAGATAATAATGAAAAGGCGCGATCATGTGGCGAGTTGATGGCAAGTCAGGGAGGAGGGTCACATGAATTGATAATAAATCCTCTGTAATAAATGGTTATGCCATCTTTGGCTCTCGTGTGGTCAGCAAATTCAAACAAAGCTGCTTGATTAGCAACGGAGTTTCACAAAAGCGAGTACATAAATAAAACAAGATGTGTTTGTGAAACACGAATGCCCCCGGATGCTATGTCAAGTATAAAAGACCTAGCTCTGACCAATCAAAAGTTATGACCAAGGTGTAAGTTTTTGTGGACAAACGGACAGACGAACGGACAGACGGACGGACAGACGGACAGGTGAAAAACAATATACCCCCGGAATCTCCGATTCGGGGGCATAAAAATAGATATCTTCATGATTACACAATAGTTAATACCTCGGACAGGCAAACAGTGCGGCCTGCACAATGTTGATAAATGAGCTTTACGTACATGTTTTCTAAATATCATAAAAATTGTCAACACATGATTTCGTTCTCCATCAATTTATCATGATAATCACTTTCAAATACAAAATAAATTGATATTCGTCGATATAAGAAATATGAATACATTTTAAAAGCTCAATAAAAGGAAAACAAGTATGTCGTTTATATACATGTATGCAACCTAATTCTAACATATTGGTTTTAACGTTCATCCTTTGTTAATATTTGCATTTGGTTGAGTCTGTTTATTTCAAAGTATATTATGAACGCATTTGATTCCATTTGCAATCATTGGATACAAAACCTTTACGTTTTAGAGCATTATAGAAGCATACAATATCTTGGTAACACTCAATGATATATCTGTGTAAAAAAGCTTTTCTACAATTTTCGTTGGTGTAATTAGGTCAACAAGACATTACATCAATATATTCATCAATATCTTCATCTCTGCCAATGTCTTGCTTTGAATGCACCTCAACAATCTTAGCCCATTATATAGATGTTTGGCCGTAAAATAAGTAAACGTTTTATTTGATATAAAAAATATATTTTCTATCTTATTGACAATATTGAAATTAGATATGCATAATGTTTGGGCTAATCTGATGTACTTCATAACAACCTTTACAATACATATATATATCATGGTTTAAACAATATTTTGTGAGTAAAACTAAAAGGAAATTAATTCCAAAGATATAAAAAAATAGGGATGCCTTTCTGCAATAGATACTTCTGTTATTTATGAAAACACACAGCTGCTCACTGGATTAGCCTTATAGAAAACATTCAATACAAAAATAGTAAGATAAGGAGCACATCAACAATAATCGATAGACATTTCTGAAGATCAAAAGAAAGAAAATGACATCACAAAACAATTGAAACACTTTCAGTAGGCATTACTACAGTGCATACTTGCCTAAGCTTTCAATATGAATTCATATCGAATTTCGTAAAATTACACGTATACATGTACTTTTGTTTTTATTGTACAGACGTTAATTGGTGATGCTTATGTACTGTAACACTGCATCCTGTATAAAATGTTACCAAAATATGCTATTTCATGCTATGTTTTTTATCTCTTAATGTTGAACTATGAATTTCAGTTTGAAAATTCCCCTGATTATTAATAGTTTCTTTTTATATCTTTTGTGTATATGTTCAGAAGTAACGCCATATCGTGTAGGAATAATATAATAATAAATGTACAATACCTATATAATACCATCTATTTTGTTGGATAGATTCGTTATTTTCTTTATTCATTTTGCTAGTAAATTAAGGGAATATGTCAAAATTCAGTGATTATTTCTCTTGTCGAACAAAAATAGGCAAAGATGAATATCTCAAAAACAGGTTTTAATTTTAATGAGATTGTAAAAGACACATACTTTTCACTAAATATCCCGTTAAATATCATAATGTATGTTCTGAATCATTTGTTATAAAGAGACATTTCCTAGCATTTGCACAACTATTTATATTCTATTCTCCTATCTATAGTAATCTACTTATGAAGTATGCCGACGGGTCAATCAATTTATGTTCTCCCATTGGACCACAGCATATACCAGCAGCTTGACAAAGAGTATCACGCATTCAGATCACCCTGATAATCTCTCCAGTTATGGATGAGCCACAACGGGGCAATAGAAATCTTGCAACCAGAAGACGAATGGTGTTCGCTTCTCTTCTCATACAATTAGGTAAGCCTCTATAAGTCCTGCAGACCACAAGAAACAATTTAGCAGACACTCGATAATTTCCCCTTCGTGACTTCTCGGTGGCAACACAACTTAAACGAAGTTCGGGCACTATACATGTTTCTCTGCATTAAAGAGACACTCCATGTTCATGACGTACATGTAATGTTTAGCTTTGATGCTTACCTAAATATCAAATAATGGTGATATCAAATCCAAACACCCTACCTCATCAAACCAAATTATGTCCAATCCTGCTGTAGAGTAATTTTCCAAAATTATGTTTTTGACGCGCGCCATTGTCAAGATTTCAAGGACATTTTTGACTTTATACATTTACAGAGAGCAGGGATTTGATACTTTTAAACAACTGTTCGTACTTTATGTCAAAATTAAAATGATATCCAGAGTCTTAAGCAAAAAACGTTGATGGAACCTTCTTGAGTTTCTAAATGATGGCATGTCTAATTGCCAGGGCCTATATTTTAGTCTTAATGTCGAATTTAAAGAAAACATTATTTGAATTATTCATTAAGGTTTTTTAGGTTTGTTATTTTTTACTTGCATATTTTTTCATTTTTCAAATTAAGATTAACTTTTTTTTCTCTTGCCAAATTAACAGACAAGCACCGTACACATTCCTGTTTTTGATCATTCAAGATGCTAAATCATACTTGCAATATTTTTGAAAGTATTTGTAATGTATTCGTTGTATTTTTAGAAAAATTTAGCGACCAACCTAGGGAAAATCGGACCAAAATTCATTAAATATGAGATAATTTTCCAAAATTACGGAAACGGCAGTCAACATAATGGCGAATCAAGTGTGACCATCTCACAACTTCCGGTCTCTTAATATACACTTGAAAACCGTCTTTGTCGCGCACGACTAGATTTTCTTTTCTTTTTCTCCGAATAAGGTATTCGTTGCTGCCAAAGTTGATACCCATCGAACGCACCAAGTTTTGACAACGTGTAAATCCTACAAGCGTAATGATTAGGTCACCGAAAGCGGGTTCGTTAAATGCTATGGCCTTTCTACAAGGGGTACTGTGCTTTGGGCGTCGAAATAAGTATGTTATTGTTGATTAAACGATCTAAATATGATATCAAAATTTAGACGAAAGATTTTTCTACAAAGTGATGTATTTCTTTTCTCAATAACTAAATTTCAGCCTGAACCGCATGCAAGTATGAAACAGCATCTTTAAGCTTTTTGAGTTTCAGGTTACAAACATAATCATTTCAATTACAAAATAAAGAAACAGCTTGAATTATATCGATCTACAAAATGTTCAATATATAAACGGAAGTCTTCTAAATAACAAAAGGAACATTTTAAAAAACATCAATTTCCAAGCATCGTTGAATGAGGGATATAACTCTCAAACTGCACATGGAATGACGAAAAATAGTTGATGGTAAAAGCCACCAGTGTCTGGATAGTTGTTACAGCTACACTCTGTCTGTGATTTATTTACACAGCTGATAATCAGTGTCTTGATATACAGATTATATTACTTTGCATTTGCAAAGATGCCAGAATAGTGAGACCGTAAAATGTATATTGCATATATGTCTTGCGCCGACTTATAATAAGTGAATTAATCACAACAATGACCAAGCCTCTGTCATTTCTATTTTGTCGAGTTCTTATTAAACAGATTCAACATCTCATCTCATATCTGGCTTCCTTATAAGAAGTTAACCAGAAGGACTATTAACTTAATAACATCACCAACTACAAGGGTCGACCAGTAATGGAAATGGAGTATCTCTATTGTATATTAAGACTTGTTGGAGACATAGAGATCAAGGACACGAGAGAGTACTCTTCCTTGATTGCTCATCCTGTGCCCTCCAGTTACTTACTTGGCTTTTATCGACGCCGCTGTGATTCTATCATCTGCAGTTATTAATTCTCGAAAGATGCGAACTGTTGACCTGTCTAACGTGCATTTATCAAAGGGCGAAATTGACCAGTTTTGTGCCTTACTACCGTGAGTAATCTAATCTACGCGGACTCTAATGTCATCAATAATCTAATTATTAACGCAGAATACCTGCTGATAGACTTTCTAATGGGGCAACCACAGAATATCCGAAAATGACCCATACACGTGTTATAACTCATATATGATTCAGTAAACTGTCTTGACAGGAGCATGAATTTAAAACAGAACCATCTGCTAAGACCTGGGAGATTTGTAAAGCAGTTTGACAACAGACTTACTAGTCTGGGTCAGGAAATCACATTAAAGCACTCGTGAGAGAGAACACTTTGAGATATATTTGGTATAATGAAGTACATGCATATACGAAACTGGTTGAGACGCATCATGATCATAAATTCGTCCATGGCTACATTCGTAAGTAGCCGATATAAACTTTGCTAAATAATTGATGAAGGAAAGATCAGCAAAATACCTATATGTAACCTTAACACAAAAGCCAATGCAATTCCATGGCAACCTTACATTCGATTCTGCCATCTAAATAATGATTGTGTAGGGTGAATTATAACATAGTGATAATAACACCACCAGAGAGAAAATAATTGTTTTAAAATTTTTGTTTGGCAAAATATAATTAACATTGTTGATTAATGATAACATCTCCATTGACATAAGTAATTTGATTCCAAACATAATTGTCACTCTGTACACATTCAATTGATTGAGCACACTTTAGATTTAGAATAACAATGTCGAAAATGGCGCTGTAATGTGTAACTAGTACGTTTCCCGTATATAAATAGCAAAAACAAACTGTAACGTGTCTATAGAATAATAGCGTTTCAACAATTTATTTCAAGGAAGAGGGAGGGAACCAAGGGACAATTTAAGGGTGTAAACATGTTTATGTGTTGCATTGTTCTTACACCAGTGAAAACGAGAAACTACTTTACAATGGCAGAGAACCAAAACTACATAAGAAAGGGATCTACTTGCCAGAGCATATTTGATAATTTACCTTTTGAGGTTTTATGTATATATTTTTTAATTTTATCAATGTTTTGCTGGAGGTGGGAGAGGGGAATATATGATATACTTAAAATTGTGTGATATATTAAGAATAAATGTTTTCAAGTTTTTAGGGATCTTTTAGTCATACAACTGCTCTGAGTAATATTCAAATGTTGTAATATAGATATCTACATGTATATTGTGTTATGTAATACTCAGAGCAATTGTATTACAGCAACATGTCGTTAAGATAAAAGGTCGATTTGCCTGGAATAAGAATTTCAGAATCATCTTATCTAGGACAATGCATAAATTTCATGGGCTGTGCCCTCTAAGGATATTCTTCAGAGACCCTTACTGACCTGAGTGATATTCCAGAGGTAGGATGCCTGGGCTGTGGCCTCACTGACAGAAGAACAGCCGTCACCGAGGATCGCGATCTTGGTTGGTTTGTTGTAAAGAAGGTCGTACATCTGATTGATCCCAAAACCTGGATTGCACTGCAGGAACGAGGTAAAACAAATCAATGTTAGAAGTCGACGCCATATATCACTCGCTGAATTGGTAACTAACGCTTTGAAAAACTACGTCGAGGGAATCGTTAATCTCGTTCTTTTCCTTAAAGGGGTCCCGGGGGATGTCGATTCCGGTTAATATATTCAATTGAGATCACGTGTACAGGGGCTGTTGAAAGAAGTGATTGTTAACTATTGTAGATACGTGTCGCCATGTCGATTCCGATTTAGGTTTTTAATTTGATTGTATGTATAATGGTCTATTTGGCACGGACTTTAACAATTGTAAATACTTTTCGTTCAATCTCGAAAGGGATGATATATATTATTTAAATTAAGTTAAATTGTCACAAATTCACAAACTGTTTGTTAGATAATTACGAATTCTTTGTATGACAAATGCTCTGTAATCTACTTAGGTACTTTTGTATACAATAAAGTACAAATATAATATCCATGACAACTTCTTTAAGTGCCATTTAGAAGTTGGAAGTCAAATAAGGACGAATATCTTATGGATAACAACTTCTTTATTCTGAGTACACAACGTTTCGATTAAGGTTCTTGTATCGTATTCAAGTATAATGATAGAGAATGAGATACATAAAAGTGAACTTAATTAATCAGCAAAATAAACAATAACATTATTGAAAACGTTACAAGAGGCTGTATCGAAACGTCGTATACTCAGAATAAAAAAGTTGTTATCCATAAAATATTCGTCCTTATTATCCATGACATGTTTCGGGAACAAATAGGAATACTAATAAAATAGAATCTATTGGTTTTTTTTAGGCAAATACATTGTAGTGCAATCAGTTCATAGCGGTTTCACATTACAACTGCGTTATCATTACAATAGGCTTTAAACGATTTGGTTGGCACGCTTATGATATACGCATGAAAAGAGAGATACCAACTGACAGTTTATTTGTACACCAGAAGAAAGATAAAACTCGATCGGTCTACTTGAAACCTACCCCTGGAATTTATTGGGACTTTTTTATGGAGATACCATCAGCTACCAGGGTTAAGGCAAGTTAGATTGGACCGATTAGCATCATTTGTATAGATTCGCTTTCCGGCATGCTGGGTATATGGTTGCTACGTTACCATACGGAAGACTATTAATGTCACAAATGTACACCTCAAAGGCCAATTGTAGAGCCATTGTAGTCGCAATTTTTATTTTATCTCTCCTCCCCTTAAAAAGATTGCCCTAATCTGCAACAACCATCAATTCGTTACAGATGAAAGTAAAGCTTATAACCGCTAAAAGCGGGAAAAGTGTAATTAAGATAATAGCTAAACAACGTTAAGATAAAAGGTGGATTTGCCGGGAATATCACCAAATTACATTTTCCGAATCAGCCTTTCAGCAGCGGATTGTCGAAGCGAGAGTTACACGAATCTTTAATTCAGAAAGTACCAGCGTTCAGTCGACTGTTAATAAGGTGAAGGTCACGCCGTGCCAGGGGATAAGCGATAATGGCGATGGCCGGTTTTATTATATCAAGATAACAAGTCTATGAATAACGTGACCTACCTCGGTGTTTCGCCATTCCATAACCAGGTTATAGTTGGGGAGGATATCATCCCTTAAATTGATATCGTCTAGCGCCATTTCTGCTGCCGTTAAAGCACTGGCTCCGCCTCCCCAACCATTCTCAAGGGGGAACAATCCTAGGATTGTCAGGTTCTGGAGTCCCTCTCTGTAAACGTATGTCCCCTGCCATGATATATCCACTTCAAGCAATAGGAAAACCACGGGAATCCACGATTGTAACTCATACATTATTCCAGGAGCAGGTCCCACTTGAGGTTTTCTATTTCACGACACAAGTTATGTGGAACACATAAGATCCTATATTTTAAACTACTCTGGTGGTAATTCAGGAATAGCTCTTTGGTGAAGTGCTTGTTTCACTAATCACAGTTTTAAAATGACAATTGGCTCTGAAGAATTATCCTTTGGTATCAGCTGCTTATTCAAATTTTATAGTCATATTGTCAGCAGTTATCCTGTATTGCAGATGTAATAATAACACGATAACACAATGCCCCCTGTTGCTCACACCACACACCAGACAGATGAAACATAGATTGGAGAGTAGCAGTACGTGTCCTTGTAGATAAGGCTTGAATGGTCAAATCCTGCACTACGATCCACTTAATTTCCTCGATGGCAGAGATAATTTGATATCATAGCATGATGTCAAGGCCCAGGTTACAAATCCCACTGGAGCGCTTAATGCTTCCCGGCTAGTCAGATTCCTAATAACGCTTGGCGAGACAGTAGAAAAACGGGCTGACAATGCTATGTTGATGTGTGTTGGTCACCTGTTTTCCTCGCTGCTGATACACAGAAAGGTAAATCACTTTGTGGTCAATAACAGTAGCTGACAAGGCTAATGCGTGCTTAATGCTGCTCTCAATGGCACCACCTGTTCCAGAGCTCTGTGCATGGAAGGGCCACACCTGGAGGCAAAACAAACATATCCTTACGAGCAGGTGCGTGATGTCAACATTAATAAATACACGTGGATAAGAGTGTTTCTAGGTTGCCATGATTAGCTAAGAATCATTAGGTGGAATCAAATAGGATCATCATGCCTCAGACTGTTACTTCGTTACACGACATTTAAAGTAAAGTTCGTGTAATGCCATTAGAATTCTAAAGCTTGAATTCCGTTGCTAACTTGTATAAAACTACGTGTTTTCACAAATGATTGGCATTCATACCGATAAAAATAGATGTAAGATCTATATATTCACAATCTCCTCTTGATGCCGTTATTATAGTATAGAACACTGTGTTCCTATAAACTGCATTAGACGATGAGTCATATCAGTTACCAAACGCAATTAGCATGATATCCGTGTTCACTCCACGGAACTGGTTATGAATAATTCTATTGTAAATACGGATGAATAAACCATATTAATCATCATGGAATATAGTTATCTTTTCACCATAACTGTCAGCTCGCGAGGTTGGCTTAAGACCAAGGACAGACTATAATTTTGATATATGGACTTGTTTTTTACTTATTTTCGCAGTTTTAAGCTTCAAAGTACATTAAGGTATTATTCAATCATGTTATCATGGATAGAAAAACAAAATTTTGGTTGCAAATTACATATACGTTAATTCATTGCTTCGCAGTGATACTACAGTTGATTTCTAATTGATTCCATAGAAACCCGACGACTAACACGTCTTCCTTGTTAATCAACGCACGATTCCATGTACAGAATCCTTATATCGAGGAAGCCAGATGTTGCTAGTGATCTATCACTCATGTTATATAAATCTTGAAAGAACTGACAACCGTTACAGCAGTGAATGTTTGTTTATGATACATGTAATTAAAAACAGGACATCAAAGCAAAGGGAGCATTTACATTTCTGTAACTCTAATCTTTTAGTAAATAGAATTAATTACAAGCCAAACACGCACACCACATTAGACTATCACTATCAATTAAATCCATTTCCTAAAGGCAGCTGATTCGTAAGACGCCACTAAGTTACAGCGAGGTATACTTAGTAATTAGTTCCCCACCAGGCACGAGTAATCTTAGGATCATTTCAGCATTTAATGGGCACCTGGACTGAAGATGCTAATCCCTATCCAGCCTCTTATCCCTGGTTTATCCTAAGGTCAGAGAGGCGGTGGCCTGGTTATTTTCATGCTCATAATTGTATCAAAGTCCACGGGCTAGATGATCGAAGCTTCCTCGGCACTAAAATTAACGTAAGCTTTTGTTATTGATTCAGATGAAAGATACATGAATATGATCAATAGTTTTTTTATGCTTAGAACATATTAATAGTTTATAAACATTCAGTGCAAATTGAAATCATGTTGGACACAAATTTCTTTGAAATATTTCATTTTCTACTGCCGTAGTGCAACCAAAGATGAAGGAAAAAGGAATTACTGCGTAATGATCATGGCATATTGTTTGGCTGTATTGCGGGCCTCACTAGAATAATTATTGAAATATATTCAAAACTCCTCAATTTTTCATAAAAAAATGAGAAATACCAATCGTAATTCTGAATCATATTCGTTATAATAGTTTTCAATGACAATAAAAAATTGATATTTCTATCATTGTTTCACTATCGTGCCTTCATCTTTATTTTAAATTTAGGCTTGTGTGTGTTAACAAAATCAAGATGATAACAATTTAGGACAATATATAAAGACAAGCTCAAACATTAACCAATCTCTTGAGAACGCTTAACACATTGTTTGAATTCACCCTGGCACACCAATATTTCGTCAATGTAAGTTATGTTGTTTGAATTTACTCTGGCACACCAATATTTCGTCAATGTAAGTTATGCTGTTTGAATTCACCCTGGCACACCAATATTTCGTCAGTGTAAGTTATGTTGTTTGAATTCACCCTGCCACACCAATATGTCGTCAGTGTAAGTTATGCTGTTTGAATTCGCCCTGGCACACCAATATTTCGTCAATGAAAGTTATGTTGTTTGAATTCACCCTGACATACCAATATTTCGTCAATGTGAGTTTTGTTGTTTGAATTCGGCCTGGGACACCAATATTTCGTCAATATAAGTTATGTTGTTTGAATTCGCCCTGGCACACCAATATTTCGTCAATGTAAGTTATGTTGTTTGAATTCACCCCGGCACACCAATATTTCGTCAATGTAAGTTATGTTGTTTGAATTCACCCCGGCACACCAATATTTCGTCAATGTAAGTTTTATTGCTTAAATTCACACTGGCACACCAATAGTTTGCCAATGTAAATTATACACCGATAACGATTTTCCCTTGGTATTTCCAAAGGTCAACAATCCCGTAATGTACTATAAATTGTATTAAGTAAATATTTTCATGATTTATTCATTAAGTTTATTTTAAAAGACCGAGACACATTGCTTATGTACTGCGATGTGAGCAATCTGAACTTTAGCAGTTAGTTTTGAAAGCAAAAACGTCAGCAGCTGCTTTTTTTGTAACAGCATCTCCTACTTTTATAAAATGTTTATACGAAATCAGCAAAGTTTAGTATGTTCCATAAGAATGATTTGTGAATTTGCTTAAAGGAAATGCTTTATCAAAGGTTGCACCTATTTATAGTTTTGCCGTTCTGCTAGTGCAAACTCAAACTCGCGCTTGTTGACATCAATGTGATATAAGCTGAATTAACTTGTTCATCATTTATAAGGTCAACTATAAGAAACAGTTATAACAAGTTTATCGCATCAATAGAAAGTGACACTAAACCAAAAGAGTTGAAACAGCCAGTAAAGTTTTAACTTCGGTGCTACAGTGCTTTTAGGCATTTACTGTGCGATCGTTTCATTTTTAGTAATTGTATGGACAGAGTCATATATAATGGCAGTACAGGGTAATTTATTGACAACAACCACTTGATAGTGTGTTATTTCAAGGAAAACACAAAACAACATATACAGTGAAAATCTTTGCAGAAACAAATATATGAAATACACTTAATTCATAAAACTTAATTCATGTCTATTTTTTTCTTAAGTTTTAGATCTATCGTTTAGATGATGAAAACTGGAATGTAATAAATCATTCACATATGCATTGAAATATTCAAAACAAAAGTCCCATTTGTATAAATATGAAACTTAATGACATGCAATATCTCTTTAAAAAGACTGAATGTAAATTTTTAACAAATCCCGTAAAAATACGTATACAAATGGTATAAAAACAGTCGAGACAGTGTAAAGAAAAGCACTCACCAGTTTCGAAACATCGCACAGCAAATATATTTAAAACATCACAATGCCAGAAAGATCTCCTTTACGGTCGAGTGTGATTATCACCCGCGGCAATCACCGAGTGTAGAAATAACATGAAAGCATTCCCATCAGAGCGACACGCGGCTGTCACTGCATATGACAGAGCAGCTAGTAGCAGTTAGAGGCTGATGAAGGGGTAACACAAGCCATGTGGATGCCATATGAACAGGCGTGATATGACCGAGCACGTGGATAGATGCAAGATAGAATTGTCTTCAATTATCCACCTCTCTGGTCGATGAGTCCGGAACGCACCTCATAAAGTGGTGAATATGAACAGAAAGTCGATTAATTGCATCGGAGTCGTGAGTGTATTTCCAAGTATGATTTGCGAAAAAAACAATACAATGTGATTGAGCGCTGTGCCAATTTCCTGTCAACACGAGACCTTTGGTGTAAAAGTCACTTTAAATGTAAGTGAAGATAACAACACGAACTCTTGTACTTGCTTGCAAGTCATCCTTGTACATCTTTAAGACCATTCATACGGGTTCCCTTTCCAAGGCCATATATCCTTATCCACAGTTAGCGTAAAGTCACAGCTGACAGACCTTATTTGATTGGCTTCTGCCAGGTCGTTAGATCTCTCTCACACTGCCGACATCGGGCGCTGCCAGTTATAGTACTGACTCCCTATTGCAGGCTAAGCCAATACTGATAGAACTGGAGGTTTCTCCATAGATGTTCTGATAATGCGGCTGCGCTAGCGACGCTACAATGCATCATCAACTTTAGTGATAGTACGCATTCGCCTACCTTCTCTCTCATTGTGCTCTGAGTGCAACTCAAGTCAGATTGTAGTTGATAACAATAGATAAAAAACCTTCTCTCATCTGTCACTAATAAACATAAACGATTATACACCTACTGACCAAAGCTAGAGTACTTATGTAAAGTGTATACAGTGGGGGCGAATACTGTTTTTTGGTTTTTTTTTCACAACTTCGTGTCTGAATCTTTTCAAGGGATTGAATAGCAATTGTTCTTTTGACTACATAATTTATCTTAATTCTAACTGAAATCAAGATGATAATGTCAGTGTATCAGTGTGTATTTTCATTCGAAAGCATCAATGCGGTTCGTCTCTGATATCAACTTTATTCCGTTTTTCGTAATGTTATGAATAAATATAGACTGCATCTCTATTCTGATGAAATGACATTTCTAAACCTCAGTACTAAACTTACAATTAATATCAATGAGAAACATGATTGCCTCAATGAATATATATTATATAATTACTAGTTTGCTTATACTCTTGAAAGCGGTGATAAACCCCATATCACCCCATTTTAGTAGTTTGCTTATTACGTAAACTGTTATGAGCTTTGAATGATTGATATACAAGTGAACTTTACAAGGATTTATTATTAAATTCATTAAATTATTTGCTCAAAGAATTCCCCGATGAGGTTGATGCCTTTGCCAATTCCAAATGTCATGATATTTTCGAAAGTTGAATTGCAAACAAATAGCCAACATGATAGTTAATCAATTTTACCATATGAACTCAGACAAATCACAATTAATCATACGCTTTAATAAAATTTGCAATTACCAGCATGCCAATCACAGGCAATATATGTACCAATAGCGTAGTTTACCAATTTCAGTGAAAGCTCTGGGACGGCATCCTGTCAATGGTAAAATATTCATTGGAATCAGAACCGGAGCCAAACATGCCCTACTTCTGTTCGACGGATGTTTTCAATACATCTTTTATCCCAGTAATGCATTAGCCGTTGTATCAGGGCCCAAATCTAACCATTTCCGGGAAACAATCAACATCTCAATCGAATCAATGGGAAATACTATTAGTCCATCTCAATTACTGTATGTGAACCGGTCCCAAGCCAGTTACGGTGACTGTTATATGTGTAGCTACTTTCACCATTGATAGGATTATTTGTACCCAGTCATTACTTTTGAATAGGCATGTTTCAAGCCATCAAACGTTAATAGGAAAAGGAAATTGTCTCATTTTGGAACAAGAGCTATATGTAAAGTTTCTAAGTACATGGTAAAAATATTCCCATGATCGAAATTATGACATGAACGATATCACAACTAAAATATTAATATAGATTTGTGATATTTTTCTTACCAATGCAACATATGAAAAGGCAATATCTGGGGGAACATCATGTTGTTTTCTTCACATATAAACAAAATCTTACAATACGATAATAAGCTTTCGTCTGGATAGAAGTTGCACTTAAATGGTAAACATAAACAACTCAATACGATACTATCTCCATACAAGCTACGATTTATGATATGTTACCACAGACAGGTATTAACAATGTTTCCCCCAGTGACAAAAAAGTCTCATTGTGAAAATATATACGACTTGTACATACGATATGAGGTCAGCGATTTGCGTTCTGATTGCGGAAGCAGGTGCTACTGATCTAGATAGATTTGCTGCCTTCTCGTTGAGCAAATTTAGGATCTTTAGTTTTTCATGAAAAAAGCCGACACGGCGTTGTGTGAGATGCGATCCACACCTGCGATAACACGCGTACGTTTCAACTTAAAAGACACTGTAAGCGTTTTTTATGGAAATGATATGTATTTCACGAATAGGCAACAATGTTACCAGATATATTCTTATCAATAAAAGGAACGTTCCTGAACGAACGTACGAAGTTCGGTAAGCAAGGCGAATCCAGCTCCTTATCTGATATGGCTAAACCATGTTCGCACTGATATGGCTTTACGCAGTTTTCACTTTATATGTAACATTTCTCTCCTTCAGATATTCGAAATGGATAATAAGTTTGTGTACCTCCAAATGAAACCTATCATGCATCAACTTATCTTGAATGGGAAATTTAATACAATATGCGAAACCGATTTTAAAACTTTTTAGTTTTTGTGTTTTTTGGCCTTGGTAAATTCCTGAGAAGGTTTTACATTTAAATATTCTTGGTTCTTGTTGATGTTTGGCACACGACTGCCTTTTGTCTTTGCTTTTATCAGATATCTAAGAAGATATTCCTGGAGACAAACACATCATAATAACAGAATATAACCTTTTATATCCATGTCAGACCTAATCGCAAGTGTTATCGATAGACGGTAAGCCTTCGAGGAAGTGGATAAGGATATTATCAAACACACTTCGCCAGAAAATACCATACATTTGAATCGATTTATCTCGTAACAACCGCCTTCTGTGATTGATATAGTCGCCTCTGACCTATCCCCAATCCACTAATGCGTAAAAACAGGATGCTTTTGAGATAATCAGTTTTCGGAGAGCATCTCTCCATCATAATCATTTCAATTGGTAAAAATAAATCCTTTATTGTTCGCAAACTCTTCTTGACCCACATCACATTTCAGTTTCATGTCCGATTTCTTTGAATTGTAACAAAAGCAAACATTTAAATAGGTTGAGTGTTTTGTCTCTAAATGGAACTTGATTCTATGCGTGGCACGGCTTCCAAAGGGCTGGCGGCTATCGGATAACTAATGTCTATTATCTGTCTTGGATGACCGGAAGTATCAGTCCAGATCCAATCGATAAATGTCAGTATGCAGTGGTCAAGAAGTCCGTTCTGTTTCTATATTTCACACTTCACTTAGCCGACATCATGTCTGTTGGAAATGGTGACAAATGGTAATATACTACGTCTTAAAGAAAGTCATGCTTGAAATTAGAAGATTGCTGATCTAGGGGAAAATGTAGTGGGTAAAAGAAAGTATAATACCGGATTGCATCTTGTTTAAGATATTTTTGAATGTTGTTAAAAGCGTCAGGAGATGTTGTCACTCATTTAATATTTAATATGCATCATTAATATTTTACATGTGAAAATTCAAGTCAGTTGATTCTATAATGTTAATTGTGTATCATCTATTATATAAATCAATGTGTGTCAATGGTCAAAAACATCTGTAAACAAACATCTTTCCAAGATAACAACACATTGAAGTAATTTCCAGTGAGGTTTAAGATCTTACTCGTATCCTGACGCTTTCCAATTATCTTACATACCTTGACACAGCACGAGTTACTTCTGTCATTTACATTTGTTAAAATAACATTTTCCTCCGTATCAAACACTAATTATGACGAACATTTGTCAAACCTCTCACTATACATCCACAGATGACAAATATAACAAAAGATGGATATAAAGACACGTCACGGTACCATAGCTGGTCTTTAACACAAACGTATGTGTGTTGTCAAAATCGATCCGAATTTGTATTAAACTCTGAAAACAGGCGTCAAACAGCGGCAGATATTGTCAATGTGTGGGCGTAATTGGGCTGAGATTAAATCTGTAGCATACGTATTGTTACGGGTTGTGTTAAGAAGTGGGGGTTTTCTTTGCCATTATCGTCCCCGAAAACAGGTCACTTTATATCTTTCTCTGCAAAATAGTTCCCTAGAGTTTAACGCTCTAAATTTCCCGATGCGCCAAAAGCTTCCAATCACTGTACAGTTTATGGCTGGTCTATTGATCCAATCAACGCCCTCCCGTATATTCGTGCGTCGCCTTAAAACGAACAAAATTACTCTCATTTCTTATCGATCAACTTTTTCTATCTCGTCGTTTCTGTATTTTATAATTCCATAAATGTATAGAAATCTTGTTACAACACATCATGCCATTTGTTCTCCTAATCTTTCAATGCTAAACTTGTTTTTGATTTTCATCCTTGTATTTTTGTTTTAGGTAAATGTTTTATTGTGCACGAATGATATTTTTCATTGTGCACGAAGGTTGATCCTAGATTATACAAGACTAAACTATATATCTCGTTACCATATTTACTTAAAACGTAGCATCAGAATGTACGTCTAACAAGTGTTCAAGTTGTATAAGCAAAATGATTATGAAACCCTTCTTCTTTCTTACATGTCCCTCGTAATTCACAAAAACGCTCATTTTGTGAAACCCATCAGCCTCAAATTACAACCGAATGTTTTGACCTTTACAAACTATGTATATGACTTACAATTTAAGTATTCACTTGAAAGTAACATCGAATTATGAGCCAATATACATAATAACGCATACAGTTTCTGAGTACACATTTAAAACGCTCAAAATGCTGGAAAAAAGCTAGCAGTTAAAAGCAAAATTTAAAGGAATCAATACGTGATATGTTCTGTATGACAAACATGCTTAAACACCAACAAAGAACCAGAATCTAAAGTCAAATAGCCTTATTTATTGCACAGTAGAGAACCTCTAGTGAGTAACGCCTGACATTTGAGAGAAGCGTTCCTTGATTGGCGTGTGCTATTCATAGAACAGGGACTTTCAATATTTTACTAAATCCACTAAATCAGCGAATTTTATGTGTTAATTAACAGGAAACTCTTTTGTAGCAAAGGCTGCTTTAAAGGAAAGTGTGTTATGTTTATTTGAAGTTTGCTTACTTTCTAGGAATAACCTCTACAGAGGGTTTGCTTCCGAGAATACCCCCGTGTGTTTTAATTTGAAAGGAAGCCTTATAGCTGGTTGATAGTTGAACGTAAGCGTTTAAGTAGACTAAGAATTATTTGTCAGGTCTGCAATCCAATTTCGATCACTCAACAAGCATTTTTATAAATTAAGTTAATGTTTTCATATAAGGGATTGCAGGATTTGAACCAGGAACTCTTCGCTTTCTAAGCCGAACGTATTACCAATGAGGACTATCTGAACGAGCTTGCTTGAATTCTTCTATTTATAGTCACGATAGTCTGAGTCGTTATAACGCCACGAAGGTAGACATTCTCTCTATAACGCTCGATTTGGGAATTGATAAATTATAAAATGTTAATCTTAACGTTTGACGGTTTATTAATTGGAGGAAATATTACTCTTCGGTTTTCTGTTCTCAGAAAAACCTAAAGGTCGGGATAACCCCTCCTTGCAGTTTTATTCTGCGAGCACAAGACGCCAGGGCGATGTTATCTTCACAAAAACACCTGTTATGCCTCGTGTGAGAAGGTTTCGATCTGATTCTAGTGTAATGCTTTAAAATAAATGTTTTAAATGTATGAGATGGTTGACCAAATGTGCGAGACTGTCTGACATTTCGTTAGAAATGAAAGTGTCAAAGGCTTACTTATTTAAAGCTTATACCATGCTTGACCATGCAACCATACCATGTGCATTCATTCCTTGTGACGTCACAATCACCTGACGCAATAATCCGGTTTTGACAGTTGCGAGTTACGTTCTGTTGCAAAGACAGATATAACATATCTTATCACTTCCCACCTGCCTTTGTAACAAGTAAATACATTCTTCTCCCTAACACAATCCGTACATTCACCGGAAAGACTGCATTTTAATAACTACGAGTCCTCAAGCTTGTTCGCTCCGAGCGTCTCGCAAACGGCGGACATTTTGAACGTCGTTTGATATGCTAATTAGGGTTATTCCGAAAGTGCGGATTCCGGTTAAGTCAAATGTTCTTATACATGTGTTGTGCCTCTATCGATGAATAACAGCAACACATTTGGTATAAAATCGCTACGCTACGCGATTTTATACAATGTGTTGCTGTTATACATCGATAGAGGCACAAAACAGGTAAAACAATCCTTAAATAGCGCCAATGCATTACTGATTAAAAGCGCTGTAGTCTAGAGCCTACACACTATGTTACGTGACACTTGGCTGAGCAATTGAATCTTCAAATTTGTATTGAAGAAAGCATGTGTCTGACGTGTTCAAATTTCCGTAGGCAGATTGTTTCCAAACAGTGATCCGGGTACGAAGAACGATCTGTCACCGAAGCTCTTGTTGTTGATATTTCCATCATGTTGAATGGTTGATTGCTGATTGCAAGGGGACTAGTGCGGTTGTGTATTTGATTCTGTTCTCACCTGGAAATCACCGAAGTGACCTCAGCGGAGTGCCATGTTTGAGTTCACCAATTCGATTAATTATCTTAACTGCTTTGTTCTTTTGTGACATGCAATCGATTTTAACTTTTTGTCAACATATACTTGGATGATATACCTATCCATCACAACTCACGAACCAACCAATACTGTGAATTATGTCTGCAATTGAACGAAAGCTGATTTTCACGCTCAAAGTATCCATGTCGACACAAGCTTTATCCATTTTCTTAACTAATCTATTTGGAAGTATTATGTTATTAGAAATTATAGTTGTAAGATGTAAGTTAGATTTGACACTCGACAATAGTTAAAGGTCATCTCAAACCAAATACGGTGTACATAATGCTCTTTGTAATGTATTTGCACATGGACCACAAATTCAGAGAGACACAAGTTAATTGAGTTTGTGACAGCAGTTTTTACAACTTCAGCATGATATGCGGGAAACCATGTTGCTATAGAGTAAAGCGGGAAATAATAATGCGTTATTGCTTATTGACCGTAAATGCTGTAAAATCAATTTTATGCAATAAAATGGTTGTTTTTGTTTTGTTTGTTATGTTGTTATTTCAAAAGACGTTTTTCACGACATAGTCTTGCTCATTATAGTAGTTCCGTCCGTGGTTTAATTGAAGATAAGCAAACTTCCAGATAAGGACAAACGTGACTTAATGGTATTTTTAATAGATTATAATCAATTATTAGTGAACATTTGTTTTTTACAGTGCACAGTTTAACAAACAAAATGTAGTTATCCTTCTGGGCCTAGATTTTCGAAGCTCTCTTAGTGCTAAGATAGTCGTAAGTCAATGTTAATGTATGGTACTTACGACTATCTTAGCACTGGATAATAATTGGAAAAAGTAACTTAAGCACGCCTTGAGAGTGATAGATATCCACAATGTTGTCATCCAAACTGATATTAAAGGAGCAGTGATCGAAAAAGGTCCAGCAAAAAGGAAATACATGTTATTTGTTTCGGGAGTCAATTTTCAAAATGAGTATGAAACTTTTCAAAAGATGAAGATGATACATTGACGCTGAAAAGTTCAAAGCAATCAGATTAATAGTGTCTATCACTTGTCTATGACGGAAGTGTCTGTCCAGATTCCATCATTTAATCATATCATATCGTAATGAAAGAAACCTTCCTTGACTTTGCATGTCGCATATCGTAGCCTTGTAAATTCTTTAAGTACACAAGACTCTGACAGATGTTCTTATTTAACTTCATGTTGGAGGCAGCTCCAAATGATAAAAGTCCTTGAGTACATGACTGCCAGTCTAAAGGCTATGTGACTTACGATTTTCCAACGTAAAACCTTTTGTTTAATTTGACAGCTTGTTTTTATGGGACAGTGGTGATTATTCAACATAACTTACAAGCTAAATTACTTGGCAATTCTTGTGTCATGAAAAGACTATATCGATTGAAAGTTCTTATGGTTAACTTGATAACTTCTGAAAGTTGCATGTTTAATGTTTTACTTTTGAATTTAAGCACTTTGAAGAGTTGAATGGTCGTTAATTCAAGAAATCAATTGAATCAGTCCACTTTTCTATTTTTATTGTACAAGTCGTTTTATCTCAATGACGGTGTCATGGTACAGAAAACTATATTGAAAACTGTAATTTAATAATATTGCATTCTTATAAGCGCCTAATGTCCAACCAATGCTGCTCAGTGGCGTTGTCCAAAGAAAGAGAGGTTATAGTAAGTAGCTAACTGGCTCCTAAATGTTTCTAAAGTGGGTACTGATCTCAGGTCTTCTAAACTGCAGTCGCACTGAAAGCTCTGTCTCCCATGGAAGTTCTTGTTGCTGGAGTTTTCAGGTTGTATCTTTTCCTAGACCTCAAGACAGACATCAGAACAGTATATATTCACAAAATGTAGGAGACTTTTAACCGTCAACTGATCAGCGGAGACTTTAGTAATAGATAAAAATAGTCTTAAACTGTTTATTCCTTTATTTTCTGTCGATAGTTTTACTATGTACTTGTATTCATTGGATTACATTCATCACTGTCGCATATGCAGGCTTTATTCATAGACCTAGGGATGACTAAATCAGTGTATTGCTTTAGTTCAAAAGTTTTTAGTTCAACATGGTCATTTTATAACAGACAGGGTAGACATTCACAATTTTAAAGTTCGGCCGGCACACGGTTAAAACACTCTCAATATTCAGAATATCAGAATCTACACAGGTAAGCTCATGCATAATCATTTTGACCTAACTTTTCATATGCCTTTTCCATGTGAGATCATTTAGAACATTACTGATTTGGGATTATATTGTACTTCATCAATTGAATTACTGCGACAATTCTCTTTACCAGTTGCAAGCAAAACCGCGATCATTTGTGGTATACATAATCAAAACAGTTTCGGCCATGCGCATATGGTCATATCTTATTTGACTGGTAGCAAAGTTTTTTTTTTTTTTTTTTTTTTTTTTTTTTTTTTTTTTTTTTTATTATTCTTTTTTGTGGTACATATGGTTACATGCGATTTTCGTTAACATACAACATGATAGTAGTAACAGGATACAGTATACATTTTGATATGGACAACTTGATAGTTTGATATGGACAACTTGATAGAATTGGTAACATAGGAAAAGGTATGAACTTCCAACCTTTTTTTCATAATTCAGTGATAAGGTAAAGGTATATGAAAACAAAGGTATATGCGAAGACAGTTTTGTTAGTCATTAAACAGCAAGTGGCAGGTTGACCAAAATTTCATAAATTTTGAGTAACTGCATGTTGAGAAAGCATTATACTTATCAATATTATATGTTTTCTTAATGTCATTTATAATGGAGTTTAAATTTGGTGTTATTCCATATTGTTTTGTTTTGAATAGGTTGTACTTAACAGTTGTGATTATCGTGTTCAGTACTCTGTTTCTGTTTTCAGGATATCCTAAGCAAATGTTACGTTTGGACAGATCAATGTCAGCTTGGGTACATGTCTCTATCCATTCCTTAAGTTTTGTCCATATATCTTTAACAATAGGGCAATCGAAAAAAAGATGACAGATGGTTTCTTTTTCTTCCTCACAAAAGCTGCATTTATTTTCATCTTTGAATTTCATCTTATACAAAAGTTCGTTTGTCGGAAGAATTCTATGTAGAATGGAATATTGAAACCATGTTGTTTTTTAGTTTAGATTTGATACGAATGGCATCTTGTTTATTTGATTCCATTCAAATTCATCGATTTTACAATTTAAATCTTGTTCCCACTTATTTCTGTATTTATGTAAACTCGCTGTGTTTTCTGACTCCTGTAGTATATCATAAAAAATTCGACATCCTTTTTTCTTTGTAGCTATGTTTTCGATAAAATATGGGATATATGGCATATTTAGTTTTGTTTCGATGTTGATTTTTGCTTTGACTGAATATGATTTTATTGCCCTGATAATACCAGCGTATTCAAGGAAGTTTGTTTTACATTGGTACTCTTGAATTAGTTCTGAATATTTGAAGAAGTTCCCTTCACTATTGACTATGTCATTTATTGAATATATGCCAACGTTTGACATTTTTCTGTAATGTACTGGTGTGTTATTGATTTTGATATTTTCATTATTCCATAATGGCTGGGATAGGATATCAAATTGAGTCTTTACGGTTTTCCCCTTTTGTATTATGAACTTTCCCCATGCTTTTAAAACATCTTTCCAAAAATCGTTTGTTCTCGGGGTACATACGTGTTCCATTATGGTTGCTGCACTATATTGATAGAAATCTCTATATGCAGGGGATATATTTATATTAAAAAGCTTTTTTAACTTTGAGTTGTTATCACAGTTGAAGAGTCTTTTCACCCAACTTATTTTTTGCGAGATGATTGTATTTCTAATATCCGGAGCTCTAATCCCACCCTCATTGTAGTTACTAGCTATTAGTTTACGTTTAATCTTATCAGGTTTTCCTTTCCAAATGAAATTAAAGCACAGTTGTTCTAGGGATTTTATGATTTTTTCACTAGGATTAGGAAGAACTGTAAATATATTATTTAATTTTGGTAAGATAAGACTTTTTAAAACTGTTATCCTACCAAGTGGGGTCAGGTCTCTTCCAAGCCACTGGTTCATGATGATCCTAATTTTTTTAAGCTTATCTTTGTAATTTCTCTCGACCATTTTTGCCAAGTTATGCGTAAAAGTTATGCCAAGGATAGTAAATTCCGTTTTTGACCAATCTAATTTGTAGTCTTTGCAAAGCGTCTTTTTTGAATGTTTTAAGGAACCTATCCAGATAACTTGTGTTTTACTTGTGTTTATTTTAAGACCAGAGAAAGATGCGTATTGAGCCAATGTCGCTTGGAGGCATGCTTCCGACCCGTCAAGTGTTAACGATGTATCGTCTGCGAATTGTGTAACGAGATATTCGCTATCACCTATTTTAATTCCCTTTATCTTTTCATTATTACGTATCATTATGCTAAGGATTTCAGCACAGAGAATGAATAAATATGGCGATAATGGATCTCCTTGTCTACATCCACGTGTAATTTCAAAGAAATCTGATGAAAAGCCATTCACAAGGACGCTTGAGTTGATGTTTTTATAAAATGTACATATCCAATTTTTGATAAATGGACCAAAATTGAAAAATTCAAGAACCTTCTGAATAAATACCCAATCGACAGAATCGAAAGTTTTTTCGAAATCAATAAGTAAGAGTAGGCCCGGTATTTCCATACATTCTGCATATTCCATGATATCATAAATTTGCCTTGTACATTCTCCGATAAATCTATTTGACATGAAACCTCTTTGATCTTCATTTATTATTTTTGGAAGTACCTTTTTAATTCGATTGGCTATTGTAGCGGACGCTATCTTATAGGATACATTTAGTAAAGATATAGGTCTCCAGTTTTTTAAAAACTGTTTTGGTTTATTCTTTTTTGGTATACATGTTATTAGGCCCTGTTTCTGACTGATTGATAGCTCGCCTGTCTTATATGACATGTTTAAAGATCTGATCAAATAGATATGCAAGTCCAACCAAAAGAATTTGAAGAATTCTACTGTGAAACCCGATGGGCCGGGACTTTTCTCATTTTTCATATTTCTTAGCGATTCTAAAACTTCCTCATACTTTAATTCCCCTTCGAGCATGTATTTATCAGAGTCACTGAGTTTTGGGACCTCACAGTTTTTAAAGTGTTCTTCTAAATTAATTTGCGAACAGGTTTGTTTTGTATAAATATTTTTATAGTAGGTACTTGTTTCCTTTATTATTTCTTTTGTGTTTGTTATTATTTTGTTTTCTCGTGTTTGTAGTTTCGTTATCGACTTATTTATATAGTTCCTTTTTTCTAACGATAGAAAATATTTTGTCGGTTTTTCTCCTTTTTCCTTCCATTCACATTTGGACCTCATTATTACACCTTCAGTTTTTACGCTAATTATATTTTCCATCTTAAGATTAGCTTTATTTATTTCCTTTAATATTGCCTCTTTTTCATCAGTGCTACGGCTATTGTCTAATGTTTTATTTAAATCCTCTAGTGATTTGATTAATTCATTTTCAGTTTTTTCCATTTTCTTTTTTCGTTCCGATGAATATTTGATTGTGAAACCTCTTATCATGATAAGTAGCGTTTCAAAAAACAATTGATCGTTTATTTCAAACAGTGCTTTTCCTGTATCATCTGATCCTATTTGGTATTGTTGCTTTGTGGTATTAACAATATTCTTAATTTCTTTAACGTAGTTTTTATCGTAGAGAAGCGAGTTATTAAATTTCCAAAAACCTTTTCCTCTTTCAACTTCCTTTAATTTCAAAACGACCCAGGTTATTGAATGATCAGATTTATAAGCGGGTTCAATATCTGCATTTTCGATGGACGGTTCTAAATCTCTTGACAATAGGAAAAAATCCAACCTTGATTGTTTGATGGGTTTTGTTTGTCTCCAAGTATATCGTTTACTGTTTGGGTTTAAGTAGCGCCATGGATCAATAGTATTGTATTCTTCAATAAATGACAATATAACGTCTCTTGCTTTTTGGTTATTTACGTGTTTATAATTAAATAAGTCCAACTCGGGGTTTTGAACAAGGTTCCAATCACCACAGATAGAAAAATAGTCAGAATCGAATTCTGCAACAATATTAAAAATATTTTCATAAAATGAAGGGCTGTCCACATTAGGACCATACAATGTTATCAAAGAAAAAGTCCTCTCCCAAATTTCAAAATTAAGTGCGAGGTAATTACCATTAACTTCATCCTGTTTTATGTCCAGCATCTTTATATCTATTTGTTCGTTAAATATTATGGCTACGCCACGAGCATTACTTTTAAAAGAGCTGAAGTAACATTTAGTTGAGTCCCATTCATTTTTAATTTCTTTTTCAAGATCTGACGTGAAATGGGTGTCTTGAAGACAATAAATATCCGCCTTTTTTCGTTTAAGATTTGCACATACCTCCAAGCGCTTTTTCTTGTTGTTAAGTCCTTGGCAATTCGAAATGACAATTTTAAGATTACCGTTCATGTTGAGATGTTATCGTGCAGTTGTAGCTGTAGTTACTGATTATAATTAAAGCATGAATATGTACCTTTACAAATATAATGGAAAAAGGAAAAGATAAACAAAAAAAGAGTAACAGACGAAGAGATATGTACAAAAGGAAAGAAAGAGCATTGGTCGTTGTGTCGTAACTGCGAGGATGCGTTAATGATTTCTAGAAGCCGGTAATAACAGGTAAAAGGCTCGTGTTTAGCGTGCGCGTGTTTGTTTCAAAGGGCGAGTAAGTCGTGCATCGTTATATCATGACTAGTGTTAAAGGTGGTATTCTTCAGATTGGTGTTTGTGTTACGGTGATTTTCTGTGTGGTTGTGAAGAGTTTAAGTTGTAAGTATAATATGTATGTTTTATTATCATATGTAATACTATAAAATAATACCTTTGTTTACACTTATATACATAATTGAATAGTTTTCAAAACCCAATAATATTAATAACATACTTATGAATATATTGAAAATATATATGAAGTGTTACCATGAAACTGACAGATAATTACAAAGATTAATAGATTATTAAATATATATACAAAAAGTTATATATGTGCTCATACATATATGTAATAATTTAATTGACCTACAAAGATACCACACATACTAAGTCTTATGTATACACATACATAAAACTAGTTTCTACCTTAGTAATGGTTGTAAAATTGTTATCATACTTAAGCATTGTTCATGATCACCAAATATAATTGTGAGCACAAACATATATGCATTTGCAACAAAGCTCATGTACATATATAAGATACATACACACTAATACATGCATATACATACATACATGCATACATGCACATATACATACATACATGCACATGTGCATACATGCACACATACATACATACATACATACACACATGCATACATACATACATACATACATGTACATACATATTTTACCACACAACCACACAGACATACAGACATACTCACATATATCTACAATGAAATAGAAATTTTTCTGTCATTAGTTGTCCACTATTTTATGAAATCTAGTTGAGTTTTTGGTGTGTCATAAAGCATATAGGAAATTGAATAAACCAAATAGCATATGTACCTATAGATATGAATGGACACAAGTGAAATGAATAAAGAGGGTTGTTTTCACATGTTTAGTCAAGTGAACACATTTACATATACACACTCATACCTGTACAAATATACACACACAAATACATATATACTAATTGTGTATGTTTGCTTATATAGAAATATTTTGTAACTAATTGTTCCCAAATTCATTGTAAACCTGTTAAATTTGGTGTGTCATGGACATTGTAGGATATTGAGTAGACTTATCAGCATATGCACCCAGCTACACCTTTGAATGGACACATGAACAAGAGGGCTGGGTATACATACACATACATACACATACATATATACATATACATCCACACACATATATTCCCACATTAACATACATACAGTTTAGTGTACAAATACCTTAAGGCACTTAAAACACAGTTTTCAAATGTATGTTCAAGACACTTTTTGAATCATCTATTAGAAACAGTGTTGTATTCTCTTTTGAAAAAGCTTATCATGACAATGATTTATTTAGTTTATGTTTTTATCTTTTACAGCTCCTTATTTTACATTAATTTTCATATAGAAAAAGATGGATTTAGTTGTTATGATATTCCAAATGGAACATGTTGTTCTAGGTCATGTATATACTGACTCATAGGGATGAACTGAGGAACAATAGGTTCACTCTTTAATAAAGATAGTGTTATTTTGGAAAACCAATGTGGCTTTAAGGGATTCATTGTTTGATGAATATTCAATACTGACGTAGAGCGGTTGGGATTTCAACATGATGAAGTTTCCAAGCAGAGTTGGGTTCATTTGGTTTCTTTACCTCTAAAACCAAATCAATACCTTTGATCCTTACTCTAGTGTATAGGTCAGAGTTTTTTCTCAGTTCATAGGCAGTCTTATTCAGGTAGGCTCTGATCCTCTTCATGGAAATTGGGAGATCTGTCTGAATGTTACAGCCCGTACCGTACAGCTTTGATTTTGCATTGAACACAGCATTCTTGTCATTCATGTTTAAAAACGAAGCGATAACGATTGGGGGTCTCGGATTTGCGAAATGAGCATCAGCATATCTTGGTTTGGGAATGCGATGCACTGTTTTGAAGCTGATATCGTTTACAAATGACTCTGCAAGTTTCAGTTTTGTAGTTAAAAGGTCACGAAGTACTTCTTCTATGTTTTCATTTGGTGTTTCGTCGATGCCATGGAAAATGAGGTTTTGTTTTCTGTCATGAAAGTCCTTCTGTATAGCCTCTCGTCGAAGCATACCACATTTTAAGTCGAGATCTGCTTGTAAAAGTGTCATTTTGTCGGACAGCTTGTCAATTTGAGAGTTTTGCATTTCAGTTACTGTTTCAAATTCGTCAACGCGATTTTTGATCGAAGTGACCTCCGCCTCTACTCTGTTGATTGACGATTGCAGTGTATTATTTACCTCGTCGATTTTCTTAAGAACTGATTCTTTTGAATCAAGGATTAGCTGTCTAATGTCTTCAAGATTAACTTGATTAATGTTCGATCTCGTCCCACCCGCCGGTCCCTGTTCCTTCCCTTTCTGTTGTGACATGGTCCCCAGTTTTCGCACACCAATATTGAAAACGTTTTTTTGAGCCTTTGATTTATAAATATGACGGTATATTATCAATCAGTTTATACACATATCATAAAGTGACAATATACCTTACTGTTTCGGCTTTAGGATTTTGGATGTTGATGGTTTTCGCATCCTTTTAGTCGGAGCGTGAATCAGCTGCCTGTGTTCGCCATACCCGACCTTGACCTCTAGCAAAGTTTATGTTCTTTACAAATGAGATAGGAACTATAAAAGCAAATCACACGTGGTTTGAAAGTTGGTTATTATGCTTATGCTATTATCAGTTCCGTAATTTAAAAATATAATCCTCATCAGTCAAGGAGTATGTACACGATGTTACAGCTTTATGGCCCTATGCTTCTGCAAAAGAAGTCGAAAGTACATATAGTTTCCGGAAAGACGGATGGACGGACACAATGCCATGATGTCATAAGCCCGGATGGCAAAATGTACTAAACATTTGAGTACAGATACATTGGACACAGATATTTGCATAAAAACTTAGAATTAAAAGACCTTGCACAAAAATCATTCAGGTATTTTTTCTTGGTAAAGGCACGATTTGAGTTGGTAAGTGCGATCAGTGCCGGTGGTGGGGGTTCGATTACTGTTAAGGACTCTACACTTATTCAATAATTTGTACCATTGCAAAATGTGTAATCCCAAAAGAAACATTGTAGTAGTCATACGATTTTAATGACATATGTATGAAACCTGGTTTTTTTATTAAAGGGGCAGTAGCACGTTTTAGGGGGAATATAATGTCAGGAAAATGAAAATAAATGGTTTCAATTGAAAGACAAGGTCTTTATACTAAATGAAGCAGTATTGTAACATGACTTCGGTAAATACTCGTGTCTGATTGGTTGATTTGAAGGATTTCCCAGTGTTAAATGACAATGAACACCCGCAAATTGGCTGAGGCGAATCACCGCGAAAGGATACATTATTTGGTCCGCCTCAACATTAAAATGTTCTGATTCTCCCAATATTCGTGCCCGATTCACATTTTACTGTTGTTGTTGTCATTTTCTAACTTGCCCAATCCCGTAGATGCCAAAAATCCTTTTCTATTTGCTTTAGTTTTATGTAATTAAACTTTCTTAATTGGTTAAGTTTCTCCTAACTTGCCGCCTTGTGCCATGCGGCCGGTTTCTTTCGAATGCCGTTCCCATGGCACGACGTCACAAAGGCCAACGGTTATGACGTCATAACGATCACGTCATCGTCACAATGGTCTAGGCTAGTTTAAGATATTTGTTCACCCGGGTTTGTTCCTGTTAGTTTATGAATTATATAACTGTTTTCTCTCTCATAAATGTCACAGTGAAAACCATAAGATCTCATCTTTATGAGTGCAACTGGTTTGCAATATAAGAACACTATTTTAATGTCTATAACACTTGGAATTCCTTCTTCTTTATAGCTGCGAACACCTATAACAATAATGGATCAGTCGTTAGATCCTTTCAACTCAGAGTTCCCTACGCAAAAATAGAGTTCGCTCTTAAAATGCTTATAACTAACGGTCATGTTACAATATCGATAAATAGTTGCGTTTGTAAAATTTCCGGGATTCATTGTTATTCAATGACGCTGTCGGTTTTAAACTAAATTTGCGGGTGTTGAATAACAATGAATCCCGGAAATTTTACAAACGCAACTATTTATCTTCTAAATAAATCAAATGATTAATGTAAAGTTCAGCCATGTGATTCCTCTTCCTTACACAAAATGGATTAAAGGTATTCAAACAAAATGGCCGCCAAAATTGACTTCTTGTGAATCTTTATGATTTGTTCTCTAACTATGGATAAAAAAAATTTGTAATGAGATTTTTGACACAATCAATATAATACATTTAACATTAAAATACAATCATCAGTGAGAAATTTAGAGTATAAACTTTTTAAAATACTATTAACATATATATTGACAGTACTATACACAGGGGCGGAGAAAGGAACTTCCAGAGCATATAAAGAATGCCTAAATAATAATACTGTTTTCGTGTCTCCCTTATCAATCCTTTCACAGGTTATACTAATGTTGAAACAAAAGGACATGCTCGTCAACATTTCCCGCGAAATAAGTTTTAATTGAAGCTTCTAATATTGTCCTACATGAGCCGTAACTCTGTGATATGTAAGTACATATGTCTTATTTTCGAGCTCTATCAGGGCATTGGTAAGATACAGACACACAGCACACACGTCTGGTTAACCTATCTTGCGTAGTTTCTGAGAAAAGTTGTCCTCTTTGACGACACCTTCGAACAGAGTCCGAAAACATGGAACAAGGGCACTAACTCCGCATAAATAATGTTGCGGTTCTCATTTTCGAACTTCATGAAGGTATTGCTGCCATGAAGACACACAGTAGTATGGTTAACCTATCTAAATAGTTTCTTAGGATGATTGAACCCTTTGACGACACCCTCTAACAGAGTAAAAAAACGGAACATGGGCAATAACTCCGTTAGAAATAATTTTGCAGTTCCGATTTTCGAACTTCATCAAGGGATGAATTCTGTTAAGGAGGTTCGTTCAATTGTTCTACTATAACGGCGCGCTGAGCGTCCCGCCTTGCCTGACAGACACACAATTCTTCTCATCGCTTCACGGAAAAAAAGACTACTGAACAGACCATTGTGTCACTTCCTTTTTCAAATCGCGATTATTTATATGGATCATTTATGATATTAAAGATGTTAATTTGATTAAAAAAACAACATGAAATGTATAGTTCGATAAAATATTATTTTACAAATTACAATTCTATAGTGAATCTTCCCATGGTTGAGAAATTCAAATTCCGAAGCGATAGCACAGGTTTTTTTCTACATTACATCCCATAAGCTACTTTTTTCACACTTTGTATCACATTGCATCCTTAACATCATCGGTGCACCAAGGCAACCAGTGTTTCTCATTTCTCAATAATTCACTATTTTAAAAATATTTCTCTGTGTGTGTGGGTTTTTTTAAATTACATTTCAATGTACGGCTACAGTGCAGGAAATCACATTGAATTTTTACTTGTTTTTCATCCATCGAATTGTGAAATGAAATTACTGCAGTGAATAGAAAAACAATATTTCATGCGACAATATCATTAAATTTTGTTGAATACCCTGAACAGAATTTTATTCTTCCGAAATGTAGAGAACGTTTAAAAAAATTGTGTTCTGATTCCTTCGTCCATGTTTTCTTAAGTTTAAACTTTTTAGGTAAAATTTATCTTCAACAACTTTCCTCACATGTTGTTCACAAACCCATTTGTTAGACATGTGACTTGTAAATGTCAACCAAATTGTATAATTTCATGTAAGAATACAAACAATGATTTTCTTTAAATGTCTTTTTGAAAAAAAAGTAGAATGTATCATTGTTACAAATGGATTCGTATTGAGCTGTTAGATTGAAAATGTCAATGAAAATATGAAATAGATTTTTAATGTTTTAAATTCTTAATAAAAAATGGAAAAAATGCATTATAGAGCATTACCAGTTTTTTTCTACCGGAAAAGTTTATACAAAAATATTTAATAATATATAAAAAATTACTCCGCATAAACTCTTCAAAATATGTACATATTTGTGAAACAACCACTTGTGACAATTTGTCATCACAAACTGTCTAAGGGAGATAACTTGCTTAGCATGAGCTGTGGTCATGTGGAGTTGACGCGAGTCTGTTTAATAATGAAATCTTGATGATTTAAATGATACCAATTTATATAGATTTGAATATGTAGGTCATACTATTATAGTATGAACTATGTTCATGAATAATTGTACACGCTATTTGTGCGATTTTATGGGATTTGCATAAGAAATTAAGACATGCGGTCGAATAGAAATGATGAAATTAAATTTGCTGTTACACGGTTCCGGTTGAATAGCCGGATTTTGCACAAGATGGAAGTCATTTATATCACATAAATCATCAATAGAAAACTACCGTATTTCCTCTTATAGGGGTCAGGGCTCTTGTAAACATTAAGGGATCTCACCCTCTGCGCTTATTGGCGGCCCGGATATTATTTGAGGCCCGGCACCAATTAGAGGAAGTACTGTATTTCAAATGAATTCCGTTGAATTCATTAGACTTATCGATAAGTAGGTTATAAAACCGTTTGTCCTTTATGTACTGAACAATCGATACTTGTGTACGTAGTTGCAAATTTATCACTCGCACTTGTAATAAATTCACCGCCAGTTCTCATTTAGAGACTGATTAAAGCAACTTAAATTTAAATTACCGTTCTAATGTTTAAAAAAATTCAGTCATGATTGAGATATTGGTTTATGTGTACATGTATATGGATATGGGTGTAATTTGAGCCGAACGAACGAGCTGTTTTACTACACGGACATATGTAGTATATTGATAAATAACTATTAATAATATCTTATTAAAAACATGCGTCTCAGATTGAAACAATATATATAAGTAACAGTCCCCCCTCCACGTCAGTCATAAAATCCCTGTGTATAGCGATATACATAACAGAGTGTCCCCAAGCATGCTTTGTAAAAACTTAGTTGCTAGAACAGTGGTGCTATCAACATTTTATGACTTTATCCACCTCTGTGTGGAGAGAATGGTTGTTTGTCGAAATAGACATGGTTTTGAACTCCTTGTTTTAAATTTGACAATCAGAGTACTTCGGTCTAGGGATTCAGTCTGGCCGGAAATTTGTTGAGTTTGGCTCCTGCTCGTCTGTCCTATCGTATATGGGACGTGGTATTGTTAAAAATATATTGTATGTCCTTATAAATATTGATTATTTTCAATTTCCTTTGAGAAAAACCTACATGATAATGTGCCAATGGCGGGTCATGTTGATGACTATCTCTTCTTGTTATCAAGTCACAACTATGATGAACAGTTAGACAAATAAAAGTCATCAGTTAACAGTTATTTTCAATAAGCTGTGTAAGGATGTGTAAAGAATCCCACCAAAGTGTCATTTGACATCGAATACATCAATGAGATTGACATAAGTTACAAGTATCCGAGGCTCACAAAGATTGTCAAAGTTGTCAAAGCATTGGGATGCTGATATGGTTATTATTCCAATGTGATGCCATATACTATGATGTAACAAATATTTGAGTTTATGTGCTTGACAATGGTACGGCATGGTGTAAACTTTGAAGTGATATCTCTCTTTCAAAAACTTTCATCAATTAGAATATCATACATCTGTATACTTGAATCTACATTAGGTAATTAAAAATGTATTAATTTGTACAATCAGTGTCATGTTAAAACAGAAATGAAAAAAATCGAAAACGTTTTCTTGCTTCTAATGTATTTAACTGCATTACCATTATCCGACGACGTTGCTTGTTGCAATTTCTATATTTGTCTTTGGTTGCCAGACTTCGATGCGTCAGCCCTTGTCTTCCAGTGACACATGTTATCAATTATGTGGTCCTCAGTTATATTCATTAATTGTCAAAGACGTACCAAAACGTTTTTTCAATTTGCTTTTATATATATATATTTTTTATGTTTTAAAAAAAGGGGGTTTTCACATTTCTAGCAAGACAGTTGTAAGAAAACACACATAACTGTATGGTTGGTATTTAATCTTCTTTGCTCTTTTTATTCTGATTATTCTTATTATTTGTGTTGATATGGTATTATTTTCTTAATGTTAATCATGTGACAAAATACTAGGGATAAAAGATGCGAATGAATGTGCTTTTTTTGTATCATGCAACAGTGACGCTCATGACCTTTGAAAATCTAAATGTTTATACTTTTTGAATAACGAAATAAATGTCTTGAAGATAAACAACCTTACGACAATCATGTGATAAACTATCTGATCAATTCTGAGGTCTCTTCGTAGGATGTCTCTTCTGTATTGTCTTTTTTAACATTAAAGTGATGGACTTGCGAAATATGAACGTAATACAAGCTTTCAAAATAGGCAGGTATTTTCAACACGAAAATGCAATCAACGGCATAATAATTTCAAACTGCATTTGCAATGAATCAGCAGGCATCATAAATCTTAACATGTGATTCCCACAGGAAAGCACTTAAAGTATTGTTTGTTCTGAAACATAAAACTTTGGAGTTTAACAAAATTCTTTCAGTGGATAGTGTGGTGTCGTTAAACTGAATATATGCCTTTATTCAGCTACATGTAAAACTTCCTGAAAGAAATGCAGCATCCATACAAAATATATGTTTAACCAAAGTTCATATGGTCTCGCATGTTTATGTAGGGACTAGGGAGTTAGCAAAACCTTTGAAATTAAAGTCAATTCAAGTGAATTATCATTGTTTAGATATTGCTACTTAAAAATGTTAGGTAGATTTAGTCATTATATGCTTATCAAAGCCTCTCTTTGAATAAAGTTTTCGGCAGTTTCACCTAGCGGCAACAATTTGCACCATAAACAATTTGATAATGTTCAGCCAATGACAACATTCTCTGTGGACAGGACATTTTCTGTCACAAAGCCTTTGCCATGATACAGTGGCCAAAATCATGACTGTTTAAAATGTCACTTACGGCCCGACTAACTTTGATTGCATTTAAATAGGCTTCTCCCTTTTAGCACAAAAAAAACGATGTTGTATTTACTCTTTGATACTCGATCTACATCTGTGGGTTGATTATAGATTGCAATTAAAGTATAGTACTGACGATGACGAAAGTATTGACGATGTTTTGGAAATTCGCGAGATGTCATAGTGTTTTACAACACTCGTGCCAAATATATCCATCGCTATTGCTCGGGAAAGTATCATTTTATAGTCACTCTTGTTGTAAAAACAATATGACATCTCTGCTTGGGTATTACTCTCTATTTCGAATTCACTCTTCAGAGATACACTTGCATGTTTGCCTATGATTGATGCCTTTTTTAATTGGCCAGAGTTAGTAATAGTTCAGTGGAAATTCAGGGTTCGCTTTAACCTCTGAATGTCACATATCCCAGGTTATTGTGGTTTTGACTGACCAAAGTATGCTAATATAAATGTCCAAATATTTACTCTTAATAAATATGTATCAATAAAAGCATACTTTTAGTCACGTTTAAAAAGTAAATAAACCTTTTTTTTCATTTTTCCGAGATGCAGAATTCGTGTCAATTTACAAACATTTCCAGAATGAAAATTACAAGAGCGTTTCAAAGCAGAAGATGTATTGAATGGCAAATACAAACCTTACAAAACAAGTCTTTGGAAATTCATACCACCCCATACTTGAACTGAAAGACATGTGACAGTTTTAACGGTGTTAAATCTCTTAAGCCCAGATAAATTTGACATGGTGTCACATTCAATAATATCGATAACATGCAGGTTGCTTTAATATGACGCCTTGTCAAGATACAATTGGCCATGAGATTGAGGTGAATTTTTGTACCCTCTTATTGTTGCACTTGAAAACATCTTATCCTGGAATTAAAAATGAAACGAATGGCAAATCGTGTTTACAACTTTTAAAAAGCACAAAATCGTGCACAGCAGGATTTATCATTTGAATTTCCGTATGTTACTGTATTGTATCATTGTAAATTCCTTTCTTTAAATTATACTGGTAAAGACTCTTAAAACGGTTATAGTGACAGATTTGATCATGCATATTTATTAACGATGTTGACAAAGACGATTCTGAAGCATGGAAACACCTGGTAAACTCTGAAAAAGATTTATATCAAGTTTTGAGAAAATGAAGAAAGCATCAGAAGATTTCGATAACCATCATCCACAGCCGAAATACTTTGTCAATTCATCACACTCCAACTACCATTTTTGTTTCTAGCAGATCATTGAGAGTTTGAGTACATGATACTATCTGAATGAATCTAATAGAGAAAACTTTCAGTCAGAGTTAATACAAAAAATATAATAGATTGTTTTTAAACCTCAATATCATTTGTCATGATGATACCTGGCAGTGATACCATTTAGAATACTTTATTTCAGTTAGAATATAACACAACAATTTATAAATAGTCTGTGCTTTATCATGCAGGTCGTAAAAGAAGACATCGATGGAACTGTATTATCTAGTTAAGATTGTCGTGGTCTCGGGACAGTATTAAGCCTGATAATCTGAAAATACCGTTATTACTGATAAATGGGTTTGTTCGTTTGTACACGGTTTACTGTTATACTTTAAATCGACGTTATACAATTCTGACAACCAATGCATCAATATATCCAGAGTGGTGAACAATCTATGGATACAATGGATACAGAAGTATTTTCCCGGTAGCCATCTTTGATGCAAGTTTTGTTTCTAAAACCTCATTTGTATCGACCGTCACAAGGAATAATGTCAGCATCTTTTGTTCTTATTACTGTGCTATAAATTATTAGTTTATATATCATTAACTATATTACTGCATTACAACTATCAAAATGTTCATGACTTTGTAATGAAAAAAATACACAAAACTTACTGAATATTCCTATTCCCTGGTCATGAAAAAGGTTATCTTAAATTGTTTCCTTTATAATAAGATAGCAAGATCTGCATTATTCCAATTACGAAATACCTATTTAAATCATATATTTCCCAATATAAAACAATGTTCGCTGATTTGGTGAGGTGTTTTTGTCTGGAATTCATGCAAACAGAGCAAGCCTTTGCGATTAAAACAACATTGTTAAGCATCTCGACTCACCGATATAAATTTTAACAGAGAGGAATAATTAGGTATCAATTCCTGGAATCATGTTTGCCCGTCTAGACATATACATATCGATTTTACGTTACCAGAAACAAAACAATTCAACACCATATAATTTGAAGTTTGAAATAAGAGGCTATTTCAAGCAATTTCTCAGGGTTTGTATACATTATCATGTAAAGTATGTTGAATATTGAAATAAAAAAGATAACCTCAGTTTGTATCATGTGAGGGAATGTATTTGAGAAAGAAAATCGAATACAAATTATTTACTTTGAAAAGCGATTACGTTTAGTTGACAATATGATATCAATCAATATGACACCCTTATTCTTAACAACTTTTCAGTTGAAAACATCCTTGCGAGATTTATACCATATCATTTTACAAACGTCGCCAAACCCTTTCAAATTCAGACATTTCAGTTCACAGTAAAAGCTTAAATTTACTTTAGTACATACTAAATACCCGATTTAAAAAGTGAGAATGAGATTATTTCTAATCCCGTTTTTGTCATCCTCTCCCCACAGAGGTAGATCAAGTCATAAAATGTCGATCCTATCTCTGTTTGAATTAGACCAAGTCCGTCCTTTCCGGCAGTTGCTTCTGGCAGAACAAAAATACCACATTTGAATATTTGTTTCTTATTCTCGTTAAACCGGAACGGAATGCGTTTTTTGAGCCTTATTAATCTAATACATCTGCCATTGTCGTCTTCAACAACGTAATACGACTATCTCTATTTCATAGAATTCAGGGCAAAAGCACTGCTTAACTTACGTTAGATGATAGGTGCTGATATTTATAGGAATGCGTTAAGTTGATCTGCAAATATGTTGCAGATACTTTGACAAAAAATAAACCTCATTCATGATACAAGAACATGACGGACTAAATGTTATCAAAGCCTCTATTTGATAATATTACCAATGTACGTTTATGAAATGGTGTAATCCGAGACCTTTTTGTTATGATACCTACATGTACAATATTATTCATGTTTAGTTGTATCTATTAAATTGAAATTGTCAAGACTTCATTATCCGTTAAGATACAATTTCTTGTTGGTCCTCATTTTAAGGTTATTCCCCTACTGACATGCATAAAAACTGATTCTTCTTAAAAGTTATACTGAACAACATATATCAGATATATATTTCGTGTCACTATACTACGAGGAAGTAGTTCATTTATGATCTTACATAAAGTTGTCGTTTTTTATTTGAAAATAAAAAAACAAGAGTTTCCTGTTAATGTGTTTTGAAAGAAAGCTGTTAAAAAACTAATTCTATTATGACTATTTCCATGTTCTGTCATCTCTGTCACCACATACTTAAGTTAAATATCCAAAAAACATTTATGAATATAGCACATGTTCAAAGGGTGATAAAAAAATTGAAAGAAAAATAAAACATATGGGACCAATTGTTAACAGAGACAGTCGATGTTAATCAATAAAATGTTGGCTTCTCATGTAAGACTATCTACATTTTTTCTAACATAATGCCTGTGTTTATTGTAATTGAGAATAAAAGTGACTATCAATGACTCATTTATAAGTAACATTAACTTTGGGTCACTTCATGTTGTGTAGAACAAATGCAGTTAATCTGACAAAAAGATGTCAATAAAAGTCAAGCATCAGTAACCATTTGACTGGATTGACACTAAAGTGTAAGATCGTCCGATCTCGGTGAAACATACATGTAATTAATTAAAATCAATTCATACTGAATGCTACGCTCCCATTCCATTGATTCTATTTGAAGGGAACTCTACCCTGGGATATACTGTAACATTCACCAAATGTGACTTCAACAATATAAACGTTAATGCACTGCGAGAAAGAAATATCAATAAAATATGAACTTTCCTTTGTTAAGGTTTTGATATTTGTCATGTGATATATCTCTTTTTAAGCACCATTCTTTTGTTGATGTCGATTCAAAGTGTGGTAAACAATTAGAATATCCAGTAATACAGAATATGATTAATTGACAGTTTAGAGGAACAGATCATAAAACCCTGGCTAAATGATGAAAAATCCAGTGATGCAGGTAATGTGTTTACTTTGGCATCTGTAATCTCACCATGTTGGCTCTGACATTGAATTGACATGACGGACGCATGGGTTTATGATAATAAACTGATGTCGGTTAAATACTATTACAAGTTATATCCTGGAGCACATCTGCTTCCAGATTACTCTCGGTACTAATAACGTGTACAAGACGTGCCAGGAATACGCTTCATACATCACAAATAAAAATTGTCTCAGCTTAACTGGTTCATATTGAAAAACTGTATCTTTAAAGGGGCAGTAGCACGTTTTTTGATAATTTTATAATTTAAAATTTTCACTAATAATTGTAAGTTACTGCTAAATGTATTATTTTGACAGTGTCAGAAATCTTATTCCACAAACCAATCATCCATAGTCAGAGGACAAAGTATGAAGATTCACAAAAAATCCATTGGCGGCCATTTAATGTGAACACCTTTAATTCATTTTGTGTAAGAAAAAGCAATTGCATGGCTAAACTTTACATTATATATTTGAATTATTACTGCTCCATTTAGTTTAAATACATTGTCTTTCAATTGAAACCATTTATTTTCATTTTCCTGACATCACCTTATATCCCCCCTAAAAACGTGCTACTGCCCCTTTAAACAAATTCAATCAATCTACCTTTTAAATTCTGACTTTTTAAATTCTAATTTTAGAATAGGGATACAGATTTCTCTTATTGATTAATTATAACTAATTCTGAGAACCAGATTGATTTATTCCCTTCAGGTTGTCCGCCTACACAAACCAACAACTGAATAAAGAACAAGAGCAACTTTTCAAGGGAGGCATAACGCAAAACATTTTGATTTTTTTTGGGACAAACAAAAGTCTTTCAGAAATAAGTAGAAAAACTTCACATTATATTCACATATATATATCCTGACACATCCTTAAAAAGAATAACTAAAAACACGACAAAGTTGCTAAACCTTTCCGTTCCCCCTTGACATCATTGGCCGTAATTTCTGTACCAGCATTTCAACCCACTGCACGGAGGTTGAAGAGTCCAATCAGAAAACAGCTTGTTAATTGAACTTCGGTTGCAGCGATACATTACCACTGACTAAACGAGAACAGGTTTCTTTTTTAAAATAAATAATTTCAACTATTAGGTAAGTGTCTTAAATCCCAATAAACATAATGGTTACCTCTCTTTTCCTTAAATTACTGAGCAAAAAGGTTTTTCATATCCAGTTAAATTGAATAACCGAAATTTTGACAAATTTTAGAATGACAGCAATTTAGTAGAGTAAAAATAAGCTACTCTAAAAACAACTCGTAACTTGTGATCACGATAGGTGTCGCTGCTCCGGATCACAGGTATTCTGTGCTGTGATGGCAAGGTCTAAACGAGGAGAGTAGCTTGATACGTTTTCACCTTGCCGTGAGAAGATGTCCGTGTACATGATTTGCTGAACACTGTAACAGAAATTCAGTTCATGCCTGCATAAACCTAATTTCGTGTCGTCACATCATCTTTAGCCACGCCCCATCACACGTTTGTCATGCTGTACTAGTTTGCGAGAGTACAGTAAAAAGACAATAGCAAATATCAAATAAATAGTTCATAGTTTGTTTGATAAATGGCATGGCTTCATTGAAATACAAACGGTAATTTTCCCTCTCAGAAGGCATATCAGTGCAGTCTCGGCTGTTGCAAGGTGATCGACTATTGAAATGCCGCTTATTTCGTCAACAGTTTCTAGCTTTGTTTCTCAACTAGCTTTAAGAACTGTGCCATAATACCATAACTAAAATCTAATTACGTGTCGTCAAGCTTTAACACCACATGTATAACACCTACGAGAGTCTAATCTGCTATTTTCCTACTGAGTCGCGAGTTTGTGTTTATAAATGTACAATGTTGACAGAAGGAATGTCAAGGCCACGTGACAAGACGTCACGTGATTCCATTGTGGATTTTCATTGACTGGTGAACTAGTCGTAGGCGAATCTTGGCGAAATAATTATGTTTTGATTGACATATTGTCCGTTATTGTTGTTGAGTTTTGAATGCGTTCGCATAGATTGTGCGGTTCTATTTGTTGCAAATTTGTTTATTTGAACCAAAGGAATGTATCAAAACATCCAGTATGTGTATATTTACTTATAAAAATGTATTTCAAAATTTAATTTTTTAATTTTCATGGAGGTATAAATTTAAAAACTGCTGTGCAAACTTGGTGTAAATAGATGATTCCTTGCATCTCCTTGCATCTCACTTTCCTCAGTTCCAGAGAACTTGCTCAAGTAATAGACAAAATGTTCAAACAATATAAACCCTGTTACCTGAAATAATTAATTCCAAATATAGCAATGATACAGTTATTTCTAAATTCCTGCAATCATTTCCCACACCACCCTATCAAAGTTGACATTTGTGTACAATTTCAACAAAGATTAAGATTGAAATAAGATGCTTAATTAGACACGTCGTTTCCAAACTGAATGATTTGATAAAATTCGAAAATTGTATAAAGCAAACATATCAAATATAACCTACAAATATGAAAGCATGATTTTATTGATACATAACACAATTTCATTATACTTGCCAGGAAAAAACCACTTTTAATTTGAAATTGAAGTTTTGACAAAAGGAGATACCAGACTTGTAAATATCCTTGTAGGGTTTGTAATGTCTGAGACGCAAGGGAGATTCTCTGTGATTACAAAATTTAATTTGCTTCTTGCCATCAGCTTTATATGATATTTGTAAACATTTTTATAAAAACTGTTAACCTTGATATTTACTGCTTGGTGTTCATCACTTCTTCACTTGTTTACATAAAAGTATCATAACGGATATTTATGGCTAGTTGAGATGGTTTTTAAGAGGTGGCTGTTTTGTTTTCAGATTGTAAATTGTTGGTCTTTTCTTTTTTCTTGGTGATCTCCTTACAGTTACTTATATTCTGGAAATCTGAACAAGTATAATACAACTCGGCAGAACTAAATTATGTGACCTTTCACTGTTTTCCTATTTGATAAAAGAACCTGGCCTTATCCTGAAATAAAACAGTATTGTATCCTCAATCCTATGAATTATACGTGAACCATGAATATTCTTAAGAACTAAATCGTGACATATTACCGACCGTAGTATTACACATTTGATATATGTTTCTGAAATCCTATCAGTGTTTTACTGACATTTCTACCTCCCTGAACTGGAGAATATGTAGAAAACAGGAAGTTATTTCGCCGATCACTTTATACAAAACATCAGTACAATGAAATCATCAATACATCACTCTCATGTATAGACCTTCACACATATTACAAAACATTTTACACCCTTTTTCCAATGTATCTTTAAAATTTATTTAACTTTAATTGAGCTTTAACATTTTAAGGTATCTTTCCAGTTCAAAAGACCCTCAGTAATAAACTTAAATTGTCTGGAAAGGCCGGGAGTGTAAGTTCAGTCTGATTTGATGTATATCAGAATGCAGTGATCTAGAAGTCCGCTATTGTCTACCAGACAATGTCTATATGGCCAGATGTCCTTATGCGTATCTAAGCTTTTTTAAACCCGAAGAGGGATTTTAATGTTCACTAGAGATGTGACTGGTAGATGATCAAATAGACAATGCTTTTAGAGTTTCAGGCACAGACTTAATCATTATGATTATTCAGTAACTTTAACCTTAATCTTAACTTATTAAATGATAGATATATATTATTAAATATAGTTTGTCAATGGGACTTTTATTTGTAAATTTGTCAATTAGAATAAAAGTAAATTCAGTTTGGAGCTGGTCACTTGGTTAAATTCAATAAAGAGTAAGATGAAGTCATATTTAAGCTGAACAATGTGCTTAGAAAACCTTCCCTACATCTTCCTGGTTTTAAGACTAACGTCATTATATAATATCATTTTTTAAATTATTTGGTGTTAAGATGTCAGTAACGTGTACATGTACATTAATGATGAGAGGTTTTGCTAATAGCGTCGTTTCCTTGACCCTTTGTTACTTGATGTCTTTCTCTTTTACATAATACACACCTTTCTTTTGGAAGTATCATTGTCCTCCTCAAATGACATGTGTATCCATCATTGTGTCTCCTTTCAATGATGATAGCACTTTTGTTTCCTCATTGTCTTTTTTACACAACATTTCCACGATATGTATTCATCACTGTATTTTCCATTGGCTTTGACACATTCCTCATTGTCCAATTCCGCCACAATGGTACATTCTTTACATTTTTTATTTCCTCGTGTATATGATGTTACACAATATTATCCATCTCTGTCCTCGATCTTGTCTATGGTAAACTTCGTGTCATTTTTTGTCCTCGTTCTTAATTTTGATTTGATTGAGTCCCTTCATACCCTCTTGTTTTGACATATTTTAACACAAATCGAACATTCATTGTCCTTCCAATCGATTTAACAGACCCGTTCAAAATGTTATTCATCAATAATAATTTTCAGATTTTAGATTATCCAGATCTACGAAAACTGCTTGGAATTGGGTACAGAGCCTCAGAGACCAAAGAAGAATAATAAGGCGCAAAAAACGATATATATGTTTATCATAATCTCTTTCGATCATTTTAGGTCACTACCCTGAATTCATCAATGATACATGACCTTTATTAAGGATTTGATTTTTCAAATAATGTGACATTAAAGTAAAGAAAGAATGTCTAGTGTTCGGACAAGAATAAAAGGCATAAAACAATACCAATTTTCTGATTAATGAGTGGCTAGAAAATGTTACATTTGGTAAGCGAGTGTTATCACACTAAATGTAAACATTTCCTGTGTATATACCAAAGTAATTATTAAATATGACTGGGTTGAATATGTTTGTTGTTTGTTTGTACAGTTTAGTACATGCAAGAAACATACAATGAAACTGTAATGTAAAACTTTTCATAAAGTTGACACAATTCACAATCAATCGTGAGGAAATAAAATACTATAGAAAATTAGCAAGATAATCTTGTAAAAGCTTTTCATAAGAAACTACTATTAAATTCATCTTTAAGACTTTTTATCATTTGCCAACATAAACCATATGATGATTTTTTTCTGATCTTAAAATATCATTAAACATATACATCTTGATACCTATTTTGTACCTTTGATGTTAACAATATTTGCTTATACTAAACAGATGAAATACATATCATGATCCCTTCACGACACAGGAAAAGTACTTACAAAGAAGATAAAAACTACTCCGAAATTGATAGTTTGGATTTAGTATCATGATGTGCAGTGGCAGTTTTGACAAAAGTGCTGTCATATCTGCTTGGAAATTTTCAATCAATTAACAAGGTTTAAGGTTGGCTCAGGACACAGTAAGTATAATTATTATGCAGAATTATTTTAATTATAATAATTATTTTACAGAACATTATTCATTTGTCATGGTATAAGCCAATGATAATCAGTACTTTTTATACCTGGTTTTGAATGCACTATCAAAGGTGCTATCCAGTAACTGCTTTTATTTATTCATTTAATGTATCATTTATATGGGTAACCATCTACTTAGCTGATATTTAAGTTAAATGTACATAGAAGCATAACAAAAACGGTTCACACACAGCTAGCAAACTTAAAGCAGATTAAGTAAGAGCAAGTTAGAAACCAATTTGTTGCGACAAACATTGAACTCATTTTTCAAATTAAGACATCAAATAGGTATTTCAATAAGTGGTTGATATTACTGCAGAACTGATGTTTATCAAAACTGATTATTATTTTAATTATTTGGTTAGATCTCCTTAAACAAACTTAATCAAGCTAAATCATAATGCTTATTTGGCATCAACAATTTATTGACGACAAATCTCATCTGAATATTTTGTTATACCGATGTTGATGCACTTCAGTATGGAACTGTCATAATAAAGAAGTGATGTGTTTCAAATAAATGAACAACAACTCAAGGTTTTCACCTTTGGCTCGAATACATGTTACACATATGTCTTTTTTCGATTCAGACTGTGTTTAATGGCATTCAATGAATTCAAAGTCAACTTTATACTAGGATTAAATTGTGATTTGTTTCAATATCATTCCTGTAAAAATGTAAATTATCTATTTCTTAGAGCTGTTTGAAAATTGCTCAAACAGGTGTGTAAAGAAGTGATAGTTTAAAATGAGCATTAATTTATTTGTAGTCACTGATGCCTTGAATGTCTAATGAAAAACTAATTATAGGATATGTAAGGTATATTTCTTATCGTGAAGCGTTTCTGTAAGGTAGAATTCACTTGACTTTGCCCATATTATATAGTGGATGAATTGCAAAAAATAGTATAGAGAGATTTGTACAGAGAACATCTGCAGTTGTAAAATGAAAAAGATATTTACAATTAATGAATAAGTTTCTCATATAACCAAAATCAAATTTATTTGATATAACAATTTCACAATTGTTAGATTGCGATAAATATAATAAAGTTAATGTCATTGAAAGTCTCGTTTTACTTACTTTAGTTACCTTTTAATTGTAAAAGAAGTTACGAATTTAATTATGTTAAATTTGAGCACTCATTTACCACACAGTCGCTGTAAGAGAAAGAAGACTGAATGAGTACTGTTCTCTGAACTGAAAGTTTTTTCTTGTACTTTTGTCATTAATGATTAAATTCTGTTACATTTTGTGTTATTCATCAAAATGGACGTTCATGACCTCATGACATATTGCGTTTTCTAAATCTTTTTAATATTATCCTTGCGGGACAATTATTAAAGAAAAAAATGAAAAATACCTAATCTTATATACAAGGAAAGATCTTTGACGGAATTTGATCTTTCCATTTGATTCTGAGACATCAATTTCACAGGGATTCCAAACTCGAAGTGGACAAGATAAGAAAACATATTCAAAACCTGGACTTTGCAATCATATATATCATGTGGAGATAAACCTACATCTCAAATTTAAACGAAATCGGTCAAGTTATAAAGATTTTAGCGTAACCTCTCCTATTGTATAGAATACAGAAGGGGGGACAGTGAAACCTGAACGAAAACTGGACACCCCGACTATTTAAAGTGCGGTGCAATTAAAACTAAATTTGATCTCAAGATTATACATTGGAATCGTAGATCATTCTTTTAGCTTTTAGTTAAAAAATTAGTAATTGTCAAACATGGATGAATAGGAATAGACGTACATTTTCATTGTTCTACCTGATAAAGAGCATTGGTTTACATTCAATATAATTTGTTCTTTCCTACTATATCAAAAAATAGCTTAAATCAAATAAGGAAATTAAACATCAACGTCAATTCTGTTCTCAGCAAGCATCCGAATTGGGACTTGTTATGAGTCCAATCACAATGGGCCTCAAACATTTACTTTCTTGTCAATTCATCACACTCAAATTACCATTGGCTATCAATTCAAGATATTGAAAGCTCAATGCCTATGGAAGATTGCACGTCGGTTTACTACCTGAATGTTTTCCTTAAAGGTTCAATCAGTCGTGAATCCAATAAAGAATGCTTTGATCACATGAAATGCAGCAGCTTAAAAAGCATACTTTCTGTCCAATATTTGTATAAAATTCCCATCATATATTAAATTTAAATAAAATATTTATAAACTACAGGGCAAGAGAAAGGGCACACTACAATTTTGAGTTAAGCATGTTTTGGCTGCAGAAATACGTTGCAAGAGTGTTAAATATATCATGAAGATGTCAAGGGTCAAAGCTGTTCACATAGTCCTAGTTAAAATGTTTTTTGGGCTACAATACGGAAAAGAGAATTTCGTCGGACTGTTTTCCATTTTGGGAAGTAAACAATTTCTAATGTATCGTCAAACTATAAGATTGATGTTCATGGTATTCTAAAAACCAGCATCAACTTCATTCACCATACATCAGCAAATATCCGGCCTAGGACTATTTTAAGACTTCAATCACCATTATCTTTTTTTATGTCAATTCATCACACTCAGAGTCTCACTGGTTTTTAGTCCTTGGTATTGGGAGCTAAAATTAGATCCACTACCGAAAAAGGTGGACGTTGTTTCACAATTTAAATGTTTTATCTTTGATTTTCCTTTAAACTTATTTGTGCATCTGGTGAAATAATATCCTTTGTTATTTTGGTTTTTTTTTTACACAATTAGATATTTCCTAATTAGACACCTATATTGGAATGCAAAGCACTTTATTTGTTTTTATATTTTACACCTGCTTGTGGAAGCGCAACTGTAATATGTAAAACAAGCTAAAAAATTGATATGTGAAAACAAACTTCTAACTGTTGATTGAAATATAATTAGATACTTTGGTTATTTTTAGATGTGTATCTCTTCTGTAATTGCAATTATCATCTGATGGAGAACGGAACACATACATGTATAAACCCTGATAAAAACAAAGACATGTAGTTACCTTGATGAGGATTCGAAACTAGTTTAGTGGCTGGAGGTTATGAAAAATTAAGTGCCAAATACAAAAAAGAGAAGAACGTATTACCCTCAAGCCACAATTGAAAATTTAACGTAATTGATTATGTTTTGTTTTTAAGAAATGAATATTGATGTTTTGTTTTTAAGAAATGAATATTGATTTTCAATACTTTACTATGTTTGTGTTTTGCGTTTGGTATCTTTAAGACGTATTATCCTACATTCAGTTTTATGTTTGAAAACAGGTTTTGTTTCTACCATATCGTATCTACCAATAAGTGTAACTATTTCAATAGCACATGTTCAAAAATAATATAACAAACCAATATGTGGAATATGTACTGACTGTGAAACATTTTGCCATTTAATATTGCCTGTTTTATAATAAAAACATCATAACAAACGTCCTTGCAATTAATCCTTATTAATATATCAATGTATCATTCTCATCTGATTTTTATATTTGGATACGATATAAATTTTAGCCTGTTTGGAATACCCGTCCTCTTTTATCTTCCAAAGACATATGATATCAAACAGTCATAGTATACTTAATAAGTGTATGTATTTCATTGGAAGTAATAAGTGTCAGATTTGAGACTAGAGACAGGGATTCAAAACAATTAATTTTATTCAGAAGAATAGAAACCGTGAGCATTTACTTGTTCATATAAATGTTCTTGTAAATGTTCATTTTTGACATTTTTGTTGCCGTTTTGTATGTTTTGGAAGTTTTCAGATAAAGTAATTTTTAATAGAACAATGACAGTAAGCCTGTTTAAATGTAAAGATATGAATAAAATCATCTCCAGCATCTGTAAGTTAATGGCATACACCAGCATGGCAACATTTATGTTCCGTGCATTATTAAGATTGACATCCAGTATGAAAATTGTCAAACTCGTCATTTCAGACAATGAATTTGATCGATTACTTTTACTTTTCAGTGGCAGGATATTTATAAAGGCAGACAGAAGTGTCTAAATAACAGATTGCATCTCAAGAAATCTCATGAATTTTAAATCGTTTGATTCCAACCTTTGTCTAAAATTATTTGGAAGAGAGAATGAATGTCAACAGCCAGAAATTAAATTCCTGATACACGAACATTATTATTAACAGTCAGTGTAATTATTTTTTTCTGATGACAATGTTGTTTTTGACCTCTGAAACATAATTCATTTTAGTAACAAAAAAAATGTTGACAAGATTTTTTGAGTCAAATAATTATCAACATCCCACAGCAACATATTGTAGTTAATGATATAAAACATTAATTCATTAGTGAAACCTTAACATTGAACGCAGTTATGTTACCAATACATTATTGAGATAATAGATTGCTTGACATTTGATCAGACATTTGGAAAGACAAAAGTGTGCGAGTGTCAAGACGTAAACTAACACTTTAAATCTCAATCTTATTTAATGACAGCATTTATTTATGTTTTAATTACATGTTAAAGTCTTGAAAAATAACTAAGGATTAATGTTAAAAAATGTATGCATGGATCAGATAATTGGAATTATTGTAAGATGCAGATAATAAAAGCACATGCAGCTCTCTGGAATTTTCTGTTTTACAATTGCTAATAAAATATGTTTTAATAGCCCTTATGGTTTGAACATGACATTCGAATATTCATAAGTTATTCACATTCAATAATTCTAGATTTGATTCTTTTATGAATTTATAACGATGTTGTGTTGTAAAAAGTGGTTGATGCAATCCAGTTGTATGAAAAGTTTTTTTCATTTAGTCTGAGTGTGAGTGTATTTAATAAATGACTAAATTGAAATCAGGTTTGGTCCAATGTTCCAAACAATGTGTTCCTTGATGCAGAATGATGTAGTTGCTGCCATCCGGTTTTCATTCATGTACCTGAAACATAAGAGACATTTACCTACTGTTTCCTTTTAACACAAGAAAGCATATATATACATCTATATCAATAAAAAATAATCCAGTTAAATTTATTTTGCTTTTTGAGATAAATTTTTAAATGCTTGGAAGTCATTTTTTCAATCGATTTGAAAAAACTGTTTACGTAAGGACCATCTTTAAGAGAAGGATGTAACTAGCATTGCTTAATTTTTCTTTGTGTCCCCATTATTTCTTTTACATATGTGTAGCAAATGTATTTGTAACCAAACAATATCAACGTACATGACGTCATAAGTACTTCTGGAACCATGTTTGCTCAGTCCAGACAGATAAATCTCAATTAATTCTTTCAGATTCCCGTACATTATTACCGTACTGCAAGCTTTCAATGTTACAGTAGATAAAACACCCTCGTGGCAATTAATGAGCACACAACTTCACCATATAACTCACTTTGATAACAAATAAGAAAAGAATGAAATAGATATCAGACGTCAGATGCTTACACAATGCATGCATTGCGTAGAGTACTGCCGACTAATCAAAGTACTTTCCAGACTTGTAAATCCTTCTTAACCATGAGGTGTCATGATGATTTGTCATCATGTTGGACGAAATCATTTCTTGGGATAGTTTAGTTTGTTTTGATTATTTGAGTACATTTAATGGTATATATGAATGTAAATATATATTACAAATAAACATACAGTCTCTGAATCATGATGAATTGGAAGTAGAACTTTGATGTCAGCGGATTGATATGAAAACCGAACAAGTTTTTTTTATAAAAAATCAAGTTGCAATATAAAACACTAAGCTCAAGGCTATCTCTTCGAGCACATCTGCTCACAGATTATTGATGCTGTAACTAATCATGATCGTGAGGCGTGCTTAGAATATGCTTTATCATTCTGATATATAATACATATTGATTTTTTAAATGGGACAAACACAAATCTGTAGTAGTAGAAAAGCTTCACATTATAGGCTTTCCTTGTCCTAACCTTATCAATATATTCTGACAGATATGCTGTACAGGTCGACAGGTAGAAGCAAGACCAAATTTAAGTCTTTCAAAAACCTGCTTTCTATCTCTCACTATGCCTTTCTTTCCGTTTTTTCCATCATCCTTCCGATCCATTTCTCCCTGATCTATCTAATTTCTTTCTTTCACTCGCACTCACTCAAAATACTATCATTGACTTTACCAGAATCAGTAGAAGTTGTAATTTCAATTTATCAAGTATCAAGTTATGTTATCATCCGTTATGAATTACCTATCAAAGCGAAGACATGGTATGTTGCTATTGTGATTTAGTATATTACATTTTTAGTACAAGACTATGAACAATCATGATTACAAATCATTCTGCAATATATGATTGATATTTGAGAAAATTGCACTATTTTCTCTATGTGACCTGATGTAAATATGGTCAATGTGAAATGATGAGGTATACACTTTCCTTACCGGATGTGTTTTGTCTAGACAAATGAATCTCAATATGAATATTTCAGCTAACAAGAGATCCCTTCAGTACAGAAAGCTTACAATTACTCATTTCATTACAAATTGAACATGAATTTTTCAAACATTTTGATAGATAAATAATCAGATTAATTTTAAATTGGGAATATTCAGGTGTTCAGAAGATAAGGTTTGTTTAGTTTCGTGTTCAGGGAGATAATTCAGTGACTAAAAAACTTAATTTACATCGTGCCTTTAGCTTTATATGTTAACCTTGATATTTACTGTTTTGGGTTATCTTCATCACTTGTTTACATAAAAGTGAAACATCATGATACTATATTAGGATATTTATAGCTAGTTGAGAGTTTTTTAAACAGAATGTTGTTGTTTTGAATACAGAAGTTAATTGTTGGTCTTAGTATTTTCTTGGTAATATCCTTAAAGTTACTTACAGAACTCCTCTGCATTTAGTCTTAATACACTCTTTTCGTATTTAATTGACAAAACCTTGGGTACCAAATATTTTCAGTCAGCTAAAAGCTCAGAGTTTAGTTAATTTGAAAAGCATCACGGTAAGCAGTCATAACGTCTATCAAAATTACGTCAAAATGATCTGAGTACTTTCAAGGCCCTACTCAAAGACATTTTGAAAGCCCTGAAAGTAGGTTCATCCTTTTCTTTGTATTGCATGGTTATTATTCATGATGTCTATATAACTGTCTGGGATAAAAGATTTGTGTGCATCTTTACACAACCATAAACGTCCTTATAATCTCTTGATTAGAGTCAACAGTTTGATATACTTATAAACCATGCTAAAATTGTTTTATTGCTGTAGAAGTTCATAAATGCACAAAGTTAGATGCAATTGTTATGACGTTTTGTTAATTTGAATTTTGTCTACGTGAAAAGTGCTGACCTGATCAAGAATCTGAACAAGTATAATAAACTCGGCAGAACAAAATTATGTTACCTTTCACTGTTTTCTATTTGATAAAGGAATCTGGCCTTATCCTGAAATAAAACAGTATTGTATCTTCAATCCTATAAATTATACGCGAACCATGAATAACCTTAAGAATTAAATCATGATATTTTACCGACCGTAGCATTACAATTTGATATATGTGTCTTGAGTCCTATAAGTCTTTTACTGACATTTTTACCTCCCTGAACTGGAGAATATGTAGCAAACAGGAAGTTATTTCATCGATCACTTTATAAAAACGTCAGTACAATGAAATCATCAATACATCACTCTCATGTACCAGCCTTGAACGATCTTCACACATATAACAAAACATTGTACACCCTTTTTCCAATGTATCTCTAAAAAGTTGTTTAACTTTAATTGAACTTTAAACTTTAAGGTATCTCCCCAGTTCAAATAGCCCCCAGTAATGAAATCAATGTCTAATAGTTGTCTGGAATTGCCAGGAGTGTCAGTTCAGCTTGATTCGATGTATGTCAGAATGCAGTGATTTAGATGTTCGCGTTTGTCTCGTGTCAATGTCTATATTGACAGATGTCCTTTTGCGTATCTAGCTGTTTCCTAAATGAATATGGATGTTAATGTTCACTTGAAATGTAATTTGTAGATGATCAAATGGACAATGGTTTTAGAGTTTCAGGTACAGACAAAATCATTATAATTATTAACCAATGGAAGGAAAGAACAAGACGCATAACTTAACCTTACCCCTAACATATGGTTATCTAAAGCTGGTCATATAGTTAAATATAAGAAAGAGGAAGATTAAGTCATATTCAAACTTCACAGTCTTAAGTCTGTGTGTAGTGTAACTTTCCTTTATCTTCCTGGTTTTCAGAAAAACTCCTAACTCAGTGTGTGATAAGATGTCAGTAACGTGTACTGTAATAATGAGAGTATTTGGTAATTCCGTCGTTTTCAATGGCCCTTTGTTAATTCGTGTCTTTGTCTTTTGAATTGTACAAATTTGTATCCTTTTTTTGGTATTTGCAATTTCCCCTCCAAAGACATGTGTATCCATTACTGTCTAGTTTAAATTATTGCAAATTATGACAAAAGCAATTTGTTTCCTCGTTGTTGTTTTTACATAACATTGACACAATATGTATCCATCATTGTCTTTTTATGTGGCTTTGTCACAATTCCATATTGTCCCATTTGTGAACAATGTTCAAATTTGTTTATGTCCCTAAATTTCCATGTGCTTATACTGTTTACCTCTCTGTGCTTATTCTTGACTCCTTCATGACGTTAATTCGATTGAGTACCTCATTACCCTCTCGCTTTTAGAAATGTTGATCCAACTACAAATATTGACTGTCTTCCCATTCGATTTCACAGATACTTTGCAAATTTTATTGATTGATAATTTTCCAATCAAAGATTAACAAGATCGATGAAAAATGCTTGGAAGCGGGTACCGAGCCTCAGGAAGAACAAACACAATACACATATATATATAATAATCCTTTCGATAAATTTAATGTCACTACCCTGAAGTAATCAACTTTACATGACTGTTATCAAGGACTGGATTTTTTTTTAAATATGAAAGTTAAGTATATGTTGCATTGTTGCATCAAAGGTTAATATCTTGTATATGGACACGAATGAAATCATAAAACAATACCAATTTCTATTTAATGAGTGCCTCGAAATGTTACCTTTGGGCCAATGTTATCACACTAAATGTAAAATTTTCCCATGTGTACCCCAATGTAATCAACACCGAGTTGAAAATGTGTTGTTGTTTTTATTCATTTAATTTGGAAACATTCTTTACAGTTTGGTACATACAAGAAACTGTATTGTAAAACCTAATCATAAATTTGTTATAGTTCACAATCAATCATGAGGGAATACAAACTATAGAAAAAAGTAGCATGATAATCTTCTATGAGCATTTCATTGCAAACTACTGTTAATTTTATTCTTTAAGAGTCTTCCATTATTTGACAAACACATTCTTATTCCGATTGTGTTTTCGATAATGTATTTAATGTGAAAAATATGTCATATGTTAAATGTCATTTTATATATATATATATATAGATAGATAGATCTTGATGCTTGGTTTTGATGTTAACAATGTTTGATTTTACTAAGCAGATGAAATACATATAGCAAACCAGCAAAAGTACTTACTACAAAGAAGGTTAAAAACAACTCTGAAATTTATAGTTTGGTTTTAAGAAAAAGTATAATGATGTGCAGTGGGAGCTTTGAGAAAGTGCTGTCATTCCTTTCCGGTACTTTTCTAATTGATTAACGAGGTATACGGTTGGCTCAGGGCACAGTAAGTTTAATTAATATGAAGATCCTTTTTACAGAACATTATTCATTTGTCATGGTATAAGTTAATGAATTCGCTGCTATCCCTAGTTTTATGTGAAAGCTGTTAAGGGTAATAGGATCATATGGACAGTATTTCCTATACCTTGAATGCACTGTCAAAGGGGTTATCAAGTACCTGCTTTTTAATATTTCTTTCATGTATCATTTATATTGGTAATCACATACTTAGCTGATATTTGAGTTAAATGTACATAGAAGCATTACATTAACGGTTAACACATGATAGAACAGTCTAAATAGATAAGACATGAAGAATGTTATCCCTTGAGAGCTAGCAACAAAAAAGTTGAGTCAGAGCAAGTAAGAAATAAAATGTTTGCGTCACAAATTGAAGGTAATTTTCAAATTAAGACACTAATAGATATATTGATAAATGATTGATTTTATTGAGCATAATATCTTAAATCACATTGGTCAGATATCCTTCAACAAACTTTGTGCTTAATTTGAATCAGCAATTTATGGATGACAAAGTCATCTGAATATTTTTGGCAATTTATTCAAATGTTGATACACTAGGGTATGTGATTGTCATCAATAAGAATAAGAGGGATTGCTAAGAACCTTAGGAAAAGGTGTTTTAGAACTGAATTCTGATTTTGACACTTTTTGATTGCAAATCATATTCTCAGTGTCGATGACCTAAATTGACACTTGCGCGAATAAGACAAGTGCCTGCAAAATTATCACTCGGTCTTATATTTTGTTTTTACATCAGATCATTAACTGGTTGAAATTCTAATCATAGAATGGTATTTTCCGTAACCAATTCAGATCAATACTTTAATCGATAAAACACAATGTTTATATCCAATAATTGTATTGAAATTCAAGCAAATAATGCGTTTATTCTTACATATTAGAGTATTGCCCCTGAATTTCAAAACATTTAAGAATTTGATAAGTGTTAACTTTTTCAGCTCAAGTTTTCCCATCTTTATGTTACTGTCTGTATCTTACTGTCTGTGATAACAAGAAAAGAAGAAAGAAGCCTAAGATGAGTAGTGTTTTCCGAACTGATAACTATCATATTTTGCATTTCGTATTTTAAAACATTGAACAATTTGATTAGTGTTAACTTTTATGAATCCAAACGCTCGCACATGACCTTGTGACAAAGTGGTGTGTTTTTTTTCTTTTAAAGTTATCCTGACAGTACTATTATAAACAAATAAAAAATAAAGATTAGATAACTTCTATGCAAAATTGATAGATCTTTGTCGTAATATGCTCTTTCCATATATTTTTGCAGACATCAATTTAAAGAAAGAGGAGGGTCTATCCCAGAAACCAACTAATTGCTGAAACATTGCCTAAGCGGTGCTAAACAACAACTCACTCTTTCTATTCCTATCAGTTCATTTTCAACCATGAAAAAATAAAGATATACATACATTTTCATTGTTTAACCTAAAAAGAGTATTGATCTACGCCCACCATCAATACAACTTGTTCTTTCCTACTATTTCAGGGACAGCTTAGAAGGCAATTCAACATCAACGTTGTCAATTGCTTTCTCAGCACGCATCCAAATTTGACTTTTTTATGAGTTCAATCACCATGAGCCTCAAACATGTATTTTCTTGTCAATTCATCACAATTAAAGTACCATTGGCTATCAATTCAAGATATTGAAAGCTTAGATTAAATCCATTCCTGCAGAAGATTACACGTCGGTTTACTATGTGAATGTTTTCTTTAAAAGTTCAAACAGTTGTGAATCCAATAACGAAATTCTTTGATAACATGAAATGCAACAGCTTAAAAATACATATTTTCTTTCCAAGATTTGTGTAAAGATACCATCATATATCCATTCAAATTATAATGTTATAAGCAACCGGGCAAAAGAAAGTACACACTACAAATTGTTTCCACTTATTTTATATTTAAAAGACGTATGATGCGTTCGAAAATGACCCGTGTGCAACAACGTTAACAATTATTTTAAACAGTTTGGATGTTTAAATTGGTGTTTTGAACATGCTTAGTTAAACTATCTTTGTCAAAAGTACATGTACATGTAGGTAGGGGTAAGAAATTGAATTTACAATAACATTTCATCTGCAATGTTTCATATGTTGTTAAAGTTTGAAACATTTGGTACATTTATTTATTTATACAAAACAAATATTTTAATGTCGATAAACAGCTGTGTCATATAAATATATTTTTGAACAATTAATCAGCTTCAATCTAATTCATGTAAATGAAATACTATTTGGAACTATTCTATTAATGATGATTTAACGTTTAATTATTTTTATCTGAAAAACTTACATTTAAACAAATTAATATGAGGTGTTTACTTACTTTTCCGAAGTATACTTTATGTTATCACGATATGTTGCCACGGATTTGTCATAACTTATACTTATGCGTCACCAGAGGATACTTAACAAAATAACCATAACTAAACTTTCAATGTTAGACGAAATGAAACTCACATAATGAACAGTATAATCTGCGTTTTAAACAAACTCAAACTGATCAATTCATTGATTCAAAGTTACAATATTGACTTTACTTGATCAAGTTTATGTAAAGTCGTTGAATTTCCCTTTTCCAGTCATTTGGCCACTTGAATAGCATCAATACCAGTGTCATTACACCAGATATATCATCTTGGAAACGTTTTTGTAGACCTTGATAAAAACTTATTTTACACCAACTTTTAATTTTACTTACTTTTATCTTACAGTTAAACACTCTTTTCGATTGACAGACATCTATACATCTTTTATCATGATACACACTTTCAAGGTGACTACATTTCTTGAACTCTGCTGTCATGGTAAGAGCTCCTCATCGAGAATAGGATTCGCTTGCGATCAGATGACGATGATGTTCAAAATGACCCACGATGTAACGAGCTAATAATATTCGAACAGTTGCCCAATCAATTGTGCTATATTTATGAAAAACGTACTTTTTACTTACGCGCTATTTAATTAAGATCATGCCGTTTTAAATATGTTGTAGTTTGCAGAAATATGTTGCACGATTGTTGATGATAACATGAAAATGTAGACATATTGTCTACATTAAAGGGTCAAAGCTGTTAACACAGTCAGTCAAAATATGATTAATGTTTCCTCAGGCTACAATACGGAAAATAGATTTCATCTATCTGACAGTTTCCCTAATGGAAGCATACAACTTGCAACATACTGTCCCACTATTACATTCTTTTGCATATTGTTCGCAATACATCAGCACACATCCAGGACTATTTCAAAACTTCAATCACCATTATAATTTTCATGTCAATTCATCACACTCAAAGTACCACTGGTTTTCAGACCTTGATATTGGGACCTAAAATAAGATCCCCTACTGTGGAAGGTTGATTTGGTTTTGCAACTTCAATGTTTTATTTGGAAATCCAATATTGATTGTGAATTCAAAAAATAAATTTCACACCAACTTTTAATTTTACTTACTTTTATCTTACAGTTAAACACTCTTTTCGATTGACAGACATCTATACATCTTTTATCATGATACACACTTTCAAGGTGACTACATTTCTTGAACTCTGCTGTCATGGTAAGAGCTCCTCATCGAGAATAGGATTTGCTTGCGATCAGATGATGATGATGTTCAAAATGACCCACGATGTAACGAGCTAATAATATTCGAACAGTTGCCCAATCAATTGTGCTATATTTATGAAAAACGTACTTTTTACTTACGCGCTATTTAATTAAGATCATGTCGTTTTAAATATGTTGTAGTTTGCAGAAATATGTTGCACGATTGTTGATGATAACATGAAAATGTAGACATATTGTCTACATTAAAGGGTCAAAGCTGTTAACACAGTCAGTCAAAATATGATTAATGTTTCCTCAGGCTACAATACGGAAAATAGATTTCATCTATCTGACAGTTTCCCTAATGGAAGCATACAACTTGCAACATACTGTCCCACTATTACATTCTTTTGCATATTGTTCGCAATACATCAGCACACATCCAGGACTATTTCAAGACTTCAATCACCATTATAATTTTCATGTCAATTCATCACACTAAAAGTAACACAGGTTTTCAGTCCTTGATATTGGGACCTAAAATAAGATCCCCTACTGTGGAAGGTTGATTTGGTTTTGCAACTTCAATGTTTTATTTGGAAATCCAATATTGATTGTGAATTCAAAAAATAAATCTTCTTGAAAGCAATATAATATTATAAACTATTTTCCTTTAACTGTTTTCTTTATAAACAAATTTTGAAAAAAAAAATATACTTCATTTCTGTGTCTTGCGAAACAAATACCTGAAACATGTTTGACATTTAAATATCAACTGTTCCCTATTAACAAAAGAAAAGCATACATATATATAGGATAAAATATGTTTAATCAAATAAATTTATAAGTAAGTTGAGATAAATGCGCTGGAAGTCATTGTCATAAGTTGATTTGAAAAAACTGTTTACTTTATGACAAATGGTAAGAAGAGTATGTAGCTTGCTTATTTGGTCTTTGTAACCCCATTATTTCTCTTACGTTAGTGCAGCAAGTATATTTGAAAGGATACAATATCAACGTACATGACGTCATGAACACTTCTGTAACAATGTTTGCTCAGTCTAGACAGATGAATCTCACTTTATTCTTTAAGGTTTCCATACATTATTACCCTGCTGCAAGCTAATCATGTTATCTTGGATGAAACGTGCAGTGTTCCCAATTATGAAATACAACTCCACCATATAAATCACATTAAAACAAATAAGATAAGAATGCCAAAAATTTAAAAGAATATGATAAAATGTCAGACGCTTACACAAAGCATGCATTGTGTTGAGCACTGCCGACGAATCCAAGTACTTTCCAGATTTTTAAATTCTTCATGATTAGGTGTCAAGTTGAGTTATCATCACGATGTACGATATATTTTCTTTTTTGGGGGGATAGTTAAAACATGTTTTGAATATTTCGGTACACATTGTAAAATGTTTGAATGTTAATAGATATAACAAATAATCATAAAGTCTTACAAATCAAAATGAATTGCAAGAAGAACTAACAACGTCACTGAATGACAACAAAACAAGGTTATAAAAAAGCAAGTTGCAATATAAATAACTAAGCTCAAGGCTATCTCTTCGAGCACATCTGCTCACAGATTATTGATGCTGTAACTAATCATGATCGTGAGACGTGCTTAGAATATGCTTTATCTTATATCTTTAATGCAAAAAAAATATTCATATTAACCTGGCTCAGATTGCATAAATTGTACTTCTTTTTTGTGACACATATTGATAAGAAAATATCATTTGATGATATATCTTTGCTTGGTTTTATAGAATATTTTTAAATACTGAAACTTAATGTGTACATTTAGCATTGATTGAATCGATGAAATATTTATTCATTCATTCATTATTATTTTTTTCAAAACCATGGAATCAAGTAAAAAGATATTATTCTATTTGCAGACTCGAGATGTGTCAAGTCAATTATCAAATCAATTACATGTATATTAGTGGTTTTGTCATGTTCAGCAAAATGCAGTCTCCTTTGATTCGCAATACATAAGTGTTACTTTTTTATTTTCTTTGATATTGTACAACACTAAATATACTGACTATACCTTCTTTCAGCGGGTTGTGTAGGGCAAGAGTATAAATTAGTATACATAAAAACGTTTTTCATGTAGAAATTCTAGGCAATTAACAGCTTCCAATTGAGACATAGTTTTGCCTACAAATGTCTGCTTTGAAGTGTTTCATCAAATGCCAATGTCAAATACCCTATTGTTCAATTTAGGGCAACTATTGTAAATATTATTCGGGTTATAGCAAATTAATTCAAATGGAGGAAATATGTAGGAAGTGTTTTCTGGTAAACAACATGTCAATGCAGATTGTTATGAGTGTCAAATATCCGAGGTTTGCTTAGTATTGTAAATTTAAATCTAAATTTCAATAGTTTTATCGGGACTTAAGAGTCATTATTTAATGACATGGCAGTTCACCAACTCTTTTATTGAAAATCATTCTTAAAAACATTGCCAAAGCTGCACCACCCACATAAATGTATATATTGTGAAACATATTTGAGGATAACTGCAAGCCTTTCATCACCATTATTGACCTAAACCTCTTGAAAAACGAAAAGAGAAACACATGTTTCAATGGATTTTTGCATATCATAGTTGAATAAACATAATGTTTGATTCACAATAATGAATAACTGTTCGTGAATATCTATTATAGAAATAAATTTGTAGTTTTGTGACTTAAGTAACCAAATAAGAATTAATCAAAGAAAAAGTCCATTAGGATATCTATGGCGTGTTACATAAGTAAGAGAGCGACGAATTAAGGACATTCGCATTCGTTTTAGACCTTTTATCTGTTAACCTAATGAAGATATTTTACTTGGCTTGGCAAAAATCGATTACACTCCAATCTATAAACAAGAACAGATTTTTCATTGCGCAATCGAGTGGCTTTCGCTTGATTTAAATCTTTTTATTAACGTCTTATTAGACCAGAGGAGTTTTTCTTTTACCTTTAGTAACTGGAGCTCATCCAAATCAATACTTTTTGAAAAAGTTGAGTTTCAAATTCGATTTTCTGATAATTCATTAATCCATTCATGTGATATTTATTGATTAAGATTAAAAGTATTTTCATATCTAAACATTTTTTTAAAAAACAATAAAAAGTTTAATGGAGATGTGATTTCTATTCTATACATTTTATGATATATCAGTGAAATATGATTAATTAATTCATATTTTGTTGTTATGCAACTTGAAAATAAAATGTTATTATCATGTACTTATCATAATCTATTAGAAACTGCAAGCATATTTAAGGTTATCAAATATTTTAAGTGTGAAACAAAGTCGAATGGAGGGACAGCTAAGTTTATCAATTAATAGTATGTTTAGAATCATAGTCCTTTCGTGGTATTGCTGTTTTATCAATATGAACCATATCTCTTTCTTTCTTGAAAACCACTAACATCGACTTTGAAATTTTGAAATTGAATCGCCAAAGAAACAATGTCACCATAAGTATATTTTGTATTCTACCATTAATGTGCAAAATAATCGTTTCAGATTGGCTGTTTTGAAAAATCAGAGGGCGTATAATTTGGTTATACGGTGCTCTGTTTACTTACAGTCTGTTTACTTACAGTCTGTAAAAACCGGTAAAATTCACGACACTGACAACAGTTCAGATTTCCCGTTCGCACGGTCCATCATTCTGTAGCATTAGACCAAAACAAACTCGACAAAGTTTAACCGGCCAGGATTTAATACGAATATGAATCGAAATGCGGCATACACTTACCTTGAATTTATTTACAACACCAATGTAATTATACCGACGTCAAGTTTGTGAATATATGCAGAACTTAACATAACGCTTACAACCGTCACGAAATGATAAAACGTCTACTGAATAGGGCGAGCTCCTTTGCAGCATTCGGATATTTGTCAGTGATCTCTGAGGCCTTCTATTTGTAACGTCATTCGAGATAACCAAATCCCTCAGCACTGTGTGAATGTCGCTCCGTGGAAATCGTGCATGGGCATCATGATACAAGGACTTTTTGAAGTCGAGTTATTGATTAAATTTTCGCAAATTGATTCAAATGAATTAGACACAGTGCAGTTATTAATACTTAAACCCCTACTTGGCTGTGATCACAGGTTTAACAGTTATTTAAATGTCACACTTTTAACTGATTTATATGCAAGAAGTTCAATTCATTTCTCCATGTTTGAGTTTCTTATAACTCTGAGGTGCAGCAATTCATTTCAATTTAGAAATTTTGGAACGTACTCCATCTCTTGCTTGAACATGTTCCTTTCCTATCATTTAAAACAAAACGATGGAATTCCTCCAAATATAATTATCTTTCATTGAAATTTTTGAGATATTTTTATAATTATTTTATCATATGAATATTTATATAGCACGCACATTCATGCAATTGTGGTTGCTCAAGACGCTTACATTGTTCCCCCTGGTCAATGGCAGGGGACCCCTGGTTCTTTCTTTACATAAATCAATTTTGGACACCATGTAAAAGAAAAAAGTCTTTAGACATGATTATTTATTTAATATTCCAATTAGGCAAATGTCTGCTACTGTGAAATTATGCCTCGTCTATTTTTGTACTTAATTCAAACCCAATTACCGAAATATTGACAAATTTCAGAATTTCTTCAATTAAGTAATACAAGAGATAAGCTACTTTTAAAACAAACCAATTTGTAAAAAGTACTTTTGAATGCGTTTTACATGGAAGAGAAATACATTATTTGAGTGATATCAATGTTTATTTTCTTTGCATTCTTGGTGCTCATCAAAAACATGAAAACAATCAAGCGAAAGAGTGTTTGATAAATTCCATTTGAATAGTTTCCATAGATCGTCTATAAGTATTTTAAATTTGTTCCGAATATAAACTGCAATTTCCTTAGCTATTGTTGTAAGAGCTGGTAAGGGTTGTAATTTGTGATCTCAATAGGTGTCGCTGTCCGTTTACATTCTATGATGTGATGGCAAGGTTTAAAACGAAAAGAGTAGCTCGATAGGTTTTCACTTGGTTTTCACTTTGTCGTGAGAAGATGGATATCATGATCATAAAGTACTTTTTGGTGTCAAAAAAACCTCGCCCTTCAATAATAACATTGCAGGAACGATTTCTGCCATGGACCAAAATATTTGATTGAATGAATATGCTGGCGATTTTATGAACGATGTAGTTTTTACATTTCTCTTCCATCTGATAAGAATTAAACCTTTCAGTTTTACTCTGCAAACGCTGAACACAGATTGTCAATACATGTTACTAAAAGTAAACCTTTCATTAGCATGTACAATTGTTTGACAAAAAGATGAAGAGATTGGAATGGAAGATGGACAAAATACTCAAACGAAGTCATATTTCATTTGATACCTCAATCGAGTTATGTATCTCATCCTTAGATACTCAATCTAGCTGCTTTATTCAGACCAGAATTTAAGAAAAGATGTATATTCACTTAAATTATTATGTTTTGTTCACATGAAGCATGCACTTTGAATACTTAAAAAATATGCCCATAAATACTAGCTCAAAATAAATGTACATGCAATTGTATGTTACATTTTAGGCAAAACACTTATCAATCACATGTGCTCATAACTACTAATGATAGAAACAAATAACGTTTATATGATTCATAATAAGTGTTTATGAAGATTGAAATTGAAACGAATTTATGGAACAATATAAATGAACGATTATGATAATGTCGAAATCGAACTAGATTGAACAAATTCTGGCACTTTATTCCAATACATTCAAACCATTACCATTACCATTATCCACTGAATGAATGCAGTTACGTTATATATTGGAAATCAATATCCCTATTGGGTATCAAGTCCGAAATGTTCAGAATATAAGGCTTGCAATAACGTACCTATAGTGTAGGTCAGAAATGAAATATACTGTATAAGGGGTGGTATGAGCTTGAATAAGTCTGATCAAATGACAAAACTTCCTTTGGGAGTTTTTTTTCTCTTTATTGCTCATGTTACTCAAAATCTAGACAAGGCGTGTTATTGACACGGGATTTAATTGTTTTGATCAAATATTAGAACATAAAAATATCAAATTTATTCTGTGTCATATCTATCTGAAGATAAAAACAATTTATAAGTTGCCGATTGGCTTAAGAGGTTATCATTTAAATTTCACATTTCACATTATTTAGCCTTGTACTCTTGTACAAATGGGTCTTATTCAATTTCTATTTTGCAGGAAAAACGAAATTACTGCATATGAATTAGAACATCTTTTTCAAGTCTATAGACAAATCATATTTCATACAATAGCATTGCTTGCTGATTCGTCATTCAAATCAAGTCCTGAGAGACCTTGAAACAAAGTTAATTTTAAATTAGAAAAATGAGTTAAAGTTTGTTGCTCTTAGATCTTTGATAAAACAAACATTTTCCTTTAAACTTATTTGTGCATATGGTAAAAAATTATCTTTTGTTTTTTCGGTTGTCTGTTTTTTCTTTACACAAACAATGTGCTATTCGCTAAGTAGATTCCTCCATTGGAATGCAAATCACTTTATTTTTTTTCTTATTTTACACCTGCTTGTGGGAGTGTAACTGTAATATCTAAATCAATCTAAAAGTTGAAAAAAACACACAGAAACCCTGATAACATAGTTAACTTGATGAGGATGAGAATTCGATATCATTTTAGTGGCTGGAGGGTATGAAAAATTACAATAATTCAACTGGCGAATACAAAAAAAAGAAGAACTTATTACCCTTCAGCCACATATGACAATTTAGCGTAATTAATTAGTTTTGTTTTAAGAAATGAATATTGATTTTCAATATTTTACTATGTTTGTGTTTCGCCTGCGGCATCTTTAGGATCTACATTTAGTGTTATGTTTGAAAGTTAGTTTTGTTTCTACCAATAAGTGTAACTATTTCAAATAGAACATGTTCAAATTTAACATAACAAACCACATTGAATATGTACTTACTGTGAAACCTTTTCCCATTGATATTGCCTGTTTTAAAGATTTTATAATAAAACCCTTCATGACAAACGTCATTAGCAATTAATTCTTATTCATATATCAATGTTTCGCTGTCATCTGTTCTCATTATTAGTATAATAAATTAATATGAACCTGTTTGGAATACCCGTCTCCTTTTATCTTCAGGAGAAACATGATGTCAAACAGTCATTGTAAACTTGATAAGTGTGTGTATGTTCATTGGAAGTAATAAGTGTTGGATTTGGAATTAGATACAGGGATTAATAATTTTAACTGTATTCAGAGGAATAGAAACCGTGAGCATATACTTCTAAATAAAAGTTTCACTTTGTTGCCATTTGGTATGTTTTTGTTGTTTTCAGATAGAGCATTTTAAAGAACAACGACAGTAATCTGGTTTAATTGCAAAGGTATGAATGAAATCATCTCAGGCATTTGTACATTGATGTTCGTTGCACTCTTAAGATTGACATCGAGTAAGAAAATTGTATTAACTTGTCATATCTGACAAAGAAATCAATCAATTACATGTGAAAGTCAAAGCTGGAATATTTACAGATAGATTACTTTTACGTTTCAGTAGCATGATATCAAGACAGAGAGAAGTGTTCAAATAGCAGATTGAGCCTCAAAGAATCTTTTAATTTTTGATAAGGTGTCCTACAAAGTCCAACATGGAATAGGTAGTATCCAAAGATTCCATGTGATAATGTAATTGGTATTTCATGAACATGTTAATGCTTGTGAAAAAGTCTGTCTCCTCTGATTTGCAAGCAGAACTCTTCGATTCTTATTGTAATATTTTCTGTCATCTTGTTTCATGATATATAAATCCACATACAGAAGAAACTTTACACTTTGATATGCATAAATGAAATGAATAATTTTAGTCGGTTGTAATTAATTACTAGCAAGGAACGTGCCATGGATTGATTTGCACACAAAACTCTTCTACACCCCATACTGCCAGACTGACTGTGATATTCTTGCCCATCAAAACGTCAAGTCAACGTCTAGCCAACGTCTAGCCGCGACCAAAGAGTAGCCCTGAAATATTGCTGACAACTTTGCAAAACAAGTGAGGCAACGATATAAGTTACTTCAGATCATAAATGAGCTTTACAAGATGATTCATGAAGAGTGGAGACGACTTCCGGATTACGTCATTTAACATCTAATGAACTCAATCACTCGACGCAATATTGCTTGTGTAGAAGCCAATAGAGGACAGTCACAAACAGTTTCCTATTTCAAGAAACCCGTTGACATTTATCTCAATAGCAATCAAATACATCCACCAAATTGACCTACGAATTAATCAGAGACATTGACATGCCCCTTCAATGTATCCGACACAAAAACTTTTCACTTTCGTAAACGATTGAAATAATTGTTTTTAAATGGAATGTAAAAATTAATAATCATTACAGTTCCTTAAAAAAGACATAAAATGGTTCGCTATTTTATCTTCTATCAAGTGACGAAGGTTGCTGTAAAGTTTCTTTTGTAGGTGGATTTACATCTAAATGTAGTGAAGCATGAGAATGTCCCGTTTTATTAAATTATGATTAATTTACAGTTTAGAGGAATGGATCATAAAAACCCTAGATAAATGATGAAATATCCAGTAATGCAGGCAATGTGTTTACTTTGGCATGTGTAATTTCACCAGGTTACTCTTGGTACAAATAACGTGTACAAGACGCGCCAGGAATATACTTCATACTTCATAAATACAAAATTGTCTCAGATTAACTGATTCATATTGAAGAACCTTACCATTAAACAAATTCAATCAATCTACGTTTTAAATTCTGAACTTTTATATTCTAATTTTAGTCAGGGATTCAGATTTCTCTTTTTGATTAACAATAACTAATTCTAAGAAATAGATTGATTTAATCCCTTCAGGTTGTCCGCCTACACAAATCAACAACTGAATAAAGAACAAGGGTAAAGTTTCAAGTAAGGGATAACACTAAGCATATTGATTTTTAAATGAGACAAACACAAATCTGTAGTAGTAGAAAAACTTCACATTATAGGTTTTCCTTTCCCTAACCTTATCATTACATTCTGACAGATATGCTGTACAGGTCGACAGGTAGAAACAAGATCAAATTTAAGTCTTTCAAAAACCTGCTTTCTATCTCTCACTATGCCTTTCTTTCCGTTTGTTCCCTCATGCTTCCATCCATTTCTCCCTGACCTATCTACTTTCTTTCTTTCACTGGCCCTCACTCAAAATATTACCATTGACTTTACCAGAATCAGTAGAAGTTGTAATTTCAATTTATCAAGTATCAAGTTATGTTATCATCCGTTATGAATTACCTATCAAAGCGAAGACATGGTATGTTGCTATTGTGATTTAGTATATAACATTTTTAGTACACGATAATGAACAATTATGATTACAAATCATTCTGCAATATATGATTGATATTTGAGGAAATTGCACTATTTTCTCTAAGTGACCTGATTTAAATATGGTCAATGTGAAATGATGAGGTATAAACTTTCATTACCGGATGTGTTTTGTCTAGACAAATGAATCTCAATATGAATATTTCAGCTAACAAGAGATCCCTTCAGTACAGAAAGCTTACAATTACTCATTTCATTACAAATTGAACATGAATTTTTCAAACATTTTGATAGATAAATAATCAGATTAATTTAAAATTGGGAATATTCAGGTGTTCAGAAGATAAGGTTTGTTTAGTTTCGTGTGACTATTTTATTACCAGTTGTTACATGTAGTTTTAGTACCTTTTACTCTTTTATTTTCAGGGAGATAATTCAGTGACTAAAAACCTTAATTTGCATTGTGCCTTTAGCTTTATATGTTAACCTTGATATTTACTGTTTGGGGTTATCTTCATCACTTGTTTACATAAAAATGAAACATCATGATACTATATTAGGATATTTATAGCTAGTTTTTTAAAAAGAATGTTGTTGTTTTGAATTCAAAAGTTATTTGTTGGGCTTAGTATTTTCTTGGTAATATCCTTAAAGTTACTTACAGAACTCTGCATTTAGTCTTAATACAATCTTTTCGTATTTAATTGACAAAACCTTGGGTACAAAATATTTTCAGACAGCTAAAAGCTCTAATCATCCAAAGTTGGTCATGGTTGAATGAATGCGATAACATATAAATTTAACCATAATCCTAATTTTTTACTCAGAGACTCATTTACTCAGAGTTTAATTAATTTGAAAAGCATCACTGTAAGCAGTCATTACGTCTATTAAAATTAAGTCAAAATGTTTTGAGTACTTTCAAGGCCCTACTCCAAGACATTTTGAAAGCCATGAAAGTAGGTTCATCCTTTTCTTTGTATTTAATGGTTATTATTCATGATGTCTATATAACTGTCTGGGATAAACGATTTGTGTGCATTACACAACCATAAACGTCCTTATAATCTCTTGATTAGAGTCAACAGTTTGATATACTTATAAACCGTGCTAAAATAGTTTTATTGTTGGAGAAGTTCATAAATGAGCAAAGTTAGATGCAAATGTGATGACGTTTTGTTAAGTTGAATGGCAAAAAAGACAACTAAGTTACAGTTTTTTCTACGTGAAAAGTGCTGACCTGATCAAGAATCTGAACAAGTATAATAAACTCGGCAGAGCAAAAATATGTTACCTTTCACTTTTTTCCTATTTGATAAAGGAATCTGGCCTTATCCTGAAACAAAACAGTATTGTATCCTCAATCCTATAAATTATACCCGAACCATGAATATCCTTAAGAACTAAATCATGATATATTACCGACCGTAGTATTACAATTTGATATATGTGTCTTGAGTCCTATAAGTCTTTTACTGACATTTTTACCTCCCTGAACTGGAGAATATGTAGCAAACAGGAAGTTATTTCATCGATCACTTTATAAAAACGTCAGTACAATGAAATCATCAATACATCACTCTCATGTACGAGCCTTGAACGATCTTCACACATATAACAAAACATTGTACACCCTTTTTCCAATGTATCTCTAACTGTAACTTTAATTGAACTTTAAACTTTTAAGGTATCTCCCCAGTTCAAATAGCCCCCAGTAATGAAATCAATGTCTAATAGTTGTCTGGAATCGCCAGGAGTGTCAGTTCAGCTTGATTCGATGTATGTCAGAATGCAGTGATTTAGATGTTCGCGTTTGTCTCGTGTCAATGTTTATATTGACAGATGTCCTAATGTGTCTGTAGCTGTTTCCTAACTGAATATGGATGTTAATGTTCACTTGACATGTAATTTGTAGATGATCAAATGGACAATGGTTTAAGAGTTTCAGGTACAGACAAAATCATTATAATTATTAACCAATGGAAGGAAAGAACAAGACGCATAACTAAACCTTACTCCTAACATATGGTTATCTAAAGCTGGTCATATAGTTAAATATAAGAAAGAGGAAGATTAAGTCATATTCAAACTTAACAGTCTTAAGTCTGTGTGTAGTATAACTTTTCTTTATCTTCCTGGTTTTCAGAAAACTCCTAACTCAGTGTGTGATAAGATATCAGTAACGTGTACTGTAATGATGAGAGTATTTGGTAATTCCGTCGTTTTTAATGACCCTTTGTTACTTCGTGTCTTTGTCTTTTGAATTATACAAATTTGTATCCTTTTTTGGTATTTGCAATTTCCCCCTCAAAAGACATGTGTATTTTGAATTATTGCAAGTTATGACAAAAGCACATTTGTTTCCTCGTTGTTGTTTTTACATAACATTGACACAATATGTATCCATCACTGTCTTTTTATGTGGCTTTATCACAATTCCATATTGTCCCATTTGGGAACAATGTTCAAATTTGTTTATGTCCCAAATTTCCATGTGTTTATACTGTTATCCCTCTCTGTGCTATATTCTTGACTCCAGTAAACTTTGTATCCTTCTTTGTCCTCGTTCATGTCGTTAATTCAATTGAGTACCTCATTACCCTCTCGCTTTTACAAATTTTGACCAAACTACAAATATTGACTGTCTTCCCATTCGATTTCATAGACACGTCAAACATTTTATTGATTGATAATTTTCCAATCAAAGATTAACCAAATCGATGAAAAATACTTGGAAGTGGGTACCGAGTCTCAGGAAGAACAAATACAATACACATATATATATAATAATCCTTTCGATGAATTTATTGTCACTACCCTGAATTAATCAACTTTACATGACTGTTATCAAGGACTGGATTTTTCAAATAATATGAAAGTTAAGTATGTGTTGCATTGTTGCATCAAAGGTTAATGTCTTGTATTTGGACACGAAAGAAATCATAAAACAATACCAATTTCTATTTAATGAGTGCCGTGTGTACCCCAATGTAATCAACTAATACGACCGAGTTGAAAATGTTTTGTTATTTCTTTTCATTTATTTTCGATACATTTTTTACAGTTTGGTACATTCAAAAAACTGTATTGTTAAACCTATTCATATATTTGTCATAGTTCACAATCAATCATGAGGGAATAAAAACTATAGAAAAACTAGCATGATATTCTTCTGTAAACATTTCATTACCACTGTTAATTGTTTCTTTAAAGGGGCAGTAGCACGTTTTTTGATAATTTTATATTTTAAATATTTCACTCATAATTGTAAGGTAATGCTAAATGTATTAATTTGACAGTGTCAAAAATCACATTACACAAGCCAATCATCCATAGTCAGAGAACAAAGTATGGAGATTCACATGAAATCCATTGGCGGCCTTTAATTCATTTTGTGTAAGAAAAAGGAATCGCATGGCTAAACTTTACGTTATATATTTAATTCAGTGCTGCTTCATTTAGTTTAAATACATTTTCATTCAATTGGAACCCTTCATTTTCGTTTTCCTGACATCACCTTATATTCCCCCTTAAAACGTGCTACTGCCCCTTTAAGAGTCTTACTTCTTAATTCGTATTAGGATTTGTTCTTTCGATAATGTATTTAATGTGAAAAATTTGTTGTATGTTAAATGTCATGTTAACAATGTTTGATTTTACTAAACAGATGAAATACATATAGCAAACCAGCAAAAGTTCTTACTACAAAGAACGTTAAAAACAACTCTGATATATAGTTTGGTTTTAAGAAAAAGTATAATGATGTGCAGTGGGAGCTTTGAGAAAGTGCTGTCATTCCATTCTGGTACTTTTCCAATTGATTAACAAGGTATAAGATTGGCTCAGGGCACAGTAAGTTTAATTAATATGAAGACCCTATTTACAGAACATTATTCATTTGTCATGGTATAAGCTAATGAATTCGCTGCCATCAAACATAGTTTTATGTGAAAGCTTTTAAGGGTAATAGGATCACATGGACAGTACTTCTTATACCTTGAATGCACTGTTAAAGGGGTTATCAAGTACCTGCTTTTATATATTTCTTTCATGTTTCATTTAGATTGGTAATCATTTACTTAGCTGATATTTGAGTTAAATGTACATAGAAGCACTACATTTACGGTTCACACATGATCAAACAGTCTAAATCGACAAGACATGAAGAATGTTATCCCTTGAGAGCTAGCAACAACAAAAAATTAAGTCAGAGCAAGTAAGAAATAAAATGTTTGCGTCACAAATTGAAGGTAATTTTCAAATTAAGACACTAATAGGTATATTGATAAATGATTGATTTTTTTAATTTAATATTTTAAATCACATATCCTTCAACAAACTTTGTGCTTAATTTGTTATCAGCAATTTATGGATGACAAAATCATCTGAATATTTTTCATAACCAATTCAGATCAATACTTTTATTCGAAAAAACTTCACAATGTTTATATCCAATAATTGTTTTGAAATTCAAGCAAATAATGCATTTATTATTACATATTAGAGTATTGCCCTTGAATTTCAAAACATTTAAGAATTTGATTAGTGTTAACTTTTTCAGCTCAAGTTTTCCCATCTTTATCTTACTGTCTGTGATAACAAGAAGAGAGGAAAGAAGATTGAGATGAGCTGTGTTCTCTGTAATAGATACATGATGACACAAGGGGTGTATACGAAATATCAGCGAGCTATCATTTCACGAGGGGGCGGAGCCCCCGAGTGAGTGATAGCAAGCTAAAATTCGTATACACCCCGTGTGTCAATCATGTATCTGTTTTATCCATAGGGCAACGTCTTGCGATCTTTCACATCAACATTCCCTGCATGACCAACATTAAGATTAGTCTGAAGGAATCGTCCAGCGACGAATGACCCAATTTCCTTATTTTGTTCGTAACGATGAATAATATTGATGGGTTTGGATGACCAGACATTCTCTCATCCATGCAGGCATATGCAACATATATTTACTGAAATAAGGTAACACGTGCACTGATTTGTTTTCAGACTGGATTTCATTTTATAGTGAAATGTAAATTTTATTACTGGTGGTCTTATCAATATTAAGAGAATTGTTGATTTTTCACCAACTTATTTATGTACCTTTTGCTACTTATTTTGGAGGGGGTTGACCTTAACTACCGAACAGTTTGGATTAGAAATGTCAGCTCGAAAGTTCGACATATATCTATATATTTCCGCGATGCCAATGAATTTCTGTAATTACATATTATGGTCAACTTGTTATTTTTCTCATTTAGTGACTGGTAATGTTAATATTTTGGTCACCTGAGCGGTTTCCATTCCTTTGATCTCCATTCCTTTGATCTCGGCTACGTGTTTGAGGATGCAACAATGTTGAACTTTCTCAAGGTCGTCAGCCCGATATTGCTAGCTACGCCCTAAAACTGCCCCTTTCCTTCATGATTGTCAAATCAGGACGTCAGAAATAACTGTGATGATATTTTCGTGACGTAATAGATATCAGCTTGAGTTTTCTTGGTACATGATTTACATCTGCGAAAAGATCAAAGGAAAATATGCCGCTCATTGGATAAGAACTGATAATTATTATCTTTTGCATTTCGTTACTGTTATTTATCCAAATGGTCGTACATGACTCTGTGACAAAATGCGTTTTTTTCTGTTCTTTTAATGTTATCCTGAGAGTACTATTATAAAAGATAAAAAAATAAACATTAGATTACTTCAATGCCTTCGCAAGATCTTTGCCAAAAATGGTATTTCCATATTGTTTTTGAGATATCAATTTAAAGAAAGGTTAAAGAAAGGTTATCCCAGAAACCCGCTAATTGCTGAAATATTGCCCAAGCGGTGCTAAACAATAACAAACTCACTCTATCCCTATCAACCATGAATAAATAGGGATAGACATACATTTTCATTGTTTTACCTAAAAAGAGTATTGATCTACGCCCACCATCAATACAACTTGTTCTTTCCTACTATTTCAGGGACAGCTTAATTCAAAGAAGGCAATTCAACATTAACGTTGTCAATTGCCTTCTCAGCACGCATCCAAATTTGGACTTTTTTATGAGTTCAATCACCATGAGCCTTAAACATGTATTTTCTTGTCAATTCATCACAATTAAAGTACCATTGGCTATCAATTCAAGATATTGAAAGCTGAGATTAAACCATTCCTGCAGAAGATTACACGTCGGTTTACTATGTGAATGTTTCTTGAAAAGTTCAATCAGTGGTGAATCCAATAAATCGCATGGAATGCAACAGCTTAAATTTACTGTCTAGGATTTGTATAAAGATACCATCATAATTTCATTTTAATGATCTTGTTATATGCTTCCGGGCAAAGGAAGTACACACTACAATTAGTTTTGAATTATTTAATATCTAAAATACATATGGTGAATTTGACAATGACACGTTTTCAAACGCGTTTACAAATATTTGACACAGTTTTGTTAGACCACTTCTTTTAAATGTACATGTAGACGGGTAAGAAATTGAATTTACAATAACATGACACCTGCAATGTTTTTATATATATTATTTAAAGTTTGAAAACGTACAGTAGGTAAAATTATTTGTTTTTATGTACAATATGTATTTTATATCGATAAACAGTTGTGTTATATAAACTATATATTTTAAACAATTAATCAGCTTCAGTTAAATCTATGTAAATCAAATGAAATACATTTGGAAAGTATTCTAGTAATGATGATTTATCGTATTCAATTCAGTTTTTGTCACAAATTTGCTTATAAGTCGTAACTTATAATGGGGTTTAATCATAGACGGATACTTAACAAAATACAATAACAAAACTTTTAATGTAAGACAAAACAAAACTCTCATAATGAACATTTTAATCTGCGTTCGAAACAACTCAAACTCAACCATTGAATGACATCAGTTGATTAGGTCTCTTTTTTCAGTTATTTCGTCACTTGAATATTATCAACACAAGTGTTATATTTTTTTACACAAGATATATCATCTGGAAAACGTTTTGGTAGACCTTAATCAAAGTAATTTACGCCCACTTTTATTGTTACTCACTATATATCTTACAGTTAAATACTCTTTTCGATTGTCAGACATCAATACAATGTATATCTTATATTATGATCCACACTTTCCAGGTGTACACATTTCTTGTACTCTACTGTCATGGTAACTCCTTCTTATTGAAAAGAGGTTTCAAATGACAATCAGATAAAGTATAAAATGACCCACGGTGTTCCTAGCTAAAATATTGACACAGTTGCTCAATCGATTTCGTTTTATTTCGGGAAAAAAAGATACATTGCATTATTTACTTTTTTTTTACTTACGCTCTTTTGAATTAAGATCAAATCGAGTTTAGCATGTTATTCCTTGCAAAAATACGTTGCATGATTGATGACAATAACATGAAAATGCAGACATATTGTCTACATTAAAGGGTCAAAGCTGTTAACACAGTCGCAGTCAAAATATGATTAATGTTTCTTCAGGCTACAATACGGAAAATAGAGTTCATCTATCTGACAGTTTCCCTAATGGAAGCATACAACTTGCAACATACCGTCCCACTATTACATTCTTTTGCATATTGTTCGCAATACATCAGCACACATCCAGGACTATTTCAAGACTTCAATAACCATTATAATTTTCATGTCAATTCATCACACTAAAAGTAACACAGGTTTTCAGTCCTTGATATTGGTACCTAAAATAAGATCCCCTACTGTGTAAGGTTGATTTGGTTTTGCAACTTAAATGTTTTATTTGGAAATCCAATATTGATTGTGAATGCAAAAAAATATCTTCTTGGAAGTAATATGACATTGTAAACTATTTTCCTATAACTGTTTTCTTTATAAACAAATTTGGAAAAAAATATATACTTCATTTCTGTGTCTTGCGAAACAAATACCTGAAACATGTTTGACATTTAAATATCAACTGTTTCCTATTAACAAAAGAAAAGCATACATATATATATAGGATCCAATATGTTAAATCAAATAACTTTATAAGTAAGTTGAGATAAATGTGCTGGAAGTCATTGTCATAAGTTGATTTGAAAAAACTGTTTACTTTATGACAAATGGTAAGAAGAGTATTAACTTGCTTATTTGGTCTTTGTAACCCCATTATTTCTCTAACGTTAGTGCAGCAAGTATATTTGAAAGGATCAAAATACATGACGTCATAAACACTTCTGTAACAATGTTTTCTCAGTCTAGACAGATGAATCTCACTTTATTCTTTAAGGTTTCCATACATTATTACCCTGCTGCAAGCTAATCATGTTATCTTGGATGAAACGTGCGGTGTTACAAATTATGAAATACAAATCGACCATATAAATCACATTTAAACAAATAATATAAGAATGCCAGAAATTTAAGAGAATATGATAAGATGTCAGACGCTTACACAAAGCATGCATTGTGTTGAGCACTGCCGACGAATCCAAGTACTTTCCAGATTTTTAAATTTTCTTCATCATAAGGTGTTACGTTGAGTTGTCATCACGTTGAATGATATATTTTCCTTTTTTGGGATAATTTGAAAGGGGCAGTAGCACGTTTTTCGGGGGAGTATAAGGTTTTGTCAGGAAAATAAAAATTAATGGTTCTAATTGAAAGACAATGTATTTAAACTAAATATAGCATTAATAATTCAAATATTTGACGTAAAGTTTAGCCATGCGATTCCTTTTTCTTACATAAAATGAATAAAATGGCCGCCAATGGACATTGTGTTAATCTTCATGCTCTGTCCTCTGTCTGTGGAGGATTGGCTTGTGAAATGAGATTTTTGACACTGTCAACATAATACATATAGCATTCACCTACAATTATCAGTGAAAAATTAAAAATATAAAATTATCAAAAAACGCGCTACTGCCCGTTTAAACATTTTTTGAATATTTGGGTAAACATTGTTAAATGTATGAATGTCTTACAAATCAAAATGAATTGCAAGTAGAACTAACAATGTCAGTGAATTTACTGACCAAAAAAACAAGGTGCTGTGTAAAAAAACAATTTGCAATATAAAAAACTAGGCTCAAGGCTATCTCTTCGAGCACATCTGCTCACAGATTATTGATGTTGTAACTAATCATGATCGTTGGACGTGCTTAGAATATGCTTTTTCTTATATCTTTAATCAGAAAAATATATTCACATTAACACGGCTCAGATGGCATAAATTGTACTTCATTTTTGTTGACACATATTGATAAGAAAATATTATTTGATGATATATCTTTGCTTGGTTTGATAGAATATTTTTATATACTAAAACTTAATGTGTACATTTAGCATTGATTGAATCGATGAAATATTTATTCATTCATTCATTATTATTTTTTTCAAAACCATGGAATCACGTAAAAAGATATTATTTTATTTGCAGACTCGAGATGTGTCAAGTCAGATAAGATTTAGGATAACTGATAACAAATGTAAGGACAAATTGGCCATTTTAAATCAATTATCTTAGTGGTTTTGTCATGTTCAGCAAATTGCAGTCTACTTTGGTTCGCAATACGTAAGTGTTACTTTTTTTATTTTCTTTGATATTGTACAACACTAAATACACTGACAATACCTTCTTTCAGCTGGTTGTGTAGGGCAAGAGTATATTAGTATACGTAAAAACGTTTTTCATGTAGAACTTCTGGGCAATTAACAGCTTCCAATTGAGACATAATTTTGCCTACAAATGTCTGCTTTGAAGTGTTTAATCAAATGCCAATATCCAATACCCTATTGTTAAATTTAGGGCAACTATTGTAAATGTTATTTGGGTTATAGCAAATTAATTCAAATGGAGGAAATATCTAGGAAGTGTTTTCTGGTAAACAACATGTCAATGCAGATTGTTTTGAGTGTCAAATATCCTAGGTTTTCTTAGTATTGTAAATTTAAATCTAAATTTCAATAGTTTTATCGGGACTTATGAGTAATTATTTAATGACATGGCAGTTCACCAACTCTTTTATTAAAAATCATTCTTAAAGGGGCAGTAGCACGTTTTTATGGGGTATATAAGGTGATGTCAGGAAAATGAAAATAAATGGTTCCAATTGAAAGACAATGTATTTAAACTAAAAGGAGCAGTGATAATTCAAAAATATATCGTAAAGTTTAGCCATGCGATTTCTTTATCTTACAGAAAGTGAATTAAAGGTGTTCACACATAAATTGCCGCCAATGAATTTTATGCGAATCTTCATACTTTGTCCTCTGACTATGGCTAATTGCCTTGTGTAATGAGATTTATGACACTATCAAAGTAATACATTCAGCACTAACATACAAATATCAGTGAAAATTTTAAAATATAAAATTATCAAAAAACGTGCTACTGCCCCTTTAAAAACATTGCTAAAGCTGCACCACCCACATAAATGTATATATTGTGAAACATATTTGATGATAACTGCAAGCCTTTAATCACTAATATTGACCTAAAACTCTTGAAAAAAACGGAAATAGAAACACATGTTTCAATGGATTTTTGCATAAAATCAAAGTTAGATAAACATAATTTATGATTCACAATAATGAATAACTGTTCGTGAATATCTATCACAGAAATCAATTTGTAGTTTTGTGACTTAAGTAACCAAAAAAGAATTAATCTAAGAAAACGTCCATTAGGATATCTATGGCTGTTGCATAAGTCAGAGAACGTCCAATTAAGGACATTCGCATTCGATTTAGACCTTATATCTGTTAACCTAATGATATTTTACTTGGCTTGGCAAAAATAGATAACACTCCAATCTATAAACAAAAACAGATGTTTCATTGTGAAATCGAGTGGCTTTCGCTTGGTTTAAATCCTTTTATCAAAGTTTTGTTAGATCAGAGGAGTTTTTTCATTTACCTTTAGTAATTGAAACTCATCCAAATCAATACTTTTTGAAAAAGTTGAGTTTCAAATTCGATTTTCTGATTATTCATTAATCCATTCACGTAATATGTATTGATTAAGATTAAAAGTGTTTTCATATCTAAAACATTTTTAAAAAACAATTAAAAGTTTAATGGAGATGTGATTTCTATTCTATACATTGTATGATATTTCAGTGAATTTTGATTAATTATTAAAAATGTACAGTTCATATTTTGTTGTTATGCAACTTACAAATATAATAGAATTATGTACATTGTAACTTATCATAATCTATCAGAAACTGGAAGCATATTTAAGGTTATCAAATTGTTAAAGTGTATAACAAAGTCGAATGGAGGGACATTTGATAAGCTAAGTTTATCAGATAATAGTACGTTTAAAAGCATTTTCATTTCTTGGTATTGCTGCTTTATCAATATGATCCATATCTCTTTCTTTCTTGAAACTACTAATATCGACTTTGCAAATTTGAAATTGAAACAAAATCATCGTAAGTATATTTTGTATCGTGCATTAATGGAATATACAGGCACTTGCACTTGCTTTTTGCAAACAATACTAACATTAAGAATTTGATGCATTAAGAAAGTTGTCTTTTATGTTTTGACAAAATACATACAAACATTGGATACAAGGACTTTTTGAAGTCGAGTTCCTGTCCATTTTCTCGTAAATTGATTCAAATGAATTAGACACAGTGCAGTTATTTATACTTAAACCCCTACATGGCTGTGGTCATAAGTTTAACAGTTATTTCAATGTCACACTTTAACTGATTTATATGCAGGAAGTTCAATTCATTTCTCCATGTTTAAGTCTCTTATAACTCTGAGGTGCAGCAATTCATTTCAATTTAATCCGTCTCTTGCTTAAACATGTTCCTTTCCTATCCTTTAAAACAATATGATGGAATTCCTCCAAATTTACGATAATATGATTTGTAAAGTTCTGCAAAATCAATAAGATTAAAGAGATAAATAAGCATGTACCGTCTAAAGATATTGACTTCTCAGTGCTTTTATTTGTTAGAATGCAATAATGAATGAGAAAAGCTGTGCTGTTGCTTTATATACCGCTTTTGTGATATCATGCATCTTCACAACGTCAAGGCTGACCCAGAAAGACTTACAAAACTCCCATCATCGCCCTTGACTTCACGGGGCACATTTTGTTGTCCCAGCAGATCGGCCCGCTGTAATCCCTTTTCATAGTCCAATCAAAAGACAGCTTGTAAAATGAACTTCGGCTGTCCCGTAATTGTGCAGTGATACATTACCACTGACGAAACAATGCCGTGTTTCATTAATGAATAATTTAAAGTATCTTAGATCACAATGCACAAACTAATGACCGCCTATCTTTTTTTTAAATTCCATGCAGGAACGTATTTCGACTCCAGCTAATAATGCAGTGAGTGTTCAATTGATATATTGGCGTAAATAAGAATGCACCGACTTTAGGTTTCAATTTTCTTTCATTGAAAGTTTTTAGATATTTGTGTCCATTTGATAAAGATTTTTTGTTATCTTTCAAGTGAATATGTTATATAAACGTTTTATATCGTGTTGGATTCGTATTCGTACACGACAAGTTCTTTCTTTACATAAATCAATTTTGGACACCATGTGAAAAATAAAAAGATTTAGACGTGATAATTTATCAAAAAATCCAATTAGGCAAATGTCTGCTACTTTGAAATTATACCTCGTCCATTTTGCTACTTAGTTCAAAACGAAACTTTGACAAACTTTAGAATTACTTCAATTAAGTAAAATACGAGATAAGGTACTTTTATTTGAGTGATATATCAATGTTTATTTTCATTGCATTCTTGGTGCTCATCAAAAACATGAAAACAATCATGCAGACGGGTGTTTGATAAATTCCACTGGAATAGTTTCCATAGATCGTCTATAAGTATTTTGAATTTCTTCCGAATGTAAACAGCGATTTCCTTGGCTATTGTTGAAAGAGCTGGTAAGAGTTGTAACTAGGTGTCACTGCTCCGTTTCACTTTCTCACGATATTAGGGCAAGGTCTAAAACGAAAGGAGTAGCTCGATATGTTTCCACTTTTCCATGAGAAGATGGATATCATGATCATTAAGTACTTTCTGGTGTCAAAAAAAACCCTCGCCCTTCAATAATAACATTGCAAGAACGACTTCGGTCATGGGTCAAAATATTTGATTGAATTAATATGCTGGCGATTTAATGAACGATGTAGTTTTTACATTTCTCTTCCATCTGACAAGAATATAACCCTTCAGTTATGGTATTCGGTTGGTTTAAAAGTTAAATTAAAGGTTTACTCAGCAATTACTGAACAAAGATTGTCAATACAGTTTACTAAGAGTAAACCTTTCATTAGCATAAGCATTGTTTGACAAAAATAGGAAGATATTTGAATGGAAGACGGACAAAGTACTCAAACGAAGTCATATTTCATTTGATAACTCAATCGAGTAATGTATCTCATCCTTCGATACTCAATCTAGCTGCTTTATTCAGACCAGAATTTGAGAAAAGATGTATATTCACTTAAACTCTTATTTTGTTCACATGAAGCATGCACTTTGAATCCTTAAATGATATGCCCACAACTACTAGCTCAAAATAGATGTACATGAAACACTTATCCATCACATGTGCTCATAACTACCAATTATAGAAACAAATAACGTTTATTTGATTGATAACAAGTGTTTATTAAGATTGCAATTGGGACGAATTTATTGAACAATATAGTTTAACCATTATGACGATGCTGAAATCGAACTAGGTTGAGCAGATTCTGGCACTTTAGTACAATACATTCAAACCATTACCATTGTAAATTATCCACTTAATGAATGCAGTTTTGATTATATATCGGAAATCGATATCGCTATTGGGTATCCAGTCCAAAATGTTCAGAATGTAAGGCTTGCAATAACATCCCTATAGTGTAGGTCAGAAATGAAAAATACTGTATACGAGGTAGTATGAGCTTGAATAAGTCTGATCAAATAACAAAACTCCCTTTGGCAGTTGGTTGTTTTTTTCTCTTTATTACTCATATTACTCAATATCTGGACAAGGCGTGTTATTGACACTGGATTTAATTGTTTTTAATCAATATTAAAACATAAAAATATCAAATTTATTCTGTGTCATATCTATCTGAAGTTACAAACAATTTATAAGTTGCCGATTGGCTTATGAATTATCATTTAAATTTCACATTTTACATCATTTAGCCTTGTACTCTTGTACAAATGGGTCATATACAATTTTTATTTTGCAGGAAAAACGAAGTTACTGCATATGAATAGAATGTCTATTTCAAGTCTATAGACAAATCATATTACATACAATAGCGTTGCTTGCTGATTCGTCATTCAATTCCTGAGAGACCTTTAAACAAAGTTAATTTTAAATTAGAAAAATGAGTTCTTAAAGTTTGTTGTTGATAATAAAATACTTTCCTTGAAGCATATTTGTGCATATGGTAAAATAATATCTTTTGTTTTTTTGGTTGTCGGTTTTTTCTTTACACAAACAATGAGATATTCCCTAAGTAGATTCCTCCATTGGAATGCAAACCACTTTATTTGTTTTCATTTTCTTGTGGGAGTGTAACTGTAATATCTTAATCAATCTCAAAGTTGATATGTGAAAAATAATCTTCAAAGTGATGATTTAAATCTATATAAATGCTTTAGTTGTTTCAAGATTAGTATCTCTTCTGTAATTGTGATTATCATCCAAAAGAAAAACACACAGAAACCCTGATAAAAACACAAATTGTTAACTTGAAGAGGATGAGAATTCGATATCATTTTAGTGGCTGGAGGTTTTGAAAAAATTACATTAATTAAACTGCCAAATACAAAAAAGAGAAGAACTTATTACCCTTAAGCCACATATGACAATTTAGCGTAATCAATTATGTTTTGTTTTTAAGAAATGAATATTGATTTTCAATATTTAGCTATGTTTGTGTTTCGCCTGCAGCATCTTTAGGATCTACATTTAGTGTTATGTTTGAAAGTTAGTTTTGTTTCTACCAATAAGTGTAACTATTTCAAATAGAACATGTTCAAGTTTAACATAACAAATCACATGGAATATGTACTTACTGTGGAACCTTTTTTCATTGATATTGCCTGTTTTAGGGAGTTTATAATAAAAACCTTCATTACAAACGTCATTAGAAATTAATTCTTTTTCATATATCAATGCATCGTTGTCATCTGTTTTCATTATTAGTATAATAAATTAATATGAACCTGTTTGGATTTCCCGTCTTCTGTTATCTTCAGGAGAAACATGATATCAAACAGTAATTGTATACTTGATAAGTGTTTTTCTGTTCATTGGATGTAATGAGTGTTGGATTTGGAACAAGATACATTATTAATAATATTATACTGTATTCAGAGGAATAGATGTTTGTATATACTAAGCAGATGAAATACATATCACGACCCAGCAAACGTACTTACTACAAAGAACGTTTAAAACAACTCCGAAATTTAAGAATTAAATTTTACGAAATAGTATAATGATTTGCAGTGGAAGCTTTGAGAAAGTGCTGTCATTCCGCTCGGATACTTTTCTAATTAATAAACAAAGTATAAGGTAGTAAGTTTAATTAGACCCTTATACAGAACATTGTTCATTTGTCATGGTATAAGCTAATGAATTCGCTGCTATCCCTAGTTTTATGTGAAAGCTTTTAAGGGTAATATAATCATATGGACAGTACTTCTTAGACCTTGAATGCACTGTCAAGGGGGTTATCAAGTACCTGCTTTTAAATATTTCTTTCATGTATCATTTATATTGGTAATCACATACTTAGCTGATATTTGAGATAAATGTGCATAGAAGCATTACATTTACGGTTCACACAGAAATTTATGGATGACAAAATCATCTGAATATTTTTGGCAATTTATTCAAATGTTGATACACTACGGTATGTGACTGTCATCATTAAGAATAAGACGGGATTTCTAAGAACGTCAGGAATAGGTGCTTTAGAACGAATTCGTATTTTGACACTTTTTGATGGCAAATCATATTTTCAGTGTCGATGACCTAAACTGACAGTTGCGCGAATAAAACAATGATCACTCTGTCTTATATTTTGTTTTTACATCTGATCATGATATAGATAATAACGCCTCAAAGATATAAGGAAGATAATATGACTTTTAAAATGAAAACGGTCTTTACATTTAGCTGATCAAAATCCTAATCATAGAATAGTATTTTCCATAACCAATTCAGATCAATACTTTCATTTTACAAAACTTCACAATGATCATATCCAATTAATGTATTGAAATTCAAGCAAATAATGTGTTTATTTGAGTGTTGCCCCTGAATTTTAAAACATTTAACAATTTGATTAGTGTTAATTTTATCAGCTCAAGTTTTCCCATTTTTATCTTACTGTCTCTATCTTACTGTCTGTGATAACAAGAAGAGAGGAAAGAAGACTGAGATGAGCAGTGTTCTCCGAACGGATAGCTATTATATTTTGCATTTCGTAACAGTTATTTATCAAAATGTTCGCACATGATCCTTTGACAAATTGCGTTTTCTTATTCTGTTAATGTTTTCCTGACAGTACTATTATAAAAGTTTAAAAAATTAACCATTAGCTTACTTCTATGCAAAATTGAAAGATCTTTGTCGTAATAGGGTTCTTCCGTTTTTAGTTTTTGAGACATCAATTTAAAGAAATGTGAGGGTCTATCTCAGAAACCCACTAATTGCTGAAAAATTTCCCAAACGGTGCTAAACAATAACAAACTCACTCTATCACTATCAATCATGAATAAATTAAGATAGACATACATTTTCATTGTTTTACCTAAAAAGAGTATTGATCTACGCCCACTATCAATACAACTTCTTTCCTACTATTTCAGGAATAGCTTAAAGCTTAAATCAAAGAAGTTGACTTAACATCAACGTCAATTGTCTTCTCAGCACGCATCCAAATTTGGACTTTTTATGAGTTCAATCACCATGAGCCTCAAACATTTATTTTCTTGTCAATTCATCACACTTAAAGTACCATTGGCTATCAATTCAAGATATTGAAAGCTGAAATTAGATCCATTCCTGCGGAAGATTACACTTCGGTTTTCTGTGTGAATGTTTTCTTTAAAGTTCAATCAGTTGTGAATCCAATAACGAAATGCTTTGAGAACATGAAATGCAACACCCTAAAATACATATTTTCTGTCCAAGGTTTGTGAAAAGATACCATCATAATTCCATTCAAATTAAAATGTTATAAGCAACCGGGCAAAAGAAAGTACACACTACAAATTGTTTCCAGTTATTTCATCTTTAAAATACGTATGATGCGTTCGAAAATGACAACAATAACATTAACAATTATTTCAGTTATAACAGTTTGGATATTATTGGTGTTTTGAACATGCTTAGTTAAACTATCTTTGTTAAATGTACATGTAGGTAGGAATAAGAAATTGAATTTACAATAACATGTCACCTGCAATGTTTCAAATGTTGTTAAAGTTTGAAACATTTTGTACATTTATTTATTTATTTATTTAATTATACAAAGAAAATATTTTAATGTCGATAAACAGCTGTGTCATATAAAATATATTTTTGAACAATTAATCAGCTTCAATCTAATTCATGTAAATGAAATACTATTTGGAACTATTCTATTAATGATGATTTCTAAGATGCCTAGCGGTTAGAACAATAAAAAAAAAAGTAATTTATCAGACAATAAAGGTATAGTTTTTACATGACGTAACTATTGAATGACGCTATCGGACTACCGTCCTCGTGATTTAACTATAACAGTTCAGGGCAAAACTATACTTTATAACCAAACACATTCGGGTAGAGCGAACTTTATTTCTTAATTAACGTTTACTTTTAAGTTTTTTAATATGAAGTTAAAAACTTGAAATATTCTTATCTGAAAAACTTACATGTATAAAAATAAATTAATATGAGGTGTTTACTTACTTTTCCGAAGAAGTATACGTTATGTTACCACGATAGGATGTCATGGATTTGTCATAACTTATACTTATGCGTCACCAGAGGATACTTAACAAAATAACCATAACTAAACTTTCAATGTTAGACGAAATGAAACTCACATAATGAACAGTTTAATATGCGTTATAAACAAACTCAAACTGCTCAATTGATTGATTCAAAGTTAAAATATTGACTTTACGTGATCAAGTTTATGTAAAGTCGTATGATTCAAAACTAAAATATTGACTTTACTTGATCAAGTTTATGTAAAGACGTATGATTCAAAACTAAAATATTGACTTTACTTAATCAAGTTTATGTAAAGTCGTATGATTCAAAACTAAAATATTGACTTTACTTGATCAAGTTTATGTAAAGTCGTATGATTCAAACCTAAAATATTGACTTTACTTGATCAAGTTTATGTAAAGACGTATGATTCAAAACTAAAATATTGACTTTACTTGATCAAGTCTATGTAAAGTCGTTGAATTTTCCTTTGCCAGTCATTTGGCCACTTGAATATTATCAATACCACTGTCATTGCACCAGATATATCATATAGGAAACGTTTGTGTAGACCTTGATAAAAACTTATTATAAATAATATTCTAACAGTTGCCCAATCAATTTTGCTATATTTTGGAAAAACATACATTGCATTTCCTTTTTACTTACGCATTATTGAATTAAGATCATGTCGTTTTAAGCATGTTGTAGCTTGCAGAAATATGTTGCACGATTGTTGTTGATAACATGAAAATGTAGACATATTGTCTACATTAAAGGGTCAAAGCTGTTATCACAGTCGCAGTCAAGATATGATTAATGTTTCCTCAGGCCACAATATGGAAAATAGATTTCATCCATCTGACAGTTTCCCTAATGAGAAGCATACAACTTGCAACATACCGTCCCACTATTACCTTCTTTTGCATAGTATTCGCAATACATAAGCACACATCCAGGACTATTTCAAGACTTCAATCACCATTATAATTGTTCATGTCAATTCATCACACTCAAAGTACCCCTGGTTTTCAGTCCTTAATATTGGTACCTAAAGTAAAATACCTTACTGTAAGGTTGATTTGGTTTTGCAACTTCAATGTTTTATTTGGAAATCCAATATTGATTGTGAATGCAATAAAAAACATTCTTAAAAGTAATATGATATTGTAAACTATTTTCCTTTAACTGTTTTCTTAATAAAGTTTTTTGAAAAATATATATAGTTAATTTCTGTGTCTTGCGAAACAAATACCTGAAACATGTTTGACATTTAAATATCAACTGTTTCCTATTTACAAAAGAAAGGCATAAATATATATATAGGATCCAATATGTTCAATCAAATAAATTTATAAGTAAGTTGATATAAATGTGCTGGAAGTCATTGTCATAAGTTGATTTGAAAAAACTGTTTACTTTATGACAAATGGTAAGAAGAGTATATAACTTGCTTATTTGGTCTTTGTAACCCCATTATTTCTCTAACGTTAGTGCAGCAAGTATATTTGAAAGGATCAACGTACATGACGTCATAAACACTTCTGTAACAATGTTTGCTCAGTCTAGACAGATGAATCTCACGTTATTCTTTAAGGTTTCCATACATTATTACCCTGCTGCAAGCTAATCATGTTATCTTGGATGAAACGTGCAGTGTTCCCAATTGTGAAATACAACTCCACCATATAAATCACATGAGTAACAAATTAGATAAGAATGCCAGAAGTTTAAGAGAATATGATAAGATGTGGGCCGCTTACACAAAGCATGCATTGTGTTTAGCACTGCCAACGAATCCAAGTACTTTCCAGATTTTTAAATCCTTCTTCATCATTAGGTGTTAGGTTGAGTTGTCATCAAGTTGGATGATTTCTTTTTTTGGGGATAGTTTAAACATGTTTTGAATATTTGGTACATGAATGTTAATAGATATAGCAAACAATCATAAAGTCTTACAAATCAAAATGAATTGCAAGTAGAACTAACAATGTCAGTGAATTTACTGACAAAAAACAAGGTGCTTTTAAAAAAACAATTTGCAATATAAAAAACTAAGCTCAAGGCTATCTCTTCGAGCACATCTGCTCACAGAATATTGATGTTGTAACTAATCATGATCGCGAGACGTGCTTAGAATATGCTTTATCTTATATCTTTAATGCAAAAAATATATTCACATTAACCTGGCTCAGATGGTATAAAATGTACTTTTTTTTGTGACACATATTGATAAGAAAATATTATTTGATGATATATCTTTGCTTGGTTTGACAGAATATTTTATATACTGAAACTTTATGTGTACATTTAGCATTTATTGAATCGATGAAATATTTTTTCATTCAAGCATTATTATTTTTTTCAAAACCATGGAATCAAGTAAAAAGATATTAGTTTATTTGTAGACACGAAATGTGTCAAGTCAGATAAGACTTAGGATCTCTGATAACAAATGTAAGGACAAATTGGCCATTTGAAATCAATTATCTTAGTGGTTTTGTCATGTTCAGCAAAATGCAGTCTACTTTGGTTCGCAATACATAAGTGTTTCTATTTTATTTTATTTGATATTTTACAACACTAAATACACTGACAATACCTTCATTCAGCTGGTTGTGAAGGGCAAGAGTATAAATAAGTATACGTAAACTTTTTTCATGTAGAAATTCTGGACAATTAACAGCTTCCAATTGAGACATAATTTTGCCTACAAATGTCTGCTTTGAAGTGCTTCATCAAATGCCAATGTCAAATACCCTATTGTTCAATTTAGGGCAAATATTATTCGGGTTCTAGCAAGTTAATTCAAATGGAGGAAATATGTAGGAAGTGTTTTCTGGTAAACAACATGTCAATGCAGATTGTTTTGAGTGTCAAATATCCGAGGTTTTCTTAGTATTGTAAATTTAAATCTAAATTTCAATAGTTTTATCGGGACTTATGAGTCATTATTTAATGACATGGCAGTTCACCAACTCTTTTATTAAAAATCATTCTTAAAAACATTGCAGAAGCTGCACCACCCACATAAATGTATATATTGTGAAACATATTTGATGATAACTGCAAGCCTTTCATCACTATTATTGACCTAATCCTCTTGAAAAAACGAAAAGAGAAACACATGTTTCTTTGGATTTTTACATAAAAACATAGTTAAATAAACGTAATTTTTTATTTACAATAATGAACAACTGTTCGTGAATATCTATCATAGAAATCAATTTGTAGTTTGTGTGACTTAAGTAACCAAATAAGAATTAATCTAAGAAAACGTCCATTAGGATATCTATGGCGTGTTACATAAGTCAGAAAGCGACCAATTAAGGACATTCGCATTTGATTTAGACCTTATATCTGTTAACCTAATGAAGATATTTTACTTGGCTTGGCAAAAATCGATAACACTCCAATCTATAAACAAGAACAGATTTTTCATGTTCAATCGAGTGGCTTTCGCTTGATTTAAATCTTTTTATCAACGTCTTGTTAGACCAGAGGAGTTTTTTTTCATTTACCTTTAGTAATTGGAGCTCATCTAAATCAATACTTTTTGAAAAAGTTGAGTTTCAAATTCGATTTTCTGATTATTCATTAATCCATTCACGAAACATTTATTGATTAAGATTTAAGCGTTATTCATATCTAAAAGTTTTAAAAAACAATCAAAAGTTTAATGGAGATGTGATTTCTATTCTATACATTTTATGATATATCAGTGAAATTCGATTGTTTATTAAAAATATACGGTTCATATTTGTGCTATGCAACTTACAAACAAAATTGTATTACTATGTACATATGTAACTTATTATAATCTATTAGAAACTGTGAGCATTTTTAAGGTTATCAAATTGTTCAAGTGTGAAACAAAGTCGAATGGAGGGACATTTGATAAGCTAAGTTTATCAGATAATATACACAAAGAACTTAATTAAGCAACCCCGTATTTTGTAAAATGAACTTGGGTGCTCTTGGACTATTTGGATTATTTTTATGTATTGACCACTCCAGATATAACAATTGCTTTGTTGTTGACTCTTTAATTGTGCTAAAAATCGCTAATGTGCAAAAATAATGAAAATATGAGAAAAACTGTGAGACTACTGAAATTTGGTCAAATATAACTATTGTCACAGGGGAAAAACTACACATTAAACTTTGGATGTAATTAATTAAAAATAACATTTCTGATCCCTATTTGACATTCATACACTAAAACCCTTTTTATCATGCATGATAAGAGACTAGAAAGACATTGAATTTTCAGTACTTTTTTCATCAAAAATTTATAAAATGCCCACAATCTAAACATCTGTAAGTAAATCTGAGATTCCTTTAGCTGAACGTGTTGATCAAACACTTCTCCTTCCTTTAGATAAGCCATTATCTTTGACACGGACCAATTAATGTCTTTGTGCAGTTTTCTTTAAATTCGATATTTGATAATTTTGTGATTTGGAAGGTTCATACTGCTTTAAAGGAAGTCACGGCTGGTCCAATTTCGGCTCGCTGTCAACACTACTCAACCAGGGTAATGGGCGCGTTATGTACTATTTTTAGTTGCGTGTCGGGCTCGCGTGACACAAACTGGGTCCAGCCCCGTTCGAGCCATCCTGTAATCCAAGCGACTCCTTTACTCTCGCTTTTGACGCGCTAAAGTATGAAGTCACCTGGTTTACAGGATGATTTCGAGCATGATCGCACCCTTAACAATATTTTTTTTACCTCGATATCGTAAGCAATTCTAGTAATATCATTTGATTTATCCTTTAGCATATTCAAAGGCTCTCCGTAACGCAATAAGCTAAATTCTCAATAGTCAGGCTGCATTTTATTAAATATTTTCTAGGGGATAAACATAGAGAATTAAACATTTTTAGTCGGACGATTTCGTCCACAACTGCAACAACGTTCTGTCTAAGTAGTACTTTTCAACATATACTAGTATGACATATACAACTATTTAGTTTCGTAAGTGTTTTTTAATTCTAATATCCAAACAGTGGCGCTTGCCAAGACATTGAAAGTATTGATTATGGCTGGAGTATTGACAAACCGCCATAAAACTCACTCTGTGAAACAAAGCTTGAGATTTTCGTATTCTCTAAATATTATTTTTTTTAGATATATTATTTTAATACAATCTCAATTGATGTCTGAATTAATTGACAGCGGTAAAGTATTGACGAATCCTCTTATGGCAAGTTTTTTAAAAGGAAATTGTACACAAACAGTACTATCTATCATGGAGGCATTCTTGATTATTTACATAAATTCCTCTTTTTTTAATATAAGAAGCCAGCTTCGATATGAGGCATACCCAGCAATTAACATTTCAAAACATATAAGATACCTACATGTTAACATTTACAATTGTTTCTGAAGCTTCACACTTTCTTGTCTTTGTGTCCAGTTTATGAATCGTGTATAAGAGCGACAATAAAAATGCCTAATCATCCCGTTCGTCATTTTTTTTTTATTGTTTGAAATAAAATAATGTTAAACCAATCACTTTGAAAAAAATGCTGCTCATAATAACTGCCTAAACAACTGATAAGTACATGTATGAAAGGTAAGGGGTTTAAAAACATCGTTTTAAATTTGTGTGATAAATTGAACAGCCTGAAATCACAAATGATATATTCTTTAAAAAGTACCCTGAAGACATCCGGACATCTGCTATTTGAAGTTGTGTATTATGGAGACGGATATAACAGGATAACAGGTGTGAGGTGTCAGTTCATTGATGTCCAGTGACTCTAGGTAGGCCTATGTGTCGTAACAAGTCATAAAACTGCTGGGTCGCTGTTTGATGGCGCCATCGTGTCTGGTTGAGATGACAATACATTTTTACAAGGCAATTGCCGCCAATTAAATGTTATTTCCTTTGCCGACAGAATGTCTAGCTTAATAAACCAAATAAACTAAATAACCGAATGAAAGTTTCATTGTCCAGAAATTTGTTATATAATTGAACACTTCCAATATTGTACCGATATGCTCAAATGCATTGTTTTGGACAACATATTCATAAGAAAAAGTACTGAATGTTGCACAGTTTTAAGTAAAACATTATGCAAAGTATGAAAACAACGCTAGTTTAGAAACTCGCACACGGTTGAACATATCGCGCTTGTACGGCAAGTAGTGGCGAGTTGCGCAAAGCAAACAGAGCTGAGTAGGGATGACGCTGATTGAGATTCCCGACTCACTGTGACCTAATTAATTTTCGCTTTGCAGTGTTTTATTACGAGCCGTGACCATCTTTAACGATTGACATTTGCTTTGGGATTATTTACTAAAAAATCATCAATTCACTCAAGAGAATGATAATAATCACATTGCAGCAAAAAATATTGACTTTCATTTTCAATTTTAAGGTAACTTGAATTTTGACTAAAAAATACCAAGTTTTTGTAAAACAAGTTATTCAGTCACAGTGAATCGTAAACCGTATGAATTTTTCGTGTCCACACTGGTAGATGACCATTCTATTAAAACATCCTTATTGTTTGCATGTACATTTGTTTTGTTTATTATTAGCAGTGTTTTTCTGTTTGAAAAAGTGGGGGGTGCTTAATTAAGTTTTGTGTGTATAGTACGTTTAGAATCATTCTCTTTTCTTGGTATTGCTGCTTTATTAATATGATCAATATCTCTTTCTTTCTTGAAAACCACTAATAACGACCTTGAAATTTTAAAATTGAATCGCCACAGAAACAAAGTCACCGTAAGTATATTTTGTATTGTGCAATAATTGAATATACAGGCACGTGCACTTGCTTTTTGCAAACAATACTAACGTTAAGAATTTGTCGCATCAAGAAAGTTGTCTTTCATGTTTTGACAAAATGCATACAAACATTTGATTCAAGGACTTTTTGAAGTCGGGTTATTGATTAAATTTTCGCAAATTGATTCAAATGAAATAGACACAGTGCAGTTATTTATTCTTAAACCTCTACTTGGCTGTGGTCATAAGTTAAACAGTTATTTCAATGTCACACGTTTAACTGATTTATATGCAGGAAGTTCAATTCATTTCTCCATGTTTAAGTCTCTTATAGCTCTGAGATGCAGCAATTCCTTTCAATTTAGAAATTTTGGAATGTAATCAGTCTCTTGTTTGAACATGTTCCTTTCCTATAATTTAAAACAATACGATGGAATTCTTCCAAATTTAGTTTTCCTTCCTTGAAAGTTTTGAGATATTTTTATTATTATTTTAGTATGTGAATATTTATATAGCGCGCACATTCATCCACTTGTGGTTGCTCAAGGCGCTTACAATGTTTCGCCTGGTCAATGGCAGGGGACCCCTGGTTCTTTCTTTACATAAATCAATTTTGGACACCATGTAAAAGAAAAAAAGCTTTAGACATGAATATTTATTAAATAATCCAATTAGGCAAATGTCTGCTAATGTGAAATTATGCCTCGTCTATTTCTCTACTTAATTCAAACCAAATTACCGAAATTTTGACAAATTTTAGAATTCCTTCAATTTAGTAAAATATGAGATAAGCTACTTTTAAAACAAACCGATTTGTAAAAAGTATTTTTGAATGCGTTTTTTCATGGAAGAGAAACACATTATTTGATTGAGATATCAATGTTTATATTTTTTGCATTCTTGGTGCTCATCAAAAACATGACAACAATCAAGCGAAAGAGTGTTTGATAAATTCCATTTGAATAGTTTCCATAGATCGTCTATAAGTATTTTAAATGTGTTCCGAATATAAACTGCGATTTCCGATTAGCTATTGTTGTAAGAGCTGGTAAGGGTTGTAATTTGTGATCACAATAGGTCTCGCTGCTCCGTTTCACATTCTATGATGTGATGGCAAGGTCTAAAACGAAGAGAGTAGCTCGATAGGTTTTCACTAGGTTTTCACTTTGTCGTGAGAAGATGGATATCATGATCATTAAGTACTTTCTGGTGTCAAAAAAACCTCGCCCTTCAATAATAACATTGCAGGAACGATTTCGGCCATGGACCAAAATATTTGATTGAATGCTGGCGATTTAATGAACGATGTAGTTTTTACATTTCTCTTCCATCTGATAAGAATTAAACCCTTCAGCTTTGGTATTCAGTTGGTTTAAAGGTTGAATTAAAGGTTTACTCAGCAAACAATGAACAACGATTGTCAATACATTTTACTTAAAGTAAACCTTTCATTAGCATGTACAATTGTTTGACAAAAAGAGGAAGATATTGGAATGGAAGATGGACAAAATACTCAAACGAAGACATATTTCATTTGATACTTCAATCGAGTTATGTATCTCCTCCTTAGATACTCAATCTAGCTGCTTTATTCAGACCAGAATTTGAGAAAAGATGTATATTCACTTAAACTCTTATGTTTTGTTCACATGAAGCAGGGACTTTGAATACTTAAATAATATGCCCGCAACTACTGGCTAAAAATAAATGTACATGCAAATGTATGTTATATTTTAGGCAAAACACTTATCCATCACATGTGCTAATAACTAGCACTTATAGAAACAAATAACGTTTATATGATTTGTAGTAAGTGTTTATAAAGATTGAAATTGGAACGAATTTATGGAACAATATAGTTTAACCAGTATGACGATCTGAAATCGAACTAGGTTGAGCAGATTCTGGCACTTTATTACAATACATTCAAACCATTACCATTGTAAATTGTCCACTGATTGAATGCAGTTACGGTTATATACCGGAAATCAATATCCCTATTGGGTATCCAGTCCAAAATGTTCGGAATGTAAGACTTGCAATAACGTACCTTTAGTGTAGATCAGACATGAAATATCCTGTATAAGAGGCGGTATGAATTTGAGTAAGTCTGGTCAAATGACAAAGGAACTCCCTTTGGCAGTTGGTTGTTATTTTTCTCTTTATTTCTCATGTTACTCAAAATCTAGAGAAAGCCATGTTATTGACACAGAATTTAATTATTTGTTATCAATATTAAAATATCAATATATCAAATTTATTTTGTGTCATATCTATCTGAATTAAAACCAATTTATAAGTTGCCAATTGGCTTACGAGGTTATTTTTTGAATTGCACATTTTAAATATTTCATTATTTAGCCTTGTACAAATGGATCACATTCAATTTTTATTTTTTGCAGGAAAAACGAAATGACTGCATATGAATAAGGATGTCTTGTTATGTCTTAAAGACAAATCGTATTCAATACAATACCGTTCTTTTCTGATTCGTCGTTCATTCAATCATATCAAATCAAGTCCCGAGAGACCTTTAAACAAAGTTAATATTTAATAAGAAAATTAGTAATTATATTTTTTTATTCTTAAATCGTGGATATATAATTATTTTCCTTTAAACTTATGTGTACATCAGATAAAAGAGACAATATCTTTTGTTGTTTTGGTTGTTTGTTTTTTCTTTACACAAACATGGAAATATTCCCTAAGTTGCATCCTCTATTGGAAAGCAAAGCACTCTATTTGTTATTGATATGTGAAAACATACTTTAAATTATTGATTAAAATGTAATAACATACTTTAGTTATTTCAAGATTTGTATCTCTTCATCTGATAGAAATAAAAATAAACCCTGAGAAAACAAAGTTAACTTGATTGAGATTCTGAAGTAGTTTAGTTGCTGGAGGTTATGTAAAATTGCATCAATTCAATTGCCAAATGCACAAAAAGAACTTATTACCCTTAAAATTTAACGTAATTAATTATGTTTTGTTTTTAAGAAATAAAAATTGATTTTCAAAATATTGATATGTTCATGTTTGGCATCTTTAAGATGTATTATCCTACATTTAGTGTTTTGTTTGAAAATTAGTTTTCTTTCTACCATATGGTATCTAGCATTTCGTGTAACTATTTCAAATAACTAATGTTCAAATATAACATAACAATCCACATGGAATATGTTCTTACTGTGAAACATGTTGCCATTGATTTTGCCTGGTTTAAAGAGTTTATATTGAAAACCTTTATTAGAAATGTCTTAATTCTTCTTTATGTATCGATGTCATCTGTTCTTTTTATTAGGATAATATATGAATCTGTTTGGAATACCCGTGTTCTTTTATCTTCGGAAGAAACATGATAACAATAAGTGTCAGAATTGAGACTAGAGACAGGGATTCAAAACAATAAATTGTATTCAGAAGAATAGAAACCGTAAGCATGTTATTGTTCATATAAATGTCCATTTTTATTGTCGTTTTGTATGTTTTGGAAGATTTCAGAAACAGTATTTGTTATAGAACAATGACAGTAATCCTGATTCAATGTAAAGGTTTGAACAAAATCATCTCCGGCATCAGTACATTAATGGCATACACCGGCATGGCGACATTTATGTTCCGTGCATTCTAAAGATTGACATCCAGTAAGAAAATTGTCAAACTCGTCATTTCAGACAAAGAATTCGATCAATTACAAATGAAAGTCAGAGCAGGAATATTACAGATAGATTACTTTTATTTTTCAATGGCATGATATAAAGTCAGACATAAGTGTCCAAATAACAGATTGCGCCTCAAGAAATCTCATGAATCGTTTGATTCCAACCTTTTTCTTAAATTATTTGGAAGAGAGATTGCATTTCAACAGCGGAAATTAAATTTCTGATACATGTACTGTATCATTAACAGTCAGTGTAATTAATTTTTCTGATGGCGATGTTGTTTTTGACATCTGAAACAAAACTGATATTAGTTACAAAGAACACGTTAACATGTTAACAAGGATTGCTTAAGTCAAATATTTATCAACAGCAATACACTGTAGTTACAATATAAACGAATGTTCATAAGTGCAACCTTAACATTGAACGCCGGTATGTTACCAATAAGCTATTGAGATAGTAGATTGCTATACATTTGATCATCAGACAGTCTAGGTGTTAAGGTCTTACGACAAGTTTTCGAGTGTCAAGATATAAACTAACACTTTGCAATACATTATAATTTCTTTGACAGCATTTATTGCTGTTTTAATACCATGTTAAAGTCATGGAAGATAATGAAGGAATAATGTTCAAAAATTGACATTGTATGTAAACAATAAAATGAGGCAGATAATGAAATCACATGCAGGTGTCCAGAGGTACAATTGCTAATGTAATATTTTCCATACCCATTGTGTTTCTAACATGACAATCGAATATTCATAATTTATCCATCTTTAATGTTTCTAGATTATTTTGTGTCGTGATTGGTGGATGATTTAATCCAGGTCTCCCCAAAAGTAGTGTTTTTAATGAATCTTGATGACGGTCATATGCTCCAAACAATTGTTTTCTTGATAGCGAATGATGTAGTAGCTGCTATCCTGATTTCAATAGGTCATTTCAATAGGTTATTGCGATTCCAGTGGCAGGTCAACTTGATTCACTTCTATACTTTATTACTTGACTTCGTTTGTCTGTTTCTAAGATTGGGAAACTAAAGTTATTTCACTCGTGACAAAAGGATTTTAGCATGGATGCATAAATAGTGAACAAAAGTCAAATAATATGATGACGACTGCTAGGGCTCAATTTTTCTAATCATTGTTGGCATTTGTTCTATCTCATGAGTTAAAAGTTTCTCTTTGTCATCAGTTTATTGGTCCTTTAATTCAAAACTAACATTACATGTGTGTGTATCGAAATCTGAAAAAAATACTAACGATCCTTGAAAGTTTACGATCTATATATGCAAATCGGAACAAATAATTTTTGTTGATATACATATGTGCTCAAGTCTGATATATACCAATTGGAAATACAAACAGTTCCGTTCCTTAGTAAACTCACGAGCAAAAGAAAGTATAACACTCAGTTGTATTTATCATATGTAAAATTTTCAAAGTCAGATATCTCGAGTTTTTGACGTCGTTTTCCAAAAATGACTTGTTTGGAAAATTAGTCCAAAACATTAAATAAATAAAAGAATACCTCTACGCGGTTTTTTAAATTTTAAAAAAAAATTTAAAAATTCAATATTAAAATTTCCCTAAATTTATTTTGACAATACACAACTTTTCATCGACATATAACACATACTCTGTGTGAAAATCAATAAATGTTCATCGTCATGCACACATTTACAACATTTTGAACATGGTAGGGGTCATGTTGGTGTAAATTTCATTTCTTACCCTAGTCTACTTTAAATGATGACATTTAAGTGAAAATATAAAACAGTCACCAATAAAGCCATTCAAACTACAGCCGAAAGGTGTTATTGTCTGCTTCCATAATCAAATGCATCTTATTTCTTTAAAATATTGAATTAATGGAAAACAAGTGAGTGTTATACTTTCTTTTGCTCGTTAGTTTATATATAGTATAACTAGTATGGGGGGGTCAAAATTTGAATAAGGGAGACAAATCATTGAAATTTATTTGAAATTCCTTTGTGTATAAACAGTTTCATTGTAGTTATATTTTTCTTCTACACAAACGAATTTTTTTTTAATTTCTACACACATTTTGTTTCTAATTAAAATACAGGCATTGAAAATGTTAAGACGTAAAAAAAGAGAAATGGATAAATGAAAGATCTGCCATTATGTTTCTGTTAATCAACATAATTTGAAACATAACTTTATGATCTTAAACTACATTGAGGTGTTTGGTGAACAATTCAACAATGTTGTAAGAAATATCTACTGTATACATAACGGATTAAATTTGGGTCAAGTCATTAGGATACACAATATGCTTACATCAGAACTATATTACATGTAAATATATAAATTTTACAGACGGTCCCAGTAACTCAGTAACTCTTAAAACACTGTCAAGTTATCACACTCGAATAAGAAATTCAATGAATGTTTTAGTAAAGATTTTCACCCATTTCCTTAACTATGCTCTGACTATTTCTAGATTTGAGATAATGTTTTATAGTGAAGGAATTCATGTCGTTGTTTTCTTCTTGGGATGTGGTTGATTCTAGGTGTCCTACAATCTGCCACCAATATTAAATATTCAGTGTCCAAACATGACTGGTGTCAATGCAATTGGTATTCCATGAATATCCCAATACTGGTGAAAACATGACAGTGACAAAACAATTACGCAGGTTGAATGAAGCAGGGACATACTTTTATTGCAGCGGTGGTTCTATTGTCTTGAATTAATTATCTGTTTTTCAAGTCAATGCATTAGCATTACCATGGGAGGAATGTTACTTCACACGAGCTGACAGGGCTTGAAGGTCATAAGAGCCTCTGGTTAATTTACATCATGAAGATGAAATTGGAGAGGAAGGTTTCATCGCCATGAGCGAAATTTGATTATGGTAAAATCAATAATGTTTGATTCTAGGAAACGAAGTATGAGATTTAATATTTTACGTTTTTCCCTGTTTCCCGTGTGGCATTATTATGATTTTTCAATTTTGTTCATCATCTGTAATTACACAATGATGTTGATCAAATTGTTTCATGTACTTTTCAATTTTTTAAAAATACATATTTAAAAAGATCTAGTGAATTAGATTACCGATGGGCAGGAACATAATTGATAGCTCATTTACAAAGATAATATATTTTAGAAACTATTTCCTATTTGAAAGGAAATGAAAAATATGTATTTAAAGGTGTTCATGTTTTGTTCAGGTTATTAAGGTATATACATTCATAATATCTAATGTCAATCACGTACGTAACTTAAAGGGACTGTTTTTTGTAAATAGACAAATGCAAAGGATAACATCTTTAGAATAGAAGTACTATTTTTAGCTTACGATAATGACCATAAATTACCCTTAATGTACTGTTTTCTAAGATTTATTTTATCTTCTGCAATTGAAAGTTAATTAAGCACGAGCACTGCCTATAAAGCTTCAAATTGCAACGTCTTTCTGAAAGAGATTCCTAAATGATCCGATTTGAAATTTTGTTTTATCATCTGCAATTTGCCTCCTGTAATTGCCTTTGTCGAAAAAGGTTATTGTATTTTCAATGAACATAAACCTCACTGCACCTTTGAAAACGCATTAGTTCAGGAATACTCATATCTCTAAATTTGTGAGGATTCTTCATTTTTCATAAATGTTTCATTTGCATCAGACACATAGTTTAAACTTGCAATAATTATTTTTATAAACCACTGTCCAGACTGTAACCTCTGCATGTAATTGAAGTGATGGTTAAATTTATATCAGTAATAGTTTTACGTCCCTATTTACCCAGTGTATACAGTATTGCCCTACAAATGACATACGGTGATTAAATCAACATGAATAGCATGCTCCAAATAAGGGGTTAATTTTTCCTTTGACACATCTCAAATATTTTTAATTAAAGTGAATCAGTATGAAAGTCTTGCTATCATTTAGCGCAGATTTCTGATCATGATCATATTACAATGTTTTACTTAAGTCATGACAAAAATCTTTGATTATAAAGTTTGCCTTGATTCAATCAGATATTCATTGATTGTCTTACAAGAGTGCTTATTCAACCGCAAAACATTTTTGAAAACTAAGGTTCGCCAATTCATTTCCGAAGATAGAATATCATTTCCCGCTATAATGGCTTGTCAATAAAGTAGCATTTGTCATGACAAGATGATACACTACATTATTCGATGTCACAATACTGTGTGCGCCAGACTGTGAGAGTCGTATCATTGATATCTGTCCTTGTATTCAATTGGTGACAGACAAACAGACAGGTAGTTTTAGTCATGTCTCACCTCAACATCATACAAAAAAATATATACATTCATTAAAATACAAAATCAATGTATTAAAAAGTTGAGCCATTCCTTAATGAATTACGAGAGACACTTTTCATTCATAATAGCCATTTACAGTAAAACATTATTGTACTAGATGTAACTATATTAAGATATATACATATTTTTAGTGCGTTTTTTTAAGAATATTAAAACAGGTTTTGACGGATAAAAACGATAACTCAGGGGAGTCCAAAATAACACTGACCTTCTCCACGTCAGTAAGATTTATAAAACCATCAAAAAGATCAATACATTTTGATAAGAGTGGCCTTCGTTCACCAGCATACAGAGGACAATACAATAAAGTATGTTGTTCATCTTCGATAAAGTCTTTGCAATAAAAACAGGTCCTTTCATTTAAAGGACAGCAAACATAACGGACAGTTTCTACTCTTAAATGAGAGGGGACATATCACAATTGACATAAAATTCACAGCCAAATTCTAATTTAAAAGTACTATATGTACGCAACTTATTTCCACCTCTACTACTTATGTTATCAACATTTTAGAGATCCTGTTTCCATTTCTCTACAAACTTGCTAAAAATAAACTCCCTGACTTTCGAGACCGCATAAGGAATATGATACACAACGTTAATATTACTAAAATGACTAAGATTGAAAAAGATAACTTTTGAATCACTCTTAAATTCCATTTCCGCCTTTTACTCAAAGATAAAGCATGACGCCATCTAAAAACCTTACTTGTAACTCTGCTGTGATCTAAATGGCTTAGAATCTAATCATAGTGCTCCATTGATTAACAACTGTAGGGGACCAGCCCATATCACCGATAATAGCATTATTTGGAGCAAACTTACGTAATCCTAAGAAAAACCCTGATAACTCCTTTTTGGACAGCATTAATAGAAGAAAATGAACAAGTACCACCATATTGCACAGCCATAATCAATAATCGACAATACCATAGACTGGGGTATAACTTAGAATAGGTCCGAAAATGCATACCACCCAACAGCTTGTATTTAGTCATGAGCATACTTACAGCCCGGCTGGCGGAGTTTGCAACAGCTTTTGTCATACGTCCAAAGTCAAGATGTTTTAATAAAGAAGGCCTAAGTAAGTATAACTATCCACAACTATTAACAATGACAAATTATAATCGTTTAAATCGAAATTATAGTAGCTCGACGTATCAAACATATTGAACAAGAGCTCTGTGAAATTTTAAATAAGAATTTAATGAAACAGGATAGTTTCATATCCCTGTAGATTTTATTGGATGTTATCTTACACTGATGTTAGTACCATTTATGTATGTTGGTTCTTTTTTATTGTTATTGGGCTGTTTCTTTTTTTTATTTTATTATTCCACGAATTTTGTGGTCAACTTTCAGCCCAAACGGCTGATGCTATCAAAGCCAATTTTCACAGGATGGTAGACCTTGTTGAGGAATGGCGACAATAAGCTTTTCCAATTCGGCCCATAAATAAATGGCCCAGCTAGGCCCAAAGTTGGAAAATTTAACATTGATATTTTTTTAAGATAACACATTGTTCTATATATCATATGAAAGCCAAATGTCTATAAATATTTTTTAAATTGAACCGAAAAATCTAATTTTTTATTTACATTGAGTTACTGATCTTTAAACTATTGTCAACCCTGAATGCGTTTTAAATGCATTTGATAACTGTATGTTTGCAAAATGCGTTAATCATCAACAAAAGATTATAACCCATAAGATTTTGACTGAAATCATTACCTTTGTGAATTACATTAACACCATACAGCGCTGAATCTGTTTGTTGTCGCTTGCGACTATATTTTTGTTTGTAACGGATATGTCTCTGCTCATTTTCAATTTGCACTCGTATTTCAAAATAAATTTGATCACTGACGATGGAATTTTATGTCAGGTCAGACCACAATATGCTACAATTATACAGTTATATGTGATATGTGATACAATTATTCTTGAATGATCTTGAGTTTTGGTTCAATAACCTTTGCAATATACAATCAACATAACAAAATATCTTGTTTGGTTTGGATCAATTTACAATAATAAACTGCTGAATAATGTAATATTATCAGCTAATTTTTTGTAGCTTTAGACAGGAGAATCCAAATCTGGCACGATATATTCTTATTTTGAAAGAAATTTTCGAAAATGTTAAAATATTGTATTATTGTATGACAGTGAGATTTTGGGTTCAATAAAAAAACATTGAAAAAAATGAAATTTGCATTTGTAATTATGCTTTTGTATATTCTTTCAATACTCTATGGTAAAATGCACCATTTTTTTCAGATAAATCATTTTCAATTTGAAACCTTTCAGTGTAGAAACATTTATTGCAACTAAAATTAATAAACTAGACAGACAGATTGCAAAGATTTGAAAGCTTGAAAGAGAAATCATATGTTCATTTCGATAAATTTTATTTTTATCATATTCTTGCAAAGACATCGTTAAACCATATCTGTGGTGAAATATTTCTTCGTGTTACCTAATGGTAACTTGTAAACTTGTTGGGGAATTGAATTTTCTAAAGAAAGGGAAATGAAACATAAAAAAACAATATCATACAGCGGATGTCCAATACAGTAATCAACCAATGCTGGAGCTGACAACATTTCAAATTATAGAACACCAATAATGATCACGTTCTTTTAGTACTTTGGCTATTTATTATTGATATCGTGCACTCTTTATTAATAAAACCCTTTCTCATGTACGTGCATAATGTGTGATTGTCATTGGAGAACATTGAACTTCATAAGATCATAGGGCAAGAAATACCTGTTAATCAAACTTGTTCAGAAATTGAAATTCAGTTATTGATAGCATGTTCTGTGAACGAGGTTTAAATCTGGTTTGTTTTCTAAGGATATGTTCTATGTTTCATGATTTAATTTACGGACTCTTCAAACAATGTGTCTTTCTATTCTTCTATGTGAGGAACGGAATCATGTTATGATTTTTCCATCATTTGTTGGAAACCTACGGTTTATTTGGGGCAATATCTGTTGACATAATGAGGCAGACATAAAATTCTCTCTTGTACAAATATTAAAATATTATATTATTTTCTTTCCATTTGTGAAGTAGGGTTTTGGTTCGGTACAGAAATGAAATGATTTTTCGGCAATCAAAGTAGTCCACATAATATGAAATGCAATGCATCAATAGGCGTGAGCAAAGATGTAGGCAATATTTTACATATAGTCTAAAGAAGCAAATACCATTATGATGAATGCACCGGCAGTACCTCTTTAGAGTATAAAATAAAGTTTTACTTATACCCAGTTTGGATATTGGGTATATCAAAAATTGCACACGTTCAATCTTACTCCGTTTTCAACTATCTATTTTTCCTCTATTGTGCAAGATCAAACTTCTGCGTAATTACACTTCTTCAGTCATCTGAGTCCTTATCAAATTGATTGCTTTTGATTTTCATTGCATCGACAGAAAGTAAAAGTAGTGCAAAGTTTGATATTTCCCTTAGATAGCAAATTTGAACCAGAAATAATAAACATCTCATTTAGCATAACATTAAATTTATTTAAAGATTCCTTTCAATTCTTATATTTAGGTGCTAAATTTTTCAATTTGACTTCAATACAACATGAAAATATCATGATATATCATATCATTCAGAAACCTCGCTAATTAAATTTCTTTCACAATTCCTTTTTCTAAAGGAGACACAAAAGAAACAAAAGGAACGAAGATGAAGGTCAAAGTCGTTCTGTCGGAAATGAACATCCTTGTACATCTGGAGAGCTCGCCAATTGTATTAATGATAAGGGCGTCCAGCAGGTCCAATTAGCTTAATCTTACAAGTGTATTGTTTTTCTGTTTCGAAGCATAATCCATGCTTATACCAGTATCAAGTTTCACAACCTACTCCTCAATAATGGTTTCTTTCTTAAACTGATATGATGCTCAATAACATGTGGGTGGTTTCAAATGACCATGGAGTTAAATCTTGTTTATAGGGATGAAACATGAATCGTTCATGACTAAGTTGATGTCAGTCCGGTTTTAAGTCAGTCGTTTATACATTAATTCTGATTGTGTTCAGTAACATGTTGCAAAACAACAAGACAGAACACGTCCCCGTTTGTAAGCATTGGCAGCCCCAAATACAGTGTTGTTCTTTATTCATTCATTTCATTTTGCTTGTCGGTACTATATGTGGCATTTAGGAAAATGTTCTGTTTTGAAAAAAGACAATAGAATATAAAATACAATGTCAAATATCGCTGTTCGTGAAGTATATGTTATTTATCTTAATTAAAACTAATTGAATATGTTCAATAGCCTTTTGTAAAAAAAGATTTGCAATTTGATTTGTTATGCAATGTATATTTATGTCCTGGATGTTAATCGTGTATCAAATTTAGTTATCCTTTAATATTTTGGGATATTCCGACAGTTGGTTTCTAGAAATAACATCAATTTAAAATGATGCCATTTTCAAAATATTTACCTCATGCTTCTAGCCGAAAGTATATGAATCTCCAGAACTCGAATAATGATGTACCGACTACCTGCCCATTGGGTTTTTACTGAATATCCTAGCTTCAAAGAATTTATATCATACTATCATAAAACATTCTTGACTACTTAAAAACAAAACACTCTCAAGATATAGAAGTACTTTCTTACAAACATGATAATCCCCATACATTTATGCACATACGTACCCTGGGACAGTTGACAGGTGGAATAACACAACTTCATGGCCAATGCTGTACGTAATTAACAAACATTTTAGTGATTCTAGGTTCTCAGGCTGCTTCAGGATTTCACAATTTTAAGAACTTTTATTTAAGAAATGTTCATGTTTGGGTAAAACCTATATTTTCACATTCATAAGCAAGCTTACTTTGTATTTATATCAGATGAATTACAAATGTAAAACAAGAATCAAATTATAACTGAAAAAATCAATCTCTCATATTTCCGTTGCTCTTAACTAACGTTATCAAAATGTTGTCTGAGTAGTTTAGGACCTGGATGTTTGACAATACCTTTATACCAAACATCTTAGTTTTATGCTATTTCTGGTCATCATTAAAATATTTGGTTCTTTCTTTTGGCAAATTTTGATTATAATTATGATACTTTAAGAAATTACAGGTATCAATATGTTGATGAAAAAATATATATCTAATGACATTAGACAACTTACGAGAGGTAGATAACATGAAAAGGATATATAATCACAAGAAACTCAATTAAGCTTTTTATATCGTTTTTCATAGGCATGATAAACACAGTGACATTTTTGTAACATGTAATTTTCGTTGGTAGAAAGAATTTGTAAAAATGTAAGCATGTTTCAATTTCCAACTTCAGGCAGGTACATTTTACAATGTGCAAAAATAGAAATAAATTTAAATGTGTCTTCCTTACAAAGTGGAAAGTCCTAGGTAACCTATAATTTATGGCTCTTATACCCAAATAAAACCTTAGTCGTAATAGCCCTGCTCGTAATTTAACAATGCTTTTACGAAATTTCAAATACATTTTTCAAAATGAATATAATTTTGGTGTAAGCTGACTTTTAATTTCACTCTATATATATATATATCATATCTTCTACTGTTATTTAGCGTTGAGTTTCACTTTTGACAGACCCTTTTTTTCTCAAGCAATTTTGTCAGTGCATTTCCGACAAATACCATTCTTACACATAAACATCCTACAATAAAGTTTAAAATCATTTTATCGGAAATTATTGTTTAACTTGCATATCATATTGACTGAAAATGGATTGACAACCAAAAATTTAATGCTACATAAGAGTACACACTATGGCATTGATTTCTCCTTAAAACATTCGTACTGCTTCACAATTTGGACATAATATCAGCCACACAAATAACAAATAAACGTCAGTGGACAAAGTTGATCTTGCTTGATGGGGGGGGGGGGGGGGGGGGGGGGGAATACATATATATATAATAATCATATTTACATTAAAATAAATTAAGGTGATTTTGCTTTGCTATGGACCATTTGAAACTTGAAATTCGATTGAAATGTTTGTTATTATTCAACATTCTCTCATTAGAATTGATATGATATTTAATATTTTTCAATGACTATTTGATCAGCTTATAAGGAGGTGGTGGTAACTTCCATTAAAGTTAGAACTTATGGCAATGTAGATCTATGTTTGGTTAATGCTTCATGTAAACTGGATGATTGATTCTAGGCACTGCTTGAATATTGCTTGAATAATGAACAAATCCAAATACATAAAAAAATTATAAATTCCAGTATTATACAAAAATAAGCCTTTAGCTAGGTATAAATAATAAAATTTGAAATATGTATCTAGGCCTTCAGAGTATATTGTCAGTTTCAATAATCTCTTTTGGTGAAGATTTATGTCATCACAAATAATTGACATGACTTAATTTGGACATATACATGTATCTAACATCAAAAAAAAATAATTAATTCTTTTTTTGTAAAATTTATGTTTTAAATATTTGTTTCCAAAAACTTTGAAAAGATTATCCTCACTTATCTTATAAAGTACATACAGTTGCTTCTAATATCTAACATATTTTTCATAATTTGTGTAACATAATTTCACAGTGGTTTTTAGATCAATTCTAATGAGTATCTTGAATACCCCTCAAAACAGTGATTTGAATAAGCTCTATAAACAAATGTATATATACTTAATTTTCTTAACATAAAGCTGGTTCTATGTCAAGGAGAAGAAAACAGAACTAAACAAATAGGTTAACATTTTATTAATATCAGTATCTAAAAATTTACAATTTCGATTTGTTTGTGGCAGTGTTTGAAATGTGTTCCTAGGCTTCCAAATTTATTTGTCAGTTCTAATGGTAAAACAAGTTTTATGCCATTTTAAAAGGTTTTTTTAAACTGAATTATGATCAATATTGTTTTCCTATTAAATGTGTTTTTATTTCCCATAGTGTGAAAGGATGTACCTCATTATACAGCCGCGTCTGATATAATAAACAAAACATTTATTCCACAATCATTTTTATCTTTAAACAATTGTACAACTGCAAAAATATCTCACATCTATACAGATAACTGTGATTATTTTGAATATGTTTTTAATATAAAAGAACTGAGTAGAATAGGTGTATATGTATAATATTATATTTACATTTATTTTCTAAAAGTGATTCTATGTTTACGGACGGATGGACTCATGGAAGGACGGACGCCGGACACCATGCCATGCCATAAGCCCATCGGGTCTTACAGGCCAGAAATGACTTATCAAAACGAAGCGTTTGGGGGAAAGGTTACTGACATGTCGATGCTATATTGAATGTTACTTCAAGATGAAGACGCGGCCTTCCGATTACGCGCACTCCGTTTCCGTGCCTCATAAATATTCTTGAGGCAATATTAAGAATCCCCTATATCATTTCACACCAAAGGTTATACAACATCAGAAAATTTCCCTAACTTTTCGAGAGTGTATTTTAAATTTTTTTGTAAAGCAAGGACAAGGATTATTGATGACAGTTCTCACTCACTTTTCTTAACAAAATGAGTCATGCTTTAAAAGAGCAGTAGCACGTTTTAAAGGGTAATATAAGGTGATGTCAGGAAAATGATGGTTCCAATTGAAAGACAATGTATTTAATCCTAATGGAGCAGTAATGGATTGTATGTGAATCTTCATGCTTTGTCCTCTGACTATGGATGATTGGCTTGTGTAATGAGATTTTAGACAAATTTGAATTATAAAATTATCAAAATACGTGCTACTGCAAATGGTGATAATAATCAAAATCTAAAAATTCGGAATCCTTTTATTCTCTGGTGAATGTTTACAAATTTTGCTGAATCAGCTCAAACACCACATAAACTTGATACATGAATCAATTTAACTTGTTGATGACAGACATATTTAGATTGGATCTTAAACGTGAACTCTGAATTTATCTTCACAGGTTTATCTTTTTCAGTAGTCTGTTAAACTTTCTATTGACATTGCAATGCAATACAAAAGTTGTGACAAGAAATCAATGATAATGTTTTGAAATTTAACAGTCATTTACTAGCAATAGGTCGTGCTCTGATGTTATCGCAAACCCTATTAAATCAAATAAAGACTTCCTCAAATTATGTCCAAAGGGCGTATTCATCAAATACTATGTTTCATTATACAGCGATAAAGCTGTCATTTCTATTGAACTAAATCACGTGGCATGTTAATGAAGTAGAATCTGACATTACAATTTCATACACTTCATTTTTCGATGTCAAACTTTGATGGTTGGAGCATTGGTATCGGTCATTGTATTTGATTGATGTTTATCTGTGATGATGATCAATCAATAAACACTCAATATTGTATGACATCAATAGCTTTTTTTTTTAATTATTCATTTGTGAAACACTTAAACTTTAGACATAAATCGTAACGTATCTAAAACTGAACAAAACCAAATTTGTCAAACAAAAAGGTTTTTTTTAATATTGAATGTGCCTTTTTTCATTTTTCTAGGGGAATATTAGACCAAACACATTATAGTTTACAATAAGAAGATTGTTTTATTAGTGTTACCTTAACATTGAATGCTGGTATGTAACCAATACATTATTGAAATGGTAGTTTCCTTGATATTTGATCATTAGACAGTCTAGGCGTTAAGACGTTAAAGGGGCAGTAGCACGTTTTTATTGGGAATATAAGGTGATGTCAGGAAAATGAAAATTAATGGTTCCAATTGAAAGACAATGTATTTAAACTAAATGGAGCAGTAATAACTTAAATATATAACGTAAAGTTAAGTCATGCAATTCCTTTTTCTTACACAAATTGAAATAAAGGTGTTCACACAAAATGACCGCCAATGGATTTTATGTGAATTTTCAAACTTTGACCATTTCAAAATAATACATTAAGCATTAACATACAATATTACCCATACGGGCGAGGATACACGAGTGGATAATTTTTTTATATCCGCACATGTGCTTTTTAGTGATTCTCAACGTTGATTGGTCGGTTCCTAAGAGAATGAAAGACGATTGGTCGACGGAACTATTTTCACGTTTCATTGATAAATTGAACGTGTCGAACGTATGTCGATTAGGTTAAAAATAAAATCGTAGAACGATGAATATTACTGTACATCATATAACTTAAAGGTTGATATTTAAACGCAGTATTATTTGAAACTATTCATCTACGTGTTAAATTTCATTGTGATCTCAAGATTGTGCTTTTTCCAAAGACACAATAAGCGCTGTCTGTTTGTAAACAAAAATGGCTGCCATCGAACATTCATGAAATCTATCCAAGCACAATAATTTCACTGATCCATTAGTAATTATTTACACCTAAAAACCATAGGGACTCAAATTCAATACATACATTCATGAAAGCAATAACTTTTACAAATCAACATACTCATAGTTGATCAGCCCTGGGAACAATCCTACCGTGATCACAGGCCGATTAGAGTTATCGTTCTTGACACCTGCTACGTGAATGAAAGTAACGTCGAAAGAAACAAATGTTGTTCAAACTTCAGACTATTTGATTATCCTGACATACAGACTTGTTTTGATGCATTCTTTGTAAGTTTCTCTTAAAGATATTGCCACTTTTATCAATTATAGTTTCAAAAAATTGACAGGTTTTAGACATTTTCGTTACAACATTGTGCCGTCAACAACACATTACAGTGGTAGTACGGCGTGACGACCGGCTGATTCAAATACTTATTATCTTTATCAAATAATGTTGTTTGTTATGAGTTTTATGTGTGTTAATTTGTTTAAGGTTGAAAAGTGTATTATATCATTCAGGGACAATATTTTTGTCATTTTCGTATTGTTTTGAAACTGAACTAGATTCCGATGCGTTGTTGACTAATTCACTCTGGAGATGTTCGGTTGGACACGCGTATGAATACTGATCAGCTGATTGGTATTACTTACTACAGCATTACTACGATTTCTCAATCGCATTTTTTCAGTCGTTTTTTAATTGTATTTCATTACAAATGGGTAATATATAGAATAACCAACTCGGTACGAGTGATTACGGGATATCTGCCCTCATCAAAATAATGCCAAGGCTCGCGACTGTGAACATTATTTCGACTCGGGCAGATATCCCGTAATCACTCGTTCCTCGTTGGTTATTCTCTAAATAATCAGTGAAAAATTTAAGATATATAATTATAAGAAAACGTGTTACTGCCTCTTTAAGACAAGTGTTCATGTGTCAAGACATCAACAAACACTTTGCATTACATTCTTATTTGACAGCATTTATTTCTGTTAAAATATCAGGTTGAAGTCATGAACTTAAATGAAGGATTAATGTTCAAAATTGATTTTTGATGAATCAGATAATTGGAATTATGACCAGTGAACCATTTTTAACAATGATAATAGTCGGATACGGAAAGCACATAAAGCTGGCCCGAATTTCCTGTGGGACAATTGCTAATGGAATCTTGTTTTTATACCTATTATGTCTCTAACATGACATTCAAATGATAATAAGTTTTTCATTTCAATATTTCTAGATTTGATTCTTTTATCAATTGATCATTATGTTCTATTATAGTAAGTGGTTGATGCAATCCAGTTTTCTAAAGAAGATTTTTCATTTGGCCTGAGAGTGGTGTATTTGATGAATCTGAGAATATCTCAATTGAAATTTAGTTCCTATGTTCCAAACAACGTGTTCCTTGATGCTGAATGATGTAGTTCCTGCCATCTTGTTTTTAACTGTGAGTGTTTTAAACGTTTCAATATGTCCTCGGCTCTGAAAGATGGTGCTTTCAGTGCCAGGTCAACTTGATTCACTTCTATACTTTATAACCTGAATGCGTGTGTATGTTTCTTTGAATGAGAAACTAAAGTTAGTTCAGCCGTGTTTTTCTAACCAACTTTGGCATTATTTCTATGTAAAGACCTAGAACGTTCTCTTTGTCATCATGATAAGTTTAATAACCACTGTATCAAAAAATAAGATTACTTTATATGTGTATCCAAATCTGCAACAACAAAAGATCCTCAGAAGTCTATGATCAATAGAACCAAATCGGACAACAAATATTTTTGTTGATATCCATTTACAGACATTGGTCAAGCCTGATATACACCAACTTTACAATTCAAATAGTACGGTTCCTTAGTATACTTCAAAATTTGAATAAAGGAGACCAGTCATTATAAAAGCAGATGTTTTTTTGGAATTGCAATTTCTTTGTGTATGAACAGTTCATTTGTAGTTATGTTATTCTCCTTCACAAACAAACAATGTTGTATTTCTATACATATTTTGTTTCATAATTTTGTTCCAAAATACAGAAGTAGGAAAACATAGCTAGTGTCTTAGGCATTGAAAATGTTCAGGCTTTGGATTAATGTTACTGCCAGATAAAAGATCTGCCGTCATGTTTCTGTTGATATCAACATAACTTGATACAAATCGTTAACTTTATTAACTAAATTTAAGTGTTTAGTAAATAATGTAACACTGTTGTATGAAGTATCTACTGTATACATAACGAAGGAAACGTTTGGTCATGTCATTAGGAAACACAAAAAGCTTGCATCAGAACTCAATAAGATGTACAATGCAAATATGAAAATTGTAAAGATGGCCCGAGTATCTCTACATCAAGTTGACACACTGAAATTAGTAGTCGAATGAATATTTATAGTGAAGTTTTCCCTCCATTTCCCAAACTTTGATCCAACTTTAAAATAAGTCAGAAATGTAGTCATTTCACATCGTTGCTCTTCTTGTTTTGATTTGGTTGATTTAAGATATCCTACATGTACAAACTGCACCAACATTTAACAAAGCTGTCTGTTGACAATGCAATTGGTATTCATTGAACATTCACATGCTACTGCAAACATGACAGTGACGAAACAATTACCCGTTTGTAACGAAGCAAGGTACATACTTTATTGCGGGGTTGGCCTAGGGTTCTATTGTTTTAAATTAATGATCTTCTTATCTAAGTCAGTGCGTTAACATTATTTCGAGAGCAATATAACTTCACAAGAGCTGACGGGGCTTGAAGTTTATGAGAACTTCTAGTTAATTGACATTGTGAGGCTTAAATTGGAGAGGACGGTTTCATTGCCGTGAGCTAAATTTGATTACGGTAAAATCAATCATGTTTGGTATTCAGGAAACGAATTATGCGATTTAATATCTTACGTTTTTATCTGTTTAACGTGTTGCATTATTGTGATTTTTCAGTTTTGTTTAGCAACTGTAATTACTTAACAATGTTGATCAAATTGCTTCATGTACCTTATATTTTTTTTAAATTCATACTTTTAAAAGATCTAGTGAATAAGATTACCGGTGGGCGGGAACATAATTGATAGCTCATTTACAAAGATAATGTATTTTAGAAACTGTTTCCTTATAGAAAGGGGTGAAAACTATGTTTTTAAAAGAGTTCATGTTTTGTCCAAGCCATCAAGGTAGAAAAAACTCTGATGCATTAATATTAATTTTCTTAAAATCATTGCATTATTGTCAATCACGTACCTAATGTAAAGGGACTATTTTTCTTCAAATAGACAAATGTAATACAAATGCAATATAGAACATCTTTAGAATTGAAGAACTGTTTTAGCTTACGATAATGACCATCAATTACTCTTAATGTACAGCCTTCTTAGATTTGTTTCATCTTCTGCAATTGAAAGTTAACTAAGCATGAGCAATGCCTGTAAAGCTTCAAATTGCAACGTTTTTCTGATATAAATACCTAAATGATTTGATTTAAAATTTTGCCGCTGTTCAGACTATAGCATATCCATCTCCATTAATGTTATGAAAGTGATGCTTAAATTCATTTTAGTTATAGTGTTGTTGTCGCCGTCCCCGTAAAAGTGATGCATCACATTTATTAATTAGTGGCCCGCTACCGTGCGCCGAGTCTCTCCTAAGCTCCGCAGCAGTGTTGATTATTAATCGCTGTACGGAGCTTTAACCTTTGTATACAGTATTGCCATACAATTGTCATACAGCACTTACATCAAAATTAACAGCATCATGAACAGTTTCTAATATTTTTAATAAAATTTAATCATTTTTGGAAGTGTGAACAAGTCTTGCTATTACTCAGTACAGGTTCAAATAATCCTGATTAACTCTTGAATGCAAAGCTGCATTGACGCCATTGAACTTGCATGATCATTTTTAAGTGAGGGTTTGTCGTTGTAAACCTACCAAGTAAATACATTGTATGTTTTTTTGTTAGTTCATGGTGCCATCATTTTAAAAGGTGTAATTTAAGGTTATCAATTGGGAACAAAAGTGATTATTACCACTCAACTTATTACTTCAACTGACCACATTATAATTTGTGTCCAAATTTTGTTAACGGACATTTGCTGATTTGAACTATCATTGTAACACATGTATGGATTGAATCAATACACAAAATAACTTTCAAGTCTATAAAGGATTAAACATGAAAAGGTGTTTGCTAAAATAAGGCTTTTGATCAATAACTTTTTATATTTCAATGTTATATTCAAATCATGACATCACATCTGATTCAAACAGATATTCATCGATTGTCTTACAAGATTGCTTATCCAAGTGAATAACTTTTCTTTAAAAAAATCTTCCCAAACATTTCTCAAGAGGGTATTAATAAACTTATGTTGTCATTGTCAATTTGGGGCTTGTCAATTCAGTAGAATCTGTCATGAGAAGATGATACGCTCCATTATTTGATGTCAAAATACTGATGTGCGCCAGACTGTGAGAGTTGTATCAACGATATATGTCCTGAATTTCATTGGTCTCTGACTATTTGTGATTGTAATCAGTATATTAGTCAAGGTGACATCATATCTGTGTAACGGTCTAAGGGGTAAAAGGAGCTAATAATCTACTTAAGAGATAGCATGTTATGGAGTAATTGGATCTCTCACTTTTACCCTATAAATTACAGTTTATTATCTAGCAAATAATTTGACAACAAGTTGATGAACCAATAAATCAGAATTTATAACATTAACATTAATCAATCAATGAGAGCAAAAATCTTACATCACATAGTCATTACATGAAATTATCAATCAATGGTCAGAATAAGAGATTTTAGGAACGCTTCTCTGAATAGATAATATTCAGGACATAACTGGAATTACTTACATATTCAATCCCAATTGCAATATTAATCTCGGTAAAAACCGGCAGTTAAAGATCAGCAAAAATGAAGAACGTCCGACCAAAAGCAAGGACTCGTGAGTCTACCAAAAAACTTCGTTATCTTTCCTCTCAACTGTCAATCACTGACGTCATAATAAAAACAAAGGTTGTGACGTAATTTGTTTACAATATTTACAGATATATTATTACTATATTATTATAAATTATACTACGTCCAAGGACAAAAATACAATCAAGGAAATGTAATTTACTGTTAGTAATATTCGATTTACAAAAAATATAATGTATTTGCCTACGAAAAAGTTTACACATAAAACAGTGACGTCACAACAAAGATGGCGGCCCGCATGGACAAACATTGCCGTGAAGACTGGCTCCGATTAAAAGACATTAAATACATGTATTAATGAGGTAAATGACAATGTATTTAAGTGTAAACAAACGTTGATTAGTTAAGGAATATGATTACAATATAATTACGTGTTGCCACATAGAAAATATGACAGAATTTAATCATACATGCTGTCTGATTACCGACAGTGGAAAAAGCTATCAACGTGAATTTTGAAGATATAGAAACGTGAAAATTACAATTATGCCTGTATATTACATCTGTATTCATTTTTTACCATACTTACAAACCAGAACCAGCTAAATTCAAAGGTCAAACAAAGAGGTTCTTCTTTTATGAAAGAGTCTTGGTTTTCCCTCTTTCTGTTTACTTTGTCGATCTTTTATGCATAAAGTTAATAATATTCCTTGAACATTATAAAAACAATTCTTAAGAAGAAACGATTCACAATAGATCTTTATTATACTGATCAAGTAAAGGTATATTAATTTGTCATTCATTCTACTAGAAGGTCCATTCTTTTTGTACCGGACGTTTATGATAATAAACTCTCTTAATGAACATATGCGAAATGTAGAAAACATATAATGCAGTATTGTCACATGTAATCACTTCTGAAGGTTTGAAATCTTTTCATAAAAGTCAATGTGTTTTGTATTTTAAGATATGTGTGTAAAATATTGGTAAAAGAAACGAACAAACAACGATTTGCAAACCAAAACCCTGCAATAAATCATAAGTTATTTCTTTTGCAACATTAAGTTGAATGTGACTTAAATGGCCTTACTCACTTTTTTGTAATCCTACATGATCAATAATGTTTTGAAGGAAAGAATAGAAGAGTGAGTGATTAATTGTCTTTGGATATACACGTATTTAAAACTGACGTAATTAAATACACATCCCTCACTACTACAATTTATTTTTTTTGAAATTATGTTGAAATGATGGAATAAGAGAAGATGCTGACCCAGAAGTTGTATATGTGGCCAATTACATGTTGGTTTCATGCTATAAACTTCCTAGATATGGCTAGACGTTGCTTGAGATTCAGAGTCAAGATGATTTAACGTCACATTATGGTATTGTTTCCAATGATAATTGCTATGAGACAAAATTTGAAGATGAATTATTGGACTATGGTGAAGTGAATAAGGATATAAGACCAAAACATTGGAACATTTTTAGATTCACAACGTGCATCATCATCATCACCAACAAATGCAACTATGTACCAAAAAAGCTGTGTCCAATCAGATGAGTCAACTTTTGGATTCAAAAATCTATTCACCTTCAGCATTGATTAAAAAAACGAATGTTGGTTTAACCTTTCAGCATTGTGGTAATCCAGAGTTCAAAACATCTGATTCGCTGCTCCTAAAGATTAAATAAACACAGCAGTTTTGCAAATGCATTTACTCTTTTCTATTCCAACAGACAGGACACTTCCAACAAGACTAATATTTCAACTAAACATATGTTGGCTACAGGCTAATTTTTAACAGATCCTTAATTCAATAGCAGTTCTGACCATGCATTTGTTAAACCAATTAGAGATTCTGCTACTTGGAGCAGCTATAAGTGAGTGCTGACCTCGAAACAAATATTAGTGAAAGAAAAAGGGAATCATACCAAAAGCTATATTTTGAGCTAAAACAAATTCAACTATAAGATTGTATGGAGGTGTACCAGTACATTGCTAGAACACTGTCAATAAAGAACAGAAAAACAACATTGATGCAGAAGAAGTTTGGAAATTGGGGAATTGTTAGAGTTGAGATTATCAGATAACATTTGATCTAAGGTTATAATTTGTTTTTAAATTCCATTTTTAGTGTAAAACACATAATATACTGTTAACAAACAAGCATTGTTTTCGTAATTAAAGTTTAACATAACTTACAAATGTTACACAAGAATCTAAATCAAAGTCTGAAACGTTGATCTCACTAATTTTGGAGGCTCTGAACTGATTAAATCAAAATAATTGTTCTGTATTTCAGAAGCAGATTACCTGGATGTTCATCATAAACGTCTTAATCTTAATGCTATTTCTGTTTCATTATTTGTACAATACTGTTGATATAAATTATATGTGTATGAACAATCTTCTTAACACAATGTTCAACGGAAATAATTTGTTAATTTGTTAATCATAAGCACGTTGAGATACCTAAATTATTCAATCTCTTTTATTTTATCTAAAGAATGTCTGCTTTAAGACCCTATTTCATAAAGCGATTATATCATTGCACTGCTGAAATATACAATTCCTATAAAACATGTACATTCATTTCATCACAAATCATATGGATTGTACCTTAAATTATAAAAGAGTAACTTAAATCAAATTGATCTCTCAATGACTGCTCAACTATTTTGAAAGAATTCACTCACAAAAAATCAATTTCATCAAAACATTCTAAAGTAGAATAAACTCATACATGTACTAGCAAAAAGTTAGAATTCATCAAAACTTCCCTCTTGATTTTATTTTCTCAATTTATTGAGAATTATCATAAATTCTTGCAATCAAGTGATGCAGGGTGCAATCTAAATAAATTTAGATCAACAGATTTTTTATTTTGTCATACTGTTGATCTAAGATTGACCAGTGTGAGAGGTCGTCCCGGTGACCTTTCGTATGCAAATAAGGAATTCGCGATTTGATCAATCAAATTCGACGTTACAAACAGTTCATAGTCGCTATTTCAAAGAATGAACGGAAGAAATATTATGATTGACAAAAATCACTATTTTAAACATTATTTGGATGACAATGAAATTAATAAGTATAAACGAGTTTGATAAAAAAAAGGAGTTACCTCCCCTTGCACATGACTTTTCGCAGATATTGGCATTTATCAAGCTCTAACTTTGTGATTATTATTCGCCACGTTAGTATCTGTGCGACGTGCAATTATCATTTGTCATCGACAACTAGCAAATACGCTAAATCATTTCAAAATGAAAAAATCTAATCTAATAATACATCCAAGCAATCCGCTCCGAATGACAAAGCTCCGAACATCATCCATTTCAAAAGATGCGCTGCTGAGTTTTTTAACTTCCAGCGAGCTAGGGCAAGTTTTCTGATTGGCCGAGAGGCTGATGTCAGAGGTCACCGGGACGACCTGCCTTACGGGCCAATGTTAGATCAACAGTATGACCAAATATAAAACCTGTTGATCTAATATTATTTAGATTGTGCAGGGTGAAGCATTCTTTGACAAATATATGAGTCAATAAGTTCTATATATTGTTTTCAAATTGTAAGCAAAAATGTGTTCAAACTATGCCATCATGGTCAAACATCTGGCTACAAAATCATGGCGTTTGCTTGATCTGCTTGCAAATACAATCCGATATATCTTTGAAAAGCCAAGAGTTTTGAAAAGCAAGGACTATTGGTGGTTATTGTTATAAAGAGATTCGTGATTTAATCTAAAAGGAAAAATTAGAAAAGGTATTTATCATTATCATCTCAAAATTACGTGCCGTTGATATATTTCTATGTTTCAGCTCAAATATCACATTCAGTTGACACATGGATAAAATTTACCTTTTGAGAACTTATGTATAGATTGAATCTTCAACACGAAATTTGCAATTAGTTTCATATGTTTATCGTGGTTTGTAGTCTGCTAAAATAACTATTGACATTGTTATGCAATACTAGAGATGTGACAAGAAATCAATGATTATGAATGGCTTGTTGAATTTCTAACAGATAGTCATTAACAAGCATTGAGAAAGTTTTCTGATCTTATCGCATACCCTATCAATTCAAATAAAGATTTCTACAACTCATATTCCAAGTGCATCCATCCAATACTATACTTCTATTATAGGGCGATGATAATGTCATTTCTTTTGAAATAAAGTTCTAAAATCTCTGGGCTTAAGTAGAATCTGACATGGGGAGTTGACAGACTCCATTATTCGATGTCAAAACACTGTGTGCACCAGACTGGGAGGGCTGTATCATTGATATCTGTCCTTGTAATCAAATGGTGTCTGACCATCAGTCTATTATCAGACAAAGTGAGATCCTATCTCTACCTTTGTTTGTGTATATTCAATATTTGTCAAACCATTATATGTCCATACACACAAACCAGAATATATTTAGATTTGTTCAAAATTAATTGAAAAGGTTTCTTTTATGAAAGTGTCTCTGTTTTCCCCCTTTCTGTCTCCTCTGACAGATGATATGAATAACCTATTTAATATTCAATATTAAATGTGTAATGAAGCACGTCATTTGCTTATGAAAAATAAGTTAAGAAAACAAATGTTCACCCAAACCTGGCCGTCCAAAATATGAGTGGTATACTATAGTATAGTCAGCTCTATAACTGATGGTTCTTAGTAGATGTAGTCAGGCAAAACTTTTAAATAACCAATCAAAACCATGTTTCACAAAGATGCCTTAGTCATACTACAAGTTGACTTGTTTCCATAGTAAGTCTTAGAAATTCTTCTCATCATATAAATGTATTTATGTTTTATTCACACTACTGAATATCCAGCTATCTGCCACGTGGTAAGGTAGTTTTAAAGCCTCTTACTGCGCATATTTTTAATTTGGCAAACATGTAGTAAATAAATACTGCAATCAACATTTTCATACATATCTAACTGTTGTCAAAACGTTATACTCTAATATTGATGAATGTGGTTATATAATTTGAGAGAATTCAAACAATTATTTGAAACCGAAAACCCTAAACGTCAATCTTGTATCTTCTATTGCAAGGTTAAAAGGCCTTTAGCCACAGTTGATTATATTATATAATCAATAATGTTTTGTAAGAAAGAAAAGAAGTATGACATTAAATAATGCATGGTTTGTTATTCTTTAGTAATTACATTTCTTGTAAGGTATGCTTGCCATCAAAAAAAGTCACGCCTTAAGCCCAGTCTGATTAAAATCGACTGTGTTTCGAGGTAAAAAGGTGTAAAAATGTTATCTCTGGTGGGGTTCAAACTTCACCAAGCCCAGCTTTCCTCTCATTCACAGTCTGAAGGCACCCCTATTACCCGCAAGTCTGACGCAAGCTAATCGCAAGGAGCGCAACAAAAGCTTTCGATATCATGCTAGGGGCAGGTAACTCCAGTGTACCATATACATAATCGCCGCTATACGCTTTTTAAAAACGAGGATGTGATTGGATAGCTTACGACTGGGCTTGTCTGTGCTAAACTGCTTATAGCAACATGCCATAGAGGTGGGTGCATTCAGACCGAGACGTAGTGTATATTCTGGCTGGTTCGAACCCCAATAGAGACAATATTTTTGATATTTTACTTCTTAGGAGCACGGTCGATGTTAATCAGACTTGCCTAAAGCCTAGGATAGCATATTCTAAAAATATAATTGAGCATGTTTCAAATCAACCATATTCAAGTGACAATGGATACGTATCTTACTGTAAGGACGTACTTTTGTCTGCCACCTTTTGGATAAAAGCTAGTTTTATTATGCTTTTACAACGTATTAAAAGTAAGACAAATACATTTCTAGTGAGATATGTATTGCTTGCCATCGATAATAAATTATTCATTCTAATATAGCATATTCTAAAAATATTAAGGCAAGCTTGTAAGAGCTCTCGTTTCACATCAACCATATTTAAGAGACACTGACTCGTATCTTACTGTCAGGGTGAAGTGTCTGTCTGTCACCTTTTTAGATGAAAGCATATTTATGATGCTTTTTGAAAAACTAAACGTAAAACAAATAGTTAAATCAAATTTTCTCGTTAACAATGCTTCACTATAAATATTTCACATCAAAGGACATGTTCTTTTCCATCTTCAACAATACTTGTTGTATAACTACGTTTGCGTGTTAATGTACTTTTTCGTCAATTCATAATCTCTCAATCAACTGTTTACTTTCAAAGGGCAGGCCGAAGATGTATTGCTCAAACACAAACAAAAAGGATATTGAGTTGGTACGATGTACACTCCTGAGCTACATCATAACTATGCCTTGTCTTACAATAATTCAATAAAGAAACTTATGTAGAGGTATTTCCCGCTGTATGAAGGCACGTGACAACATACTTAGAGTATCTATATCTGTTTCTATAACTCTAAGATTCAAGTTATGTCGGTCCAAACACACACCATCTTGTGCAAGGCAAAACGGCAATCTAACATCGAGTATTAGCCATTAACTTAATGTTACATCCAAATAAGGTTCAATATCAACATGAACAAGTTATCCTTGTATGAATCGAAATAACATCAGTTCAACCTCTCAGAGGAGTTAAACAGGAGCTCTAGGTAATTTGAAATAATTGTTAGTTGAAATAGGATAGTTCCATGTGCCGATGGTTATTATTGGATATCTTTCAGAAACCATAAATGTAATATAACAGACGCAAGCAAGATTTGTTTGTATTGATTGTATAATTCAATAGTGGACATATATTTTATTACATTATCAAGTTGTACTTTAAAGGGACAGTAGCACGTTTTAGGGGAATAAAATGTGGTGTTAGGGAAATAAGTTCGAGTTGAAAGACAACGTACTAACCTTAATGAAACAGTTATAAATCAAACATAAAATGTAAAGTTAAACCATGCAATTCCTTTTCTTTCACAAAATTAATTAAAGTTGTTCACACAAAAATGGCTGCCAATGGACTTTATGTTCTTTTTAATTTGTGTTCTGACTATGGATGATTAAGTTGTGTAATGTGATTTTTGACACTATCAAAATAATACATTTAACATTAACATACAATTATCAGTGAGGATGGATTTTTGTGTGAATTGAGATCAGATCACTGAGAGCTCTAACGTAAATTTGGAAAATGTACCCATTTTGATACAATCATGATTGTTTATTGTATACATCTAGGCTAAATTGTTGATTTAAACCTTTATCAACCATTAAAGTTATTGTTGAAAATTATTATCGTTTGTTTGATTATTTAGATAAACATAAGGTAATTTTGTCCCAAACGCTTTTTAAGATTTGCTGTATACACAATAGATAGTAAAATACTGTTGTATCCTTGACTGAAAAAGTGCAATGCGTCTGATTTTAACTTAGTAGACAAATAAAGCTATTTCATTTAAAGATTTGTTAAGTTTTATATCGAGCTGTCTCAGTCATGAGTTATGAGTGTCTCTTCCTAATATATTCTTCTATAAAACACAGATGTATAAAACTCAGTCATTATCTGGGTTTGACAGGTCAGGTCTAGAAGAAAAATTATTTCTTTCTGGTTTTCACTTCACACCTAACGCATCAAGAATATTTTCAATATGCTGTCAAGGGTAAATCATGGAACTTATTTCTTATAGCCATAGCAAATCATTGAAAACCGCAATTTTAAATGTTACTCGTTTCAAAGAGTTCTTGTTGTGACAGAGTAAAATAAGCTGTTTGAGTGGCATTCTAGAGGTTGATGGTATAAGGAAGACAAGAGTAATTCTATGGATGAACAACTTGTATGGATGAACAAGAAGTTGTCCATCCATAAAATTACTAGAGTAAAATAAACGTTTTTAAATTTCTTAGACGAAAAGATAAATTTGGAAATATAACTTCCGCATCACTTTCGTGATGAAAGGACCAGAACATTTTCAGTGGATGTCAATTCACACTTGCAACACTTTCATTTCATTTGTTAGTTTTGTACACCATATCTGATTCCATGAGGGGCGTTAAGTTTTTCTTGGGGGGGATTTTTTTCCCACTAAAACAGACAGCGTGGAGAGCTAATCTTGGAAAGATTATTGATATTACAACCAGAGCTGTTTGAATGCAACGCTTAATTTCTACAACTATGCTTATTGTACAGCCAACAAAAATCACTGAAAGTTCATTACCTATCACATAATTTAAAGAATTTGAAAAGGTGAATGACAAATAACGATTTGTGTAAATTGCTATTTCTCATTTAACGTTGAATGACAAAAGGTGAAACTGGGTGATTTCCACTTATTCACATACTTCAACTGTTTGCCAAATGAATGTTGCAAGTGTGAATTGTCAAGTTTGTACACAAAAAAAGGCAAAAGACGAATGACGAACAACATGATGAAACATGAATCGGTTTTCACTAAGTTGATGTCTGTCCGGTATTGTGTCAACAGAATATCAAATATCGTTGATTCTGAAAACTCTGAAACAAAATCTGAAGACTGATAATGTGACTATGATGAAGGGAATCATGGTAAAAAGACCGAACACTTGGAACAGTGGCGTTTCAACTGTTGGATTCTTAAATCTATTCACCTTAAGTATTGATCCAAAATTACAAATGTGATTTCTCAGTTCAGTCAGAGTTCAATACAGTTAGTTAGCTGCTCCTATAGAGTAAATATACACTCCTTTTAAGAGTTTTACAAATGAAATTACTCTTTTATATTTGTAGATTTTCCAAATTCACATTAGACATAACCATATTATCAGGATTGCCTGACCTTTACTGCTACAATTCATCATCAATACAGCATTTTTGAGTGGCATTTTCAACCAAATTAATTTTTCAAGTAAACATGTGTTTGTTACAGGCTTAATTGACAAGGTCCCTAATTCAATTGCAATTCTGCTCATGTGGCAATTTATTTAACCAATTTCAGATCCTGCCACATGTAGTAGCAAAATATGAGTACATGGGTTTTTTCAACTTCTTGATCTTAATGTTTTCCTGATTCATCAACACTTTTGATTGTTTCTTTTGCAAATTATGTCATAATGTTTATCACTTTAGTAATAATGATAATGCTTTTAAAAATAATCTGTTATACTTTTGATGGACCAAACCATTTAATTTGATTAGATCATGCATTTTTCGATAAATCGTTTAACACAATGTACAAAGGAATCATGGACAGTTGCTACATTTAAGCACGTTGAGATAACTGAATTATTTTATCAGTTTAATATGATTAAAGGATACCTACTCAAACTCAAGACCTTTTTTATCAAACGATCATATAATACATTGTTGAATTATCAAATTCTTATAAAATACGTAAATATCCTTAAACAAAGTAAAACGGATATATCATATCATCACACATAATATTTGTTAAGTGTGAATCATTTTGACTGTCATGGATTGACCACAATAATGCATTTTTAATAAAGAGAGTACATTTAGTTAAATTAGTTTCATGTTGAATGTTCAACTTTTTTAGGAAACTTTTAGATAAAAATCGACTTCATTACCAAAAAAACAATGTCAAATAATTTCGTTCTAAGCCAAAGGTTATATGACATCAGGACCGTTTCCTTTCAATTTGTTGTTTCTCAATTTATTTTCTTGCAACCAAGTGCTGCAGGGTGATACCTTCTTTGCAAAATATATAAGTCAATGTGTTTTAGATTATTTTTCCGAATTGCGAGTAACTAAAAGTTGTAACTAAAATTTTAAACTTAAAGCCTATGCTTTCAATGTTATCATGAAGAAAGATTTGGCTGTAAAAACAAAGCTTTTGCTTCATTGCTTGTAAATCCAAAGTGATAGAACTTTAAAAAGACTTTAGGTTTTCTGAAGCAAGAACTTTTTTTGGCAGCTGTACCTCAGTTTTCATAATAAAAAGAGTCCTCCTTTAAACTAAAAGGCAGGATAATGACAGTGTTTTTCATCAAAATCTCACAATCGGGTGACACATATATTTCTCCTTGAAACATTCGTAATGCTCGATTATTTAGAAATAAATAGAGGATATCTTTTGTTTTGAGTGTGATATCACTTATCTATCATCGAGTGACGGGGTAGAGTTAGTATTTAGCTAGTGTCGCAGCCACGAGTGAAAATATAGGCTTTACCCCGTCAAAAGATGAGAGATAAGTGATATCACACTCAATACAAAATATTTTCTGTTTATTTTATGCCTCGTAGTCATACCATAGTTGATCGTAACTAAGCGACTGCGATGACGTCGCGTTGATTGTAAAAGTGACGTCAAACCATTGTACACATGACGTCATCCTCTCTGTGATATTTTCACTGACTTGAAAAAGTGATATCACACTCAGTGGCGAGAACACATTTCTAGAACTGAGAAAACTCAGTCTCTCACCGCTTTGCATATAATAAATATCATTAGAGGAACCTAATGTCAAATAATATCTTTCCTAGCCAAATGTTATATGACATCAGAATTTTTTACTTCCAAATATGTGTTGCTCAAATCATTTTCCTGCAACCAAATGGGGCAAAGTGAAACATTCTTTGACCCATATATATCTAGATAAGATCTATATATTTAAAAATTGTCAGGTAATTACTTTGCATTTCCAATGCAATTTCAATATTTCAATATAAACATGGCTGAGCACATGGCTGCAAAACAAGGTTTATGCTTCATCCGCTTGCAAATGGAGTTTTGTTTTGCTAGGATAAGGACTTTTAATGACAGCTATCGTAATAAAATAGTTTTTAAAGATAAAGGGAATGGTGTTTATTACAAATGGTGTCTATCACCTAAATCTAAAAATTTTGCGTTTATATATCTTTGCGTTGAACAGTAACTAAATTTGCTGTTTCACGGATACATGGATCAATTTTACTTGTTGACGACAAATGTATAGATTAATCTAAAACACGAAATTTTCATTTTGTTTCATAGGATTATCTTGGTTATGTGCCTGCTAAAATTACTAAACTCACGGGCAAAAGAAACGCTGGTAACATAAATGTCATGATGTTTTATCCCATGTAACATAAATATGAATGAAAGAAAGTGGCAAAGTTTCCTTAGAAGTCAACATATATCGTTTGAAATATACCAAGCGTTTCTTTTGCCCATGGGTTTATTGACATTGCAATGCAATACAGGAGATGTGACAAGAAATCAATGATAATGGTTTGTTTAATATCTAACAGACATTCATTTACAAGCAAATAGGTGGAGTTCCAATGGAATCGCAAACTCTGTTAAAACAAAACAAAACTTCCTCAAATCATGTCCCATGAGTGCATTCATCAAATACTCTGTTCCTAGTCTATGATGATTCGCTGTCATTCTCATTGAAATAAAATTCTAAAATCACTGGGCCTGTCAATTAAGTAGAATCTGACATAACAAGTTGACACATTCCAATTTTCGATGTCAGATTTCTAATAACCAATAGACTGTTAAGGTTGTAGTATTACTTTCTCACTTTACTTCTGATTGTTGTCTGTATATCCGTAATTGCTATCAGACAGTTTTTTATTCAGTAATGTGGGCCGTGTGGCCTATGTTACAATGAAGTTTACAATATTAATAAATTGGTCACGTGATTCTTATTACAAATTAATTTACAAAGGTATACAGAGGTTAACTTGATAACATTTTCATTTTGACAATTTAAATTACCTTTTAGAGAAAGACAACCTGCATATACATCTTGTATTTGTTTCAAATAATGCGCTCGTAACATCTGGTACCGATCACAGATATAAAATACATGATATTCATCTTCTATAGCGCCCTTGTTGCAATATTGACAAACACTTTTTGTGACATCTTGTTGATTTTTACGTAAAAATTGTACATTAAATGTATGCAAACTTATTCTAATTTTACAAAGAGCTCTTCTGAGAGATCTATCCTGCAAAGAAACAATATATTTTTTAATGCTTAACAAAGATTTAACATTGGCGTAGTGTAATAAACAATGTGAGGCAGACAATTTTGCAACTCATTTCTGTGAATCAATATCTTTTAGTCTTTCCTGAAATTAATACAAATATATATTTACATCGCCAACATTTTGCCAGACCCAAACATAGGAAAAAACATTTGAAGTTAAAAAATGTCTAACATCAGACACCAAACTTTGTTTTCCTTGCTCATCTAGTCTTTTAACATTGTTTGGGATATCTGTAATCTTCCATACATAATAATTTAAACCAATATTTTATAGCTTTCAGTACAAACATACAATGGCGTCCAGTTTCGCCTGAAATAGCTATGTTTGAGGCATATTTACCTACACCTAATGTAGAAATTCAAAAAATCCCTTCCACCCCTGCAGCAAAATAAAAATGAAAGGAACATTCATTTGAAAAAGCTATGAATACATTTATTTATACATTTGCATTTAGATAGACTTGATCAACTGGGACCAAACAAAGGCAATGATCTACTCCTGACACTTACCGTTAAGTTTGTTGATCGATGTTGATTTTAATTTCCTAACAATTGATTTGTTTCAGTAACTTAATTTACATCTGTAAATCTGAATGTGGAATCTACCTAATGTGATAACGGTTTCAACTAGGACAGGTGGACAGACTTGAAGTGGGCAGAATAATGTAGAGCTTGAAAACAGGTGAATCATGCATAAGTTGAAAAGCATTTGGAAAATGTCTTATAAAAGTTTCAATCTTGAAACGAGCCAGGGTACAAAGAACTCCTTAGAATTTTAACATGGTTGACCCAAAAAAGGGAAATTTAAGATTTATAAGTTGCTGCAAGCAGATTGTAACAAATGGAGTGAAAATTGCTTAGAGCTGGCACTGTATCAGTGGTTTGTTTTAACTGTACCAAGTTCAGTGAGTGCAGAGAAAAGTTTTCTACTTATACTTGATGTTATTTGAAATGTATCAACACTCACAAGGGTCTATGTTATACCAGCCCAAATTACGATAACAATTTGTCAATGAAGATCTTCAATAAGTAAACTGTATTGAATAAATGACATACAAAACTAATCAACATGCTGCAAGCCTCAATTCAGTGTACAATATCTCAAAATGCATTAACACATCTTGCAGACAGACATTCGTCATGACAATCTGGAATGAGTATAGAATATTACTGCTAGAGGCTTCTGATAAAAGGGTTACAGAATAGGTATCAGTCTTCAAACAGAAAAGGATGTCAGTACTGTCTTAATTGTGTTTTGCAGGAAAGAAAATTACAAATGGATTCAGGGCGAGTAGACTATTACTTTAGACTTCAAAGACTTGTTTACTATAGAACCAATTCCGAGACAGACATTGCAGTTTGTGGACTCAAAAGGACAGAAAAACTGATCAGAGTATTGTCCGAAAAAGGCTTTACTTCATAGGTTTTTTTTATCCCACAGAGCCGGGAATTAAGCACTCACTAATCTGATAAATACATTTAAGTTAATGCATTAAAATTAATTAATGAAAATATAACAAACTTCTAGAAATATCTATCTTCAAATATCTATATCAAACGATTAAATCATTTTGTTAACTAAAAACAAAGTGCTACTTTCTATTGTATAACAATTTTAATTTAATAGTCAAGCAGTAAATGTAATTATGATATGTTTTCTAGAAGCCATATACTTTAAACCCCTTTCAACAGATTATACACTGTTACAAAGTTGTTGACCTGGAAAAGCAGAGAATCATGTAAGTAATTTTCTAAACAAGTGAATGTTGAATATATTTCCATTTCTTATTCTCCTTTCACGTTGGCAGTCACAATTGACGTCATATTAATTAGTTTGCAGACAAAACATGATTCGCAAACATAACTTAGTAAAATGAAAATTTACCCTTCGGATATGTCAGGAGGCCTTAAGCACCATGAGCTGTTTGAGGGGCATTCCTTCAGCTCCATGGTTGAACATCTTTACTTTTTAATAATGTCTGCGGGTTATGCATGTTAATGGATTACAAAAGATGACCACCAACCAAAGAAAGGGTTTGGCAGGGCAGTCAGCAAGTTCACACACTGACACACACTGTTGATAAATATAACTTGGTGATACAACAAAATTATTCCCTGTATTCCGGAGTATATACAAACTTGCATATCGAATCACCATCAGTTACACCTGCTGATATCGTATGTTATCATTGTTTTAACTTTAATCAGTGGATGGAATACGAATAATTGAAACAATGATTTTGACAGAATGTATATTCTACAAAATATGATTGACACTTGAGATCAACCAGTTTAGATTCCATGTTTGAAATAGCCTTGATATAATAGAACTGATCGGTTGTAAAAGAATGCGGCTAGGAAATTGATTTTATGTTGTGATATCGTAACTGTGCCTCCCATTTGAACCAAGCCAAAATTGGTTTGACTTATATTCCCTCATCCACTGATCTACTGAGAAACTGAGACGAACATCATATTGTTCCTTTGCACAAGGGAGGTTTTGCATATCTTTACAATAACACTCATTGCACGTTTATTCTTATCAATTCTCTTTTTTAAAAGAAATGTGACCAAAAGTTTTCCTCTCCCTTATCAAAGATAATAAAACAAAGAAATAATTTCAAATGAAGTTATCAGCCTATGTTTCAGAATTTTAGAACTTTGTAAGTTGTTAAAATAGAACGTGAGATTTTGTAAAATTTAATCATTATTGTTGTTGCATATGTTCCCTGAAATGTAAGATTTATGTTTATAAAATAATGCCATTTTTCCTTTAAATTTGTTCCTCAATGTATTTTCTTGCAGCAGAGTGCTGCAGGGTGAAACAGTTTTTGACAATATATGAGTCAATAAGTTCTAGATTTTTTCAATTGCAAGTCAATATAACCATAACACCTGGCCTTAAAAACAGAGTGTTTATTTTCATCGCTTGCAATTCCAATGTGATGTGACTCTAAAAAAAAGCTCTTGTAAAGCAAGGACTTTTGATGACAGCTGTAAGCCAGTTCTCATAAAAAAGAGTTTTGCATTAATCTTAAAGCAGGATAATAAATGGTGTTTATTATCAAATTCTAAATTGGATGTCACATATATTTTTCTCAATGAAACTGCTCCGTTTTTTAGAAAAATATCAGATAAAAATGCATTTCATTACTGAAATCTGACGTCAAATAATATCCTTCCTCAGCAAACGTTATAAAACTTTGAAACGTTTTGCTTTGACATTTTAGTTTCTCATTTTCTTGCAACCGAGTGCAGCAAAGTAAAACTTTTTTTTTTACTTGTCTATGAATTAATAAGTTCTCAAAGTTCTCAAAGTTTAGGGAACTACTTAGCCTTCAATATAATCATAGCTGAACACCTGGCTGCAAACAAAGATGTATATTTTATCCGCTTGCAAATCCAAAGTGAACTTTGGAAAGACAACAAGTTTTGTTCTACAGTAAACAGATTAAAATGTCAACTTTTAATAAACAAAAAAACTTTTTTTTACACAATTTTTTTGGAAAGATGTTTTCCATTTTTTTTATTAAACTTTTTCCTAATTTTCATTTATTTTCATTATCAAACGTTTGTTGTCTTAAGGGAATTCTAAAGTAGCTGGAGTGCAGCTCACTCCTGTAATTTAAAAGGACAACATAAATTGATAAATTTCATCAAATACCATTTAATTTCCCTCAGTCTAATATTTACAATATATACAAAAATGGTCAAATTCCCACAATAATTTGGGTTGGTAATTACATTATTTCACCAAGTGTGAACTGGAGGCTTATTCAATATAAACCCAAGCTTAAATATTCATTTAAAGCAATTGAAAATCACACATGTTGCCCCGACGGCCAACAGCGTGAGTGTGACTCAAAAATCACCAAGTCCCAGTCAGTTGGCACGTGCAACAAGATGCACGAGCTGAAATAGACATTCTGGCCAACAACAACAACTTGCTGCGTTTTGGAGATTGTTTACTGTTCGGGAACAGCTCTTCAGCTCAGTAGCAATTAAGAAAGAATTCTGCTCAAACTTATTCTAAAATAATTAGAAATCAGTTTAAAACGCAATTGTTATTGAAGCTTATTAAAGCACACTGACTGTATTATCAGACAAGAGTCTATACAATATATCAATTGCTTTTCTATATGAAAATATCATGTCGTCAATAATAGCTGAATGTTAATTCACCTTCAAAAACTTCTGTTGTCTCTTTGAACAACTACACATACTCTTTTTTTCATCATGGAGAAGAATACTTGCTTACTAAACATTTCTTATGAAGAAACTAAATAATCTGTTATCCATAGGATCAATTGCTTGCCAAGGAGTAAACTGAAGTTGAAAATACTGTCAATTGTAAAAAGTTCAAATAGAAGGGCTATGTATACAGAAATATCATACATTTCCATTTAGATAGAACTGATCAACTGGGACCAACAAAAGGCAGCAATCTACAACTGACATCAAGCGTTAAGTTTGTTGATTAATATTTATATTTCTCAGCAATTGATTTGTTTCAGCTATCTTATTTACATCTTCAAATCTGAATCCGTGATTGCAACTGGAACAGGTGGACAGACAGAAGTGTCTATGCATTTGGAAAATCTGTCAGGGTAAAAAGCAATCCTCCAAATTAAACATGGTTGAACAAAAGCTGAAAATAACATTCAAGCTGCTGCAACCAGATTGTAAAGGGTTAATTTCAGATTATCTCACAAGTGAATGCATCAAAACATTCCTTAGTCATGGGTGAATTTATTTATTCAATATTTACAGTGTCTACATGTATACAGCCCTAAATATATTTGTCGATCACAGCGAAAACTCGTCAATGAAGATCTACTATAAGTTGATAATACTTAGGAATATATGGATGACAACTTCTTTGTTCATTGTATGCGACGTTTCGACACAGATTCTTGTGTCGTTCTCAAGCTTCTCCTCGCATACAATGAACAAAGAAGTTGTCATCCATATATTCCTCAGTATTATTGTCATCCCAACTTCTAAAATGCCTCTCAAAGAAATACTATAAGTTGTATATCTATATGGCACGCGTTAAGCTTGACACTATAACAACGTAATTCCGTATAATATCTGGAATTGCTTTTGGCAAAGGTTGCAGACAAAGCTTTGTCATGATGGTCTTGACTGAGTATAGGAGATTAATGCTAGAGGTTTCTTATGAAAAGGTTACACACTAAGCAATAATCTTCAGGCAGATGGGGATGCTAGTGCTCTCTGTGAACTGGAAGAAAGAGTAATTGCAAATAGATGCAAGGAGACTATACAATTACTTTTAGATTTCACAACTTTCTTTGACAGTAGACAGTTTCCTACAAAAAAGCAGACATATTGAGTTAATCATAAGCGCACACTTTTGGAAACAAGCAATCATATGTCTATTCCTTGGAATTAGTTAAGTCATTTATCATATATAATGACAATTTAATTGCCTTCTTTGAATTTCCATTTTCAAATATCTCTAATAAACAATTATAATATTTCGTTTTACTTATAAGTGTTACTTTCAAATTTAGAAAAAATTGAATTTCAATGTTTTATCAGAAATCTTTTGGTGATATGTCTTTTCGAATCCATATACTTAACGATAATACAAGTGCAACAAACTGCTAAGCTTGAAAAGGAGAGACTCATAGACCCTTTTATAACCAATGGTTTGGTTTGTGGAATATTTTCAATACTTATTGTCCTCTCACATTAGTAGTCAAAATTGACCCAGTATAAATTACAAAACATTATTCGAACACATCACTTAGTAAAATGAAAGTTTACCCTTTCAAATGTTGGGGGTCTTGAGAGCTACATGTATGAGCTATTTGAGTGTCATTTCTTTAGCAAGTTCTTAACAGTTGTTATCCCCCGCCGCGCGTTTAGCGCGAAGCAGGGGATATAGTATTCAGGTCTAATATATTTAATATATCTAATGAACCGCTCAACCTAGAATCTTCAGACTTGGTACCAGTCTTCATCTGGGGAATACGCAGACCTGAAAGCTTTTGGTGACCTTGACCTCATTTTCAAGGTCACAGCGAGTCTTTGACCAGTTTTGAAAATGTTGTTAGCGCGATATCTAATGAACTGCTCAACCTAGAATCTTCAAACTTGGTACCAGTCTTCATCTGGGGAATACGCAGACCTGAAAAGCTTTTGGTGACCTTGACCTCATTTTCAAGGTCACAGCGAGACTTTGACCAGTTTTGAAAATGTTGTTAGCGCGATATCTAATGAACCGATCAACCTAGAATCTTCAAACTTGGTACCAGTCTTCATCTGGGGAATACGCAGACCTGAAAAGCTTTTGGTGACCTTGACCTCATTTTCAAGGTCACAGCGAGACTTTGACCAGTTTTGAAAATGTTGTTAGGGCCATATCTCATGAACCCATTAACCTTGAGTCTTCACGGGGGACATAGTATTCAGCTCTGTACATCCGTCCGTTCGTCCGTCCCGCTTCTTGTTGTTAACATCAATTTGCGGTGGGGGATCTTGTCACCTTTGTGACAAATACTTGTTCTTCACTGTCACACTGTTGATAAATATAATTCGGTGATATGAAAAAATCAGTATTCCGTGATCAATACAAACCTACAAATTGAATGACAATCGATGACAACTGCTGATATATTATGTTACCATTGTTATATGAAATCAGTGGAAATGAATTACGTTGTGTGAACAATAATTTGATGGAATTTATTTTCTAAGAAATGTGATTGACATTGGAGATGTGCCAGTTTAGATTTCATGTTTGAAATTGCTTTGATATCGTAGACCTGATTGGTTGTAAAATAACGTGTCTTTGAAATGATTTCATGCTGTGGTATTATAACTATGACTCCCATGTGAACCAAGCTGAAATTGGTTTTCTGATTTCTAATTCCCTCACCCACTGATCAACTGAGAAACTGAGACGAACATAATATTGTTCCTTTGCACAAGGGAGGTTTTGCATATCTTTTCAATTCCACTTATTGTACGTTTAGTCTAATAATATTAATTTATTTCCTTAAAAGAAATGAGACTGAGAGTTTTCTTTTTTCTTATTAAAGATAATAAAATAGGAAAGAATAGAAGTGAACGCGAACGTTTTCAAATTTCAAACATTAAGTTATCATTGTTGTTGCATATGTTCCGTTAAATGTAAGAATTTTGTTTATAAAACTATCGCCATTATTGATAAAAATCAGATCTTTATTGTTGTATGTTTTTTATCATTTTGTTGCGGTGACAAATCAATACCCTTTTCTACCATTTGCACTTGTTCTTGCTAGGCATCCACTCTGCAAAACATTTTAGAAGTTGATCAAGTTTACTCGGAAAAATATTCACCACTAGTCCTAAATGTAAATGCAAAGGTCTAGAAGATGTGTGATACAGTGATATAAAACAAAGTTGTGCGGTTTACAAAATGTTGTATTGTTTCCTCAACGATACCGACCGATGAATATTGGCCTGACAGCGAGAACAAACAACCGTATGCATGATAAATGAGGAACACCGAGAGAGATTGGTTTTATAACGTTTTAATTGAGACAGATTCGACATGAAGCTACCGATGAAATAGTACATTTGAATAGAGCCTGTCCAATGAAAAGGCATCAATGATGCTTTTGTGCTCTGCTACTGTATTTCTGAAGTATGGTAATAAATAATTTTCATGATAGTTGATGATTAATTAGAAATGACTTTAACAACACTTGTTCCTATTGATTTTGTCCTTTGGTCCGGTCTGTGTTGGTGTGTTGCCTTATGCCTTACATGTCTGTGCGTTCTCTGTCTGCTGATCCTTATTTAAATGTTAGAGAAACAGAGAAAGAATATCTATAAATGCTTTTTTAATCACAGACTAATTATTCAGGGTTTTTTTTTCTTTGGCACACATGTTTTTATTGTGTTTATTCTTTTTTTCTGTTAATATTCTTAATCCTTATATACAAATAGATCTTGAGAGGCAACAGGTATTTCATAATCACAACTGACATATTCTAACAGTTTTAAACGAACATGACTAAACAATCGATTTACAACAATCTTTGAAAATGACCACATCTAAAATAAGAAGAAAAGCATATATCACTTTCTATTCTTGTTAGGCTGGTGTGTCGTACATAATGGAGAAATGAGTATAAATGATAAGAATGCAGAACGTCACATTGTAGCATGACATTTTTTCTTATATTATTCATTGTAGAACTACAATGATATAAAATAATGAGTTTGTAGATTCATTCCAAAACACTAATGAATATTGTATGTTTTATGCAACAAACTTCCTTGAGGTCGTATATTAAACTCTGTTTTGAAACATCTACGCTGTAACTTATTCAATCATTATTCATCAATCTAAACTTTGGAATATTCTCCAATAATCGAGTGTCAACATTTCGACACATTCAGTTACTGAAGCCTTATCATGATACCCAGAAAACAGATACCTCAATCTCGGTATATTTAATCAAACAAGCATGTACAAACGTAAACAAATAGTTACCCAAGTGGGATAGTGAATTGGGCTATCAACATTCTTTATTTGAAACATGTTTCAGTCATGTAACACATTTGAACTGTTGTCACGTTCTGGCAGATCGTGTGTATGACCCTAATTTATTTGATAGTTACAGTTTTGTTTATAGGTTTTCGGTATGAAAATAAAATCATACAATTAATGATAGGATAGGTGGGGCGAAAGCAGGATTCTTTATGTAGCATGTCTTATGGACGAAGACTTTCAATGGTTGCGGCTGTTATTGTGTCTGAGTAGAAGCCATATATTAACGTAACAATCTTAACTTTGACAGACAAAACGCAATTAACCGTAAAGATGGCTACATGCAATTTAAAACAGAAGCATTTTCACACCTAATAAAGTTTTATGTTGATTCAATGCCTGATGTAAATTAATTAAATTTTCTTTGTGAATAAATCAAAATTGTTCTGACCAGCATTTTATTATTTGTGAAGCTGTCTCTCTTTGAATTAAACCCGAAATGTAAACAAATGTTTGGCACTGTATATCAAGTGTCCACAATACAGCAATATTTGATTGATTAAGATATAGAATGCTGAAAATCGATACAAGGCATTGTAAAATTTTAAGCAAATGTATCATACCCAAAATTGTTTTGATATTCGCTTGCAGATGAAATGAGATATTTTAAAGATCTTTCATAATTCAACAATCCAAAAATCCCAACAAAAACACAAAACACCAGCACTTGTCTATCACTGATACTGTAGAGTTTGCTAGGTTATTCTGTTACTGTATCTAAAACAATTCGACAATTTTTAACCAACAATGCTGATAATTGTCACATTTAACACAGATATACATTGCGAAGCTTTTTTATATTCTTTAAGCATTAAGCGGATATATCTGACATCTCAAAGTGCCCATAATTTTTGTACGAATTATCAATTCATTTAAGAATGTTATGATTATGACCTGAACCTCTAGGGAATTTATGTTTCATTCTTAAACCAAAAATTAAAATACCTAAACGCAACACTTTGTGAATGATTGCCAAAATACAGTTATTTAGATACAAAATCATGACAAGTGCATTGTGAAATCTAGTTAGCACGGTGCACGTACATCACTTGCAAGTGCTTAGTATAAAACCGGAGCTGTCCCACACTTGAAACACTTGCAGTCAACCGCGGAAACTGAATGTCTAAATGCCGAGGTTAGATCCTGAAGTCGGATACAGAGCCATCGGAAGTCTAGAGGCTGGAGATTCCCAGTCAGCGGTTGCCCGACGCCTGAATGTCCACCAGACCATGAATCCTCGCCTGTGGCATCGTGTCCAGACATTCAACTCAACCCAAGAATTCGACCTAGAAGTGGCCATCGAAGGGCCACAACTCCCACACAAACCCGCTTCATCCAGATTATCCATCTAAGGCACAGAAACACCAGCGCCGCCTGCACTGCAAACATCGTCCCTGATCTTCGACGGCAATCAACACAAACCGTCATGAGACCATATATAATACGTAGGACATCGATGGCGTCCATGTGCTGTCGCTGCCGTTGGTCTTGAGATTTAATGAGTGGAATACATAGAGAAGACATTTTTGCATTATTTATAAGAAAATGGTACAAATACGACCATGATATTTGCTAATATCACCTCTTTTCAACAGATACTATGTAGACATTAAAAATTTTCTTTTTAGCTTTTAATTTGTTGGCAATTATTTCTCCTTGACACAAATGACAAAAGGTGTTTACACAGAAATTGTCGCAAGTGCTTTTTGCTTGACACTTTATTATTCATTCTTCATCTAGTGATAAAAGGCTTATAATAAGATTTTCTTCATAAAAATTCACGATAGGTATGTTATCATTTACAACATTCATGTAGACTTTATTTGCACTAATTTTATCAGCAGCAGCTTTAAGCTCAGTTAAATTATCTAGGTGACTTTCCCTCTGAAGGAAATACAATTAGGAGTCATTACATAGATTTGATAACTCTGACACCAGCCAGACAGATAATAAATTTTAGAGGGAATTGAAGTTTTATTGTTTTTCCCTAACGTTGACCAAAGTTAAAATATAATTGTAATGATATGAAGTAATCATTTATCAAATATTTATTTGGAAAGGTAAAGCTTCTTATTCGCCATTATTTTATGAAGCCAGTTTTGTTGATCATAAGCACCTTCTCCGCGGTAGACATCTTAATGACTTTTCCCTCTGAGGGAAATACAATAAGAAGTCATTAGAAAGGTTTGATAATTTCGACACCAGCCAGACATATAATATATCTTAGAGGAAATTTCAGCTTAAGTAGTTGACATAAACATAAAACTACCATTTATCCTAACACAGTAAAAGGGAAATACAATAATTTTTTTGCAAGAAATTTTTAATTTTTTACAGTTAAGGTTTTTAATTCCAATTATGCTTTTGAGTTTTTAAATTGTCTTGTTGCAAGTGATATGTTATATTAAAATGTTATATTAACTCAAGACCAACAATAAAATGGAAACGACAAAATGACATGTAATAAATAATGTTGAGAACATTAAGTTGACACGAGAAATAATACTAAATACTTCTTATCTTAGCAGAAAGATCTTGTTGATTTGTCTTTAAACGTAAACTAATCACATGTGTTTCCTTGAGCAATATTCATTTGTTATGTTCTTAGTGTCTTTGTTTTCTTTGTAATTGTAACTTAAAATGACGGTTCTCAGTAAAAAATGGGGAAATTTTAACAATGAAATATAAATGATCCAAAACACGTCGGCTTTTTGCCTCATAGTTTTTATTGAGTTTGGTGTCAAACAATGAAACATGGCTTTGAAGTTATATGATGCAGACCATAAAAAGGCTGACCAATTTAGATTTATTAACAAAGTAAATGTACATTTTGTTTCATCACTCATACCTCCTACATCAGGTTTAATTATGATTTAACCTTATTAAATCTGATGTTGGCGGAATGAGTGATAAAACAAAATATACATTTTCTCTCGACATAATTGTTAAGCTTGTTCCATGGATAATAAGAAAGACGTGGGTCTTGTTACCACATTTATGACGTTCATTTTATGACTACCTCTCAGACGCATTAGCAACAGCAACCGTAAAAGTAATTGTACAATAGATATACTTAAGTAAAGAATCATGCTTTCATTCCATAAAGCACTTATCTGTGATTGTAACTCTATTTTTGAATGTTTCGTCTTCATATGAAAATCGATAATCGCATCATGAAATATCTGTCATTAAATAAAAGCGAGTTGTATGAGCTTGTCTTGTCTCAAACTTGTAATGTAACATTTAGATTTTCAGATGAGAATATCGACAGCATTTTTCCAATTCACCGCCAGAATAAGACTTAGTTACTCATGATGCATTGACGAGTTCCATTACTGATAGTGACTTTCTCTGTTATATCAGTATTATGTGCTCTTTACTAAAAATAATGACATTAAGGTTTGGACTAACACTTATGAAACGACCTCGTGAGGTTTGAGCAAAATTTCAACATCGTGATAAGATTTTGTAAGTTGGAAATAACTTAATAATTATATTTAGTGAACGTTGTTTATTTTCGTGTGTTATATTCAATGTCATGTTGAAATACAAATATAGACACAAGATGCTTGAACAATTGCTTAAAGGAGCATATAACACGATATTCTATCAAACTACTTTGTCTTGTACGTGCATCTGCAAAATCATATCATAATGTCAGTTAACAGTGGAAGAAATGAATACAATACATTTCAAAGGATAATTTACAGTAAAGTTGGAATGCGTAATAACTTGTTAAGCACTGCTACGTTTGTTCATGACAAGAAAACTCCAGAAAACCTTGCTGTTCTTGGACAATTGTTCATGTCTAGGGCAAACTTCTTATCAAAATAATACCAACAATTGTTTTGTCAAATATTATCTGACGAAAATCATTTTAAGCAACTATTGTTATTAACAATAATGTTTTGGACATGTTTATAATCAAAATTTGCATGTACGATTGAAGATTACCTGAAAATAAAATGGTTTTAGTTATGTATAGCAACTCGCCCGATGTTCGGACAATTTTGCCCTAACTTCGGACAGTACCACTCTATTTGCTCGTGTACACTCGGGTTTAATATATTCATCAAAATGGTTCCTATTATCACCAAACATGCATTAAGTCATCTAATAATATAACAGCATTTCGCGAATATGAATCAATATTTCAATCACACACGGCATTCTTTCCGATGGTAAAATTTTGGAAACTACCTATACGTCGCTTGAATTTGCTGAGGTTACAATGGCTTTTGCAAGCTGTGACGCAAAAACAATGTACAATCGAAACCAATTGTTTTCAAAGTAAAATGTTTTTTCATTTATCTTACTTTAATGTTTCTTTTTGTTCCCTTAGAATTATACAGATACCTATAAAGAAAATTTAGAAGTGTCCGAACCATGATCGGAAACTGTCCAAAGCAAGGTCATTTTGACATACTTCGAAAATCTCGATATTTACTCCCAGATTCACTTTAAAATTGCAAATATTAAAAGGGGTTTGATTGTGTACTAGTATTCATATAGCCCTTGGCTTTGAGTGAAGATTAACACAAAAACAAATATTTTGGCAATTTCTTTCATGAATCGGTAAATTGTTTTAAAAATGTTGTTGATTAATATGTCCGATAATAAAATGTTATTTTAAAGAAATAGGTAGCAAAACAGATTGAAAAGAAACATTTTGAATCAAATGGCTTGCCGAAATTACACACATAATTGCGTCAGCTCCTAATCAAAAGTGTCAAAAGTTCGGGCGACCTCGGGTGGTGTCCAATCCTCGGTCAGCTTGCCTTATCTTTAATTAGATCTTTAAAGTTAAAATAGAATAGAGTATTAACCGCGTTAAATGTGTGTCACTTGATCATATCAAGATAAAATTATGATCTACAATAAAATAGTTATATTTTGTCGATTAAATTGACAACTACATCTCGGTAGTTTATGTAAAAGTTGTAGTTGGGAATTAGATTCTATCAACTTTAATGCAAACTAAATCTCATACTAAAACACAACACGAACAAATCCAAGGCATTGAAAGTAGTTTTTATTAAATAATTCATAAACATCAGCCCACAATACCAACAATAGTTTCCTCATTAATTATAGTATCATGCTTCAGCAATACCACAGACTTGCAACTCTTTTATTGGAAAGCTACGCATCTGTCACAATCAAAACGTCATCACAACCAAACTCGCCCGGCTATCCGTATTCATTATACATGAGTACATCTCTTCTCTCCGTCAAGAGAATATTCACTCATTGTTGTGTGGTAAGGTACTAATGAGATTTCATCAAAGTGCATTAATCAAACTGCATAGTATATTAAAAGGCACCAATTAATTGAGTTTGAGAGATGGATGTATACATGTTATTTAGACAGAGAACAAATATAATATATATTATAATACGATCCCCAAAAAAATAATGTTATTTATTCATAATGAATTTGAATAAAATTGGTCTGTTAATGATTTACAGTATTCATTGGAAATGGAGATAACTTACATGTATTGCATATCCCAAAACTTGTTTAACAATTTTGAATTTGTAGCTTCATCTACATCAAGTCCGAATGACATGCCGAACATAATTCTACTGGTGGAAGGTGTGATTTACTTTTTCTTACTATATCTATTTCTGGGTTAGTAGAGTCAGAAGTTGTCCTTACAATCTTATAAGTCTCCTATGTGTTTGACAAAAGAGTAATATATGTACATAAACAATTACTTTAGCAGAACTACAATACACTAGGAAACAAAAAAAGGTTACATATTTTACATGTATTGTAAAACTGAAAATAAATTACGAAATCTTATATGCTCATATTTAAGATAGCCACGGCATTACAACAATGGCGGACAATGGGACCTACGATGTACTCTATTTCACGATACAACCATGCGCGCGATAAGTGACGTCATTTCAGTTATTAGAACGTTACTTATCAAATGACGTCATAATTGTCAAGTCCATTGATCAAACTTGAGTGGACATCTACTGTCCACCATGGCTGACCTGACGTCTGTCGATTCGAAACCAAATCACATGTCATTGAGAGTAGATATTTTGTGCAAATATTGGATTATATTGATTGTTCAATTCATTTGATTTTGTGATTATTTGAGCGCCCACCCCTATATATAATGATGGGCTCGTCAAATGCTACTGAATATGTTCTACGAAATGAGGCATCATTATTTTCAAAATGCATTTTTTTGAATTAGCATAATTTTATAGAAAAAGAGAGCAATTGTTAAGGATATCTCATATAAGAAATAGAAAACTCGTTGTTGTGCATCTATCGTTGAATAAAACATAGATGAGAGCAAAAAACATTCAGGGCTGCGCCCTTCGTGTTTAATACTCCCTGCTATATTATTAAAGATAGATGCACACCAACTCGTCATATTTTTCTTACATAAATGTGAATAAATTGAATTTTATAAGGTTCTGCATGATTGCCTTTCATAAAAATCAAATTACCTTTCTAATAATTATAGCGTCCTAATAATCAAAACTAAAATGGAGGGATTCATCTTCACAGTTTGTACATGTACTTCCATGACAGCAACCATCCATATGAAACCTACCCGCCAACTATTTTGCTATGCTTAGTTAACTCAATTCTCACATTCGAACAATTATTCTTTTCACCTTCACTGACAATAGATTTTTACTCAATATCAGTACACACAGAAAACAGCTTACAAAGATCATTTTGCTGTTCCATTACATATTATTGGAAAGTGATGGTTACAGAGTTTGTTTTCAAAAAAAGCAAGTATAATTGTTTTCACAGCCAAAAGGGTAAAAGTACTTTACGAGGACTGTACTAATGATCTAAATACCCTGTTAAGTGCTAAACACCATAACGTTAGGAGGAAAACCCTGCAACAGGAAGGTGAAGTAAACTATTGTTGAAAGGTTTAGATTTTAATATTTCTGACAAACATTTGTCTTTAGCGTAAAACAATTCTCATGTAAACGATACTTTACGGTCGACATATGTTCAGTAACAGACAACTGTATTTCATCCACAAGACATTTAAATGAATCAATGATTATTTATTATAGATCAATTACTGATAAAATGTTGGCATTAATTTCAAAACAAGACATGAACAAGCAAATGAGAGCTATAATAATTCTGTTATATGCTGCTGATTTTCAAACACAGTATGTTTATCTCTATTCCACCATAATAGCGATTTAAAATTGAACTAGATTCTAATGTTATGATGCCCGTGCATGATGTCCACGGAGCGACATTCACAGTGTTGACGGGTTTGGTTATCTCGAATGACGTTACAAATAGAAGGCCTCAGAGATTACCAACAAATATCCGAATGCTGCAAAGGGAGCTCACTCTATTCAGTAGACGTTTTATTATTTTGTGACGGTTGTTAGCGTTATGTTGAGTTCTGCATATATTCACAAACTTGACGTCGGTATAATTGCATTGGTGGTGTAAATGAATTTAAGGTAAGTGTATGCCGCAGTTCGATTCATATTCGAGCCCGTTTTGGTCTAACACTACAGAATGATTGACCATGCAAACGGGAAATCTGAACTGTTATCAGTGTCTTTATTTTACCGGTTTTGACAGACTGCAAGCGTGGAAAGTTAAATAATGTACATACAATGCAATCATTGCAACAAATGTATTCTTGTGCATATAGACGAAGTAAACAGAGCACTGTATAACTAAATTATACGCCCTCTGATTTTTTCAAGCAGCCAATCAGAAACGAGTATTTTGCACATTTATGGTAGAATAAACTTTACTTTAAAAAGAATACATATAAATGAAATTCCATGTAAGGAAACTTTCAGTCATCCTCCTGGTCTAGTAAATGGAAACATTTTCCTAAGCTGGCTTTAAGTGTTACTGTGACATCGACTTTTCTGAGGCTATTTCATGTTTATTTTCATTCCCGATGAACTCATAAAACATCGTTGGAACATTTTTTAGTCCTGTGAACGCACATAAGAATTATTTCAATTCTCCGTCACACATTAAAACAACTGTCATTCAATAAAATATCTAGCACTGGCAGTTAAATAGAATATACATTCCCCAAATCTTTATTTTGTATGTGAAAAAAAAAAATTCAAAATTCTCAAAATACATCTGAACGAAAAAAGTAATATGCATTAAAATTTGCTTGATCATTTTCACATTATGCTCAATATTGGGTACTTTGACAAAACAAAGACAACCTAATATTCACATAAGAAATAATGGTGTGGCAATTGGACAATAATTATAATCCAAATATATTACAAGTGTTTATAAATGGTTACAAAGATACATCAGCAAATGGCGGCCAGCATGACACTACTAAAAGCGAGGCAAATTACTCCTTTTCTTGTGCGAAGGGATTTTATTTAAGAGTGTGTTTCTAAGCATCGCCTAGTGAAACTTGTAGGCTCATGGACAATTTTTAATAAACATAGAGTTTGCATCTAAGATTGGAATATCTTGTCATTACTCTTTGAAGGATAAAACATTATTCATATAACTCCGCCTCTCCTTTCTATATATGGCGCAAAATTATAGAAAATATTATCAGTCTGTTTATATGAGTTATGATGTAGCTTTGATATCCGTAGAAATAACCTGTTGTAACAAAATAGCATGTTCTGTTCTAAGACCTATCATAACAAGCAAACTATTGAAACTAAATGAATGAATTTGAGACCAAAACATTGTCTCTTTAGTTCAATTGTCAATATTTGTTCACATAAGTTTCATAATCTTATGAGTAGGGACTATTTGTCCACTAACGATTGATAGTTCTGTAAATATATAAACGTCCCGTGTGTAATGCACAATATGAGTCCGTCTCAGATTTCTCAGTTGGATGGTTGATTTTACGTTGTGAGTAACCAGGAAGTCAATTTCCTTTTGGTTCACAAGGGAGTCACAGTAACAATATCCAAATAGGAAATCGATGTCAGAAAGACGATGTCATAGCAATACTAACCTATTTCAATCTAAAATTGCAAGTCGTCTACTTCAATAATTTTCAAACTACATGTCATTAATATTAAATAAGGTCATTAAAGTGGCAGTAGCACGTTTTAGGGGGAATATAGGGTGATGTCAGGAAAATAAAAATGTATGGTTCCAATTGAAAGTCAATGTACTTGAACTAAATGGAGCAGTAATAATTCAAATGTATAACGTTAAGTTTAGCCATACCATTCCATTTTCTTGCACAAAATGAATTAAAGGTGTTCACACAAAAATGGCCGCCAATGGATTGTATGTGAATCTTCATACTTTGTCCTCTGACCATGGATGATTGGCTTGTGTAATGAGATTTTTGACACTGTCAATATAATACATTTAGCATTAGCTTACAATTATTAGTGAAAATTTTAAAATATAAAATTATCAAAAAACGTGCTACTGCCCCTTTAAGTGATTTTAAGGGCAAACATTAGCCATGGATAAATAATTGACTCAGGTCTGATGGTCGTAGCTGTGGACAACCATACGTTCTTCATATATATGTATTTTATTAAAACAAACTGCTAACTGGCTAAATAAATTGTCGAAGGGAAGTCTTACTTTTAATCATTGTCAATAATATAAAAACTTCTTTCAAATTAAACATTGCTTAACTGCAGCTGGCAAATTCCAGATTTCTGCCCAAAAAAATCAAATAAAACTTTGAGATTTTTTCAAGTAGCTGGTTGAATTTTTGTGTGCATCATTCACCAAGTTCATTTGAATGAATTCATCGAGACGTTCTTAACTAAAAGTCTATTTCAATTACAACGAAACGACATTTTGTGGCATCATAGGTCTGTATTGTGTTGCCCTCATGTTGACAATTAAATCATTAATGTGTATCAGATGAATGACATATAAAATACATCAAATATGTAATATATAATTGGGGTGAAGCTTATCATAACAACAACTTCAATGCCAATTTACAGCCTGTTTTAGTACGCTAAGTTTGTGGGATAGAAAGGAAGTTGCCTTATTATTTGCAATTAGCGACGCTGTACTCGTAATTCTGGCTACTGAATCATGGCAAAGACATTGCGATTTGAACCATCTTTCCACGCGACAAGTGTTGTCATTTGATAACGAAATTCAAATGGATTGTGGTGCAATGTATTTCCGCAAGGGGAAACTGCCAGAACCCACGGATTTGGTCTTGTTAGAACAGAGTCTGTATCGACATTTCAGGAATTGATCTGCCGCTGTTGGGAGAGAATGTACTTCCAACAAGACAATAACAACCAAATTTGCTCCCCATTAGTTAGATACGCACATGTATGTATACGCAAGTGTCTCTGAACAAAGTCTAATTTGAAACGCTAGCTCTATCATGAATAGGAGATATTTGAGTAAAAGCTGAACTTCATTTCAAATGGCAAACAATGCATTCGTAATGTTGAAGATGCAATAGGCTAGAAAAAGGCGAATTATTAAATTTCTTATTTAGTTTCTTTCCTATAAAACACAATTGATTATTTAGCATTATAATCTGTGGCTACACAGAATGTATCTTTCAATGTATCTTTCACCTTTGTTCTTCGCAATAGAAATTAACTTGAAATCAATACAGGTTTTCCTCTTTTAGTTATTTCTATTAATCACTGTGTATAACCGTACACCGGAATTAGCGAGGTGTACGGCGGAAATGTTGCTAGCGAGGAGCCGAAATCGAAAGTTAGGTAATAATTTACTTCATAACTTTCAAATAATCAACATCATGTGGTAATTTTAGCGCACACACTTAGAAAAATGTATGTGCTTGTCATTCTGTGGGACAGTAACAATGACAGTTGCGAGTAATGCTGTTGTTAGTAAAATATTTGCTATCTCTGACTATGAACAGGATATGACATTAAATTGTTATGTCTCGGAAAGCTATTGACATGATAACGACAAAGAAAAAGTTGATGAAACGGCGATGATTGCTTTTTAAGTGATCCCGTTTGCGATCACGCTCCTCGCTAGCCACATTTCTCCGCCGTACACCTCGCTAGTTCCGATATCATGATCATTAAGTACTTTCTGGTGTCAAAAAAACCTCGCCCTTCAATAATAACATTGCAGGAACGATTTCTGCCATGGACCAAAATATTTGATTGAATGAATATGCTGGCGATTTAATGAACGATGTAGTTTTTACATTTCTCTTCCATCTGATAAGAATTAAACCCTTCAGTTATGGTTTTCAGTTGGTTTAAAGGTTGAATTAAATGTTTACTCAGCAAACGCTGAACACAGATTGTAAATACATGTTACTAAAAGTAAACCTTTCATTAGCATATAATTTCACACTCTGAAGTTTACACGTATTCTCGAACGTTGATTGGTCTGGGGCATGGTCATGTGACCGAAGTTTCATCGATTCATTTCTCATGAACTCACAAAAAAAAAGTGTTCATACTTGTGTGAACGTTTTCGGGTCGTGTGCACATTCACCGGAACTACTTTAATTCTCCATCCATCATCAAATCAAATGTTATTTAATAAATCTTTAGTATATATTACCAAAGAAACTTGAATGATATTTTATCAACCAATAAATATATTTTGATGTGAAAAACATTCATCTTATCATTTGCTTTAGATCAGTTGTAAGACTGAAAAATGGGTCTGATCGAACGGAATGAAATGCATTTACAGTTGCTTGATGAATCTTACATGACGATCAAAATTGGGTACGGTATGGCGTAAAAAAGACAACCTTATAGTCACGATGTATACACAAGAGCTTAAAATGTCAAGTAGAGCAGTTTTGATAATTAAAATATCACTCAACCACAGATGTTTACATATTTTGACGAAGATACCCTTGCCAATGGCGACCAGCATGACACAACGTTATAAGGCGGATAACTCTGATCTCCCTTCCTTGTGCGAAGGGATTTTATCATAGTGTGCGCTTCATTTGACATATTTTTGCAGCGTGTTCTCTTTATCTACAGAACACAAACCAATATGATAAATATTCAGTTTCTTTCCAAATTCGGATTATTTCTTGTCGCAGTGTTACTCGTTCACTGGATCATCAGGGTTCAAATCGCTTCGCCGTTCCATTCCATATATGGTGCGAAATTATAAGAATTGAATGTCAGTTTGTGTGTTTGCACTGGAAAATGAACGATGTCAAAGCTACATTCAAACTCTCATGTGAACCCGCTCTCAAGCTCGCTGGGTTCACACGAGTTTGAATGTAGCTTTGACATCGTTCATTTTCCAGTGCAAACACACAAACTGACATTCAATTCTTAAGTACAATTGTTTGACAAAAAGATGAAGAGATTGGAATGGAAGATGGACAAAATACTCAAACGAAGTCATATTTCATTTGATACCTCAATCGAGTTATGTATCTCATCCTTAGATACTCAATCTAGCTGCTTTATTCAGACCAGAATTTAAGAAAAGATGTATATTCACTTAAATTATTATGTTTTGTTCACATGAAGAATGCACTTTGAATACTTAAAAAATATGCCCATAAATACCAGCTCAAAATAAATGTACATGCAATTGTATGTTACATTTTAGGCAAAACACTTCTCAATCACATGTGCTCATAACTACTAATGATAGAAACAAATAACGTTTATATTATTCATAATAAGTGTTAATGAAGATTGAAATTGAAACGAATTTATGGAACAATATAAATTAACGATTATGATAATGTCGAAATCGAACTAGATTGAACATATTCTGGCACTTTATTCCAATACATTCAAACCATTACCATTACCATTATCCACTGAATGAATGCAGTTACGTTATATATTGGAAGTCAATATCCCTACTGGGTATCCAGTCCGAAATGTTCAGAATGTAATGCTTGCAATAACGTACCTATAGTGTAGGTCAGAAATGAAATATACTGTATAAGGGGTGGTATGAGCTTGAATAAGTGTGATCAAATGACAAAACTCCCTTTGGGAGTTGGTTTTTTTTCTCTTTATTGCTCATGTTACTCAAAAGCTGGACAAGGCGTGTTATTGAAACGGGATTTCATTGTTTTGATTAAATATTAGAACATACAAATATCAAATTTATTCTGTGTCATATCTATCTGAAGATAAAAACAATGTATAAGTCGATAAGCCGATTGGCTTAAGAGGTTATCATTTAAATTTCACATTTTACATTATTTAGCCTTGTACTCTTGTACAAATGGGTCTAATTCAATTTCTATTTTGCAGGAAAAACGAAATTACTGCATATGAATTAGAACGTCCTTATCAAGTCTATAGACAAATCATATTTCATACAATAGCATTGCTTGCTGATTCGTCATTCAAATCAAGTCATGAGAGACCTTGAAACAAAGTTAATTTTAAATTAGAAAAATGAGTTAAAGTTTGTTGCTCTTAGATCTTTGATAAAAAATATATTTTCCTTTAAACTTATTTGTGCATATGGTAAAATAATATCTTTTTGTTTTTTCGGTTGTCTGTTTTTTCTTTACACAAACAATGTGATATTCGCTAAGTAGATTCCTCCATTGGAATGCAAATCACTTTATTTTTTTTCTTATTTTACACCTGCTTGTGGGAGTGCAACTGTAATATCTAAATCAATCTAAAAGTTGAAAAAAAACCACAGAAACCCTGATAACACAGTTAACTTGATGAGGATGAGAATTCGATATTATTTTAGTGGCTGGAGGGTATGAAAAATTACAATAATTCAACTGGCGAATACAAAAAAGAGAAGAACTTATTACCCTTCAGCCACATATGAAAATTTAGCGTAATTAATTAGTTTTGTTTTAAGAAATGAATATTGATTTTCAATATTTTACTATGTTTGTGTTTCGCCTGCGGCATCTTTAGGATCTACATTTAGTGTTATGTTTGAAAGTTAGTTTTGTTTCTACCAATAAGTGTAACTATTTCAAATAGAACATGCTCAAATTTAACATAACAAACCACATTGAATATGTACTTACTGTGAAACCTTTTCCCATTGATATTGCCTGTTTTAAAGATTTTATTATAAAACCCTTCATGACAAACGTCATTAGCAATTAATTCTTATTAATATATCAATGTATCGCTGTCATCTGTTCTCATTATTAGTATACTAAATTAATATGAACCTGTTTGGAATACCCGTCTCCTTTTATCTTCAGGAGAAACATGATGTCAAACAGTCATTGTAAACTTGATAAGTGTTTGTATGTTCATTGGAAGTAATAAGTGGTGGATTTGGAATTAGATACAGGGATTGATAACTTTTAACTGTATTCAGAGGAATAGAAACCGTGAGCATATACATCTAAATAAAAGTTTCACTTTGTTGCCATTTGGTATGTTTTTGTTGTTTTCAGATAGAGCATTTTAAAGAACAATGACAGTAATCTGGTTTAATTGCAACGGTATGAATGAAATCATCTCAGGCATTTGTACATCGATGTTCGTTGCACTCTTAAGATTGACATCGAGTAAGAAAATTGTATTAACTTGTCATATCTGACAAAGAAATCAATCAATTACATGTGAAAGTCAAACCTGGAATATTTACAGATGGATTACTTTTACGTTTCAGTAGCATGATATCAAGACAGAGAGAAGTGTTCAAATAGCAGATTGAGCCTCAAAGAATCTTTTAATTTTTGATAAGGTGTCCTACAAAGTCCAACATGGAATAGGTAGTATCCAAAGATTCCATGTGATAATGTAATTGGTATTTCATGAACATGTTAATGCTTGTGAAAAAGTCTGTCTCCTCTGATTTGCAAGCAGAACTCTTCGATTCTTATTGTAATATTTTCTGTCATCTTGTTTCATGATATATAAATCCACATACAAAAGAAACTTTACACTTTGATATGCATAAATGAAATGAATAATTTTAGTCGCTTGTAATTAATTACAAGCAAGGAACGTGCCATGGAATGATTTGCACACAAAACTCTTCTACACCCCATACTGCCAGACTGACTGTGATATCCTTGCCCACCAAAACGTCAAGTCAACGTCTAGCCAACGTCTAGCCGCGACCAAAGAGTAGCCCTGAAATGTCGCCGACAACTTTGCAAAACAAGTGAGGCAACGATATAAGTTACTTCAGATCATAAATGAGCTTTACAAGATGATTCATGAAGAGTGGAGACGACTTCCGGATTACGTCATTTAACATCTAATGAACTAAATCACTCGACGCAATATTGCTTGTGTAGAAGCCAATAGAGGACAGTCACGACATTGAAACCGTTTCCTATTTCAAGAAACCCGTTGACATTTATCTCAATAGCAATCAAATACATCCACCAAATTGACCTACGAATTAATCAGAGACATTGACATGCCCCTTCAATGTATCCGACACAAAAATTTTCGTAAACGATTGAAATAATTGTTTTTAAATGGAATGTAAAAATTAATAATCATTACAGTTCCTTAAAAAAGACATCAAATGGTTGGCTATTTTATCTTCTATCAAGTGACGAAGGTTGCTGTAAAGTTTCTTTTGTAGGTGGATTTACATCTAAATGTAGTGAAGCATGAGAATGAGGAATGGATCATAAAAACCCTGGGTAAATGTTGAAATATCCAGTAATGCAGGCAATGTGTTTACTATGGCATGTGTAATCTCACCAGGTTACTCTTGGTACATATAACGTGTACAAGACGCGCCAGGAATATACATATACTTCATACTTCATAAATACAAAATTGTCTCAGATTAACTGATTCATATTGAAGAACCTTACCATTAAACAAATTCAATCAATTTACGTTTTAAATTCTGAATTTTTATATTCTAATTTTAGACTATGGATTCAGATTTCTCTTTTTGATTAACAATAACTAATACTAAGAAATAGATTGATTTAATCCCTTCAGGTTGTCCGCCTACACAAATCAACAACTGAATAAAGAACAAGGGTAAATTTTCAAGTAAGGGATAACACTAAACATATTGATTTTTAAATGGGACAAACACAAATCTGTAGTAGTAGAAAAGCTTCACATTATAGGTTTTCCTTTCCCTAACCTTAGCATTACATTCTGACAGATATGCTGTACAGGTCGACAGGTAGAAACAAGATCAAATTTAAGTCTTTCAAAAACCTGCTTTCTATCTCTCACTATGCCTTTCTTTCCGTTTGTTCCCTCATGCTTCCATCCATTTCTCCCTGACCTATCTACTTTCTTTCTTTCACTGGCACTCACTCAAAATATTACCATTGACTTTACCAGAATCAGTAGAAGTTGTAATTTCAATTTATCAAGTATCAAGTTATGTTATCATCCGTTATGAATTACCTATCAAAGCGAAGACATGGTATGTTGCTATTGTGATTTAGTATATAACATTTTTAGTACAAGATAATGAACAATTATGATTACAAATCATTCTGCAACATATTGATATTTGAGGAAATTGCACTATTTTCTCTAAGTGACCTGATGTAAATATGGTCAATGTGAAATGATGAGGTATAAACTTTCCCTACCGGATGTGTTTTGTCTAGACAAATGAATCTCAATATGAATATTTCAGCTAACAAGAGATCCCTTCAGTACAGAAAGCTTACAATTACTCATTTCATTACAAATTGAACATGAATTTTTCAAACATTTTGATTGATAAATAATCAGATTAATTTAAAATTGGGAATATTCAGGTGTTCAGAAGATAAGGTTTGTTTAGTTTCGTGTGACTATTTTATTACCAGTTGTTACATGTAGTTTAAGTACCTTTTACTCTTTTATTTTCAGGGAGATAATTCAGTGACTAAAAAACTTAATTTTCATTGTGTCTTTATATGTTAACCTTGATATTTACTGTTTGAGGTTATCTTCATCACTTGTTTACATAAAAGTGAAACATCATGATACAATTTTAGGATATTTATAGCTAGTTGAGAGTTTTTTTAAAAGAATGTTGTTGTTTTGAATTCAGAAGTTAATTGTTGGTCTTAGTATTTTCTTGGTAATATCCTTAAAGTTACTTACATAACTCCTCTGCATTTAGTCTTAATACACTCTTTTCGTGTAATACTAAGACTCATTTTCTCAGAGTTTAGTTAATTTGAAAAGCATCACGGTAAGCAGTCATTACATCTTTTAAAATTACGTCGAAATGTTCTGAGTACTTTCAAGGCCATACTCCAAGACATTTTGAAAGCCATGAAAGTAGGTTCATCCTTTTCTTTGTATTTCATGGCTATATAACTGTCTGGGATAAAAGATTTGTGTGCATCTTAAACGTCCCTATAATCTCTTGATTAGAGTCAACAGTTTGATATACTTATAAACCGTGCTAAAACTGTTTTATTTTATTTATTTTTTTATCACTTTATTTCTTTTTTGGGGTACCATACGTGTACATAGTTATTCCACAAAAATCTTTTCAACATGAAGTACATTATATCAAATTGACATGGGTAGTAACATGGTATACATTCTCAATCCAATGCGACAAAATTGCAAACCAACAGGACAATAAGAGGTAATTTATGTAAAAAGGCTGTGGCAAGAGGACCAAAAGGAAATGATTTTTTCGTATCTACAGTCCGTATAGAGGATCTGTTTACTGACATCATATGTGTCTTGAAGAACCGATTTTAGGCCGTTTATATGTGGTTTTCTGTTTTTGCATTTGCATGTATATATGAAATGTTTGGTTACAATAAAGATCAAGTTCAAAACGTCATTTCTTTTTTCTTTGTAGCCCAAAATAAAGTGTACTATATCGGGTTTCAATCTTATGCCAGTTTTGCATTTTATCCATTCCAACAGCTGATGCCACAGACTCTTTACATGTACACAATCAAATAATAAATGCTTTATGGTTTCGTTTGAGCATTTGCAAAAAGTACACAGTGGGGAATCTTGTAATTTGTAAAGAAATGCACTTTTGTTCGTTGTTAGAATTCTGTGAATAATGCGGTACTGAAACCACCTTAATTTATAACTACCTGTGCTTCGGAATGGTATATAATTATATATGATCCACTCTTCCTTTTGAAAATGAGACGCAAAATCGGTTTCCCATTTTTTCTCACCACTGAGCATATCCGATGGCAATCCGGATTTGATAAGAAACATGTAGAAATCTTTACATCCCATTTTAGCCTTATAAAGTACTTTAAGATTATTGGGAATGAAAGGCATATCGAGTTTGTTATGAAGATTTTGTGAAGTTGTTTGAATATATTTCTTTATACAGTGTATCAAACCGGTAAATTCCAAAAAGTTAGTTTTTAAGTGATATATTCTTTGAAATTCAGTAAAGTTTAGAAATGTGCCATCCATTTTCAATAGATCATTTATAAAATTTATGTTTGCTTTCACAAAGTGTTTGAACAAAACTGGTTTTTGAGCAATCTGAATATTGTCATTTGTCCAAAGATACTCTGATCGAATATCGCTCACAGTTAATTTACCTTGCAGTGTGGCCCATGCGTTAAAAACATCTTTCCAAAACACATTTCTTATATATGGTATAATATTTTCTTTAAGGTAAGCTGAGCCCATTTCTATAGGATCTAAAACAGTGTTTGGTAAGAAACAATTTGCAAGGTGATTCAACTTAGTATTATTTGTGTACAATCGCCGGATCCAGGATATTTTCTGGGATAGTATAGTTTCTAGTATCGAAGGTGCTTTTAACCCCCCATGTTCAAAGTCTTGTATCATCAGTTTTCTTTTTACTTTATCTGGTTTACCTTTCCATATAAATATTATTGTTGTATACATGTAAGTTCATAAATGCGCAAAGTTAGATGCAAATGTTATGACGTTTTGTTAATTTGAATGGCACAAAAATACAATTAAGTTACAGTTTTGTCTACGTGAAAAGTGCTGACCTGATCAGGAATCTGAACAAGTATAATAAACTTTGCAGAACAAAATTATGTTACCTTTCACTGTTTTCCTATTTGATAGAAAAATCTGGCCTTATCCTGAAAAAAAACCAGTATTGTATCCTCAATCCTATGAATTATATCCTTAAAACTAAATCATGATATATTACCAACCGTAGTATTACACTTTGATATATGTGTCTTGAGTCCTATAAGTCTTTTACTGACATTTCTACCTCCCTGAACTGGAGAATATGTAGCAAACAGGAAGTTATTTTACCGATCACTTTATAAAAAACGCCAGTATAATGAAATCACTCTCATGTACCAGCATTGAACGATCTTCACACATATAACAAAACATTGTACACCCTTTAAAAAGTTGTTTAAAGGAATATTCCAGTACGATTTCAACTTAATTCTAGCAAAAGTTTGAGTTATAAAAGACATTCTCACAAATTATTAAATTTTTCTGTCAACGAGATAAGTATTTACAGATTTTTAAACCTTCGTCTTTGAGCGATGACGGTGGTCGCCATTTTATTTGAAAATGTGACGTCATCGACACACCACAAGAAATCGATGCAAGGAGCTTACATTATAAACTCCGTACATCTTTGTGCAGTGGAGTTTCCATGATTTGACTAGTATTGCTGAATGTGTGCGCTGCGCACTTTGTTAACGTAAAACATTGTTGTGCCGACAGAACGACCCAGTCGTCGAACAGATTATTCAACAAGCAACTACGACTAATATACGGTTTTGTCTAGAATTATTAACGATATATAAATTATCTAAAAGAACACAGAAAATAAATAAATAAACAAATGTTTTAAAAACGAGCAAGAGTATAATATCTTGATGTGTTCTTTGCATTTTTTTTCTGATTAAAACATGGTACAAGTTTAATGTTTACCTGAAATATGTTGCCGTACTGTATAAATACTTCTTCTTTTATGTAAAATTAACACTTTTAAAGTAGAAAACGTTGATTGAAATTTGATACATCAAACGTGCATGTCAATGATTTACCTGTTATATGTACATATTATCAATCACCAAGGACGTAAATCTATTTACGTCCTTGCAATCACTAAGCCTTTTGCATAGCATTTTTATATCTTTCCGAAAATGATATTAATAACATTTTATTTTCTCAAGAATTACTACGATAGGATTTTTCAAAATCTGGTACTCTTTCACATTCAATCTCTGGATTTTTAAAAAGCCTCTATAGTCAGTTTGAAAAGGGAAAAAATAATTCAATTAACGTGTTAGAATAATTGTTTTTAAAATATATAAAAGGAAATATTCAATGTAAAGCATGCATAAATTACGTAAATATAGTATTTTGTTAAAAAAAATGAAGAGTTTAAGAGACATACTTTGTGATAATTTGTGCATTGTTGTAATTAAAATCACATCCTTCTGTTAAATAAAAAAATATAGTTAAATAGATAAATTATTTTATTTAACAAATATGGAATTTTTTTAGCTTCATCAACTAAAAGCAACTAAAAGAGAAAAAACACTCGATGATATAAAGAAATTTTGTGAGTATAATATTATTTTGTATTCCTTGCTGATGAGTTGATAGATCTTTAATATTATTAAAAACACCATTCTTTACTGATCGTTTTAGTATACTAATGGTATCTCATATGTCCATTTTAATTTCTTTACGTATTGTTTAGCTGAAATACCTTTGGAAAATAATCAACATGGTATGTGAACATAACAAGAATCGTAACAATATCATATGCCGTCCGCCTAAGTGATTCGTAATCAAAATTGGTTTCGTACTGGCGACAACTAAATAAATAGAAAAATAATTTCGTCCTCAAACAAGCCAAGATTTATATGATTAAAACGTGAATTCCATGTCAACATAGAAAATGCCATCTTTCAAATTAATCAATCGTGTTTTGATTGATATAAAAAAATTCCTTTTGATTACGAAACCATATCACCATCATCGCGGATTCGCTTCGACAAGATCACATAAGAAGGTCTATTTTTTTGAGTGATATAATTGATAAAAAATTATTCTAAGTTACGTTTCTATTTTGCACTTATTTCAGCAAAGTCATTTAACACTTTATTTCAACCTAATGAGGATGTCTCAAGCTTATAAAAATTCTAAATATGTCAGTGAGTGTCAGTGTTCAAACCTTGTGACGTCCGCACATGGGAGTTCTTTTGAATCTGTACTGAAGTTTTCAAGCAGTCTGCTGGTCAGAAATATTTATTTATTGCTTTGGGCATCATAGAAGTATAATATTCTGGACCCGGCATGTCTTTACTGAAGTCGTGACGGTTGTTACATTCCAATGTTTGACGGGCCGTCACCGCCCACCATTGAATCTAACGGCGTCTCCTAATTTCGTGGTGTGTCGCTGACGTCATATTCTCGGTGTTTTTCGCTCTCGTTTACCGTTCGAGATAGCAATATGGTGCCCCCATCGATGCCGGTAAACTTGATTTTTCCCAACTTTGAATTTTTATTGCAGATTTGGTGATTTAGCTAAAAATTATTAGCCAAAGTTGAAGGATTTATCCATAAACATTGTTTTAAAAGGCTCTTTTTCATTTTTCATTGTAATATTCCTTTAACTTTAATTGAGCTTTAAACTTTTAAGGTATCTCCCCAGTTCAAATAGCCCCCAGTAATGAAAACAATGTTTATTAGTTGTCTGGAATCGCCAAGAGTGTCAGTTCAGCTTGATTCGATGTATGAATGTATGGTTTTGATGTTAACAATGTTTGCTTTTACTAAGCAAGTGAAATACATATAGCAAACCAGCAAAAGTTCTTACTACAAAGAACGTTAAAAACAACTCTGAAATTTATAGTTTGGTTTTAAGAAAAAGTATAATGATGTGCAGTGGGAGCTTTGAGAAAGTGCTGTCATACCATTCCGGTACTTTTCTAATTGATTTACAAGGTATAATGTTGGCTCAGGCACAGTTAGTTCAATTAATATGAAGACCTTTTTTACAGAACATTATTCATTTGTCATGGTATAAGCTAATTATTTCGCTGCCATCTTTAGTTTTATGTGAAAGCTTTTAAGGTTAACAGGATCATATGGACAGTACTTCTTATACCTTGAATGTACTGTGAAAGGGGTTATCAAGTACATGCTTTTATATATTTCTTTCATGTATCATTTATATTGGTAATCACATACTTAGCTGATATTTGAGTTTAATGTACATAGAAACATTACATTAACGGTTAACACATGATCGAACAGACTAAATAGATATGACATGAAAAACATGATCCGTTGAGAGCTAGCAAAACTAAAAACAGTAAAAGTCAGAGCGAGTTAGAAATAAAAAAATTGCATCACAAATTGAAGGTTTTTTTTCAAATTAAGACACTAATAGTTATATTGATAAATAATTGATTTTATTGAACATAATATCTTAAATCACATTGGTCAGATATCCTTCAACAAACTTTGTGCTTAATTTGAATCAGCAATTTATGGATGACAAAGTCATCTGAATATTTTTGGCAAGTTATTCAAATGTTGATACACTACGGTATGTGATTGTCATCAATAAGAATAAGACGGGATTGCTAAGAACCTTAGGAATAGGTGTTTTAGAACTGAATTCGGATTTTGACACATTTTGATTGCAAATCATATTCTCAATGTCGATGACCTAAATTGACAGCGAATAAGACAACTGCTTGCAAAATTATCACTCTGTCAAATATTTTGTTTTTACATCAGATCATGGAATAGATAATAACGCCTTAAAGATGTAAGGAAAACAATAAGACTTTTAAAATGAAAAAGGTCTTTACATTTAACTGGTCAAAATTCTAATCATAGAATAGTATTTTCCATAAACAATTCAGATCAATACTTTTATTCGATAAAACTTCACAATGTTCATATCCAATAATTGTATTGAAATTCAAGCAAATAATGCGTTTATTCATACATATTTGAGTATTGCCCCTGAATTTTAAAACATTTACAATTTGATTAGTGTTAACTTTTTTAGCAGTCTAAGTAAACCTAGCCTCACTATTATCCGTTACACTGCTATACTGAGTCTAGAAAGGCTTGATTGACAGTCGCATCAGCCCACGTGACCAAGTTGACCAATCAGAACTGATCTTACCAAGCCACAATAGTGTGCCTTCGCACGTATAACGTTGGAGGGTCATAGGTCGCAGAAAGGTCGGCTGACGCGACCCTCAACCAGACCTTTCTAGACTCAGTATAGCAGTGTAACGGATAATAGTGAGGCTAGGTTTACTTAGACTGCTTTTTTAGTTTAAGTTTTCCCATCTTTATCTTACTGTCATTATCTTACTGTCTGTGATAACAAGAAGGGAGGAAAAAAGACTGAGATGAGTAATGTTCTCCAAACTGACAACTAGAATCTTTTGCACTTCGTAACTGTTATTTATCCAAATGATCGCATATGACCCTGTGACAAAATGCGTTTTTTGTTGTTCTTTTAATGTTATCCTGACAGTACTATTATAAAAGATAAAAAAATAAACATTAGCTTACTTCTATGCAAAAATTTATAGATCTTTGTTGTAATATGGTCTTTCCATATTTGTTTTGAGACATCAATTTAAAGAAAGGTGAGGGTCTATCCAAGAAACCCGCTAATTGCTGAAATATTGCCCAAGCGGCGCTAAACAATAACAAACTCACTCTATCCCTATCAACCATGAATAAATAGGGATAGACATACATTTTCATTGTTTTACCTAAAAAGAATATTGATCTACGCCCACCATCAATACAACTTGTTCTTTCCTACTATTTCAGAACTAGCTTAAATCAAAGAAGTTAACTTAACATCAACGTCAATTGTCTTCTCAGCACGCATCCAAATTTGGACTTTTTTTATGAGTTCAATCACCATGAGCCTCAAACATTTATTTTCTTGTCAATTCATCACAATTAAAGTACCATTGGCTATCAATTCAAGATATCGAAAGCTGAGACTAGATCCATTCCTGCGGAAGATTACATGTCGGTTTACTATGTGAATGTTTTCTTTAAAGTTCAATCAGTTGTGAATCCAATAACGAAATGCTTTGATAACATGAAATGCAACACCCTAAAAATACATATTTTCTGTCCAAGGTTTGTGTAAAGATACCATCATATATCCATTCAAATTATAATGTTATATGTTAATATGTAGCAACCGGGCAAAAGAAAGTACACACTGCAAATTGTTTCCAGTTATTTCATATTTAAAAGACTATGATGCGTTCGAACATGACACCAACAACATTAACAATTATTTCAAACAGTTTGGATATCATTATTGGTGTCTTGAACATGCCTAGTTAAACTATCTGTAAAAGTACATGTAGGTAGGGTAAGAAATTGAATTTACAATAACATGTCATCTGCAATGATTCATAATTTGTTAAAGTTTTAATCATTTGGTACATCTATTTAATTATACAAAGAAAATACTCTTATGTCCATAAACAGCTGTGTCATATAAAATATATTTTTGAACAATTAATCAGCTTCAATTTAATTTATGTAAATGAAATACTATTTGGAACTATTCTATCAATGATGATTTAACGTTTACTTTTCAGTTTTTAGATATAAAGTAAAAAACTTTTTTATAAGAAAAATTTACATTTTAAAAAATAAATATGAGGTGTTTACTTTCATTCCAGAAGTATACGTTATGATATAATGTCTCAACTTATACTTATACATCACCAGAGGATACTTAACAAAATAACTATAACTAAACTTAAGACGAAATGAAACTCACATAATTAACAGTTTAATCTGCGTTTTTATTAAACTCAAACTGAACCATTGCATGATTCAAAGTTAAAATATTGACTTTACTTGATCAAGTCTATGTACAGTCGTTGAATTTCCCTTTTCCAGTCATTTGGCCACTTGAATATCATCAATACCAGTGTCATTACACCAGATATATCATCTAGGAAACGTTTTTGTAGACCTTGATAAAACAATTATTTTACACCAACTTTTAATTTTACTTACTTTTATCTTACAGTTAAATACTCTTTTCGATTGACAGACATCTATACATCTTTTATCATGATACACACTTTCAAGGCACGGGAACCCAATATCGTAAATAAAATGTAGGTAAAACGTAGATAAGAAAGATCCACCCCTCTATATAATTGAGTAAAGGAATAAACGCATCCATCTTGCCGATCTCGACTCGCTTCCGAGTTATGTCAAAATTATCGCTTCAAATTGGTGACATCTCATACACATACACAAAAACCTCTCAGTTATACATTTTCCCCCCAAGCTTATTTCCAACATACATGTATATCACCCTTCAAATAACTTTTATATCTATTTAAATTTGCAAATCGACCGCAGAAACCTCTGGGGTGAACGTTACTCCGCATCATATGCCTCTAGGGCGATCTGTTTGGTCCGTTAGGCGAATTTATTTTAAGTATCGCATAACAAACAAAACGCCGTGGTTTGGACAGTGCAATGTTTCGGAAATGATTTCGGCATAAATATCTGATCAGAAGAGTGCTGTGGACATTCTGTTGTTGTCATTGGCAAGAAAAGGCACCTGAAATACTGTCTTGATTGTTTTCGTAAAAATTGAAAGAAAGTGTCAATGAACATGTCAAAACTCCTCACGACTTGGCTTGGTTCCGTGATGTATGTTTCAACAAAGTTGAATTGCCTAACTTTCTGTCCAGTGATGAGAAGAAACATTAGAGTGATTTTCCACAGTTATTTATCTAAATATGAATGTCAAATATCTAATTATTAATTGCTGATGTTTTATTATGATATTTGTGTTTTTTTCGGTTTCCAGTGTCATGTACAACAACATCCTCAATTATCAAAACCGTTTGTCAATACTTTTAACAATAGGCTGTTAGTTATGAAATAATGTAAAATTAACATTTACAAAACAAGTCTATCTGAAAAGTATTTATGATTGCCAGGATTTTGTTCATTAGGTTAAGGGCATGAAAAAAGGCATTTAAAAGTCTCCTCTCCGCTTCGAAAATGAAAGTGAGATAAACATCAACTTGACATCTAAAATACGCAAATTTCTTGCAGTTTGTGAACCAAAACTCGTAAGGAATGTATTCGGAATTTTATTCCTGATTACCACAGTTAAAGGTGACCATCTAAACCTCGTCGATTGGGAGAAGGGAGCACTGAAAGCATACACCTACCTCTGTTGACCTGTCACGTCCACCATTTTGAAAAGTCCCTCCTTACCAGGTACACGAAAGTGAATCTGAAGCGATAATTTTGACGTAACTTGGAAGCGAGTCGATTTCGGCAAGATGGATGTGTTTATTCCTTTACTCATTTATATAGAGGGGTGGGTCTTTCTTGTCTACGTTTTACCTACATTTTATTTACGATATCGGGCTCCTGTGTTTCAAGGTGACAACATTTCTTGAACTCTACTGTCATGGTAAGAGCTCCTCATCGAGAATAGGATTCGCATGCGATCTGATGACGATGACGTTCAAAATGACCCACGATGTACCGAGCTAATAATATTCTAACAGTTGCCCCAAACAATTGTGCTATATTTATGAAAACATACATTGCATTTCCTACTTTTTACTTACGCACTATTGAATTGAGATCACATCGTTGTAAGCATGTTGTAGCTAGCATAAATATGTTGCACGATAATGATAACATGAAAATGTAGACATATTGTCTACATTAAAGGGTCAAAGCTGTTAACACAGTCGCAGTCAAAATATGATTAATGTTTCCTCAGGCTTCAATACGGAAAATAGATTTCATCCATCTGACAGTTTCCCTAATGGGAAGCATACAACTTGCAACATACCGTCCCACTATTACATTCTTTTGTATATTATTCGCAATACATCAGCACACATCCAGGACTATTTCAAGACTTCAATCACCATTATAATTTTCATGTCAATTCATCACACTCAGAGTACCACTGGTTTTCAGACCTTGATAGGGACCTAAAATAAGATCCCCTACTGTGGAAGGTTGATTTGGTTTTGCGACTTAAATGTTTTATTTGGAAATCCAATATTGATTGTGAATGCAATAACAAAAATATTCTTGAAAGTAATATGATATTGTAAACTATTTTCCTATAACTGTTTTCTTTATAGTTGTTTTTGGAAAATAAATATACTTCATTCCTGTGTCTTGCGAAACAAATACCTGAAACATGTTTGACATTTAAATATCAACTGTTTCCTATTAACAAAAGAAAAGCATACATATAGGATCCAATATGTTAAATCAAATAAATTTATAAGTAAGTAGAAATAAATGTGCTGGAAGTCATTGTCATAAGTTGATTTGAAAAAACTGTTTACTTTATGACAAATGGTAAGAAGAGTATGTAACTTGCTTATTTGGTCTTTGTAACCCCATTATTTCTCTTACGTTAGTGCAGCAAGTATATTTGAAAGGATACAATATCAACGTACATGACGTCATGAACACTTCTGTAACAATGTTTTCTTAGTCTAGACAGATGAATCTCACTTTATTCTTTAAGGTGCCCATACATTATTATCCTGCTGCAAGCTAATCATGTTATCTTGGATGAAACGTGCAGTGTTACAAATAATGAAATACAAATCGACCATATAAATCACATGAGTAACAAATAAGAAAAGAAAGCCCGGAATTTAAGAGAATATGATAAAATGTCAGACACTTACACAAAGCATGCATTGTGTTGAGCACTGCCGACGAATCCAAGTACTTTCCAGATTGTTAAACCCTTCTTCATCATAAGATGTTAGGTTGAGTTGTCATCACGTTTGATGATATATTTTCCTTTTTTGGGATAGTTTAAAGGGGCAGTAGCACGTTTTTAGGGGGAGTATAAGGTGATGTCAGGAAAATAAAAATTAATGGTTCTAATTGAAAGACAATGTGTTTAAACTAAATATAGCATTAATAATTCAAATATTTAACGTACAGTTTAGCCATGCGATTCCTTTTTCTTCCACAAAACGAATAAAAGATGTTTATACAAAATGGCCGCCAATGGATATTGTGTTAATCTTCATACTCTCTGTCCTCTGACTGTGGAGGATTGGCTTGTGTAATGAGATTTTTGACACTGTCAACATAATATATATAGCATTCACCTACAATTATCAGTGAAAAATTTAAACATGTTTTGAATATTTCGGTACACATTGTAAAATGTATGAATGTTAATAGATATTACAAATAATCATAAAGTCTTACAAATCAAAATGAATTGCAAATAGAACTGACAATGTCAGTGAATTTACTGACAACATAACAAGGTGCTTTATAAAAAAGCAAGTTGCAATATGAAAAATTAAGCTCAAGGCTATCTCTTCGAGCACATCTGCTCACAGAATATTGATGTTGTAACTAATCATGATCGCGAGACGTGCTTAGAATATGCTTTATCTTATATCTTTAATGCAAAAAATGTATTCACATTAACCTGGCTCAGATGGCATAAATTGTGCTTCTTTTTTGTGTGACACATATTGATAAGAAAATATTATTTGATGATATATCTTTGCTTGGTTTGATGGAATATTTTTATATACTGAAACTTAATGTGTACATTTAGCATTGATTGAATCGATGAAATATTTATTCATTCATTCATTATTATTTTTTTCAAAACCATGGAATCAAGTCAAAAGATATTATTTTATTTGCAGACTCGAGATGTGTCAAGTCAGATAAGACTTAGGATCTCTGATAACAAATGTAAGGACAAATTGGCCATTTGAAATCAATTATCTTAGTGGTTTTGTCATGTTCAGCAAAATGCAGTCTACTTTGGTTCGCAATACATAAGTGTTACTATTTTATTTTATTTGATATTTTACAACACAAAATACACTGACTATACCTTCTTTCAGCTGGTTGTGAAGGGCAAGAGTATAAATTAGTATACGTATAAACTTTTTTCTTGTAGAAATTCTAGACAATTAAAAGCTTCCAATTAAGACATAATTTTGCCTACAAATGTCTGCTTTTAAGTGTTTCATCAAATGCCAATGTCAAATACCCTCTTGTTAAATTTAGGGCAACTATAGTAAATATTATTCGGGTTATAGCAAATTAATTCAAATGGAGGAAATATGTAGGAAGTGTTTTCTGGTAAACAACATGTCAATGCAGATTGTTATGAGTGTCAAATATCCGAGGTTTGCTAAGTATTGTAAATTTAAATCTAAATTTCAATAGTTTTATCGGGACTTAAGAGTCATTATTTAATGACATGGCAGTTCACCAACTCTTTTATTAAAAATCATTCTTAAAAACATTGCTAAAGCTGCACCACCCACATAAATGTATATATTGTGAAACATATTTGATGATAACTGCAAGCCTTTCATCACTATTATTGACCCAAACCTCTTGAAAAAACGAAAAGAGAAACACATGTTTCTTTGGATTTTTACATAAAAACATAGTTAAATAAACATAATTTTTTATTTACAATAATGAACAACTGTTCGTGAATATCTATCATAGAAATCAATTTGTAGTTTTGTGACTTAAGTAACCAAATAAGAATGAATCTAAGAAAACGTCCATTAGGATATCTATGGCGTGTTACATAAGTCAGAAAGCGACCAATTAAGGACATTCGCATTTGATTTAGACCTTATATCTCTTAACCTAATGAAGATATTTTACTTGGCTTGGCAAAAATCGACAACACTCCAATCTATAAACAAGAACAGAGTTTTCATTGTTCAATCGAGTGGCTTTCGCTTGATTTAAATCTTTTTATCAACGTCTTGTTAGACCAGAGGAGTTTTTTCATTTACCTTTAGTAATTGGAGCTCATCTAAATCAATATTTTTTGAAAAAGTTGAGTTTCAAATTCGATTTTCTGATTATTCATTAATCCATTCACGAAACATTTATTGATAAAGATTTCAGCTTTATTCATATCTAAAAGTTTTAAAAAAACAATCAAAAGTTTAATGGAGATGTGATTTCTATTCTATACATCTTATGATATATCAGTGAAATTCGATTGTTTATTAAAAATATACGGTTCATATTTGTTGCTATGCAACTTACAAACAAAATTGTATTACTATGTACATATGTAACTTATTATAATCTATTAGAAACTGTAAGCATTTTTAAGGTTATCAAATTGTTAAAGTGTGAAACAAAGTCGAATGGAGAGACATTTGATAAGCTAAGTTTATCAGATAATATAGACAAAGAACTTAATTAAGCACCCCCGTATTTTGTAAAATGAACTTGGGTGCTCTTGGACTATTTGGATTATTTTTATGTATTGACCACTCCAGATATAACAATTGCTTTGTTGTTGACTCTTTAAGTGTGCTAAAAATCGCTAATGTGCAAACATAATGAAAATATGAGAAAAACTGTGAGACTACTGAAATTTGGTCAAATATAACTATTGTCACAGGGGGAAAACTACACATTAAACTTTGGATGTCATTAATTAAAAATAACATTTCTGATCCCTATTTGACATTCATACACTAAAACCCTTTTTATCATGCATGATAAGAGGCTAGAAAGACATTGAATTTTCAGTACTTTTTTCATCAAAATAAATATAATATAAAATGCCCACAATCTAAACATCTGTAAGTAAATTTGAGATTCCTTTAGCTGAATGTGTTGATCAAACACTTCTCCTTCCTTTAGATAAGCCATTATCTTTGACAAGGACCAATTAATGTCTTTGTGCAGTTTTCTTTAAATTCGATATTTGATAATTTTGTGATTTTGAAGGTTCATACTGCTTTAACGATTGACTTTTGCTTTGGGGTTATTTACTAAAAAATCATCAATTCACTCAAGAAAATGATAATAATCACATTGCAGCAAAAAATATTGACTTTCATTTTCAATTTTAAGGTAACTTGAATTTTGACTAAAAAATACCAAGTTTTTGTAAAACAAGTTATTCAGTCACAGTGAATCGTAAACCGTATGAATTTTTCATGTCCACACTGGTAGATGACCATTCTATTAAAACATCCTTATTGTTTGCATGTACATTTGTTTTGTTTATTATTAGCAGTGTTTTTCTGTTTGAAAAAGTGGGGGGTGCTTAATTAAGTTTTGTGTGTATAGTACGTTTAGAATCATTCTCTTTTCTTGGTATTGCTGCTTTATTAATATGATCAATATCTCTTTCTTTCTTGAAAACCACTAATAACGACCTTGAAATTTTAAAATTGAATCGCCACAGAAACAAAGTCACCGTAAGTATATTTTGTATTGTGCAATAATTGAATATACAGGCACGTGCACTTGCTTTTTGCAAACAATACTAACGTTAAGAATTTGTCGCATCAAGAAAGTTGTCTTTCATGTTTTGACAAAATGCATACAAACATTTGATACAAGGACTTTTTGAAGTCAGGTTATTGATTACATTTTCGCAAATTGATTCAAATGAAATAGACACAGTGCAGTTATTTATTCTTAAACCTCTACTTGGCTGTGGTAATAAGTTTAACAGTTATTTCAATGTCACACGTGTAACTGATTTATATGCAGGAAGTTCAATTCATTTCTCCATGTTTAAGTCTCTTATAACTCTGAGGTGCAGCAATTCATTTCAATTAAGAAGTTTTGGAACGTAATCCGTCTCTTGCTTGAACATGTTCCTTTCCTATCATTTAAAACAATACGATGGAATTCCTCCAAATATAATTTTCTCTCATTGAAAGTTTTGAGATATTTTTATTATTATTTTAGTATATGAATATGTATATAGCGCGCACATTCATCCACTTGTGGTTGCTCAAGGCGCTTACAATGTTTCGCCTGATCAATGGCAGGGGACCCCTGGTTCTTTCTTTACATAAATCACTTTTGGACACCATGTAAAAGAAAAAAAGCTTTAGACATGATTATTTATTAAATAATCCAATTAGGCAAATGTATGCTACTGTGAAATTATGCCTCGTCTATTTCTCTACTTAATTCAAACCCAATTACCGAAATTTTGACAAATTTTAGAATTACTTCAAATTTAATAAAATAAGAGATAGGCTACTTTTAAAACAAACCAATTTGTAAAAAGTATTTTTGAATGCGTTTTTTCATGGAAGAGAAACACATTATTTGAGCGATATTTCAATGTTTATTTTCTTTGCAATCTTGGTGCTCATCAAAAAAATTAAAACAATCAAGCGAAAGAGTGTTTGATAAATTCCACTTGAATAGTTTCCATAGATCGTCGTAGTAGTTTAAATTTGTTCCGAATATAAACGGCGATTTCCTTAGCTATTGTTGTAAGAGCTGGTAAGGGTTGTAATTTGTGATCACAATAGGTGTCGAGGCTCCGTTTCACATTCTATGATGTGATGGCAAGGTCTAAAACGAAAAGAGTAGCTCGATAGGTTTTCACTTGGTTTTCACTTTTTCGTGGGAAGATGGATATCATGATCATTAAGTAGTTTCTGGCGATTTAATGAACGATGTAGTTTTTACATTTCTCTTCCATCTGATAAGAATTAAACCCTTCAGCTTTGGTATTCAGTTTGTTTAAAGGTTGAATTAAAGGTTTACTCAGCAAACACTGAACAAAGATTGTCAATACATTTTACTAAAATTAAACCTTTCATAAGCATGTACAATTGTTTGACAAAAAGATGAAGAGATTGGAATGGAAGATGGACAAAATACTCAAACGAAGGCATATACCTCAATCGAGTTATGTATCTCATCCTTAGATATTCAATCTAGCTGCTTTATTCAGACCAGAATTTGAAAAAAAGATGTATATTCACTTAAATTATTATGTTTTGTTCACATGAAGCATGCACTTTGAATCCTTAAATGATATGTCCATAACTACTAGCTCAAGACAATTGTACATCAAATTGTATGTTGTATTTTAGACAAAACACTTATGCATCACATGTGCTAATAACTAGCACTTATAGAAACAAATAACGTTTATATGATTGTAGTAAGTGTTTATAAAGATTGAAATTGGAACGAATTTATGGAACAATATAGTTTAACCATTATGACTATGCTGAAATCGAACTAGATTGAGCAGATTCTGGCACTTTATTACAATACATTCAAACCATTACCATTGTAAATTATCCACTGATTGAATGCAGTTACGGTTATATACCGGAAATCAATATCCCTATTGGGTATCCAGTCCAATATGTTCTGAATGTAAGGCTTGCAATAACGTACCTTTAGTGTAGATCAGACTTGAAATATCCTGTATAAGAGGCAGTATGAATATGAGTAAGTCTGGTCAAATAACAAAGAAACTCCCTTTGGCAGTTGGTTGTTATTTTTCTCTTTATTTCTCATGTTACTCAAAATCTATAGAAAGCCATGTTATTGACAAAGAATTTAATTATTTGTTATCAATATTAAAATATCAATATATCAAATTTATTCTGTGTCATATCTATCTGAAGTTAAAACCAATTTATAAGTTGCCAATTGGCTTACGAGGTTATTTTTTAATTGCACATTTTAAATATTCCATTATTTAGCCTTGTACAAATGGATCACATTCAATTTCTATTTTGCAGGAAAACCTAAATGTCTGCGTATGAATTAGGATGTCTTATTTCAAGTCTTATAGACAAATCATATTCCATACAATACCGTTTTTTACTGATTCGTCGTTCATTCAATCATATCAAATCAAGTCCCGAGAGACCTTTAAACAAAGTTAATATTTAATTAGAAAATTAGTAATTATATTTTGTTATTCTTAAATCTTTGATAAAAAAAATATTTTCCTTTAAACTTATTTGTACATAAGATAAAAGAGACAATATTTTTTGTTGTTTTGGTTGTTTGTTTTTTCTTTACACAAACATGGAGATATTCCCTAAGTTGATTCCTCTATTGGAATACAAAGCACTCTATTTGTTTTCATTTGTTACACCTGCAACTGTAATATTTAAAACAAGCTCAAAATTGATATGTGAAAACATACTTTAAAGTATTGATTAAAATCTAATAAAATACTTTAGTTATTTCAAGATTTGTATCTCTTCTGTTATTGTGATATCATCTGATAGAAATTAAAGTAAATCCTGAGAAAAACACAGTTAACTTGATGGAGATTCTGAATTAGTTTAGTTGCTGGCGGTTATGTAAAAATTGCATCAATTCAATTGCCAAATGCAAAACAAAGAACTTATTATCCTTAAGCCATAAATGAAAATTTAACGTAATTAATTATGTTTCGTTTTTAAGAAATGAACATTGATTTTCAATATTTTGATATGTTCATGTTTGGCATCTTTAAGATGTATTATCCTACATTTAGTATTATGTTTGAAAATGAGTTTTCTTTCTAACATATGCTATCTAGCATTAAGTGTAACTATTTCAAATAACTAATTTCAAATATAAACATAACAAACCACATGGAATATGTTTTTACTGTGAAACATGTTGCCATTGATTTTGCCTGGTTTAAAGAGTTTATATTGAAAACCTTTATTAGAAATGTCTTAATTCTTCTTTATGTATCGTTGTCATCTGTTCTTTTTATTAGGATAATATATGAATCTGTTTGGAATACCCGTGTTCTTTTATCTTCGGAAGAAACATGAAAACAATAAGTGTCAGAATTGAGACTAGAGACAGCCAACCACCATTGCCGTGGATCAAGGATCAGGTAACGTAGTGCACACATAGAGACAATGCCATGACAATATTGCCGTTTTGTATGTTTTGGAAGATTTCAGAAACAGTATTTGTTATAGAACAATGACAGTAATCCTGATTCAATGTACAGATTTGAACAAAATCATCTCCGGCATCATTACATTAATGGCATACACCAGAATGGCGACATTTATGTTCCGTGCATTCTAAAGATTGACATCCAGTTATTGCTGTTTTAATACCATGTTAAAGTCATGGATGATACTGAAGGATTAATGTTCAAAAATTGATATTGCATGGACCAGATAATGGGAATGATGACCAACTAAAAATTTTAGACAATAAAATGAGGCAGATAATGAAATCACATGCAGGTGTCCAGAGGTACAATTGCTAATGTAATAATTCCATACCCATTGTGTTTCTAACATGACAATCGAATATTCATAATTTATCCATCTTTAATATTTCTAGATTATTTTGTGTCGTGATAAGTGGATGATTTAATCCAGGTTTCCCAAAAAGTAGTGTTTTTAATGAATCTTGATGACGGTCATATGCTCCAAACAGTTTGCTTTTTGATAGCGAATGATGAAGTTGCTGCCATCCTGATTTCAAAGTTTCAATAGGTCCTAACACTGAGTTATTGCGATTTCAATGGCAGGTCAACTTGATTCACTACTATACTTTATTACTTGACTGCGTTTGTTTGTTTCTAAGATTGGGAAACTAAAGTTATTTTAATTGTGACAAAAGGATTTTTAGCATGAATGCATAAATAGTGAACAAAAGTCAAACAATATGATGACGACTGCTAGGGCTCAATATTTCTAATCAACTTTGGCATTTGTTCTATTTTAAGGATTAAAACTTTCTCTTTGTCATCAGTTTATTGATCCTTTAATTCAAAACTAAGATGACATGTGTGTGTATCGAAATCTGAAAAAAATACTGTCGATCCTTGAAGGTCTACGATCCATAGAAGCAAATCGGAACAAATAATTTTTGTTGATATACATATATTGCTCAAGTCTGATATATACCAATTGGAAATACAAACAGTTCCGTTCCTTAGTATACTTATAAAACTTCGTACATGTAGTATGGGGGATCACAATTTGAATGAGGGAGACAAATCAGCATGATAAATGATGGGTTTTTTATTTGTGTATTCCTTTGTGTATGAACAGTTTTATTTGTAGTTATATTACGCTCCTTCACTAACGAACAATTTTGTATTTCTACACACATTTTGTTTCTAATTAAAATACAGAAATATGAAAACATTTAGGCATTGAAAATGTTAAGATCTGCCTTTATGTTTCTGTTAATTAACATAATTTGAAACATAACGTTAACTTTATGATCTTAGACTACATTGAGGTGTTTGGTGAACAATTCAACAATGTTGTATGACGTATCTACTGTATATAAAACAGATTAAATTTGGGTCAAGTCATTAGGATACACAATATGCTTACATTATAACTATATTACATGTAAAAATAGAAATTTGACAGACGGTCCCAGTAACTCAGTAACTCTGAAAATACTGTCAAGTTGTCACACTCGAAAAGGCAGTCCAATGGATGTTTTAGTAAAGATTTTCACCCATTTCCTTAACTATGCTCCGACTATTTCTAGATTTGAGATAATGTTTTATAGTGGAGGCATTCATGTCGTTGTTTTCTTTTTGGGATGTAGTTGATTCTAGGTGTCCTACAATCTGCCACCAACATTAAATATCTAGTGTCCAAACATGCCTTGTGTCAATGCAATTGGTATTCTGTGAATATCCCAATGCTGGTGAAAACATGACAGTGACGAAACACTTACGCAGGTTTAATGAAGCAGGGTACATATTTTTATTGCAGCGTTGGTCCTCGTCCTATTGTCTTTACTTAATTATCTTTTTTTTTCAAATCAATGCATTAGCATTATCATGGGAGGAATGTTACCTCACACGAGCTGACGGAGCTTGAAGGTTATAAGGTTATTTACATCATGAGGATGAAATTGGAGAGGAAGGTTTCATTGCCATGAGCGAAATTTGATTATGGTAAAATCAATAATGTTTGATTCTAGGAAACGAAGTAGGAGATTTAATATTTTACGTTTTGCCCTGTTTCCCGTGTGGCATTATTATGATCTTTCAATTTTGTTTATCATCTGTAATTACACAAAGATGTTGATCAAATTGTTTCATGTACTTTTCAATTTAAAAAAAATCTTTAGAATAGAAGTACTATTTTTAGCTTACGATAATGACCATAAATTACCCTTAATGTACTGCTTTCTAAGATTTATTTCATCTTCTGCAATCAAAAGTTAATTGAGCACGAGCACTGACTATAAAGCTTCAAATTGCAACGTCTTTCTGAAAAAGATTCCTAAATGATCCGATTTGAAATTTTGTTTTATCATCTTCAATTTGCCTCCTGTAATTGCTATTGTCGAATAAGGTTATTGTATTTTCAATGAACATAAACCTCACTGCACCTTTGAAAACGCATGAGTTCAGGAATACTCATATCTCTAAATTTGTAAGGATTCTTCATTTTTCATAAAATGTTTCATTTGCATCAGACACATGGTTTAATCTGGCAATAAGTATTTTATATACACCGCTCTCCAGACTGTAACCTCTCCATGTAATGAAAGTGATGGTTAAATTTATATCAGTAATATTTTTACGTCCCCATCTACCCAGTTATACAGTATTACCCTACAATTGACATAGGGTGATTTAATCAACATGAACAGCATGCTCCAAATTAGGGGTTATTTTTTCCTTTGACACATCTCAAATATTTTTAATTAAAGTCAATCAGTTTGAAAGTCTTGCTATCATTTAGCGCATATTTCTGATCATGATTATAATGCAAAGCTGCATTGACACCGTTAAACTTGCATGCTCATATTTAGGTCAGGGTTTGTGGCGATAAAGCTACCAAGTGAATACATTTTATGTTCTTTTTTTAGTTCATGGTGCTATCATTTTCCTGACATCACCTTATATTTCCCCTAAAAACGTGCTACTGTCCCTTTAAAGTCTATCAAGGAATTAACATTATAAGATGTGTCCTAAAAGCAGGATTTTGATCAAAAACTGTTTATATTACAAATCCTTGATTATAAAGTTTGTCTTGATTCAATCAGATGTTCATTGATTGTCTTACAGGAGTGCTTTTTCAACCGCAAAACATTTTTAAAAACTAAGCTTCGCCAATTCATTTCCGAAGATAAAATTACATTTGCCGTTATAAGGGCTTGTCAATATAGTAACATTTGCCATGACAAAATGATACACTACATTATTTGATGTCAAAATACTGTGTGCGCCAGAGTGTGAGAGTCGTATCATTGATATCTGGCCTTGTATTCAATTGGTGACAGACAGGTAGTTTTAGTCATGTCTCACCTCAACATAATACAAAAATATATATACATTCATTAAAATACAAAATCAGTGTATTAAAAAGTTGAGCGATTCCTTAAGGAATTACGAGAGACACTTTTCATTCATAATAGCCATTTACAGTAAAACATTATTGTACTAGATGTAACTATATTAAGATATATACATATTTGAAGTGCGTTTATTAAGAATATTAAAACAGGTTTTGACGGATAAAAACGATAACTCAGGGGAGTCCAAAATAACACTGACCTTTTCCACGTCAGTAAGATTTATAAAACCATCAAAAAGATCAATACATTTTGATAAGAGTGGCCTTCGTTCACCAGCATACAGAGGTCAAAACAATAAATTATGTTGTTCATCTTCGATAAAGTCTTTGCAATAAAAACAGGTCCTTTCATTCAATACAACATGAAAATATCATGAGATATCATATTCGCTAATTAAATTTCTTTCACAATTCCTTTCTAAAGGAGACACAAAGAAAACAAAGGGAACGAAGATGAAGGTCAAAGTCGTTCTGTCGGAAATGAACATCCTTGTACAACTGGAGAGCTCGCAAATTTAATTAATGATAAGGGCGTCCAACAGGTCTAATTAGTTTAATCTTACAAGTGTATTGTTTTTCTGTTTCGAAGCATAATCCATGCTTATGCCAGTATCAAGTTTCACAACCTATTCCCAGTATCAATAATGGTTTTCTTTCTTAAACTGATATGATGCTCAATAACATGTGGGTGGTTTCAAATGACCATGGAGTTACTTCTTGCTTATAGGGATGAAACATGAATCGTTCATGACTTAGTTGATGTTAGTCCGGTTTTGAGTCAGTCGTGTAACATACATTAATTCTGATTGTTTACAGTAACATGTTGCAAAATAACAAGACACAACACGTCCCCGTTTGTAAGCATTGGCAGCCTCACATACAGTGTTGTTCTTTATTCATTCATTTCATTTGCTTGTCGGTACTATATGTGGCATTTAGGAAATTGTTCTGTTTTGAAAAAAGACAATAGAATATAAAATACAATGTCAAATATCACTGTTCGTGAAGTATATGTTATTTATCTTAATTAAAACTCATTGAATATGTTATATGGTGCCTTTTGTAAAAAAGATTTGCAACTTGATTTGTTGTGCCATGTATATTTATGTCCTGGATGTTATCAAATTTAGTTATCCTTTAATATTTTGGGATATTCCGACAGTTAGTTTCTAGACATAACATCAATTTAAAATGATGCCATTTCAAAATATTTACTTCATGTTATTAACCGTAAGTATATGAATCTACAGAACTCGAATTGTGATGTACCGACTATCTGCCTATTGTGTTTTTTACTCGTAGAGACTATTGAATATCCTAGCTTCATAGAATTAATATCAAAACATTCTTGACTACTTAAAAACAAAACACTCACAAGATATAGAAGTACTTTCTTGCAAACATTCCCATTTTAGTACGTAATTAACAAAAATTAACATTTTTGTGATTCTTGGTTCTAAGACTGCTCCAGGATTTCACAACTTTAAGAACTCTTAAAATTTCGTGTTTGGCTAAAACCCTATTTTTACATTTATAAGCAAGCTTAATTTGTATTAATATAAGATAAATTACAAATGTAACGCAAGAATCAAAATTATAACTGAAAACATCAATCTCTCTAACTTCCGGTGCTCTTAACTAACCTTATCAAAATGTTGTCTCAGTAGTTTAGGATCTGGATGTTTGACAATACCTTCACAACAAATTCCTTAGTTTTATGCTATTTCTGGTCATCATTAAAATATTTGGTTGTTTCTTTTGACAAATTTTGATTATAATTATGATATTTTACGAAATTACAGGTATCATTATATTGATAGAAAAAATATATATTGACATCTAACGAAAGGTAGAGAACATGAAAAGGATATATAATCACAAGAAACTCCATTAAGCTTTTTACATCGTTTTTCATAGGCATGATAAACACAGTGACATTTTTTTCAAAATGTAATTTTCGTTGGTAGAAAGAATTTGTTAAAATGTAAGCATGTTTCAATTTCCAACTTAAGACAGGTACATTTTATAATGTGCAAAAATAGAAATAAATTGAAATGTGTTTTCCTTACAAAGTGGAAAGTCCTAGGTAACCTATAATTTATGGCTCTTATACCCAAATCAATCCTTAGTCGTAATAGCCCTGCTCGAAATATAACAATGCTTTTACGAAAATTCAAATACATTTTTCAAAATGAATATAATTTTGGTGTAAGCTGACTTTTAATTTCACTATATATATATATATGTGAATGAAGAAGTAATGATTCGTGGATGAAGAAGTAATGATTCGTGGATGAAGAAGTAATGATTCGTGTACAAGGACAAGAACAGAAGGGACTTTACCGGGAAGTTCAAGAAATCCAAGGTAAAGTGACCAATTTATCACTGAAAATAGACACTACTAATGAACTCTTGAAAGAACTTGTAGAACTTACCCGAAAACGGGTTTTATGTGTAGGTTCTCATGAAGTATCATTTAGAGATGAAGAAGAGACAGATCCTAAGAGTGTGTTTTCAAGAAATGGCTCGGGGGCGAATCCATACCTCCAAGACATAGAACGCATTACTTTAGAAACTGAGGCTTACAAGAGAAGAAAAGCCATGATTAAACAATGGAAAGACTTTCGAAAATCTCGTGCTTCTGCATACTGGAATTTCATAAATGTTGAAAACCATGGCATTATCTATGAGACATGGAGGTGTGCAGAGAAAGTACTTCTCCCGCTGAAGTTTAGGTTAAAACCTATTGTGGGTGAAAGCAACGAAGCCAAAGACATAAGAGTACGACTAGCAGTACAGACATTCATAGCCCACATAGAACTGTTGAAGATAAATGCTGACAAATACAGAAGAGAGTGTAAAAGGATCGATGCTGAATTCGAGGATATCCTGTCTAGCAAATTTACCGGGAAAATGTTCAATACAGCCATGAACATATGGAAATCTGAATGTGATCAAGATGAAACAAAAGCCCGAGAAAGATGGAATAAAAAAGAACAGTGGTTGGCGGACTACAAAGATAATTATGGAAATGATTTCTTCAAACAGGCGACACAGAAATCAGGTTCAATTTCCAAAGAACTCCGCAGACAACCCAAGTCCACAACAAATCCAAGTAAGAAGACAAAATCTAATACTCCAAAATCTCACCTGCAAAACAGCTTTGCCGACGCTGTGAAACGAGATAGACCCTCGTCTAAAGACTTCATCCCACTTTCTACAGAGGAAATACGGACATTAATATCCAAAGGTTTCCGACAACAACCAGCACGATTTTACCGTGGAAATGGGAAAACACAGAAGATAAAGAAAACTGAGGTTGGAAGAAATCAAAACAGGAAATCTACTCATGTGGGTAACCGACCTCAAAATCACCAAATACCAAAGAACGACGGGAAAACTACCTACATTGGAAGAGCTGTGAATAAATATTTTTTAGGAAGAGGCAAAAATCTACAGTTTCACAGGAATCCAGTGATAGGGCGATCCCACATAACATAACTCATCCCAAAATCATCAATCTTAGCAGTCACCCTCTATCTACAGACGAAATAAATCTCCTAAAAAGAGGACTTAAATTTACCCCGACACCGCCTGGAAACGAAGATACTTTGAAATCGGAATTAAAAGATTTTACCAGAAAAGTGAGACTGACAGAATATTTCGCAGATAAAGAGGACGGAAGTGACAGCGACGATACAGGGGAATCACAGAGTTCAAGGAATCAAAGTTTATTGAGAAATAAGTCAAGGTTCACACCAAAGCCGGGACGAAACAAATATCTTGATGACTTTATTGAAGCTGTTGAATCTACACCTATACAAACTAAACAAATTAAACACAATTTGTCTGCCGGTGAAAAGAAAGCTTTATTAAAATTAAAGAAAATTCAGATATAGTTATCAAAGAAGCGGACAAAGGGGGAGCTGTTGTGCTAATGAATAAAGAGTTTTATCAGAAGAAAATTACCGAAATGTTAGAAAACCAAAGTTATTACAACTTATCAAGTCAAACAGAAGAGAATCGCATCAAACGGAAAATAACAGCCTTACTGAAACAACACTGCACTGAGCTTACGGACCAGGAACAGAGCTATCTTTGTGATTATGAAGCAAAAACAGCCTATTTTTATGGACTGCCTAAAATCCACAAAAGCCAAATTATTCAAAAGGAAATTAAAGAACAAAATAATATTGTGATAACATGTGTAGACCCGGATGATCTATCTTTCAGACCTATAGTGGGAGGCCCGGAGAGTCCCACACAACGCTTAAGTAATTTGATTGACATCGTACTGAAGCCCCTGTGCAAAAATGTGAAAAGTTATTTAAGAGATGATTTAGATTTCTTATGTAAACTTCCAAAACAGGTTGCGCCAGGTACCAGTTTAGTTAGTTTTGATATTGTTAACATGTATAATAACATTGATAAACAATTGGGCCTAGAAGCTTTACAATACTGGTTTAGAGAATACAGGTGTGACATTGATGATAGATTTTCAGATAGATTCATTATAGATGCCCTTGATCTTGTTATATCCAATAATGTTTTCTTTTTTGATGGTTCATTATACACACAAACTAAAGGCGTTGCTATGGGTACAAAAGTTGCTCCTACCTATACAACCCTCGTTTTAGGATATCTTGAAACTTTTCTATATGAAAAGGTGGGACATTCGCTCGGACAATCTATGCAAGAGCATATAGAATTCCACTGGAAAAGATTTTTAGATGACTGTTTTATGCCATTCATGGGAACAAAAGATGAACTGTGTGAACTGCATGATATACTGAACTCATTAAATCCATCTTTAACTTTTACTATGGAAACCAGTGATACCAACCTCAGTTTTCTGGATGTAACTGTTATTGTCAAAGCGGATGGTCGTTTAGAGACGGATCTCTACTACAAAACTACGGATACTCATCAGTATCTTGACTTTCAATCTTGCCATCCAAGTCACACAAAGAGAAACATCCCGTACTGTCTCGCTAGAAGAATATGTGCTATTGTCTCAACTGACACTTACAAGAAGGAACGATTAAAGGAACTCAAGGATTTTTTATTGATTCAAAACTACCCTGAAAAGTTAGTGTTGGACAGTATAGAGAAAGCTGTTGCCTTAGACCAAAGTCGGCTCAGAGAACCTAAATCTAACAAACAATTGGATAAACATATTATCCCGCTAGTTTCTACTTTCAATCCTAACCATCAGAGTGCTGCTTCAATTATTGACAAAAACTTACAGATTTTACATCAAAGTAAAACCATGGAAAACGTTGTGTGTAAATCCAAAATCGTAAACAGTTTAAAACAACCTAAGAATCTCCGCAAGCTATTAACTTCATCTAAGTTTGATTCAAGTGATGTTCAACCAAATGTAACAAAGTGCGGCGATTCCAGATGTCTGACATGTAAAAATATCATTGTCGGCTCTTATGTGCCTATTACTGAATCTAAAGTATTTTCTGTGAGACAGAATCTCAATTGTAACAGCAAAAATGTTGTTTATGTCATAATATGCTCTGGTTGTAATGAAAAATATATTGGGAAAACTGAAATGAAGTTGAAATTACGCATGAATTTGCACAGATCTCAAATTAAGCATCCAAAAAATCGTACTATTCCATTAAGTACGCATTTAGCAGATTGTGGAAACGGGCATTTTTCAGTTTTCCCTATGTACAAGTTAAATTTTGATAACAGCAAGCTTTTAGAAACAAAAGAAAGCAGATTTATCAAAATGTTCTCACCAAGCCTAAATTCTAGAGCTTAATGTCTATTTTCCTTTCCTATTGTTACTTACGCTGTGACGTAATTATGTAATGACGTCATGTTGTACACGATGACGTCGCCTGGCGACGTTCATATCCGTTATTTGTATATGGCCTGAAGATGCTCCTAAATTGAGCTGAAAGTACTAGCCAGTAAAATGGATTCATTCAACTTCTGACTTATCTTTTTAATATATAATACCTGAGAGCTGAACAACGATCTCAAGATTGTGAACTTTTTGTATATATATATATATATATATATATATATATATATATCTTCTACTGTTATTTAGCGTTGAGTTTCACTTTTGACAGACCCTTTTTTTCTCAAGCAATTTTGTCAGTGCATTTCCGACAAATACCATTCTTATGAAACACATAAACATCATACAATAAAGTGTAAAATCATTTTATCGGAAAGTATTTGTTAACTTGCATATCATATTGACTGAAAATGGATTGACAACCAAACAATTGCATTCTACATAAGAGTACTCCAAATGGCATTGATTTCTCCTTAAAACATTCGTACTGCTCCACAATTTGGACATAATATCAGCCACACAAATAACAAATAAACGTCAGTGGACAAGTTGATCTTGCTTGATGGGGGGAAATACATATATATATAATAATCATATTTACATTAAAATAAATTCATGTGATTTTGCTTTGCTCTGGACCATTTGAAAATTAAAATTCGATTGAAATGAAGGAATTTCATTATTTGTTATTATTCAACAGAAAATATAATCTCTCATTATAATTGATATGATATTGAATATTTGTCACTGACTATTTGATTGGTTTATAAGGAGGTGGTGGTAACTCCAATTAAAGTTAGAACGTATGGCAGTTTAGATCTATGTTTGGTTAATGCTTCATTTAAACTGGATGATTGATTCTAGGCACTGATTGAATATTGCTTGAATATTTAACAAATCCAAATACATAAAATATTTATAAATTCCAGTATTATAAAAAAAATAAGCCTTTAGCTAGGTATAAATAATAAAATTTGAAATATGTATCTAGGCCTTCAAAATATATTGTCAGTTTCAATAATCTCTTTTGGTGAAGATTTATGTCATCACAAATGATTGATATGACTTAATTTGAACATAAATCTAACATCAAATAGAAATTATTATTTCTTCTTTTGTAAAATGTATGTTTTAGATAGGGTTTTTTTTTCAAAAAAAATGTAAAATTTTCCTCATTTATCTTATAAAGTAAATACAACTGCTTTTAATATTTAACATAAAAGGTTAACATTTTATGAATATCAGTATCTAAAAATTTACAATTTAGATTTGTTTGTGGCATTGTTTAAATGTGTTCCTAGGCTTCCAAATGTATTTGTCAATTCTAATTGTAAAACAAGTTTTATGCCATTTAAAGAGAATTATGATCAATATTGTTTTCCTATTAGGTGTTTTTTATAACTATATAATTTCCCATAGTGTGAAAGGATGTCCCTCATTATACAGCCGCGTCTCATATAATAAACAAGACATTTATTTCACAATCATTTTGATCTTCAAACAATTGTACAACTGCAAAAATATCTCACATCTATATTTTAAACTGTGATTTGTTTTAATATTGTTTTGATATAAAAGAACTGTACATTAATTTTCTAAACGTGATTCTATGTTTACGGACAGATGGACGGAAGGACGGATGGGCGCACGCCGGACACCATGCCATGCCATAAGCCCATCGGGCCTTACAAGCCAGATGAGCTAAAAAGCTAATGACTTATCAAAACGAGGCGTTTTTGGGAAAGGCTACTGACATGTCAATGCTATTGAATGTTACTTCCAGATGAAGAAGCGGCCTTAGCCTCGTTTCCGATTACGCGCACTCCGTTTCCGTGCCTCATAAATATTCTTGAGGCAATATTAAGAATCCCCTATATCATTCCACACCAAAGGTTATACAACATCAGAAAATTTCCCTAACTTTTCCAAAGCGTTTTTAAAAAAAAATTAAAGCAAGGACAAGGATTATTGATGACAGTTCTCACTCACGTTTCATAATAAAATGAGTCATGCTTTAAAAGAGCAGTAGCACGTTTTAAAGGGTAGTATAAGGTGATGTCAGAAAAATGAAAATGATGGTTCCAATTGGAAGACAATATATTTAAACTTAAACTGTAGCAGTAATGGATTGTATGTGAACCTTCATGCTTTGTCCTCTGACTATGGATGATTGGCTTGTGTAATGAGATTTTTGACAAATTTGAATTATAAAATTATCAAAATACGTGCTACTGCAAATGGTGATAATCATCAAAATCTTAAAATTCGGAGTCCTTTTTTTCTCTTGTGAATGTTTACATAGTTTGCTGAATCAGCTCAAACACCACATAAACTTGATACATGAATCAATTTAACTTGTTGATGACAGACATATTTAGATTGGATCTTAAACGTGAACTCTGAATTTATCTTCACAGGTTTATCTTTTTCAGTTGTCTGTTAAAATTTCTATTGACATTGCAATGCAATACAAAAGTTGTGACAAGAAATCAATGATAATGTTTTGAAATTTAACAGTCATTTACAAGCAATAGGTCGTGCTCTGATTTTATCGCAAACCCTATTAAATCAAATAAAGACTTCCTCAAATGATGTCCAAAGAGCGTATTCATCAAATACTATGTTTCATTATACAGCGATAAAGCTGTCATTTCTATTGAACTAAATCACTTGGCATGTAAATGAAGTAGAATCTGACATTACAATTTCATACACTTCATTTTTCGATGTCAAACTTTGATGGTTGGAGCATTGGTATCGGTCATTTTATTTGATTGATGTTTATCTGTGATGATGATCAATCAATAAACACTCAATATTGTATGACATAAATTGCTTTTTTCGTAGATTAATTATTTGTGAAACATTTAAACTTTAGACATAAATCGTAACGTATCTAATACTGAACAAAACCAAATTTGTCAAACAAAAAGGTTTTTTTAATATTGAATGTGCCTTTTTTCATTTTTCTATGGGAATATTAGACCAAACACATTATAGTTTACAATATAAAGATTGTTATATTAGTGTTACCTTAACATTGAATGCTGGTATGTAACCAATACATTATTGAAATAGAAGTTTCCTTGATATTTGATCATTAGACAGTCTAGGCGTTAAGACGTTAAAGGGGCAGTAGCACGTTTTTATTGGGAATATAAGGTGATGTCAGGAAAATGAAAATTAATGGTTCAAATTGAAAGCGAATGTATGTAAACTAAATGGAGCAGTTATAATTCAAATATAAAATTAAATATTAGCCATGCGATTCCTTTTTCTTACACAAAATGAATTAAAGGTGCTCACACAAAATGACCGCCAATGGATTTTATGTGAATTTTCAAACTTTGACCATATCAAAATAAAACATGAAGCATTAACATACAATTATCAGTGAATCTTGTAAGATATAAAATAATCAGAAAACGTGTTACTTCCTCTTTAAGACAAGTGTTCAGGTGTCAAGACATCAACAAACACTTTGCATTACATTCTTATTTGATAGCATTTATTTCTGTTAAAATATCAGGTTGAAGTCATGAACTTAAATGAAGGATTAATGTTCAAGACTTGATTTTTGATGAATCAGATAATTGGAATTATGACCAGTGAACAATTTTTAACAATGATAATAGTCGGATACTGAAAGCACATAAAGCAGGCCCGAATTTCCTGTGGGACAATTGCTAATGTAATCTTGTTTTTATACCTATTATGTCTCTAACATGACATTCAAATGATATTAAGTTTTTCATTTCAATATTTCTAGGTTTGATTCTTTTATCAATTGATCATTATGTTCTATTATAGTAAGTGGTTGATGCAATCCAGTTTTCTAAAGATGATTTTTCATTTAGTCTGAGTGTGAGTGTATTTGATGAATCTGAGAATGACTAAATTGAAATCAAGTTCAGTCCAATGTTCCAAACAATGTGTTCCTTGATACTGAATGATGTAGTTCCTGCCATCCTGTTTTCAACTGTGGGTGTTTTAAACGTTTCAATATGCCCTCGGCTCTGAAAGATGGTGCTTTCAGTGCCAGGTCAACTTTATTCACTTCAATACTTTATTACCTGAATGCGTTTGTATGTTTCTTTGAATGAGAAACTAAAGTTAGTTCAGCCGTGTTTTTCTAACCAACTTTGGCATTATTTCTATGTAAAGACCTAGAACGTTCTCTTTGTCATCATGATCAGTTTAATAACCACTGTATCAAAAAATAAGATTACTTTGTATGTATATCCAAATCTGCATCAACAAAAGATCCTCAGAAGTCTATGATCTATAGAACCAAATCGGACAACAAATATATGTGTTGATATCCATTTACAGACATTGGTCAAGCCTGATATACACCAACTTTACAATTCAAATAGTACGGTTCCTTAGTATACTTCAAAATTTGAATAAAGGAGACCAGTCATTATGAAAGCAGATGTTTTTTTGGAATTGCAATTTCTTTGTGTATGAACAGTTCATTTGTAGTTATGTTATTCTCCTTCACAAACAAATAATGTTGTATTTCTAAACATATTTTGTTTCATAATTTTGTTCCAAAATACAGAAGTAGGAAAACATAGCTAGTGTCTTAGGCATTGAAAATGTCCAGGCTTTGGATTAATGTTACTGCCAGACAAAAGATCTGCCGTCATGTTTCTGTTGATATCAACATAACTTGATACAAATCGTTAAGTTTATTAACTAAATTGAAGTGTTTAGTAAATAATGTAACACTGTTGTATGAAGTATCTGCTATATACATAACGAAGGAAACATTTGGTCATGTCATTAGGAAACACAAAAATCTTGCATCAGAACTCAATAAGATGTACAATGTAAATATGAAAATTGTAAAGATGGCCCGAGTATCTCTACATCAAGTTGACACACTGAAATTAGTAGTCGAATGAATATTTATAGTGAAGTTTTCCCTCCATTTCCCAAAAGTTGATCCAACTTTAAAATAAGTCAGAAATGTAGTCATTTCACATCGTTGCTCTTCTGGTTTTGATTTGGTTGATTTAAGATATCCTACATGTACAAACTGCACCAACATTGAACAAAGCTGTCTGTTGACAATGCAATTGGTATTCATTGAACATTCACATGCTGCTGCAAACATGACAGTGACGAAACAATTACCCGGTTGTAACGAAGCAAGGTACATACTTTATTGCGGGGTTGGCCCAGGGTTCTATTGTTTTAAATTAATTATCTTCTTATCTAAGTCAGTGCGTTAACATTATTTCGAAATCAATATAACTTCACAAGAGCTGACGGGGCTTGAAGTTTATGAGAACTTCTAGTTAATTGACATTGTGAGGCTTAAATTGGAGAGGACGGTTTCATTGCCGTGAGCTAAATTTGATTACGGTAAAATCAATCATGTTTGGTATTCAGGAAACGAATAATGCGATTTAATATTTTATTTTTTTATTTTATCTGTTTAACGTGTTGCATTAATGTGATTTTTCAGTTTTGTTTACCAACTGTAATTACTTAACAATGTTGATCAAATTGTTTCATGTACCTTTTATTTAAAAAAAATTCATACTTTTAAAAGATCTAGTGAATAAGATTACCGGTGGGCGGGAACATAATTGAAAGCTCATTTACAAAGATAATGTATTTTAGAAACTGTTTCCTTATAGAAAGGGGTGAAAACTATGTTTTTAAAAGAGTTCATGTTTTGTCCAAGCCATCAAGTTAGAAAAAACTCAGATGCATTAATATTAATTTTCTTAAAATCATTACATTATTGTCAATCACGTACCTAATGTAAAGGGACTATTTTTCTTCAAATAGACAAATGCAATACAAATGCAAAAGAGAACATCTTCAGAATTGAAGAACTATTTTAGCTTACGATAATGACCATCAATTACTCCATGTACAGCCTTCTTAGATGTGTTTCATCTTCTGCTATTGAAAGTTAACTAAGCACGAGCAATGCCTGTAAAGCTTCAAATTGCAACGTTTTTCTGATAGAAATTCCTAAATGATTTGATTTGAAATTTTGCCGCTGTTCAGACTATAACATATCCATCTCCATTAATGTTATGAAAGTGATGCTTAAATTCATTTTAGTTATATTGTTGTTGTCGCCCGAAAAGTGATGCATCACATGTATTAATTAGTGGCCCGCTACCGTGCGCCGAGTCTCTCCTAAGCTCCGCAGCAGTGTTGATTAGTAATCGTTGTACGGAGTTTAAACATGTGTATACATTATTGCCATACAATTGACATACAGCACTTAAATCAAAATGAACAGCATCATGAACAGTTTCTAATATTTTTAATAAAATTAAATCATTTTTGGAAGTGTTATCCCTCAGTACAGGTTTGAATAATCCTGATTAACTCTTGAATGCAAAGCTGCATTGAAGCCATTTAACTTGCAAGATCATTTTTAAGTGAGGGTTTGTCGTTGTAAACCTACCAAGTAAATATATTGTATGGTTTTTTGTTAGTTCATGTTGCCATCATTTTAAAAGGTGTAATTTAAAGGGGCAGTAGCACGTTTTTTGATAATTTTATAATTTGAATTTCTCACTGATAATTGTAAGTGAATGCTAAATATATTATTTTGACAGTATCAAAAATCTCATTACACAAGCCAATCATCCATTCTCAGAGGACAAAGAATGAAGATTCACATAAAATCCATTGGCGGCCATTTTTGTGTGAACACCTTTAATTCATTTTTTGTGAGAAAAAGAATCGCATGGCTAAACTTAACGTTATATATTGGAATTATAACTGCTCCATTTAGTTCAAATACATTGTCTCTCAATTGGAACCATTAATTCTCATTTTCCTGACATCACCTTCTTTTCCCCCTAAAAACGTGCTACTGCCCCTTTAAGGTTATCATTAGGGAACAATAGTGATTATTACCACTCAACTTATAACTTCAACTCACCACATTATAATTCGTGTCAAAATTTATTTAACGGAAAAAAACATTTGCTGATTTGTTTCAACTATCATTGTAACACATGTATGGATTGAATCAATACACAAAATAACTTTCAAGTCTATAAAGGATTAAACATGAAAAGGTGTTTGCTAAAATAAGGCTTTTGATCAATAACTTTTTATATTTCAATGTTATATTCAAATCATGACAACACATCTATAAGGTTTATCCTGATTCAAATAGATATTCATCGATTGTCTTACAAGATTGCTTATCCAAGTGAATAACTTTTTTTTTTAAAAAAAGCTTCCCAAACTTTTCTCAAGAGGGTATTAATAAACTTATGTTGTCATTGTCAATTCAGGGCTTGTCAATTCAGTAGAATCTGTAATGAGAAGATGATACGCTCCATTATTTGATGTCAAAATACTGATGTGCGCCAGACTGTGAGAGTTGTATCAACGATATATGTCCTGAATTTCATTGGTTTCTGACTATTTGTGATTGTAATCAGTCTATTGTTAGTCAAGGTGACATCATATCTGTATTAATTTTTGACCATATTTACAAACCAGAACCAGCTAAATTCAGAGGTCAAACAAAGAGGTTATTCTTTTATGAAAGAGTCTTGGTTTACCCTCTTTCTGTTTCCTTTGTCGATCTTTTATGCATAAAGTTAATAATATTCCTTGAACATAATAAAAACAATACTTAAGAAGAAACGATTCACAAAAGACCTTTATTATACTGATCAAGTAAAGGTATATTAATCAGTCATTCATTCTACTAGAAGGTCCATTCTTTTTGTACCGGACGTTTATGATATTAAACTCTCTTAATGAACATATGCGAAATGTAGAAAACATGTAATGCAGTATTGTCACATGTATTCACTTCTGAAGGTTTGAAATCTTTTCATAAAAGTCAATGTGTTTTGTATTTTAAGATATGTGTGTAAAATATATTGAGGAAATCCAGAGTTCAAAACAACTTATTCGCTGCTCCTAAAGATTAAATAAACACAACAGTTTTGCAAATGCATTTACTCTTTTCTATTCCAACAGATAGGACACTTCCAACAAGACTAATTTTTCAACTAAACATATGTTGGCTACAGGCTAATTTTGAACAGATCCTAAATTCAATAGCAGTTCTAACCATGCATTTGTTAAACAAATTTCAGATTCTGCTACTTGTAGCAGCTATAAGTGAGATACGTTGAGATACCTAAATTATTCAATCACTTTTATTTTATCTAAAGAATGTCTGCTTTAAGACCCTATTTCATAAAGAGACTACATCATCACAATGCTGAAATATACCCTTTCTATAAAACATGTACATTTTCTTAAACCAAGTTAAACAGGTACATTCATTTCATTACAAATCATATGGATTGTACCTTAAATTATAAAAGAGTATCTTAAATCAAATTAATTTCTCAATGACTGCTCAACTATTTTTGAAAGAATTCCCTCACAAAAATCAATTTCATCAAAAAATTCTAATGTAGAATAAACTCATACTAGCAAAAAGTTAGAATTCATCAAAACTTCCCTCTTGATTTTATTTTCTCAATTTATTGAGAAATATCATAAATTCTTGCAATCAAGTGATGCAGGGTGAAGCATTCCTTGAAAAATATATGAGCCAATAAGTTCTATATATTGTTTTCAAATTGTAAGTAAAAATGTCTACAAACTATGCCATCAATATTATCATGGTCAAACCATCTGGCTACAAAATCATGGCGTTTGCTTGATCTGCTTGCAAATACAATCCGATATATCTTTGAAAATCCAAGATTTTTTGAAAAGCAAGGACTATTGGTGGTTCTTGTTATAAAGAGATACATGTACGTGATTTAATCTAAAAGGAAAAATTATAAAAGTTGTTAATCATTATCATCTCAAAATTACGTGCGGTTGATATATTTCTATGTTTCAGCTCAAATATCACATTGAGTTGATACATGGATAACATTTACCATTTGAGAACTTATGTGTAGATTGAATCTTCAACACGAAATTTCCAATTAGTTTCATGTGTTTATCTTGGTTTGTAGTCTGCTAAAATAACTATTGACATTGTAATGCAATACAAGAGATGTGACAAGAAATCAATGATTATGAATGGCTTGTTGAATTTCTAACAGATAGTCATTTACAAGCATTGATCATATCGCATACCCTATCAATTCAAATAAAGATTTCTAAAACTCATATTCCAAGTGCATTCATCCAATACTATACTTCTATTATACGGCGATGATAATGTCATTTCTTTTGAAATAAGTGGCTTAAGTAGAATCTGACATGGGGAGTTGATAGACCCCATTAATCGATGTCAAAACACTGTGTGCATCAGACTGGGAGGGCTGTATCATTGATATCTGTCCTTGTAATCAAATGACCATCTGGTATTGTAATCAGTCTATTATCAGAGATCCAATCTCTATCTTTGTTTGTGTATATTAAATATGTGTCAAACCATTATATGTCCATAAACACAAACCAGACATATTTAGATTTGTTGAAAATTTATTAAAAAAGGTTTCTTAAATGACAGTGTCTCTGTTTTCCCCCTTTCTGTCTCCTCTGACAGATGGTATGAATAAGCTAGATAATACTCAATATCAAATGTCTAATGTAGCACGTCATTTGTTTATAAAAAATAAGTTAAGAAAACAAATGTTCACCCAAACCTGCCCACCCAAATTATGGAGGTAAAGCTAGAGTGAATATCTAGTTTCGTATCAATCAAGATACGAAACACGAACATTAGTTTCGTACTTATGCTAGTAACTACTGATACTATAGTAAAGTATGCTTTATAACTGATGGTTCGATTCTTAGTAGATGTAGTCAGACAAAACTTTCAAATAAGCAATCATAACCATCTTTCACACAGTTGCCTTTGTCATACTAAAATTGACTTGTTTCTAAATTCTACTCATTATATAAAGATATTTATGTTTTTTTCACACTACTGAATGTCCAGTTATCTACCAGGTCGTAAGGAAGTTTTAAAGCCTCTAACTGCACATATTTTTAAATTGGCAAACATGTAGTGAATAAATATTGCAATCAAACATTTTCATACATATCTACACTGTAACTGTTGTCAAAAGTTATACTTATATTGATGTGTTTATATAATTTGAGAGAATTTGAATAATTATTTGAAACCGAAAACCCTAAACTTCTATCTTTTATCTTCTATGGCAAGGTTAAAAGGCCTTTAGCCACAGTTGATTATATCATATAATCAATATTTTTTTGTAAGAAAGAAAAGAAGTATGACATTTAATAATGCATGGTTTGTTATTCTTTAATAATTACATTTCTTGTGTGGTATGCTTGCCATCAAAAATAAGTCACGCCTTAAGCCAAGTCTGATTAAAATCGACTGTGTTTCGAGGGAAATAAGTGTCAAAATATTATCTCTAGTTGGGTTGGAACTTCACCCAGCCCGGCTTTCCTCTCATTCACAGTCTGAAGGCACCCCTATTACCCGCATGTTCTGACGCAAGCTTATCGCAAGGAGCGCAACAAAAGCTTTCGATATCATGCTAGGGGCAGGTAACTCCAGTGTACCATATACATTGTACATAATCGCCGCTAAACGCTATTTAAAACGAGGATGTGATTGGATAGCTTACGACTGGGCTTGTCTGTGTTAAACTGCTTATAGCAACATGCCATAGAGGTGGGTGCATTCAGACCGAGATATAATTGAGCATGTTTCAAATCCACCATATTCAAGTGACAATGGATACGTATCTTACTGTAAGGACGTACTTCTGTCTGCCACCTTTTGGATAAAAGCAAATTTTATTATGCTTTGACAACGTATTAAAAGTAAAACAAATACATTTCTAGTGAGATATGTATTGCTTGCCATCGAAAATAAGTTATTCATTCTAATATAGCATATTCTAAAAATATTACGGCAAGCTTGTAAGAGCTCTCGTTTCACATCAACCATATTTAAAAGACACTGACTCGTATCTTACTGTCAGGGCGTAGTGTCTGTCTGTCACCTTTTTAGATGAAAGCATATTTATGATGCTTTTTGAAAAACTAAACGTAAAACAAATAGTTAAATCAATTTTCAATGCTTCACAATAGATATTTCACGTCCAAGGACATGTTCTTTTCTCTTTATCAATACTTGTTGTATAACTACGTTTGCATGTTAATGTACCTTTTCGTCAATACATAATCTGTCAGTCAATTATTTACTTTCAAAGGGCAGGTCGAATATGTATTGCTCAAACACATACAAAAAGGATATTGATATTGAGTTGGTACTATGTACACTCCTGATTTACATCATAACTATACCTTGTCTTACATTAATTCAATAAAGAAATTTATGTAGAAGTATATTACTGCTGAAGACACGTGACAATATACTTAGAGCATCTATATATGTTAATATAATTCTAAGATTTAAGTTATGTCGGGCCAAACAGACACCATCTTGCGCAAGGCAAAACGGCAATCTAACATCGAGTATTAGCCATTAACTTAATGTTACATCCAAATAAGGTTCAATATCAACATGAACAAGTTATCCTTGTATGAATCGAAATAACATCAGTTCAACCTCTCAGAGGAGTTAAACAGGAGCTCTAGGTAATTTGAAATAATTATTGGTTGAAATAGGATAGTTCCATGTGCCGATGGTTATTATTGGATATCTTTCAGAAACCATAAATATAATATAACAGACGCAAGCAAGATTTGTTTGTATTGATTGTATAATTCAATAGTGGTCATATGTTTTATTACATTATCAAGATGTACTTTTAAGGGACAGTAGCACGTTTTAGGGGAATAAAATGTGGTGTCAGGGAAATAAGTTCGAGTTGAAAGACAACGTACTAACCTTAATGAAACAGTTATAAATCAAACATAAAATGTAAAGTTAAACCATGCAATTCCTTTTCTTTCACAAAATTAATTAAAGTTTTTCACACAAAAATGGCTGCCAATGGACTTTATGTTCTTTTTAATTTGTGTTCTGACTATGGATGATTAAGTTGTGTAATGTGATTTTTGACACTATCAAAATAATACATTTAACATTAACATACAATTATCAGTGAGGATGGATTTTTGTGTGAATTGAGATCAGATCACTGAGAGCTCTAACGTAAATTTGGTAAATGTATCCATTTTGATACAATCATGATTGTTGATTTTATACATCTAGGCTAAATTGTTGATTTAAACCTTTATCAACCATTAAAGTTCCTGTTGAAAATTATTATCGTTTGTTTGATAATTTAGATAAACATAAGGTAATTTTGTCCCAAACGCTTTTTAAGATTTGCTGTATTTCCTACACAATATATATTAAAATACTGTTGTATCCTTGACTGATAAAGTGCAATGCGTCTGATTTTAACTTAGTAGAGCAATAAAGCTATTTCATTAAAATATTTGTTAAGTTTTATATCGAGCTGTCTCAGTAATGAGTTATGAGTGTCTCTTCCTAATATATGCTTCTATAAAACACAGATGTATGAAACTCAGTCGTTATCTGGGTTTGACAGGTCAGGTCTACAAGAAACATCATTTCTTTCTGGTTTTCACTTCACACCCAACGCATCAAGAATATTTTCAATATGCTGTCAAGGGTAAATCATGGAACTTATTTCTTATAGCCATAGAAAATCATTGAAAAACGCAATCCTAAATGTTTTTCCCACTAAAACAGACTGCATCAAGAGCTTTAATCCTCGGACTTTTATTGATGACAAACCACAAGTGTTTGGATTTAAAGCTCAATTTCTACATCTTAAATGGTTGTAGGGCAACACGAAACAATGAAAGTTTATTATCTATCACATTAACTAAAGAATTTGAAAGGCAAAAGACGAATGACGAACAACATGATGAAACATGAATCGGTATTCACTAAGTTGATGTCAGTCCGGTATTGTGTCAACAGAATATCAAATATCGTTGATTCTGAAAACTCTGAAACAAAATCTGAAGACTGATAATGTGACTATGATGAAGGGAATCATGGTAAAAAGACCGAACGCTTGGAACAGTGGCGTTTCAACTGTTGGATTCTTTAATCTATTCCCCTTAAGTATTGATCCAAAATTACAAATGAGATTTCTCAGTGCAGTCAGAGTTCAATACAGTTAATTAGCTGCTCCTATAGAGTAAATATACACTCCTTTTAAGAGTTTTACAAAATGAAATTACTCTTTTATATTTGTAGATTTTCCAAATTCATATTAGACATAACCATATTATCAGGATTGCCTGACCTTTACTGTTACAATTCATCATCAATAGAGGATGTTTGAGTGGCATTTTCAACCAAATTAATTTTTCAAGTAAACATATGCTGGTTACAGGCTTAATTTGACATGGTCCCTAATTCAATTGCAATTCTGCTCATGTGGCAATTTATTTAACCAATTTCAGATCCTGCCACATGTAGTAGCTCTATATGATTACCTGGGTTTTTTCAACTTCTTGATCTTAATGTTTTCCTGATTCATCAACACTTTTGGTTGTTTCTTTTGCCAATAATGTCATAATGTTTATCACTTTAGTAATAATGATAAGGCTTTTAGAAATAATATGTAATACGTTTGATGGACCAAACCATTTAATTTGATTAGATCATGCATTGATCGATAAATCGTTTTAACACAATGTACAAAGGAATCATGGACAGTTGCTAAATTTAAGCACGTTGAGATAACTGAATTATTTAATCAGTTTAATGTGATTAAAGAATACCTACTCAAACTCAAGACCTTTTTTATCAAACGATCATATAATACATTGTTGAATTATCCAATTCTTATAAAATACGTAAATATCCTTAAACAAAGTAAAACGGATATATCATATCATCACACATAATATTTGTTAAGTGTGTATCATTTTGACCGTCATGGATTGACCACAATAATGCATTTTTAATAAAGAGAGTACATTTAGTTAAATTAGTTTCATGTTGAATGTTCAACTTTTTTAGGAAACTTTTAGATAAAAATCGACTTCATTACCAAAAAAACAATGTCAAATAATTTCGTTCTAAGCCAAAGGTTATATGACATCAGGACCGTTTCCTTTCAATTTGTTGTTTCTCAATTTATTTTCTTGCAACCAAGTGCTGCAGGGTGAAACCTCCTTTGCAAAATATATAAGTCAATGTGTTTTAGATTATTTTTCCGAATTGCGAGTAACTAAAAGTTAAAAACGTAAAGCCTATGCTTTCAATGTTATCATGAAGAAAGATTTGGCTGTAAAAACAAGGCTTTTACTTCATTGCTTGTAAATCCAAAGTGATAGAACTTTTAAAAGACTTTAGGTTTTGTGAAGCAAGAACTTTTTTTGGCAGCTGTACCTCAGTTATCATAATAAAAAGAGTCCTCCTTTAAACCAAAAGGCAGGATAATGACAGTGTTTTTCCTCAAAGTCTCACAATCGGATGACACATATATTTCTCCTTGAAACATTCGTAATGCTCGATTGTTTAGAAATAAATAGAGGATATCTTTTGTTTTGAGTGTGATATCACTTATCTCTCATCGAGTGACGGGGTAGAGCCAGTATTTTCACGAGTGTCGCAACCACGAGTGAAAATATAGGCTTTACCCCGTCAAGAGATGAGAGATAAGTGATATCACACTCAATAAAAAATATATTCTGTTTATTTTATGCCTCTGTGGTCGAAAATGTGGTAATTTATGTCCGAAAGGGCGATGACGTCGCGTTGATTGTAAAAGTGACGTCAAACCATTGTACACATGACGTCATCCTCTCTGTGATATTTTCACTGACTTGAAAAAGTGATATCACACTCAGTGGCGAGAACACATTTCTAGAACTGAGAAAACTCAGTCTCTCACCGCTTTGCATATAATAAATATCATTAGAGGAACCTAATGTCAAATAAAATCTTTCCAAGCCAAATGTTATACGACATCAGAATTTTTTACTTCCAAATATGTGTTGCTCAAATCATTTTCCTGCAACCAAATGGGGCAAAGTGAAACATTCTTTGACTCATATATATCTAGATAAGATCTATATTTTTAAAAATTGTCAGGTAATTATTTTGCATTTCCAATGCAATTTCAATATTTCATTATAAACATGGCTGAACACCTGGCTGAAAAACAAGGTTTATGCTTCATCCGCTTGCAAATCCAAATGGAGTTTTGTTTTGCTAGGATAAGGACTTTTAATGACAGCTATCGTAATAAAATAGTTTTTAAAGATAAAGGGAATGGTGTTTATTACAAATGGTGTCTATCACCCAAATCTAAAAATCTTGCGTTTATATATCTTTGCGTTGTACAGTAACTAAATTTGCTGTTTCACGGATACATGGATCAATTTTACTTGTTGACGACAAATGTATAGATTGAATCTAAAACACGAAATTGTCTTTTGTTTCATAGGCCTAGGATTATCTTGGTTATGTGCCTGCTAAAATTACTATTGACATTGTAATGCAATACAAGAGATGTGACAAGAAATCAATGATAATGAATGGTTTGTTTAATATCTAACAGACATTTATTTACAAGCACATAGGTGGAGTTCTGATGGAATCGCAAACTCTGTTTAAACAAAACAAAACTTCCTCAAATCATGTCCCATGAGTGCATTCATCAAATACTCTGTTCCTAGTCTATGATGATTCGCTGTCTTTCTAATTGAAATAAAATTCTAAAATCACTGGGCCTGTCAATTAAGTAGAATCTGTTAGAAACAAGTTGACACATTCCAATTTTCGATGTCAGATTCCTAATAACCAATAGACTGTTAAGGTTGTAGTATTACTTTCTCACTTTACTTCTGATTGTTGTCTGTATATCTGTAATTGCTATCATACCTTTTTTTATTCAGTAATGTGGGTCGTGTGGCCTATGTTACAATGAAGTTAACAATATTAATAAATTGGTCACGTGATTCTTAATCGGAATAATTTACAAAGGTATACAGAGGTTAACTTGATAACATTTTCATTTTGACAATTTAAATTACCTTTTAGAGAAAGACAACCTGCATATACATCTTGTATTTGTTTCAAAAAATGCGCTCGTAACATCTGGTACAGATACAAACATACATGATATTCATCTTCTATAGTGCCCTTGTTGCAATATTGACAAACACTTTTTGTGACATCTTGTTGATTTTTACGTAAAAATTGTACATTAAATTTATGCAAACTTATTCTAAATTTCTGAGAGATCTATCCTGCAAAGAAACAATATATTTTTAATGCTTAACAAAGATTTAACATTGGCGTAGTGTAATAAATAATGTGAGGCAGACAACTTTGCAAACCAATTCTGTGAATCAATATCGTTTAGTCTTTCCTGAAATTGATAAATAAATATATTTACATCGCCAACATTTTGCCAGACCCAAAACATTTGAAGTTAAACATTTTCTAACATCAGACACCAAACTTTGTTTACCTTGCTCATCTAGTCTTTTAGGGAAATAATAACATTGTTTGGGATATCTGTAATCTTCCATACATAATAATTTAAACCAATATCTTATAGCTTATAGCTTTCAGAACAAACATACAATGGGTCCAGTTTCGCCTGAAATAGCTATGTTTGAGGCATATTTACCTACACCTAATGTAGAAATTCAAAAAATCCCTTCCACCCCTGCAGCAAAACAAAAATGAAAGCAACATTCATTTGAAAAAGCTATGAATACATTTACTTATACATTTCCATTTAGATAGACTTGATCAACTGGGACCAAACAAAGGCAATGATCTACTCCTGACACTTACCGTTAAGTTTGTTGATCAATATCTAAATTTCCAAAGAATTTATTTGTTCAGTAACTTTATTTACATCTGTAAATCTGAATTTGATAACGATTTCAACTGGAACAGGTGGACAGACTTGAAGTGGGCAGAAATGTGTTACAAAAGTTTCAATCTTGAAACGAGCCAAGGTATAAAGAACTCCTTCAAATTTTAACATGGTTGAACCAAAAATTGGAACTTTAAGATTTATAAGTTTCTGCAGACAGATTGTAACAAATGGAGTGAAAATTGCTTAGAGCTGGCACTGTATCAGTGGTTTGTTTTAACTATACCAAGTTCAGTGAGTGCAGAAAAAAAGTTTTCTACTTATACTTGCTGTTAGTTGAAATTTATCAACACTCGCAAGGGTCTATGTTATACCAGCCCAAATTACGATAACAATTTGTCAATGAAGATCTTCAATAAGTAAACTGTATTGAATAAATGACATACAAAACTAATCAACATGCTGCAAGCCTCAATTCAGTGTACAATATCTCAAAATGCATTGGCACATCTTGCAGACAGGTATTCGTCATGACAATCTGGAATGAGTATAAAATATTACTGCAAGAGGCTTCTGATAAAAAGGTTACAGAATAGGTATCAGTCTTCAAACAGAAGAGGATGTCAGTACTGTCTTAATTGTGTTTTGCAGGAAAGAAAATTACAAATGGATTCAGGGCGAGTAGACAATTACTTTAGACTTCAAAGAGTTTTTTACTGTAGAACCAATTCCGAGACAGACATTGCACTTTGTGGACTCAAAATGACAGACAAACTGATAAGAGTATTGTGCGAAAAAGGTTTTACTTTATAGTTGTTGTTTTTTGTCCCACAGTTCAGGGAATTAAGCACTCATCAATCTGATAAATAAATGTACGTGAATGCATTGATTGTAATTAATGAAAATATAACAAGCTTCTAGAAATATCTATCTTCAAATATCTATATCAAACGATTGAATTATTCCGTTTACTTAAAAACAAAGTGTTACTTCAACAAGTTAAATTCAATATTCAAGCCGTTAATGTATTGATGAAGCCATTTATTTTAAATCCCTTTGAACAAACACTGTAAAAAACTGGAAAAGGAGAGACTCGTGAAAGTCATTTTATAAACAAGTGCGTGAGATGTACTATGACATGTCTGCATTACTTATTCTCCTTTCACGTTGGTAGTCATATTTGACGTCATATTAATAAGTTTTAAGACAAAACATGATTCGCAAACATAAATTAGTAAAATGAAACTTTACCCTTTGGATATATCATAAGGCCTTAAGCACCATGAGCTGTTTGAGGGGCATCCCTTCAGCCCCGTGGTTGAAAATCTTTACTTTTTAATAATCTCTGCGGGTTATGTATGTTCATGGATTACAAAAGATGACCACCATCGCAAAATAAGGATTTGGCAGAGCAGTTAGCAAGTTCTTAACAGTTGTTCTACACTGGCACGTTGATAAATATAACTTGGTGATACAACAAAATTCTTCCCTGTATCCCGGAGTATATACAAACCTACATATCGAATGACCATCAGTTACACCTGCTGATATCGTATGTTATCATTGTTATAACTTAAATCAGTGGATGGAATACGAATAATTGAAACAATGATTTTGACAGAATGTATTTTCTACAAAATATGATTGACACTTAAGATCACCCAGTTTAGATTCCATGTTTGAAATAGCCTTGATATAATAGAACTGATCGGTTGCGGCTAGGAAATTGATTTTATATTGTGATATTGTAACTTTGCCTCCCATGTGAACCAAGCCAAAATTGGTTTTCTGATTTCTAATTCCCTCATCCACTGATCTACTGAGAAACTGAGACGAACATCATATTGTTCCTTTGCACAAGGGAGGTTTTGCATATCTTTACAATAACAATTATTGCACGTTTAGTCTTATCAATTCTCTTTTTTTAAAGAAATGTGACAAAAGTTTTCTTTCCCTTATGAACAATAATAAAACAAAGAAATGATTTCAAATGAAGTTATCAGTCTATCTTTCAGAATTTTAGATCTTTGTAGGTTGTTAAAATCGAACATGAGATTTTGTAAAATTTAATCATCATTGTTGTTGCATATATTCCGTGAAATGTGAGATTTTTGTTTATAAAATAATGCCATTATTTAGATGTGTTTGTTGTGTTTCTGTTTGCATTTTTTTGGTGGTGTCAATTCAGTACTTTCAAGGTCATATTCATATTGGTTATGTTATTAAGTGTTGAGTTTCAGTTCAGTTTCAGAAATATACCATTCTTATAAAACGTGTAAATAACCTAAAACAAACTGACACATGTTCGCAATTATATTTTTAAAGGGTTTATCATATTGACTGTAAATGGATTGAAAATAAAAATAATGCATGCTACATACAAACATTTTTATAAGCGACATTGATTTTTACTTTATACATTCGTACTGCTCTACAATCAGATAAATATCAATTCTATACAAAAATCTAATATCAAATAATTTTGTTCCTAACTTTTTCCTTTAAATTTGTTCCTCAATTTATTTTCTTGCAGCAGAGTGCTGTAGGGTGAAACATTTTTTGACAATATATGAGTCAATAAGTTCTAGATTTTTTCAATTGCAAGTCAATATAACCATGACCTAACACCTGGCGTTAAAAACTGGGTGTTTATTTTCATCGCTTGCAATTCCAATGTGATGCGACTCTAAAAAAAAAGTCTTGTAAAGCAAGGACTTTTGATGACAGCTGTAAGCCAGTTCTCATAAAAAAGAGTTTTGCATTAATCTTAAATCAGGATAATAAATGGTGTTTATTATCAAATTCTAAATTGGATGTCACATATATTTTTCTCCATGAAACCTTCATACTGCTCCGTTTTTTCAGAAAAATATCAGATAGAAATGCATTTCATTACTGAAATCTGACGTCAAATAATATCCTTCCTCACCAAACGTTATATAACTTTGAAACGTTTGCTTTGACATTTTAGTTTCTCAACTCATTTTCTTGCAACCGAGTGCAGCAAAGTAAAACCTTTTTTTTACTTGTCTATGAATTAATAAGTTCTAAATTTTTTTTCACTTGCAAGTTTAGGGAACTACTTAGCCTTCAATATAATCATAGCTGAACACCTGGCTTCAAACAAAGATGTATATTATATCCGCTTGCAAATCCAAAGTGAACTTTGGGAAGACAACAAGTTATGTTCTACAGTAAACAGATTAAAATGTCAACTTTAAATAAACAAAAAAACTTTTTTTTACAAAAAAATTTTTGGAAAGATGTTTTCCATTTTTTTAATCAAACTTTTTCCTAATTTTCATTTATTTTCATTATCAAACGTTTGATGTCTTAAGGGAATTCTAAAGTAGCAATTAAGAAAGAATTCTGCTCAAACTTATTCTAAAATAATTAGAAATCAGTTTAAAACGCAATTGTTATTGAAGCTTATTAAAGCACACTGACTGTATTATCAGACAAGAGTCTATACAATATATCAATTGCTTTTTACATGACAAAAATCATGTCGTCAATAATAGCTGAATGTTAATTCACCTTCAAAAACTTCTGTTGTCTCTTTGAACAATTACACATACTCTTTTTTTTCATCATGGAGAAGAATACTTTCTTACTAAATATTTCTTATGAAGAAACTAAATAATCTGTTATCCATAGGATCAATTGCTTGCCAAGGAGTAAACTGAAGTTGAAAATACTATCAATTGTAAAAAGTTCAAATAGAAGGGCTATGTATACAGAAATATCATACATTTCCATTTAGATAGAACTGATCAACTGGGACCAAAAAAAGGCAGCAATCTACAACTGACATCAAGCGTTAAGTTTGTTGATTAATATTTTTATTTTTCAGCAATTGATTTGTTTCAGCTATCTTATTTACATCTTCAAATCTGAATCCGTGATTGCAACTGGAACAAGTGGACATACAGAAGTGTCTATGCATTTGGAAAATATGTCAGGGTAAAAAGCAATCCTCCAAATTAAACATGGTTGAACAAAAGCTGAAAATAACATTTAAGCTGCTGCAACCAGATTGTAAAGGGTTAATTTCAGATTATCTCACAAGTGAATGCATCAAAACATTCCTTAGTCATGGGTGAATTTTTTTTTTCAATATTTACAGTGTCTACATGTATACAGCCCCAAATATATTTGTCGATCACAGCGAAAACTCGTCCATGAAGATCTACTATAAGTTGTATATCTATATGGTACGCGTTAAGCTCGACACTATAACAACGTAATTCCGTATAATATCTGGAATTGCTTTTGGCAAAGCTTGCAGACAAAGCTTTGGCATGATGGTCTTGACTGAGTATAGGAGATTAATGCTAGAGGTTTCTTATGAAAAGGTTACACACTAAGCAATAATCTTCAGGCAGATGGGGATGCTATTGCTCTCTGTGTACTGGAAGAAAGAGTTATTGCAAATGGATGCAAGGAGACTATACAATTACTTTTAGATTTCACAACTTTCTTTGACAGCAGACATTGAAGTTTCCAACAAAAAAGCAGACATATTGAGTGCGAAAAGTCTTCATATTTAGTTAATCATAAGCGCACACCTTGGGAAACAAGCAATCATATGTCTATTCCTTGGAATTAGTTACGTCATTTATCATATATAATGACAATTAAATTGCCTTCTTTGAATTTCCATTTTCAAATATCTCTAATAAACAATTATAATATTTCGTTTAACTTATAAACAAAGTGTTACTTTCAAATTTAGAACAAATTGAATTTCAATGTTTTATCAGAAATCTTTTGGTGATATGTCTTTTCGAATCCATATACTTAACGATAATACAAGTGCAACAAACTGCTAAGCTTGAAAAGGAGAGACTCATAGGCCCTTTTATAACCAATGGTTTGGTTTGTGGAATATTTTCAATACTTATTGTCCTCTCACATTAGTAGTCAAAATTGACTCAGTATAAATTACAAAACATTATTCGAACACATCACTTAGTAAAATGAAAGTTTACCCTTTCAAATGTTGGGGGTCTTGAGAGCTACATGTATGAGCTGTTTGAGTGTCATTTCTTTAGCAAGTTCTTAACAGTTGTTCTTCACTGTCACACTGTTGATAAATATAATTCGGTGATATGAAAAAACCAGTATTCCGTGATCAATACAAACCTACAAATTGAATGACAATCGATGACAACTGCTGATATATTATGTTACCATTGTTATATGAAATCAGTGGAAATGAATTACGTTGTGTGAACAATAATTTGATGGAATTTATTTTCTAAGAAATGTGATTGACATTGGAGATCTGCCAGTTTAGATTTCATGTTTGAAATTGCTTTGATATCATAGACCTGATTGGTTGTAAAATAACGTGTCTTTGAAATGATTTCATGCTGTGGTATTATAACTGTGACTCCCATGTGAACCAAGCTGAAATTGGTTTTCTGATTTCTAATTCCCTCACCCACTGATCAACTGAGAAACTGAGACGAACATCATATTGTTCCTATTTGCACAAGGGAGGTTTTGCATATCTTTACAATTCCACTTATTGCACGTTTAGTCTAATAATATTAATTTCTTTCCTTAAAAGAAATGAGACTGAGAGTTTTCTTTTTTCTTATAAAAGATAATAAAATAGGAAAGAATAGAAGTGAACGCGAAAGTTTTCAAATTTCAAACATTAAGTTATCATTGTTGTTGCATATTTTCCGTTAAATGTAAGAATTGTGTTTATAAAATTGTTGTTGCATATATTCCGTTAAATGTAAGAATTTTGTTTATAAAACTATCGCCATTATTGAGAAATCAGATCTTTATTGTTGTATGTTTTTTATCATTTGGTTGCGGTGACAAATTAATACCCTTTTCTACCATTTGCCCTTGTTCTTGCTAGGCATCAACTCTGCAAAACATTTTAGAAGTTGATCAAGTTTACTCGGAAAAATATTCACCACTAGTCCTAAATGTAAATGCAAATGTCTAGAAGATGTCCTGTCGTCAATCAGGTTTACACCTTTTGTGTGTTTTGGTTTTTTGTCTAAATTTCGAATGGCCATAATTTTGAAAATGAGATTACCAAGGCAGTGTACCATGACTCATGCAATTATAATGAAGCATTAAGTTATGTCCGAATACAATTATCATATGGCTAGTTCCTGCAATGAAATGAAACAGTGATATAAAACAAAGTTGTGCGGTTTACACAATGTTGTATTGTTTCCTCAACGATAACGACCGATGAATAATGGCCTGACAGCGAGAACAAACAACCGTATGCATGATAAATGAGGAACACCGAGAGAGATTGGTTTTATAACGTTTTAATTGAGACAGATTCGACATGAAGCTACCGATGAAATAGTACATTTGTCCAATGAAAAGGCATCAATGATGCTATTGTGCTCTGCAACTGTATTTCTGAAGTATGGTAATAAATCATTTTCATGATAGTTAATGATTAATTAGAAATGACTTTAACAACACTTTTTCGTATTGATTTTGTCCTTTGGTCCGGTCTGTGTTGGCGTGTTGCCTTATGCCTTACATGTCTGTGCGTTCTCTGTCTGCTGATCTTTATTTAAATGTTAGAGAAACAGAGAAAGAATATCTATAAATGCATTTTTAATCACAGACTAATTATTCAAGTTTTTTTTTTTGGCACACGTTTTTATTGTGTTTAATCTTTTTCTCTGTTAATATTCTTAATCTTTATATATAAATAGATCTTGAGAGACAACAGGTATTTCATAATCACAACTGACATATTCTTACAGTTTTAAACGAACATGACTAAAAAATCGATTTACCACAATCTTTGAAAATGACCACATTTAAAATAAGAAGAAAAGCATATATCACTTTCTATTCTTGTTAGGCTGGTGTGTCGTACATAATGGAGAAATGAGGATAAATGATAAGAATGCAGAACGTAACATTGTTGCATGATATTTTTTCTTATATTATTCATTCTAGAACTACAATGATATAAAATAATGAGTTTGTAGATTCATTCCAAAACACTAATGAATATTATATGTTTTATGCAACAAACTTCCTGGAGGTCGTATATTAAACTCTGTTTTGAAACATCTACACTGTAACTTATTCAATTATTATTCATCAATCTAAACTTTAGAATATTCTCCAATAATCGAGTGTCAACATTTCGACACATTCAGTTACTGAAGCCTTATCATGATACTCAGAAAACAGATTACCTCAATCTCGGTATCTTTAATCAAACAAGCATGATCAAACGTAAACAAATAGTTACCCAAGTGGGATAGTGAATTTGGCTATCAACATTCTTTATTTGAAACTGATTCAGTCATATAACACATTTGAACTGTTGTCACGTTCTGGCAGCTCGTGTCTATGACCCTAATTTATTTGATAGTTACAGTTTTGTTTATAGGTTTTCGGTATGAAAATAAAATCATACAATTAAAGATAGGAGCTGGGGTGAAAGCAGGATTCTTTATGAAGCATGTCTTATGGACGAAGACTTTCAATGGTTGCGGCTGTTATTGTGTCTGAGTAGAAGCCATATATTAACGTAACAATCTTAACTTTGACAGACAAAACGCAATTCACCGTACAGATGGCTACATTCAATTTAAAACAGGAAAATTTTCACACCTAATAAAGTTTTATGTTGACTCAATGCCTGATTAATGAAAATTTCTTGGTGAATAAATCAAAATTGTTCTTACCAGAATATTATTATTTGTGAAGCTCTCTCTCTTTAAATTAATCCCGAAATGTAAAAATATTTTGGCACTGTATATCAAGTGTCCACTATACAGCAATATTTGATTGATTAAGATATAGAATGCTGAAAATTGATACAAAGCATTGTAAAATTTTAAGCAAAATGTATCATACCCTGAATTGTTTTGATATTTTAAAGATCTTTCATAATTCAACAATCCAAAAATCCCAACAAAAACACAAAACACCAGCACTTGTCTATCACTGATACTGTAGAGTTTGCTAGGTTATTCTGTTACTGTATCTAAAACAATTCGACAATTTTTAACCAACAATGCTGATAATTGTCACATTTAACACAGATATACATTACGAAGCTTTTTTTATATTCTTTAAGCTTTAAGCGGATATATCTGACATCTCAAAGTGCCCATATTTTTTGTAAGAATTATCAATTCATTTAAGAATGTCATGATTATGACCTGAACCTCTAGGGATTTATGTTTCAAAAACCAAAAATTAAAATACCTAAACGCAACACTTTGTGAATGATTGCCAAATACAGTTATTTAGATACAAAATCATGACAAGTGCATTGTGAAATCTAGTTAGCACGGTGCACGTACATCACTTGCAAGTGCTTAGTATAAAACCAGAGCTGTCCCACACTTGAAACACTTGCAGTCAACCGCGGAAACTGAATGTCTAAATGTCGAGGTTAGATCCTGAAGTCGGATACAGAGCCATCGGAAGTCTAGAGGCTGGAGATTCCCAGTCAGCGGTTGCCCGACGCCTGAATGTCCACCAGACCATGAATCCTCGCCTGTGGCATCGTTTCCAGACATTCAACTGAACTCAAGAATTCGACCTAGAAGTGGCCATCGAAGGGCGACAACTCCCACACAAACCCGCTCCATCCAGATTATCCATCTAAGGCACAGATACACCAGCGCCGCCTGCACAGCAAACATCGTCCCTGATCTTCGACGGCAATCAACACAAACCGTCAGAACGTGTACCGCAACTTGCACTACGTCCCATGAGACCATACGTAGGACATCGATAGCGTCCATGTGCTGTCGCTGACGTTGACGCTTGAGATTTAGTGAGTGGCATACTCTTTTATAATCGTACAGATATGACCATGATGTTTGCTATTATCACCTCTTGTCAACAAATACTTTTTGTATAAATTTTCTTTTAAGCGTTTCACTTGTTGGCAATTATTTGGCCCTAACAAAAATTACAAAAGGTGTTCACACAGAAATTGCCGCAAGCACTTTTTGCTTAACACATGATTATTCAATCTTTATCTAGTGATAAAAGGCTTATAATAAGATTTTCTTCATAACATTTCAAGAAAGGAATATTATCATCTACATCAATCATGACTTTATTCGCACTCAATTTATCATAAGCACCTTTAAACTCACTCATAAATCTGGATGATTGTTCCCTCTGAGGGAAATAAAATTAGGAGTCATTACATAGATTTGATAACTCTGACACCAGCCAGACAGATAATAAATATTAGAGGGAATCGAACTTTTATTGTAAGATTTACTAGTTGCAAAGTTTACCTTAACGTTGACCCAAGTAAAAATATAATTTTAATGATATGAATTAATCATTTTTCAAATATTCATTTGGAAAGGTAAAGCTTCTTATTCGCCATTATTTTATGAAGCCAGTTTTGTTATTCATAAGTACCTTCTCCGCGGTAGACATCTTAATGACTTTTCCCTCTGAGGGAAATACAATTAGTAGTCATTAGAAAGGTTTGATAATTTCGACACCAGCCAGACATATAATGTATCTTAGAGGGAATTTCAGTTTAAGTGGACAACATAAAACTACCATTTATCTTAACATAGTAAAAGGAAAATACAATAATTTTTTAAGCAAGAAATTGACAGTTAAGGTTTTTCATTCCAATTATGCTTTTGAGTTTTTAAACTTTCTTGTTGCAAGTGATATGTTATATTAAAATGTTATATTAACTCAAGACCAATAATAAAATGGAAACGACAAAATGCAATGTAATAAATAATGTTCAGAACATTCAGTTGACACGAGAAATAATACTAAATACTTCTTATCTTAGCAGAAAGATCTTGTTGATTTGTGGACGTCTTTAAACGTAAACTAATCACATGTGTTTCCTTCAGCAATATTCATTTGTTATGTTCTTAGTGTCTTTGTTTTCTTTGTAATTGTTACCTTTAAATGACGATTCTAAGGAAAAAATTGTGATCAATGGAATATAAATGTCCTTTTTGTTTTGCCTCTTACTTTTAATTGAGCTTGGTGTCAAACAATGAAACATGGCTTTGAAGTTATATGATGCAGACCATGAAAAGGCTGAACAATTTAGATTTATTAACAAAGTAAATGTACATTTTGTTTCATCACTCATACCGCCAACATCTTAACCTAATTAAATCTGTTGTGTTAAATATACATTTTCTCTCGACATAATTTTTTAGCTTGTTCCATGGATAATAAGAAAGACGTGGGTTTTGTTACCACATTCATGACGTTCATTTTATGACTACCTCTCAGACGCATTAGCAACAGCAACCGTAAAAGTAATTGTACAATAGATATACTTAAGTAAAGAATCATGCTTTCATTCCTTAAAGCACTTATCTGTGCTAATAAATCTATTTTGAATGTTTCGTCTTCATATGAAAATCGATCAACACAAATGAAATATCTGTCATTAAATAAACGCGAGTTGTAAGAACTTGTCTTGTCTCAAATTTGTAATGTAACATTTAGATTTTCAGATGAGTTCCATTACTGATAGTGACTTTCTCTGTTATATCAGTATTATGTGCTCTTTACTAAAAATAATGGCATTAAGGTTTGGACTAACACTTACAAATCAGACCTCGTGAGGTTTGAGTTTAATAACTAGTTTAATAATTATATTTAGTGAACGTTGTTTATTTTTGTGTGTTATATTCAATGTCATGTTGAAATACAAATATAGATACAAGATGCTTGGAGAATTGCTTAAAGAAGCATATAACACGATATTCTATAAAACTTCTTTGTCTTGTATGTGCATCTGCAAAATCATATCATAATGTCAGTTAACAGTGGAAGAAATGAATACAATACTTTTCAAGGGATAATTTACAGTAAAGTTGGAATGCGTAATAACTTGTAATGCACTGCTACGTTTGTTCATGACAAGAAAACTCCAGAAAACCTTGCTGTTCTTGGACAATTGTTCATGTATAGGGCAAACTTCTTATCAATATAATTCCAACAATTGTTTTGTCAAATATTATCTGACGAAAATCATTTTAAGCAAATATTGTTATTAACAATAATGTTTTGGACATGTTTATAATCAAAATTTGCAAGTACGATTGAAATTACATGAAAATAAAATGGTTTTAGTTATGTATAGCAACTCGCCCGATGTTCGGACAGTTTTGACCTAACTTCGGACAGTACCACTCTATTTGCTCGTGTACACTCAGGTTTAATATATTCATCAAAATGGTTCCTATTATCACCAAACATGCATTAAGTCATCTAATAATATAACAGCATTTCGCGAATATGAATCAATATTTCTATCACACACGGCATTCTTTCCGATGGTAAAATTTTGTAAACTACCTATACGTCGCTTGAATTTGCTGAGGTTACAATGGCTTTTGCAAGCTGTGACGTAAAAATAATGTACTATCGAAACCAATTGTTTTCAAAGTAAAATGTTTTTTCATTTATCTTGCTTGAATGTTTCTTTTTGTTCCCTTAGAATTTGTTCGACAAATTTTAAATATTAGAGATACCTTTAAAGACAATTTAGAAGTGTCCGAACAATGATCAGAAACTGTCCAAAGCAAGGTCATTTTGATATATTTCGAAAATCTCGATATTCACTTTAAAATTGCATATATTAAAAGGGGTTTGATTGTGTACTAGTATTCATGAAAATAATTAGCCCTTGGCTTTGAGTGAAGATTAACACAAAAACAAATATTTTGGCAATTTTTTTCATGAATCGGTAAATTGTTTTAAAAATTGTGTTGATTAATATGTCCGATAATAAAATGTTATTTGAAAGAAAAAGGTAGCAAAACAGATTGAAAAGAAACATTTTGAATCAAATGGCTTGCCGAAATTACACACATAATTGCGTCAGCTCCTAATCAAAAGTCAAAGTCAAAGTTCGAGCGACCTCGGGTGGTGTCCAAACCTCGGTCAGCTTGCCTAATCTTTAATTAGATCTTTAAAGTTAAAATAGAATAGAGTATTAACCGCGTCAAACGTGTGTCACTTGATCATATCAAGATCAACTTGTGATCTACAATAAAAGAGTTATATTTTGACAACTACCTCTCTGTAATGTATATATAAAAGAGTTATATTTTGACAACTACCTCTCTGTAATTTATATATAAGTTGTAGTTGGGAATTGAATTCAATTAACTTTAACGCAAACTAAATCTCATACTAAAACACAACACGAACAAATCCAAGGCATTGAAAGTAGTTTTTATTAAATAATTCATAAACATCAGCCCACAATACCAACAATAGTTTCCTCATTAATTATAGTATCATGTTTCAGCAATACCACAGACTTGACAGAGGGTTTTCAAATGCAACTCTTTTATTGGAAAGCTACACATCTGTCACAATCAAAACGTGATCACAACCAAACTCTCCCAGCTATCCTTATTCATTATTCATGAATATATCTCTTCTCTATGTCAAGAGAATATTCACTCATTGTTGTGTGGTAAGGTACAGATGAGATTTCATCCAATTGCATTAATCAAACTCGATAGTATATTCAGAGGCACCAATTAATTGAGTTTGAGAGATGGATGTATACATGTCATTAAGATAGATAACAAATGTAATATATATTATAGTATGAATGAGAATGTTATTTATTCATAATGAACTCGAAAAAATGGGTCTGTTAATGATTTACAGTATTCATCGGAAATGGAGATAACTTACATGTATTGCATTTACCATAACTTTTTTAACAATTTTTAATTTGTAGCTTCATCTATATCAAGTCCAAAGAAGTTGTTGAACATAATTCTACTGGTGGAAGGTGTGATTTACTTTTTCTTACTATATCTTTTTCTGGGTTACTAGAGTCAGAAGCCGTCTTCTCAATTTTACAAGTCTGCTATATATGTTTGACAAAAGAGTAATATATGTACATAGAAAAAAAATGATTTTGTAAAACTACAATACACTACGAAACAAAAGAAGTAACACATTTTACATGTATTGTAAAACTGAAAATAATTGACGAAATCTTACATGCTCATATAAATGTGAATATATTGAATGTTGTAAGGTTCTACATAATTGCCTTGCATAAGAATCAAATTACCTTTCTAATAATTATAGCGTCTTAATTATCAAAATTAAAATGGAGTGACTCATCTTCTAAGTTAGTTTTTTTTTAATTCAGATATTCCATGACAGCAACCATCCATATGAAACCTACCCGCCAACTATTTTGCTATGCTTAGTTAACTCTATTCTCACATTCCAACAATTATTCTTACCACCTTCACCGACAATAGATTGTAACTCTCAATATAAGTAAATGAAATGTCTGAACTAAAACAAAAACAGAACAGCTTAAAAAGACTTTTTGCTGTTCCATTACCTGACAGAAGAGTAATACATGTTTATAAAAAGACAAAATGTGCAGTACACATTATACATGTATAACTGGAAATCGTCAATAATTGTACGAAGTCTTACACTGCTAGTTAATAAATGTAAATGCCTTCAATGTCATGAGGTTTGACATGATTTTTTACATAAATATCATAAAAACCTTTCTACCAAACAAGACCACATGAATAAAACTATGGAGGGTCAACACATGATTCATCTTTAAAGTTTGTATTTATCAAGTTTGAGAGATTCCATGATAGCAACCATCCATTTGAAGCCTACCTGTCAATTATTGTTCTTATTTAGTTAACGCCATTCTCACATTCAAACGATAATTGCTATCCCTTCACTGATAATAGAATTTTACTCAATATAAGTACAGACAGAAAACAGCTTAAAATGACCATATTTCTGTTCCATTACCTATTATCGTAAAGTGAAGGTTACAGAGTTTGTTTTCCATAAAAGCAAGTATAATTGTTTTCACAGCCAAAAGGGTAAACAAAAAAGTACTTTACGAGGACTGTACTTATGTGCTAAAAAAGTGCTAAACACCATAACGTTAAAAGGAAAACCCTGCAATAGGAAGGTGAAGTAAAATATTGTTCAAATGTTTAGATTTTAATATTTCTGACAAACATTTGTCTGTAGCTTGAAACTATTCTTATGTTAAAAATACTTAATGGTCGACGTAAATTCAGTTATAGACAACTGTATTGCGTCCACAACACATTTAAATGAATTGATGATTATTTATTTCAGATCAATTACTGACAAAATGTTGGCATTGATTTCAAAACATGAACAAGCAAATGCAATGAAGCCTGACAAAAGGACAGATGTTTCATTATGACGTTGACTTGCAAGGTGTTGGTCTTGCCAATGTGACTTCTCTAAGTCTTTCAACGACTTTTATTCAAGTTATATCATGTGAAAATCCATCAAATGATGAATGGCGTTTGGCAAAGAGGACCAAATGACTTTTATTCCTTTTTGTACGTTGGTGATTTATATAGTTTATACGTATCTACAAGTGGCGGTCAATCCTTGGGTATTTTGTAACACATTAACCAAATTGTAATCATACGTCACGACTATAACTGAAAAAATGAAAAGAAAATAGTACAGAAATGCAGTTCTGTACTACATGTATTTATTTAGAAGTGGTCAACAATTATCACTTGCAAAAAAAAAAGATATGTCCGAGATGGATTCATTATTGTTATTCATTGCTCAAATCGAAATGTGAAAGTGTTCATAAGTCTTTACAATGCTTACCTTTACGAATTCAGTTATTTTGATATAGCAGGAGTTCATTTAATTTTACTTCAAATATACAAATACCAAATTAGTAAAATTCCGTGTGAGGAAAAATATAGAGTCATCCTCCTGGTTTAGTAAATGAAAAACATTTTCCTAAGCTTGCTTTAAATGTTACTGTGACATCGACTTTTCTGAGGCTATTTGATGTTTATTTTTTTTATTCCCGATGAACTCATAAAAAATGATGTTCTAGTCCTGTGAACGCACATTAGAATTATTTCAATTCTCCATCACACATAAAAACAAATGTCATTCAATAAAATATCTAGTTTAATAAAATATCAGTTGCCAAAATCTTTATTTTGTATTTGAAAAATATCATTTTCAAAATTCTCAAAATAAATCTGAACGAACGAAGTAATATGCATTAAAACTTGCTTTATCATTTGCACATTGTGCTCAATATTGGGTATTTTGACAAAACAAAGACAACTTAAAATTCACATAAGAGATAATGGTGTGACAATTGGACAATACTTATAATCCAAATATATAGCAACTGTTTATATATGGTTACAAAGATACATCAGCAAATGGCGGCCAGCATGACACTACGAAAAGCGAGGTAAATTACTCCTTTTCTTGCGCGAAGGGATTTTATTTAAGAGTGTGTTTCTCAGCATCGCCTAGTGAAACTTGTAGGCTCATGGACAATTCTTAATAAACATAGAGTTTTCATCTAAGATTGGAATATCTTGTCATTACTCTTTGAAGGATACAAAAATTATTCATATCACTTCGCCTCTCCATTTTATATATGGCCTCTCCATTTTATATATGGCGCAAATTTATAGGAAATATTATCAGTCTGTTTATATGAGTAATGATGTTGCTTTGATATCCGTAGAAATAACCTGTTGTAACAAAATAGCATGTTCTGTTCCAAGAGCTATCATAACAAGCAAACTATTGAAACTAAATGAATGAAATTCAGACGAAAACATTGTCTTTTTAGTTCAATTGTCAATAATTTTTCACATAAGTTTCATAATCTTATGAGTAGGGACAATTTATCCACTAACGATTGATAGTTCTTTAAATATGTAAACGTCCCCTGTGTAATGCACAATATGAGTTCGTCTCAGATTTCTCAGTAGATGGCTGATTCACGTTATGAGGAACCAGGAAGTCAATTTCCTTTTGGTTAGACCAACACATTATATTTAATTTTTGCGGTTTCAATGGAAACATGACTAAAACAGTGACTCTATGACCAATTCCATAGTCCGGAGCATTTCTCCTTAACTATTCATGCTAGCTTCACTAAACTTCATACACTTTTCAACCATGATCCCTAGATGTGCCTTTTGAAGGTTAAACCAACAAATTATTTTACTATTTGAATTTGTTTTAACAAAGTGGGAAGCGGGGGTATGTGAGCTTTGCTCACTTTTTTACTTGTTACCTCAATTCTAATTGAACTTTGGATCTTCTAAATTTCCAAAATAGTTTTGGCTCAAAACTCTTTTGCCTACAGTATCTTCAAAACTATTATTCTGCCGATAAAGGCTCCAATGGATACCCAGGTTGTATTTTGCAGTGATACAGATTCCTGCCATGTAATGGAAAGTGCTTTCATTCAGAAACATTTCAAATGTTTGGCTCCATGTGAATTTATTGGATCAAATTGGCTCAAACTGGTTCGACTTCTTCTTAATTTCTATCTCGTGCTTAACAATCAATATCAGTGTCACATTCTTATTCTGTTATATTAAAATATTTTGTGTTCTAAAATCGTTCAATTTGAAAAAAAAAACTGTGTTTGATACGTTTTGTAGAAGATTTAAAAAGCTAGTGTCTCTAAAATTTAAAAATAGATATTGATAGCCTTTGTTTTGATTTGGTTAAAAGGTGGTTATTTGATATCGAAGATGAATTGGTAGTTAAGTTCATAGTAAGTTTCCGAAATGAAAAATTATAACAAGAGCCATATACCATATTTTTCGTTTTCGTGTAAGCAATTCACTCATTAGTTCGTACTTAAAAACTTATCACGAACATCCACTCTCCCTTAGAAATATTTTATTCAGAGACATCAACTTTATCAACACTCTTCCAAAAGAACCTTTAGATAGTTAGATAAGGTCTTGAAATTATAAACAGATTCAGCTGAATTAATTAAATTCTTACTATATAGTTTCTATTATCCGATCTGACATCTCACAGAAAAACATGAATCTCATCTAGTCTCTAGTTAAATGAAGGCACATGATATATATATGACTATCGTAAAGCTTTGATTTGATTTTCTTCAATCAGTTCAAAATAATTAAAATAATGTTTTGACATAAAAAAAAATATTTGAGAAGAATTTTACAGTGTTTTACTGAAAAGGGAGAACAGTGACCTAACTATTTTTCCTTAAAATTCTCAAAGAGCATGCATATTAAAGTTAATGTAATAACCTTAACAATAGATAGGTTTATATAGATACCTATATGGAAACATTTTCGTCCGAATGTTGATAACGATGTATCTTGGCAAAAAAGCTATTTTTTATTCTCGTTCCAAAATACCTTACTTTTAAATACTTTCAAATAAAACATCTAGTATATCTGCGTTAAGTTGAATATTGTTCAGGCCTAAGTTGATCTTATATTGTGAAATAATGTTCTCTATAAATACGTCATTGTTCAATTTTTCTATCCTTTCACCATAGTTAAACTTCTTTGTAGACTATTTCATCTTCAGATGTTGCGACATGAGATGTCAACAGAACGAAGCAATTGTGTATAAATAAAACTATAATCACCTTATCCCTGAATCTCGATCAACAGACGGCAAAGTGTATGAAGTCAAAAAATGAAACATAATTACATTTATAGCTTCCTGGCCTCTTCCTACAAAGAGGATTTACAATTGTACTTCAAGTTTTGTGTATGCCCAAACAAATAAGTTAAGTGGTGAATGACGCAAGTATTACATTTATTAACGTCAAATGTTTACAACATGTCTAGATAGCAAAGTTGCTGAATAGGCTGATATTTTATATTTATAAGAAGCGTGAGCGAAATATGAGAAAACATTAAGATATATATCTTCATACATCTTCAAATGTGTCAACTAAATATCTGTTTTTGATATATAAGCTGAAGTTGCTTGTTGAAATCTACTTACAGAAAAATAGTTTTCTCAGACACATAAGGCGCACACGCACTCTTGAACAAAACCAAGCCATTAAAAGGGTTTTCTTAAAGTCATTCCATCAATCATCAGCTCTTATTGCTTCAGAAAAGCCTAAGCAGAGGACATGACCATAAATGATCAAGTTTTGTAAATCACATGCTTCATTCAAATACAATTATGTTATTGGTAGCTTCACGTCGAATCTGTCACAGGGGTGATAACCTCAAAACCTATTTCCATCTTCTTCTCCTGAACTAAAATGCGTAGAAAGTTTGAATCTTGTGTTCAGACTTCTTGATCAGTGAGGATTTTAATTTAAGCTTTGGTAACCCAGTGGCCCCTATCAAAACTTGTCGAGAGGCTCCTTTATTTCTAATTGGGATTCTAACCTAATCGTACATTGGTGACCCTATGGCCCCTGTGAACCACATTGGTTACAACCCACAGCAAATTTAGATATAAAGCCTGATAAGCAGCTACAGAGCCAAATACTCTTTAAGATGTTTCCATCAAAACAAAAGGTATAATACAATAACCAGGGCAAGTAAATAAGGATAATGGACAATAGTGTACAATGAATGCATTAATACCAATGACCTGCTATGGGTTGTTTTCAACTTCAGGAGGTTGGATACAAAATATCATTGTATTAAGAAAAAAGCTATTGATAACACATGATAACACTGACCAAATTTGGTCTCATGTGTTATAGCTAAAATGTCTTGAATCAAAATATGTCATAAAAATACCATGTCATCGCAGTATTTCTTTAAGAAAGCCCTCGGGTTAAGGAACCACATGATGAACATAAAATGATTTTAAAAACTGAAATTAATTGAAAAGGAAAAATCTTTAGGTATTCCTCAACTAAACATGGACATCAATAATATACATGTATTCATAAAGATGCGAAAACCCTCCCTAGTGCAAAGCAACAATATCATGTCCGAATCAAATTTCTCGTTAGATCAGATGTTCATGGAATTGGAAAACAGAAAACCAATTTCCTGTTAGTTCACAAGGGAGGTACATTTACAATATCACAGTATGAAATCAATTCCATACAGGAGTTGTTTTACAACCAATAAAAGCAATTTCAAACTTATGAAATCTGAATTGGCAGACGTCGATGTCAATTTTCATTATTCCATATCATCATTGTTAACTTTGAACATATTTCGTTCATTTCTATAAGTATTTCTTAGTTACAGATATGATAAGGTTTAACTGATGGTCATTCGATTTTAGGCTTGTTGGTAAAATGAGAAAATGAGGAAAACTGAGGGATTCATATAACTGAATCGAACAGTGTGTGCACAACACCTGTCAGGAACTTGCCAAATTGTTTGGTCAAATTCATTTATCCACAAGTGTGGTCATTCTTTGCTATCTATGGCAATATCATTAACCAGCACTTTATAAAGAGTAAGGATGTTTAACTACGGTATTTGTACATCCCCTTAAATATACCTTTTACTGCTCACTGCTCAATATTGTTAAACATTCCTTGGCAAGAGAGCTTATATTTCTCGCCTATATCATATTCAGCTACTGAAAAAAAATGGCATTGTAGTCAAGTGTGGCTTGTGGGAGTAAGAAGATTATGGTTTCTCCTTTTTTTTCAATTGATAGTCACTTCGTGAGAAAAAGTAAACAATTTATCGCTGAAATAAAGCTATGATGATAATGGATATTAAAAGCCGGTTCTGTCTTTTTCTTTGTGTTCAATGAAAACATCCAATAATATCAAGCTGTATAATGTTTTATGGTCTTTTTTTGTCAAATGTAGTTTTATCATCAGGAAACATCTAAATATACTGTCACTATGATGACATCAAAAATTCATTACACACCTGAGAAACTAGATAGTTTCTGTGCAATACCAATAATGGTAACTATTTGTAAAAAAAAAACTAATTAATGAATTTACACAAATTAATTGCATTAATCTGAAAATATTATTTTACAACGCTCTTGTAGCAATGTTTTAATCGATAATGTTTGAAATAATAGTTTAACCATAATACACTTTGAGATAAAAAATGTTTTATTACCATAGGTCGTTGCATATTGTTATTATTATTATTAACATTTTGACCTACCACCTGCAATGTCTTTATTTGACTGACCTAAATAGAGCCACTGAAACAAATAAACTGACGTCCAAAAGAAACTTTACTACATTTTGTAATCATTCTGATTAAAGAATGAAGAACGATAGAACTTTAAAACAAAGTGCCTTTTATCGATCAACCATTTCAGTCAAGAACCAGCTAATTAAAATTGAAGGGGAAAACCCCGATTTAACCATTAATCAATTTAAAGTGGTCAGGGGTCAAAATTTTGATTGTTCAGGCATTCATTGAAATGCTTTTTTCGCAATAATTTCGTTAAGGTTATGGCAACTTTTGCGCCAGGTATGAGCAGGCCGAGTGTTATCCCTTCAAAATCTGCCATGTGTAACGAAAACGGCCAAAATTTGAATTACGTCACCTGTCTTCAGTTTCAATCTTAACATTAAATCTGAATCCATGTTTTTCTATCAATGGGAATTTATTGATAAAGTCCTACATGTCAGATTGACACATTGATAGTCGTACAACTGGTAATCAGCCTTGAGAGCTGAACAGTCGCAGTTAAATCGTAATATTGCAGGCCAATTCTGACGTTATGACTTTATGAATGACATTGCCTTGTGTGGTTGATTAGTGGCCAATGGCTATCAATTGAGCAGTCAATGAGCTTTGATTACAACTGTTCAAGTTCATATAGTGCACGAGAACATAATGACATGTCGACCTTTGATGTATGCTATCCTTGACGTCACTAAGAGACAACGTTATCGGTGGTCTAACGTTTTAGATATTGGCCCTAGGCAGTCAAAAACAACCCTTTTTCCATGTTTCAGGGTTGTCAGCAATCCTCACAACCTCTCTGTAAAGCCTGATCAAGTTACCATAACAAATGAAGGAACACTATCGATTCTTGTAACAAGGGTATTTTTTTTAACAGTTTTGTTGATTTTCAATGGCGATTGGTGATATTTTTGCTGTGCCGTTACCGGTTTTAAGGTGTTTTTTTCACAAACAGGAGGACAAACATTCATTATGAACATTTATTAAACCTTTTCGTCACGTGACTAAACTCTGGTGGAAAGGTCAGCTGATTATGACATTTTTTGCCATTTTTGCAAAATGCATAAACATTGCTCAATTTAAAGTTTTAAACATAAACGTTTGGGTTTCAACTATGTTGATGAGAACTTAACTGAAAATATTGAAATAACATTGTTTTCAAAATTTCGGTTTAAAAAGTGTAAAGTTTCCTTTGGACGTCAGTTTAGTTGTTTTTTTGTATTAAAAAAGTTTGGATTGTGTAGAATTAAAGATTGACTCCAGAATCAGGGAAGACTTCTATTACGATTACGAACTTTTTTCATATACATAACCCTGCCGATATGTTCCTTTAAAAAGGTATCAACTACCAAGGTTTTTTATTGCAACCGCATCTTAATTAACACAAATTTGATACCTAACATCAGAATATTATCAGAATATCAGCAAATTATTTCTCCTCACTACTATAATTCATGCCTGGAAGTATCAAATCAAAGCTTATAATAGATCTAGTATTGAGGAAATTACAAACATTATGTCTGACATTTATCCAATAATAATCTTTGGCAGATAAACCTCTCTTATTTCATAACTTGTCAACTCAAATGACACGCAGGTCTCATTCAATTCCTTTGAGTATTTCAAGTTAATGTAATTTCGTTTATACAAGAGTAAATCCCTCAGGATAATAATGAAATATTGAACAGTTGTCAAATTGCATGAATCTGTTATGGACTATTACGTTTAATCGATGGATACGCTGTAAATGATATGACAATTTAATAAAGGATGATACTTGATGCCAGATTGATCATTGGTACATGACTGAATGTGTCTATCCTAAAATTTTGTTATTCCAAGCGTAATCAAAATCAGTCTCAGTAAGTTGTCACATACGAATAGGCAATATAAAGTTGTGACTCGTGTTCATCGACAAATCATATATCATGTTTCTCCTACTGTTCGAGAACAACAAGTTTAATATTAATGTCATGTTCAAATTATTTTACGAAATGATTATAGATTAAAGAAGCAAATTAGTTGATCACATAAGTTCATTGACAAGAAATTGGTTCATGATCTCCTTTACCACATCCTGTGGACTTGAGGTATAGCTATGTGAGTAACACGCTGTACAAGGTACGAGTGATGGATTAAAGTTTTATTATCCTGTTTAATTATGGTGTGTAATTTTAAACAGCATACTTATTCAGGGTTTTGTATTTTTTTCACATATAATGAAATACTCATATTACATATTACATATTTAATTGGAGCAGGTTTTGCATACAGCAGGTCACGGTAAAGTGAAATATTCTGCTGCTGGCGGTAACCTGTAACAATTCTTATCCTTTGATATCAAGCATTAAGAAGTGGAAGGAGATGCGACATCAGGTACGAGGAAACTGCACAACATGCATTGCAAAGATGATTATCAAGGTATAACTTGACTGCTACATAGCAACATCGAAGTCAGTTGTTGGAATAGCATGGTTCCCTTATGTTACAGAACCAGTATGTTGAACTGTGTTGATGTCACTCTACGTCTGGCAAGGACATGCACAGTGAATCTGGACGCATTAGAAATATATAACAATCCTTTATACTACGTCGAGGATCCAATTGATTATGGGATTTCTCAAACATCGTATGACAAGAGGACGTTGTGTGTAAAGGTAACCAATGTGTTGTTTCTTCTGATTAGCTATCATACTAGTGTCTGCTTGAAGACTAGCTCTAATCTGCCAAGCTAATCTAATACGCTGATTTCCCAAGACACTCCAGGTATTTTTGTAGATATTTGACCTGTACATAAATGTTTGAACTTGGTAGGGCAAAACGTGGTCATTAATTTACACATTGTGTGGGACGATATCAAGAATAGATGTCTGAGCAAAACTGGTCTTTGTTGACCAATTCTGCCATACAAATTGTCGGTATATGTCAAGTTACATCTTTTGATTCAACTCTAGTGAGTTGGAAAACCTTCTGAAAGTTTGTCCTGTAAAGTTCCGTTAGTCTTGGGTTAAATTATATATATATAATTGTAATCTGTCTGTGGTCATTTTGGATTTCACTATAGTCCGTAGATTGATATTGTGAATCTGACTAACAATTTGTTATTGTCTGTAACTCGATGTCATGTTGAGGATGGACACCAGTCTACAAATGTCTCCCTATAGACCTCTCCACGGCGAACTTCATGGGCGCAGCCATTTTGTGGCAGCCATTAAGCGGCTGCAAAGTTAACTGGTCAGTGTTATTTGCAACGCTGCGGGATTTGCGCATTGACATTGCATACACGTAAAGACGGTACCCAGTCACCACTTAAGCGGCATACGCTAACGTCACCTTCCTTACCAACTAATAGTTCCTTTAAGTATCTCCTTATGTCACATCGGCATCAAACACTTCAGTTAAGATTTTTTAAAGCTTGGCAATGTATGTAAATGACCAGGTAAATACGATTTAATGTTAAAGTCGGCGATATTAAAGTGCAGAAATTTAGGGTCTATGAATGACGTTAGATATCGAATTTATTAACTCAGTCGACTATTTCTTTATTTCAACTGCTATTTTATCCTGTCTGATTGTTCTTTGTTTGTTTTTTGTTCAATTATCTAGATTAACGCATATTATTTTTCAAGGAAACATGATTATATCACAATATTCTATCAATATTTACTGTAGGCCTATAGCTTTGTAAAGGATTGATTGGCCAATTTACTAGGCGATGAAAGCCTTTCAGCAAATTAGGATTTCGATTCTAATAAATTTACCTTAACGTAATACATTTTCCATGATATTTTTTCCAGTAAAATATGTGTAAAACTTTAATATTTTAAGGAAGTAAGTGTTTAATTTTAAATAAAAATCATTTAAAATTCCAACATTCCAATCATTCCTATCCACCGATAAACTTTCTAATTAGCAACCAACAAGGGCAACCTACAAACACAATTTAAAACCTTTAAGGCAACGGCGCAAGCAATCTAAATAATTTTAGATCAACATGTTTTTATGTTAAGTTAAAATATTAGACAATATGGAACCGTCGATGTAACTTTATTTAGATTTCATCGCAAGGAAATTCTATGATGAGCAACTTCTTTGACAATGGCGACGTTGCGGCAAAGGTTCTTTTCCGTTTTTAAAGCATGAAAACATTTTAATTTTCGAAACATTGCTATTATGAAATAAAAGAAGTTGTTCATACGTAGAATTTCCTAGTTTTCCTTATACTACCAACTAAAGTGACCCTCAAACAGTTAATTTCATAGTGATCATTAAATATATTATGTCAACTAGTTTATTGATTTTTGGATTATGGATAAATTTCAAAAAATCCCCTAAGAAATAGCTTCCTTAAATATTCTGATTTACAATATTTCAGTAAGGACTAAAACTTCTGTTGCAAATACCAGAAGATAAAATATCATCCTTCATCTGTAAGTAGCAAATTATAGGCATATTTTAAAACACGAACTCGTCTCCAGTGAATCTCCAGCATTCTGTCGTCATAGCATTGTTGCGACATGAATTGGGTGACATCATTACACTGTCAACTGTGTTTTCAATTATAAGTATTAACTAATAATGCTTTTTGATTTTTGATTATCCGAATTTGTGACTGATTTATTCATTGAAGATTTAAATTACACGCGAGAGCAAGTTTTGTGTTTGTGTTCTTTTAACATATTGATAGGTATTTGCACTATTTATCACTGGATGTAATGATTTGATTTATACAGTACCATGTCGGGGTTATATGTCTTGCAGTGGTTGAATTTCGACCCGATATCGTGGTATCATCGAAGATAGAAAAAAATATTCCATTACATTTTTCTAAATACGATTTATAATCGCGTGACATTCCGATTACACATTATACATTCGTTTCAATTTGTTTTAATCATCCTTCAAAATTAAATGAGTCTTGACATGATGAGTCCATTGATCGACAAAAAATACTGAAAATACAACATTTACGATATCAGTCATCATAACTTCAATAGGTATAAAAGTAATTACTAAAGTAATTTAATATGATTTAAGCAGTATATATAGGCCAAACAATTCCTCTTATTTCTTGTTTTGAGTATGTGTGTTTTTCTTAAATATTAACATATAATTTGTAATGACAAAGGTTAGGATAGTGAAATCATGCTTTCTATTTTAATCTTAGGAAGATTTCATAGATCAATGAGAAATAAAACCAGAAAATTGTTTACCTTAGGCATATAAGTTGAGTTTTTAAAAATAATTATTTACCTTTTTAACAAAAAAGGCACTATGGCGCACACATTTTTACTCTCTTATCGAACTTGTGAACAAGGGTAAGTGTTACGTGTTAAAACATAAAGCTTAGACCTAACTTTAGCCTATTTTCTGTATAATTTTAAGATTATAGGCCTATTCTATTAAATTTTGACTAAAACTCACATCGGTAAAAAAACCGCTTCATAATTGGTAAAATTCACTATGTGATACCTAAGCTAGACATAAATCAGATAATATGATAGGAACTCTTTGGCGATGATAGACCTATATATAGATGCAGTAGGGAGAAAATAACAGTGACAGTGACTCTCTGACGGGTTTTTAGCTGTGCATGGGGATTCTTTTCACATAATATATGAATTCAAAGAAAGGTACTTAATGACACAAACCGTTCATGACAGTTTACGATCATTTTAATTTGTTAGAAGTCATATCATTAATAAAAACGTCAATTGTAAGCAAGTAGAACGTCTACGTAAGATTGCAGCCGCTTAATGGCGGACGATGCTAGCGCCACCCAAAGGGAGGTAACTGAGAGCGGCATGACGCACTGCTCTGTGGAGAGGTCTATACAACGGGATTAATGAATTGATGGTAAGACTTGGGATGTAGTCCCAAAGCGGGAAACAATGTATTACTTCTAGTGTTCATTATATTATATGAAATAGGTTCAGTTATTTATATATTATATATTGTTCAGTTTTGGGAACTTAATCACTGGTTGTTGAAATTTCAACCCTATTTTAAAATATTGACAAAAAGGTTACATTCAAAAGATTTAGAAATAGATGAGATTCCTTAAGGCCACTAGTTTAACGACTCTTTTGTATTTTCAAAGGGATCATCACAGTATCATTAATCAGAATTTCCTTTAATGTACCTTTTTATTGAACAATGCATCATTAACTTTTTGTGACTTAGCCTTATATCCTTATGTTGAGTATTTAAAGTCCTTATCTGTCAATATTCCTGCTTTGATTCTCAATATAATTTATCATTATTATTATTCGTGTTATAACAACCTTCTTACTCGATGTCAAATCTTAAGAGTGCAACAAACATTTAAGCCGTCTTACTGGTCTCCTCCATTACTCTATGAATGCCTGGGAGAGAAAAAAAGTCTCGGCATGAGGTCGTAAAGCTTCAGCCATAAAGAAGACGTTTGCACGGTAGGGTAGGCTTCATAGTGTCAACCATTATTAGATAGGTTAAGTAATGTCAATAAAACGTAACAGTGTTCAATAACACCTTATATACATATTCATTATTGAGAGGAACTGATCTATTTATTTATTTTCATTCATACATATACATGAAACGTGATGACTGCCTTTGTAAGAAGTCAAACGAACAAACTGAGGACGTACAGCGGGTGGCCATATTATTACGTACAAGTGACGTCATTGCCATTGACTTACATGTTAATAAGCTGTTGCGAGAATAATTATCGTAAATTTAGTTGAAATCTATTTGCTGTAATTTTTTACAGGCAGCTTGGAAATCATCCCAGCTACATACGCATAATTTCGATTTACGTTTTTGATAATTATTAAGAAAACTGCATCTAATTTTAAAGCACTATGCAACACACCCGCTACGTTTAACATGGCCGTCAATGGGAATTTTGAATCGCAAGTTGTACATGCGATGTTTCAACAAGTGTCATTCGATATCTAATTAATGGATAGGGCAAATGTAATTATGTATAGATAGCTGAGTTGATTTCCATGATGTCTGCAAAATATGACAGCAATCGGATCATTTCCTGATTTATAATAACTATTTTCAAAACTGTTAATTAACATGCAAGTCTATGGGAATGACGTCGCTTGTACGTAATAATTTGGCCACCCGCTGTAGCTAAGTTGATAGTGTGTCTGCTCATCACCTGTAAAACAAGGGTTTGATGCCAGGTCGCTAAAAGACATTAAAAGATGTAAGCTGTTGCTGCCTTCTTCAATCAGCACTATCAGGACACAACAATGCATGAACTGGCGTTGCACTGTACCAGGTGTCACTTATTACTTACATTTACATGTTCCATAAAAAGTTTGTATATTATTATTTTGAATACCAAACATACCAACGGCAACCAAAAGGGCCCAAAAGGACATTTCACATGACATGCTGACGGTTTTCGTCATACAGTTAACAATGGTTATGATAGATATTCAACAAAACATATTCACATTTTATAGTTGACACAGGCTAATGTTAGAGATGGTGAAATATATAATTATTTGTGATAAGGTTTGGTACTGGCTGATTATAGAGACATTTGTATTTGACATTGCCATCTTGACATGCGTAGATCAACTTATTGACAATCATAAGGTTTAATAGATACATTACTTAATTACATTAATTAAATAATCTAGACGTATTAAGGGAAATTGATGAAACGATGCAGACTGTTGAAATAGTTTTATCTGTCTGTGATCATAAGTTCATATAATCTCTCAATGGCAAAATACGATCCTCTATAAAATGTACTTAAAGCATTGATGGATATCAACGATGAAAACAGGGAAACTTCATGTCTTCAACAGGCACCTAAACTAAGATATTTCAAATTTCAAAGCAATATCAGTTGTATATCAAAATATATCTTTTTAAAATCTTTTAACTTGTTGAGCAAGGAAAGCGTAAACTTTTTGGGGTTTTTTTTCTAGTGTCCTAAAGACAATTTCATGAATCACAATATGAAGTTTTTTATTCACTTAGAAAATCAATTTCTTTTCTTCAGCCCTAAGTGCATGTTGTAAATCAGTTCTTGTTGGTAAATGGTGGTATTGATATTGATTGTTTGTCACAACTCAAGTATGAAATTGATATCTCTTGATTTGCATTGATACAAGCAACAGATCTATCAGTTACATTTAGCAGCGATAATTTAGATTTGGAAAAATATTAAGTTTATGTTATTCAGATTTAATCTTCATTTGTATAACTGTATGTACAAGCATCATTTACTCTGAAAAACTATAATCTAGGTGCAACCAGAGAAGTTTTCAAAAATCTTCACACTGAAAGTCTCATTTCAGTTTTGTCAATTTTTATTGATAGGAAGAAGAAACGTGATATCCTAGCTGTGTAGAAATACACTGCTAGTACCTGCTTCTGATACAATCAAAAAGTATAATAAAAGGAAAGTAAAGGACAATGTTGATATTATATGTATTGACACAGTTTAGCATAATTTACAATAATGAATCAACAAATATTGTGTCTCTTCAAAATCTCTAAACTACCTTCGATGTTGTTCATCGGCATCATTTCAATACAAGAAAAATGTTTTACATATAGGTTTTACTTGTATGTTACAAATTACAAAAAAATATTTGTGATTGAGAGATCAATTAAAGTCTGTAAGTAACCAATTGGCCACATCATTGATATATACATACATACGTTATCTGCTTTCTGGTGGGAGGGAATGACAACCTTTGTAGACTGGTAGACATCCATTCAATACAGATTAGACATTGATGTGGCTACTTTCACAAGATTTGTTGATCTGACATAGAGTACCAGACTGTATCAACTTGTCTCGTGTCAGCCACAGCATTTCTCTTTGAATCAACAAGCTTTCCAATGCTCGAGTTTATATACAGTGTCACTGTAAGAGGTAGATTCTAAGAGACAACCATTATCCTATGGTAATAGACACATAGGCATAGAGTACCAGACTGTATTAACTTGTCTCATGTCAGACACAGCATTTCTCTTTGAATCAACAAGGTTTCCCATGTTCGAGTTAACTATTCAAATATACAGTGTCACTACAAGAGGTAGACTCTAATAGAGACAACCATTATCCTTTTTCTTACCTTACAGTAAAATACTCGGTTTTGATTGGCTGATCATCGAATCGTTTTATCTTATGTACCCCTCGAGTCTCACTTCTCACGGTGTACAAATTCAATGTACCCCGCTGCCATAGCAACAGCTCCTCTCCGAGAAGAGGTGTCGCATAACGTTAAGATGACGTTACCAAATGACGCACGCAATGTGCAGAGTTCACATAAGTTCGATTAGCTGTTTTCGTGATTAATAACTATAAATTTGTTTTCTCGTCATTCTATGTTTTATTTCGAAACAAATCCCGCATTACATTACTTACACATGCTATAGAATTAAAAGCAAAAGGTTTTTAAGCATGTTTAGCCGAGTAGATTTACGTAACACGATTCATAACATTTCAATCGGGTTGGCTGACGCCATTTTGTTTACATTAAGGGTCAAGGCCGTCAATACGGTGATGGGTCATCCGTTAACGACAGTCAAACTAACATTGATGTATTTTTTCTGTCATGACGGTAAGATAAATACGTTGTATGCTTCTCCCTCGGGTAATACGGTCTGATGTACCATCTTTGCAGAAATGTCAGCCCTCACCTTGCGGCTTGGGCAACATTTCTACAAAGATGGTACATCAGACCGTATTACCCTCGTGAGAAGCAAACAACTTATAGTAGTAACAGACACTCAGGGAATGTCCTATTTTAAGAAGGTCAACCTTGCATGAGTTTACTATGTCAGTAGTCTTCTTGTAGGTTCTTGTAGGGAAATGCATTGGTTGTAGACACTCACAGGAATGTTACTTTAATTACCAAGTCTCAAAACTATATAAATAGTTAGATCTTCTTTTGATAGCTAGTAGATTTATGCAAGGAGTCATTCTGCCATTCGCCTTTTCCAGTAACCTTCATTTAAATTGGTTTCCTTTGTAGGCAAGTATTGAATTGATCAAACGTTCTTCTCTCTTTAATTCCCGACTAAAAGGTTTTTTCAAAACTGTTTGAACTTTCGCTTGTAATGTTAACTTTTGAAACTCCATTACATTGATGTCATTGGAGGTGGTGTGTTTTATGTATAGCTGGATGAGGGTTATAACGATTGCCCATTGCTGAGGTTTTCTTTGATTTTATCTCTTTGTGGTGATTGTTTAGCAATGAATGTTTGCAACATACAATGATTTCAATCGAATGAACTACGGAGCAAATAGCTTTGTTTTTTTATAAGATACGAGTATGTTAATATACTTTATTTTATGTTCAAAAATATATAAGCAATCTTCACCAAGGTGCATAACATGATACTTTATTAACGGGGATGGCCTCCCTGAAAGTAGTTTACATAAGATGTATTCATTATTACCCCATGAATTCCAAAGTATTATTCTTCATCTAGTGATAAAAGGGTTTATTTATGATATTTTCGTCACGAAATTGCACAAAAAGAAAACTATCGTCTACATCAATCAGGTAGACTTTATTCGCACCAGAACCTTTAAACAAACTTAATTTCTCTGGATGAGGGAAATACAATAAGGAATCATTTCAACACCAACTAGACTTATAATCACTCTTAGAGAGAATTTTAGTTGAAGTAGTAGTCATATGAAAATCACCCTTTACCTTAACATTAACTCAACTCAACAACAAAAAGGATATGAAGTTAAAAAAAATTCATTTTTCATTTTCTATTTGCCAGTATTTACAAACAGAAGCACTTTAACTACAGTTGAGATATCTTACAGACTGTTCCCTCTTAGGAGAATACAATCACGAGTCATTAGAAAGATTTGATACTTTCGATAACAGACAGACAGACATTGTCTCTTTGATGAAATTAAGTTTTTGTAATTGTCAAAGTGTCTTGGAGCTCAAGGTTAACCTTAATATAGACAAAAGATAAAAGATATTTACATTATGTGGATGATATTTCCCCTTGAGTCTTTGGAAAGATTTGATAATTTCGACATTTACCAGACATAGATTTCTCTTAAATGGAATTAAAAGCAGTTAAAGTAATATCTATGAAAATCAAAAACGGACGCAGAATCAACTAAGTAATTACCACAACAATATGAAATAAAATGTTATTTAGTTGAAAGTTCACTACCATCTGTCACAATCAAAACGTGATCAAAACCATACTCTGCCAACCATTCCTATTTAATAAACAAGGATTTGTCTGTCAAGAGAAGATTCACTCGTTGTTGTTGGTTAGATACTCAAACTGCATAGTATATTCATAGGCACCAATTTGAGAGATGTATCTAACTCGCATTAAGATAGAGAACAAATGTAGTATTGCTATAATATAGTATGATCCAAAATATAATAATGTTATTTTTTATTATGAATCCGAAAACAATGGTTCTATTAAGGAATTAAAGGATCAATCAGAAATGGTGATGATTTAAATGTTATGCATACGGCAAGATCTTTTTTAAAAATTTTAATTTGTAACTTCATTTACATAAACTCAGAATGAGCTGATGAACATAATTGTACTGGTGGAAAGTGTAAATGACTTTTTCTTTACTTTCAGGATTTGAGGACAGTCAGATGACGCCCTTACAACCTCAAGTTCGCTTTATATGTTTGACAAAAGAGTAATATATGTACATGAAAAGATCAAATTTACAGAACGACAACACACAACAAAACAAAGGAATAACACATTTTACATATTGTTCAACTGAAAATTGTAAATAAGTGTACAAAATCTTAAATTGCTAGTGTATAATGTGAATTCCTTGAATGTTTTAAGATTCTACGTTATTTATTTGCGTAAATATCATAAAAACCTTTCTAATAAATTAGAGCATCTTAATGAATAAGACTATGATTGAGTGTCAACATATGAATCATCTTCAAAGTTTGTATTTTTCAAGTTTGAGAGATTCCATTAAAGCAATCATGCACCTTAAGATAACCAGTCAATTATTTCGTTTCGTTTACATGTAGTTTACGTGAATTCTCACATTCAAACAATTATTGTTATCCCCTGCACTGGCAATGAATCTTAACTCAATATGAGTTCATTAAATGTCTGAACTTCAGCTTCAAAACATCATTTTGCTGTTCCAATACTGTATAGTGTAACCGAGATGGTGACAGTATGTCTTACCTATAAAATCAAGTCTACTTGTTTCAACAGACAAAATGATAATAAAAAAGTACTTTAAGAGAACCAAACTAATGATCTAAATATCGTGTTAAGTGCTAAACACCATAACGTTAGAAGGAAAACTCTCAAACAGGAAGGTGAATGAAAATATTGTTGAAACGTTCAATTTTTATCATTTCTGAGAAACATTTTTCCTTTAGCTTAAAACTATTCTTATGTAAAAGATACTTTATTGTCAACATAACTTCAGTAACACACAACTGTTTTTCTTCCACAAGACAAGTAAATGAATCGATGATTATTTATTTTAGACCAATTACTGACATCGTGGTGGCATTGATTTCACAACAGGACATGAACAAGCAAATGCAATGTACACTGACAAAACGATAGTAGTGTTTCATTATGACGTTAACTTGCAAGTTGTTGTTCTTGTCAATTTGTTTTCATGGAGCCTCTCATTGACTTTAGTCAGTTTCATCTCCCATGTGAAAGTCAATATAATGGTGAATAGAGTTTGATAAAGAGGACCAATGACTTTTATTCTTTTTTGTATGTTGGTGATATATAGTTTTTTACATTACTACATGTGAAGGTCAATCCTTGTGTATATAGGCAACTCTCCCCAAACCCAATCAAATACATTTCATCTAGCACACAAAGAGCCCAGTACTGAATTCATCCTCTATCTAAAGACTGTTGCTGATTGTGTGATCTTGAACCTCCAGCATTATTCGTCTGTAAATGTGACATAATAATGTACATGTATCTCTGCATGAAATGCCAGAAGCATTTCATTTGGATTTTAATTTGCCTTGAAGTTTTTTTTATTATAAGCCATATCCCACTTCACTTCGAGTAATTTGATTTGTTTTACGTCGACAACACAAGGAAAATACAGACCTGAGATAATGCAAAGTGTCTTTTTATTGTACCTAAAATTGACTATTAGTTTTAAAAAAATATTGGATTCATTGAAATGAACTTAGTTAATAAACTCAAACAGCTAAGCGTGCTGTTCGGTTTACCTGAGATATTTAGCTAACTGTTTGCAGCAAACTGGAATTTGCCAGCTTCTGTGTTTGGCAAAGTCATGTACATATTACATTTCTTATATATTATCCTTGCACATCACTAAAGGTCACGCTAAGGGTAACCCCAGCATCAGCATACTATATACTTAGAATAATGCAATTACAGTCAGAAATCTTTTTTACCTAGAACAACGTACCAAAAGGCTCCAAATGATCACAGAAGCTCATATACAACTGGATCCTGTTACTGTGGCTATGCACTTTATTTTTTCACTTCCATTTTTTTATTTTACGTGTCCTACATTCGAGGACACTTTTACTCTTGAGTTCTCGGATATGAAAGAACAAAAATCTAAGAAATTGTAAAGGAAAAAGTAATGATGTTACATTACCTAAGGCTAAAAGAAATATACTTTTCGATAAAATGAATTTTTCTGGTGTGTTTTTTTTTAAATAGTGACAAAATATGACACTAAAGGAGACCGCAACTACACTTGTTGAAAATCGTTATTATTTCTTTTTAGTGTTTTTTTCTGAAATGATGGTTAACTCTAAACACTTTTAAAGTTATTAAAATATTATTTTAGATTTGTCTATTTGCGAATAGACAAAGACAAGTAGTAATTGTAAAAATATGTCATTAGCCTTTTTGTCTTAGTATATGCATTTAGTTGTTGAGCTAAATTACTATGTCCAAATAATTAACAATTTGACCATGTTCTATGTGTAAGTGATACATAATATACATGTATACATGGAAGGTCAATTCGATAAAACTGTTTGAATTAAAATAGAATTAAAATCAGAATTTAGTTTTCAACAAAGGTAATAAAACTATTTTTTATTCAAATTTTCCTTGATTTTGACATAAAGTAGAATGAGTGACAAATCAAACATGACTATGTTGATACTGAGAGAGAGGGAGAGATTTTATTCAGCATTGAAGTCTGCATGGCCCGGAGTACAAACATAGTGTACAATTAAACAAATATCACTATGCGATCTTAATTTCATACATCCATATATTTTTTTCAAATAAGTGGCATAACTTTTAGGTATATATTCATTTTTGCAAGACAAAATTTCAACAAACCATTGCTGTGTTGGAAACTGACAAAATGACAAAATGAGATACTGTTACTTGTTATTGGATTTATGCCAGTAACCTGCAGATTGTCAATTTAAACCAATTCCATAATTTCAGTTAGAAATTTTGGGGAAAGGAAAGTTTTCAAGCAAGATTGAAATAACATTACAAAACATTTCAAATTAGAATGAATTTCAACATTTGTAGGCAAAAACAACCTAACATTAATCTTGGAATAGAATGAAGGGAATCTCTTGCATATAAATCCCTTATAAATGTGACATTAGGCCGATGTAAAGCTATTAGCCAAAGTTTATGTGGGTTTAAATGTAAAATAATTGCACAGTGTCAAATGATTTGAATGGATTTGATGAATATTTTATTTTCAACTCGATTTTATTCCACTGTATTTTATCATTGTAATTCCTATACCATTTCGCATAATCACTGAAGTTACTTTTGTTTTGAAGTTTAATACGAGCTATAACCTTTTCAATTTGAAGAAACTTTGTTTCAGACGATTTGAAGAAGATATTAATAGTCTATGTTTTAATTTTATTAATGTTGCGTTATTTCATTTTGAAGATAAATCAATAATTAAGTTTACAGTAAGTTTTAAGGAATGAAGATAACACAAGAGCCATATACGTTTCGCTTCTTGTGTGAGCAATTCACTCATTAGTTCGTACAGTACTGAATAATGTTTTTCTAACAACCTAATCTAACAATATGACTCTCCATAAGATTATTTGATTGAGAGACATTAACTTTAACACTCTTTCATTGAATTATTACTACAAAGTATCCGATCAGTCGGTCATTATCCGAACTGACACCTCCAAGAAAGACATGAATATTATCAAGTCTCTAGTTAGGTACTGACATGGTTTGAATATGACTATTGTAAGCTTTGATTTGAATATGCTTACTATTTCAAAACAACGAGCCCAATGTTTTGACATAAAAAAGTCAAGAAGAATTTTTGACAGGGTTTAAGGGAAAAGGGAGACAAATGGCCTCATTTTCCTTACAATTCTCAAAGAGTTTGCATATTCAAGTAAATGTTATAAACTTAACAATATAGATAGTTTTTTTATAGATATCTGGAAAGGATAAACTTTGGTCTTATTTTCTCGTCGTCAGATGTCATGTTATCAAATATATTATGTTAAATCTGACATAAAGGTGTTGTAGTTAAACAAAATCCTCAATAATCACCGAACTTATAAATATAGATTTAAAAAAATCAAAATAATAAATTAATACTTCTTATCATCCCACTGCAAGGCTTGTCTGAACTTGCTTCGGATGTTTCTGTCCTCTTGAATGTGCACTTCAAATTAAAAGCAAGTAAAATTTAACATTCCATGCAAAGACATTAGTAAATAAATGCCAATACTTATAAGGACATATTGCCACAGCTATACTCATATTTTGTATTACATCTAGATTAACATTATTCCATGTGAAGTTGTTATTGCGACATTCCACTGTGAAAGAAAAAAAAGTTGTTTTTGGATATATTAATTTTGTATTCTGTAAGCTAATATTTTGAACTAAAATCCTAATTTGAATAAAATTAATCATACAAAAGGATAACGTATCACTAACATGATTTAGGTTTATCTAGATTTTGAATAATCTGAAAACAAACGATTCTTTGAAATACTTGCTTATCAGACCTTTTAGTATGATGGAAAATTGTATAAAACGAACACATTGAATTTGTTCAGGTTTCTGATGCTATCATGCTTGGGGTTTTTTTTCTATTTTGTGAATCAAATAAATTTTTTCAAAGTGTATAATGATATTTTGTATCAATTACTGACCATTTCATGTTGATTATAGCGAATACTTGGACAGTTGAGGACATAGCAATATACCAAGTTTGTGCATAAGTGATCTCTCCTAAATCACATTACATTTCAAAACCACATGTTGTTACCAATGTATCTTGACCTTTGTTTATATCAATCATGACCAAAAATATTCCCTTTGAAAAATACTTTACTTTGAAATAATTTCAACTAAATTCTTTGGATAAAAAATTTCAAATAAATATTTCCTAGGAGATGACGTTTACTGTCCCTAATGAAAATACATTCCAAAACCACGTGATAGCAATGTATCTTGCCAAATATGACCAAAACTATCATATTATTTCCGTTCCAAAATATTTAACACTTTGAATATTTTCAAATTTAACATCTTGTATTTCTGCGTCAAGGTGAATATTGTTCAGGCCTTAATTGACCTACTCATATTGTGAAATGTTCTGTCTAAAATACGTCATTGTTCCATTTTCCTATCCTTTTTCCATAATTAACTTCATTATAGTTCAATAATTCATCTTCAGATTTTGCCTCATGGGATGTCAAGGAGAATAAAGCAATTGTGTAGAAATAGAACAATAATCACCTTATCCCTGAAACTCGGGCAATAGACGATCAAGTGTATGAAGTCAAAACATGAAACATAATTAAATGCTTTTAGAACTTCCTGGTCTGTTCCTACTAAGATGGTTTAATATTGTACTTCAAGTCTATTGTATGTAAAAAAAGATAAGTTAAGTGGTGAATGACCTTTATCAACGTTTATTACAGCATGTCTAGATATTGAGGTTGCTGATTGGCTATTATTTTATATCTATGAGAAGCGTGAGGGAAATATGAGACAACATGAAGACACATATCTTCAAAAATACGATTATACATCTTCAAAGTGTCAACAAACTATCTGTTTTTAATATATAACGTTGGTTGCTGATTGAATTCTATTGAGAGAAAAATAGTTTTCCAAGACACATAATGCGCACACGCGCTCCTGAACAAAACCAAGCCATAAAAAGGGTTTTCTTAAAATCATTCCATCATTCATAAGCCCTAATTGCTTCAGGAAAGCCTAAGCAGAGGACATGACCATAACTGATCCTGTTTTTATTTCACATGGTTTATTCAAATACAAGTAATTCATTGGTAGCTTCATGTCGAATCCCTTTGATAAACATTTTTTTTTATTTACCAGATATATAAACCTCAACAAAGTTGATATATTTAAAAAGACATTCTCTCCCCACATAGGTAGATCAGGTCATAAAATGTTGACACTACCTCTGTTCTAATAAGACCAAATCCGTAGTTTCCCTTGACGGAAAGGGATTGCACCACAATCTATTTGAATCGTTTTATCAAATAGCAACGCTTCTCGCACAGAGAGGGGAGTTCACACCACACTGCTTTTCCCATGATTCATTAGCCAAAATTATGATTTTAGACTAGCGTCGCTGATTGCACAACTGACTTTGATTGCCTCCTATCAACCATCTCCCAAAAACCAGACCAAAAACTCGGGTAATTAGAACTGAGGTTGTATTAACTTTTCATGACTTAATCTGCCTCTGTGGGGAGAGAATGTTAAAAAAACGCCTGAATGCATTTATCTTCTTCTCCAGAGGCAAATAACCAAGAAAGCTGAAATCTTGTGTACAGACTCTTTCTGTATAACGAGGACAGTAATTATTAATTTGGTGACCATGTGACCCCTAATGAGGGCTCGGTGGACCTTGAGGCCCTATTAGTCATATACCATGATTTGTAGATTTGTAAGCCTTCTTTATCACTTAATTGAGGGTCACTCAGTAACCCCTTTTTACATTAATTGAATGTTGGAGCAATTTCCAATCCGTTGTTACTGTTATTGTTTTTTCATTATCATACCAAACTGTATAAATTGCTGTACTCCTCATTTTTCAACATATGCTTGAAAACGGTATAAGAATCTATACCGAAAAGTAGCTATTGTCAAATAAAGAAGTTGTTCATCCATTGAATTACTCTTGTCTTCCTTATACCATCAACTTCTAGAATGCCACTCAAACAGGTCATCTCTTACCTCCCTCCCAATTATAAACTTGATATTCTTTACATTAACCTTTTATTAGGTGGCGACGATTACAGCACTTATAATCAATAATAGATGGTCCTTGTTATTACTACACTAAATACAGTTAAAATAGTTATTGTTGATGACTAATTTAAATGCCATAGTAAGCGTCACAAAGATAAAATAGAAAAATAAAACACATTGTAAGCTAATTGTCAATATGTTCTGTTTTTAATTTTAAAAGCATTTCCTTGCCCTTTAACATATTTTCAATGTTTTGGTTTTTATTATATATTAATTACGATTATATATAAGTTTCTTTTGATTCAAAGGTATTCATTGCAAATGATAATAACCATCGGGTAAAGTATTTATGTAAATCAATCAGAAGCTTATTACAGTCACATAATAGGTGAGTAAGCAAATACAATTTGCCAAAAGCATCATGTGCAGTTTCAATACAGAATTGGCATCCAAAAGAGTTTTAAATGTATTTATCATGCCTTTCAGAGACTATTTACTATATTTTTTTCTTTTTAATCAGTATTACTTTCTTGCATTACTTTTCAAGTAGATATAACATAGAAAAATATCAAGAGATTTATAAAACGGTAAACGTCGTTTATTTATCATCCTGCTATATCAGCGTATATGTCTCCGCTAATGCTACAACCTATCCCCCGATATCCTCCTATAGTTTATTACCAATACATCCATTTCGACTCTAATCATCCTCACAGAACTAAAACTGGCATTGTCTCCACCCTTTCCCGCCGTGCTATCCACTTATCCTCTGGCACCCCTAACACTGAACTAAAACACCTCCAGCATGTCTTCACCCAACTAAACAACTACCCATCTAAACTTGTTGACCGTGTTATCCACTCAACCCTTAACCCTATGCCTAAACCCACTACTACCAAGCCTGCCCCTGCCCCCATTCGCATCTCACTCCCCTACATTGGCAAAACATCGCATCACATTAGTCGTCTACTCAAGCAGAAAGCTGGTATAGACACCTACTTCTCCACGGCCACTCCTCTCAAAACCATCATTAGGGCTAACGGTAGAAAACATGCAACAAAACAACAGCAGCCTAAAGGAGTGGTCTACAACATCAGCTGCGACTGCGGCAGCAACTACATCGGAGAAACATCAAGGCCACTCAACCTTCGCATCAAAGAACATAAGACATCCACCATCAAAGCAGACGCAAAATCAGCTATTTCAGAACACATCACCAAATTCCCACAACACAACATCAACTGGGACACTGTCAAAACACTCACAACCAACAAACATGATTACACTCAACGTCGTTTAGCCGAAGCTTTACAAATTTCCCGTTTCCGGCCATCTATGAACAGAGATCAAGGCTATTACATCCCATCAGCTTACAACCATTTAATCCGCCCATAATTAATCCATTCAACTCAACTGGCTTCGCTAATCTGCCTAATGAACTCACTCACAACTGGTATCCCACTCATCCTATGTTTTCTTAACTTCATGTAAATTATCCTTTGATGTATTGTTACCTTATCCTGTTGTTACTGTTATTGTTTTCTCATTATCATACCAAACTGTATAAATTGCTGTATTCCTCATTTTCACCATATGCTTGATAACGGTATAAGAATCTATACCGAAACGTCGCCACCATCCAATAAAGAAGTTGTTCATCCATAGAATCACTCTTGTCTTCCTTATCATTGTTAACTTTGAAAATATTTCGTCCATTTCTACATGTAAAAGTATTTCTTAGTTCCAAATATGATACGGTTTAACTGATGTTCATTCGATTTGGTAAAATAAGAAAATTGAGGATTACTGAGGTGTTCATATAACTGAATCTTACAGTGTGTGCAAACATTTTTTGGGAACTTGCCAAATTCATTAAAGACAAGTGTGGTCTTTCTTTGCTATCTATGGCAATACCATGAGCCGTGTGCTTTATAAAGAGTAAGGATGTTTAACTACGGTATTTGTACATCCCCTTAAATATACCTTTTTACTGCTTAATATTGTTAAAAATTCATAATAATTTTAAAAAATGGTAATAAGAGGGTCCTTATTTATGAACTATTTTAATTCAGCCACTATCAAACACTGTCGTCAAGCGTGGCTTGTGGGAGTAAGAAGTTTTTGTTGCTCTTTTTTTTTTCAAATTGATAGTAACACTTCGTCACAAAAACGTCACAAAACAACTTTTCGCTGGAAAAAAGCTGTATGATGATGGATTAAAAAGCTGGTTCTGTCTTTTTCTATGTGTTCGATGAAAGCATCTTATAATATTAAAGGGGCAGTAGCACGTTTTTAGGGAGACTATAAGGTGATGTCAGGAAAATAAAAAATAATGATTCCAATTGAAAGACAATGTACTTAAACTAAATGGAGCAGTAATAATTCAAATATATAACGTAAAGTTAAGCCATACGATTAAGTTTTCTTACACAAAATGAATTAAAGGTGTTCACTTAAAATGGCCGCCAGTGGATTTTATGTGAATCTCCATACTTTGTCCTCTGACTATGGATGATTGGCTAGTGTAATGAGATTTTTGAGACTGTCAAAATAATACATTTAGCATTGACTTACAATTATCAGAGAAAATTTTCAAATAAAAAATTATCAAAAAACGTGCTACTGCCCCTTTAAGCTGTATAATGTTTTATGGTCTTTTTTTGTCAAATTTAGTTTTATCATCAGGAAACATCTAAATATACTGTCACTATGATGACATCAAAAATTCAATACACAGCTGAGAAACTAGATAGTTTCTGTGCAATGCCAATAATAATAACTATTTGTAAAAAAAATTAATTAATTAATTTACACAAAGTAATTGCATTAATCTGAAAATATTAGTTTACAACGCTCTTGTAGCAATGTTTTAATCGATAATGTTTGAAATAATATTTTGGGCTCCAGTTCAACCATGATACACTTTGAGATAAAAAATGTTTAACTACCATAGGTCGTTGCATATTGTTATTATTATTATTTTTAACATTTTGACCTACCACCTGCAATGTCTTTATTTGACTGACCTAAATAGAGCCACTGAAACAAATATGTTACTTTTACGTTTGTTTACACAGAACCTTTTAAGGATGAATTTAGATTTGTGTAAGAATACCGAAATAATTGTTTTTATAGATAGTATGTAAGTAAATAACTAGGGTTTTCAATTTTATTAAAAATTTTGCTGTGTTAACTTCAAACGATTTATAGATAAACGGAGATAATTTGTTCTATAGAAAAATAAGTGAATGTAAGAGAAATGTCTTCTTCATTTTGAGTACTAATATAAAAATGTAACAGTTATAATAAATGTTTACGGATCTAATACAAACTGTCAACATTTAACAAGAATTATTTAGGTTGAATATGCAAGATCGAAAATAGATAATGTACATCAAGCAACATACACACGTTAAAAAAATACACTAGATGTAGTAATTATTTTTGGTGTTGTTCAAATAGTCGTACATATACCTCATCAATTGAAAATATCAAGAGACAAGATTAAGCCTGGTACAATTCATCAATTAATTCAAAAGGTTAATTACAACAACATTAAAGAACATAATTAATAATTAATAAGATAATTAAGTATTTGTAATATTTTCATCTAGCAAAATATATAACTCAATCTAAAATGATATCTAATTACAACCGTCATCATTAGAGGTCATCATTAGAGGTTCCCGTTGCTTTGCAAAGTTTGGTCCTGTTATAGAGAATGTGCGACTTTATTATATTTTGGTCAGGATTAAACCAATCCAGTGAACCTTCTTGTTTTTTACAGCCAGGTGTTTTGCCTTTAGTATACCTAAGGCACATCAATACTTTTTCACTCTCAGTTTGAAAAGCTTTGGTTTAATTTTATCAGTTATACCTCGAAGCAATCGGATATGAAAGAACAAAAATCGAGATAATAAATATTTGAAAGAGAAGGGTTGTTAAATAGCCTAAAGCTGTAAACAAAATCACTTTGACATTAGTTTTTTAGTTCTTTCTAATCAATTTCGCATTAGACAACAGTTTTGTAGAAATTAGGTTATTTTGAAATAATACAATTCTTACCAAATGATGGTAATTCTTCATCTTCAATTTGAAAGGAATTTAGAAATTAAGTGGCATAGCAATGTTAAAAAATAAATTGACTAACTAACTTACAATCTTTCAAAAACTATTCCTGATGAACTATGAACATTTAACATCAATAACATAAATGTTACCAATAAACTTAAAACATTGGGAAACTTATCAGTGATATATTTATATAAGGCTTCCTTCATACATGTATATATATTGATAGGTATAAAGATGAAGGGGGTCTCACGTGAAGTAAATGTAGATATGAAAAATAAAATACTTCAGACGACACTTGCTGTAGATATCATTTTAATGATGACTGGATGTGACTTCATAAAACGACATTTGCTGATCCTGAAATCCTACCCTGAGAGAGTAAAAGAATACAGGGAAAAGAAATTGTGCAATCAAGCAAAGCATCAATTCATTGACCTGGGGCGACAAGGATGTGTGAACTCCAATGACTCAAATCTTAATCCCTCATAAATAGTACATTGTGCGCTGACCACTTGTGACATATCAAGTTATCAAGGTGCATTAAACATTGTTACATTGTTGTGCATGTACTATATATTCGCCATGTTGTAAACACTCTAAACTGTTGAAAATACTTGTTAAAAAACTGAAATGCGACGCATCCAGTCATCTTTAAAATGATATGTTAGAAACACTTTCAATGTAACTTAATATCTTGACAATTCTTTTGAAAATCAAGAAGTCCAAAGTCAACTGCGCTGATTCATAACTGATATGATTCGAATAGGTAATTCTGAATTGTTATAATACAGATTGAGATTCTGTTTATCATTCAAAATAACTATTCATTACACGAAAAATAACATTTCCCTAGACCAACATTGCATTGTGACGTACTGTTTCTGACGTCACAACATTGAAAAGTCTGAGAACTATAGGAAAGATAATGTCCTCTCAATCTTTTCGACTTTCGCTTTTGTTTGCTTTCAGACAGGAAATGGCTTCAATGATATTACTTCGTCGACTAATACGACACAAATGGATATGCTGGGGTTATTGAGTGTATAATTGACTAAATCAATTTTGTAAGTTTTATTGTTAATACCCATTCTGAACTATTGAAAAAGATTTCAATTGAATATTGCAGAATTACATTACCTTAACAGTAACAATCTATAGTTTATAAGATACTATAGACGATAGAGATAATAGTGTCTTCAGCCAAATGGCAGAGTAATTGAAATGACACAAATTACGAGACAATTTATCAAAAGGTTTATTGAAGTGGGAGTTGTTTATAAAAACAATCATTAAAGGTTTTCAAATCATTTTTACACTGCTGTTATTTTCATTAAAAATGTGACACTATCAATTGATTTATATGCAGATAATTCAATTCATTCTCGCGGGGTTAAATTCATTTCAATTTGCAAATATTTGAATGGGATGCCTCTATAGCTTGAAGATTTTCGTTTCTCTTTAATAGCAAACAAGTCTATTGAAATCGATTTAATTGACAATCACCTGGTTACTGGATTGAAAAGCGAGTTCTGAAAGCCAGTACCAAGCGATTATGACTAAACGATTTCCTCGTCTTTGGCCTTTAAGCCCGAACTGCATTTATTGGATGAAATTGATTTAATTCATGGATGAAAGCTGATTTTGTGTTGTTGAGGTGTTATGCAGTGGCACTATTAGCCTTGAGGCAAACTTCGAGAGAATGGAGAATAAGGTTTTAATTGTAATTGTTTATCAACATATGTTTTTCCCATGTAATAGAGGTTACTTGTTTTGAAGTTTGCATTTAAAAAGGGCCGTGTAGTTCACTTTGGCTAAATATTTTCCAAATATTCACTGGGTACATGAAAAATTATAAAAGGGAAACAGAGAAATGGCAGATTGATAAACACAGTTACATTGAATTTATGTAGTTTTGAACATTTTGATATGTTGCTATTTATATCTAAAGTCAAATTTACATTGCTTCGCAAAAATCAAAATCAGGGCTAGAGGTCTGGAGTTGACCAATAATTTACTGAACGCATCAGACATTCAGAAACCAACTGACTACTAAGAAGTCAATGATACAATTTTCCCAGTCTGGTGCACAGTTTTGACATCAAATACAGGAACATTTTTGCTATTTCAATGTTGATTGATCACAAAGCTCCCTTTGAGTTGAGGACATGTTAGATCCATTAAAAACTCATTTCGTGTATCAACGAGTGCAACTTGATCCACATTGCCATTCAGTGATATTTGAACAAGGTTGGTAAATGGAGTTTTACATTTCTATAACTTTTGAAACAATTTATCAATGTTAGAGATCTTAAAGATTCAATTGATAAGTAAAGTATCAACAATCGTATGACATTTGTTAGAAGGAATCAAAATGCATTTCAAATCTTCACGTTTACGCAATAACACTTACTAACAGATATGTAAAACTTTAAATTGTAATCTTTGAACCTACTGAAATCAAGATTTGTGAAAGCATCTACTGATGATGTAGTTTTTTTCTATTAAAAATGTTTTTATTGTGTAGAATTAAAGATTGACTCCAGAAGACTCGGGGAAGACTTCTATTACGATTTGAACTTTTTTCATATACATAACACTGCCGATATGTTCCTTTTAAAAGATCTTTTATGTATCAACTACCAAGGGTAAATGCTTCACGTATTGCAAATACCATCTTAATTAACACAAATTTGATTTAGATACCTAACATCAGAATAATATCAGAATATCAGAGATGCAAATTATTTCTCCTAACTACTATAATTCATGCCTGGAAATAGCAAATCAAAGCTTAAAATGGATCTAGTATTGAGGAAATTACAAACATTATGTCTGACATTTATCCAATAATAATCTTTGGCAGATAAACCTCTCTTATTTCATAACTTGTCAACTCAAATGACACGCAGGTCTCATTCAATTCCTTTGAGTGTTCCAAGTTAATGTAATTTCGTTTTATACAAGAGTAAATCCCTCAGGTTAATAGTGATATATTGAACAGTTGTCAAATCGCATGAATTTGTTATGGACTATTACGTTTAATCGATGGATACGCTGTAAATGATATGACAATTCAATAAAGGATGATACTTGATGCCAGATTGATTATGGGTACATGACTGAATGTGTCTATCCTGATATTTTGTTATTCCAAGTGGTATCAAAATCGCCATCAGTCTCAGTATGTTGTCACATCGTATGAATAGGCAATATCTTTATGAGTTTCTCTGTTAAATTGATATCACACAATTTTAAGTTATTTTGTTCATCGACAAATCATAGATCATGTTTCTCCTACTGTTGGAGAACAACATGTTTGATATTAATCGTATATTCAAATTATTTTACAAAATGATAATAAATTTACAAATTACATTTATAATGGGAGAAGTGTTTTGCATATAACTGGTCACGGTAAAGTGTAATATTCTGCTGCTGGTTGTAACCTGTAACAATTCGTATTTTGGGGGTTTCAAACATTAAGAAATGGAAAGAGATGTGCCAGCAGGTACATGTACGAGCACACTGCACAACATGCACTGTCAAGATGATTATCAAGGTACAACTTAAACACATCTCGTAAAAACATCAGACAGTCAGTCTGAGTAGCAAAAGAGATCATTAACAATCCTTTATATAAGGTCGGGGGTCCAATTGATTACATTATGTGATTTTTAATTTCCTTGGAATGTTTCATCTGTGAGTTTACGGAGATATAAAGGGTTTTCTTATCTACATTTGCTAGTAACAAGCAAGAAAAGAAATATTGTGTCCAAGTTCATAAAATTGGGGTCAAATAACACATAATCTTTTGTTTTAACTCTAGTGAGTTGGAAAACCTGTTGAAAGATGTTTTTTATTTTGTATGTCTAGGGTCTAAAACTATATTCTTGTTTTTTGACAGTCAATAATATTCTGACAGACAAAGTCAAGTTAAGTCTGTAACTCGATGACATGGTGAGGATGGACACCAGTCTACGAGTGTCTATACAACGGAATGAATGAATTGATGTAAGTCTCAGGATGTAGTCACGAAGTCTATCGTCATTATACAATAGAACACGGATATAACGAACTCCAAGGGACCAACGAATTTAGTTCGCTATATCCGGTGTTCGCTATATCCGGTGTTTGCTACTCATGTTTAGCTTTCATACATAGGGCTTTTGAGGAGACTTCAAAATGTGTTTACTATATCCGATTGTTCACTATATCCGAGTTCGCTTTATCCGTGTTCTACTGTATTATGTAAGATAGGTTTATAAGGTAACATATACTTGGTACCCTGTGTATTAACAGACGACTACAAATTTGGTGTGATAGCCATTACATAAAGTTCTATCAACTTGAAAAAATCTTTATGATATGATTAAAATAGAAGTTTTAATCAAGTAGGTCTCATATGTCAATCTCCAAAACATTGAACCGAGAATGACATAACTGGTACTGCGCTTCAGAAATCCAAAGTCAGAAGGGGTCAAAAAGAAAATTTATAGTCCCGGTCCAACCAGCTATAAATGGGTACTTGGTAAGGGTGAGGCACAAAACAAATGTCGTAAGGAGACATCAACTCAGTGGGTCTCAGACTACACGTGTTGTATGGTCCTAAGGGAGTAGATATGGCATAAAAAGATGTGTCATGAAGACTGATATCAAATGATCGAGGGAAAACCAAAGCTCTCTGAGTTGGCAATTGGTGCTATACAAATGTTAGTAGTATAATAAAGTATAGAATCTCGTTTTGATACTCTTACAATCTAAAATCATAAATATTTACAATAATAAAACCAAAATAGGACAAAGACAAATGTAAGAACATACAGAAGCATTAAGGAACTTCGTTCTCTTTTGATATTTAATTTGGACACATGATAAATCTCCTTATTTAAGTCGCGGGCAAGTGATAACTTATGTTTGATAGACTGATTGACTATGCGTTTGATTGCACACATAGGAATGTTCTAAAGTTCCATTGAAGATAAGTATTTATCATATTATTGTCATTATGGGATAAATATTGAGATTTCTTTAACTTGGATTAGTTCATTTACGAACGTTTCAAAGCAAATTAATATATGATGATACTCATGGAGTCGCTTTTCATATCATTCTATCAATGTTCTCTAATCTTACTCTCTGTATTAGGTCAAAACATGGACTTTTTTCATGTTTTGAATGTAATCTATGTAAGGCAAGGATTTATTTAAGCCGCAGATATTTCTCATATTTATTGATACTCTTTATGAGTATTTTTGTAGTACAATAGGAATGAAAGAAGACTAAAACAAAACAAAGATTATAGTTTTCTTCGTTGTTATAAATATTAATGGTTAGTCTTTCTTCCAAAACATGTATCTATAATTCGTTTCAACTCTAAGATTGTACCTATTACATGTAGTTGTTAATTCTCAAATTGTGCGGACACGTCATGCCAAAATAATAGTTGTTCAAAATAAAGTAAATATATGAACGGTATGGTTCTTGGTGATTGTCGTAGGCTTCCATAATAACTCTTATACATGCCAAAAGTAATAAAGTTGTGATGTAGATTTTTCATATGCTACAAGGTAGACTAACACGTCATTAGTTTAAATTTTAAGATCTTTGGATAGTTAAGGCTTCAATAATTTGGTGACAGGATGTAACTGGGAGTAAATTTTCAGCTGCGTAACTTGAAGTGTTCACTTGCCAGTGAATCTTAGTGCAACTATCATGTAATTTGGGTTCCGTGGTTTCCGACAGTTTCCCTACAATCCATTCGAATTTTTTTAGCATATAACAGAAGCGTGATCCATATCACAATGCCTTTGTCGTGATTCAGGAGCCAAAATGATGATTTCAGGACAATTATATTTAATAGCATCCAATCAGGCATCTACAATTCTAGCCCGAAAACTCTGCAAATTGGAACAGTGGCTCGATCAACATTTTATGATTTGATCTGCCCTTGTGGGGATAGAATGTCGGGACGTGAAGGATTGTTAAAAAACATAATGTGTTACATTAAGGCAACTGCATTGGAAAAACGTTTGTACAATAAACCTTTATAACTATTTCTCAAGTCAAATTGACAGAAAACGAAACAATCCTAAAAAGCAGTCAATTTAAGATAATTGTTGGTCATTGTCTAAAGCTAAAGGACCATCTCTTTCAGTTTAAATGTTTTTTTTGCATTTGTTAATTTAAATAAAAGTAGTCCTTTCACATTAGGCACGTGCTTGACTTTATTGTCGTGATTGATGTTGATGCTGTATTAATTTTCAGAAAAGATACCAATGCATCTGAATTACTTTCATCTTAAGAACCTGACATAAAACCTCATTTGATCTCTATTCCTAAATGGCATGTTTACTAAAATACATTATCATTAAGAGTTATTATGTCCCCGTCGCTTTGATTAATAAAGGTTCGACAGGACATCAATTCACTTTAATCTCTTGAATGTTTTTGGGGTGAAAAAATGCATGAAGCAATTCAATCTACATTAACGAGTTATTAAATTTGATAATACACAATAATGAAAGATCACAAAAATACTACAGGCAAAGCAGGGGAAAAAGTGAAATATTAAATCTCATACTTAATTTCCTTAACACCAAATATTATTGGTTATAACATCAATTTATAGCTCACGGCAATGAAACCTTCTTTTCCAATTTTGTCTTTACAACGAAAATTCAACTGGAAGACCGTATAATCTTACGGCTCCCTAAGTCCTTTTGTAGTTACATTCATACATTTCTAAAATAAGTAAAAAAGAAGATAATTACTTCAAGACAATCGAACCGTGGACCAACACCACAAGAACATCATGTTCGTTCTTTCATTTAATCCCAATGATTGTATTAAAGTTGTGAGGTATAAAGCAATCCTCTGGAAAATCTACTATATCGTCCCCTTTCCCTCAAGGGTAGATGGCTCTATAGAAGTTATAGTAGATTTTACGCTTTGTGGCAGTTTTTCACCCGTGACACGCCTCTTCAACTAATTTTAGCAGCAAATAGAACCCCGTTTGTTACTATTTAGTAAATGATCACATAGGTTTCTAAAGAGAGGGATTGTTTAAATATCCGGGTTTTCATGACTGATCTTTCTTGGTTTTCTTCTTTATAATGATATCGAACAAATATGATATTAGGATTTATTACATACGTGTTCTGAATATCTTCATGAGATAATTTTGGTTATTTGAAACGAGTGTTGTGTAACCAGTTGAAAGTTATTCAACAAGTGTTGTGTAACCAAAGCAGGTTATTCAACGATAGTGACGTCATAATGCCATACTACTTTTGCAATCAGCTGATCGGGTGCAACCGAACCCCCAACGCTTCCAATTTTTAAATCGTCATATTTATTTCCATTTTCATATTTCCCCTAAAAATAAAATTGCATCACATCTAAAATATATGTGCAAAATTATCAAAGCAATATTCGCATTCCGATCTCGGCTATTTCATCACTAAATTAAAAAATATCTTGCCTTGATTTAGTTTGGAAAGAGTTATCTCCCTTTTGTCAACGGACGTGTTTTGTCAACACAGAGCTTTGTCGCTTTTGAAAGTTCGAGTCAAAGTCGATAGTTTAGAAACAGTTGTGATAAGTTGCAGTTTCATTTATAATACTAAAACCGCTTTACATAACCAAGCAAAATATTGAATTATTCGAACTCGGACGGATGAACTGTTCAAAATCAACGTCACTGTCATCAAGCTCGGCGATCTCTCTACTCTGTACCCACAACAGTGTCGTTTTTTATTGTTAAAGTATTTGCTAATATTTTGGTTTTGGATAACTCTGTCGATAAACTGTACACAATTGATTGTTTAAAAGTAGGATTTTAATTAGAGATGAAGATGAAGCTAACGGAAAACGGGACTATGTTTTTGCTTTTGTTAACACAGAGGTACCACACCAGTGAATCATTACGCAATTATGTCGCGCATTGTTTGATCGTTGTTGCAAAGAAATAGAAATTCCCTTTTGTATGTAATAAATAGATCACAAAACTCGTGAGTGTTGAATATCGAAAATATTTCAACTCAATATTTTCAAAGTTTTGATTTATAAAACATTTGAAAATATCTCGTTAAAATATTTTCGATATTCAACACTAACTCGTTTTGTAATCTCTATTTATGTTATGGATAAAACACGAGAACGAGATTATGAATAGGATCCTGAAGAAGTAAGTAAAGGAGTAAGTCAGATCGAAAACAATGCAGACTTTACAGTTCAATGCAAAACCAAAATCAATTGTTAATATGTTGTATTCTTAAAAACTTGATATCTGCCGGGCAGAGAAGGGAGAGAAAAAACTGTCTATGGGGGAAAACTGCTATATACACCAATCGTTTGTATGTGTATATGTATGTATCTCCAATTTCAATAGTTGTTGCAAAGTTTGGGAAAAGGAGAGAAAACACTACCAACTCAACCATATATTCATTCAACCACTCATTCGAATGATCAACTTCACAGAGAGGGTATTCTGTGTTTCTGAGATCTCAACCATTCCTTAAGAATCTGTTTAGATTCATGTGAGTTTTTTGTTCTAATGACTTAGTCCAAATTTCCGTTCATATGAGATACCACACAGGCCATTTTGATGAAATTTTTAGTAGTATTATTCATGATAACATTGGCAATTATCCCACAGAAAATAGCGGTCTGTTTTTTGTAACAGATTTAAATAAAAACCTTATAATCTGCCTCTGATTATTATTGGAAATCTATTTTTTTTTAAATTCCCATTATCTGATCAATGTAAATTCAATATTTTACATTATCCTGCATTTCCTTTTATGACTGTTCAAGTTATTAAGAATTTGATTATTATGTGAAAGTTAACATTCATTCCATTGCTCATCGCTGCTGTAGGCTTTAAAGAAACCTAGTGAAATAAAAATGATAGCAAATCACTAACTGCCAGATCTAGAAACCACCTAAGAACACAATTTTCCTAAATAACTATGCAATGAAGGCATAAAAGTGGTTAAAAATAAAGACATTATGCGTTTATGAATCATAAGCTGTGAAATATACCCGTTATTATTTACGTTGCTATTTTGTCATGCTTGGAACCAGAGAATGATAATATCACACTTTAAGGGATGATTTTTTTACGTTCTGGTAATTTTCCCCTGGAGTTTTTACCCCTAATACCTAAGTCAAATTTATTTATTAAACTCTTGAGATATTCTGAACTTTTCTAAAAGTGTAAAGGCCTATTGTTGAGATTGTACATCGTAATACCATTTGCTGCCCGGTAAGGTATGTGATTATGATTACCCTCCTGTCTTAACACCTAGAAGTCTGTTCATCAATGTTCAAGGAGTCAATAATGTATAAGTAAATTACATGGGACGCACAAGTTCTAAAATATCTTATATTTTGTTGTTGCTATGGGAACTTTATAATTTGACTGAATCAATCCTTGTAGACATATAACAAGTTCAACTTTGACTTCAAAGAGTATTTGTTTTATGCCTTTTCATAATATTTCGCCTAAAGTTCCAATGGTATTATTGGCAATACTACATAACAGATTTTGAGTTTCCGCCTTTTTTAAGTGTCAAAATGGTTACAATCAAAAGGTTTAGAATAGATGTGATTCCTTATATCCACAAATTTAACAATACCTTTGTATTTATACAGAGATCAACACAGTTTCATTAATTCGATTTTTCTTTCATGTACCTTATAATTGAACAACACATCATTCATGTTTTGTGGCTGATATATGTCTAAGAATTGATTCCCCTTAGCTTAATATCCTTATATCAAATAATGATTGTATGTTTCTGTCAATCTTTCGGCTTTGACTGTCAATACAGTTGACACTATTCTTCTTCTGAAATTACACGTTAACACAACCATGTCAACTATTAAGAGTGCACCAAACATTAATGTTTTCTTGCTGGTGTCTTCAGTCGTATTCCATTTCTGCATGAATGCCTGAAATGGACAAAAGTCTTGGATTTTAGTGGTAAGAAAGTCGTAAGTACCATACAATAACATTGGCCTACGACTATACTTAGCACTAAGATAGCTTCGAAAATCCAGGCCCTGGCATGAGGTTCTAAAGCCTCAGCCATCAGGGATTTACAATCACAAAATTAACAATAGTACTGATAGATATTCAACTTAACATAAACATATCTTTATAGGTGTCACAGGCAAATGTTAGAGATAGTGAAAGATAATATTGTGTGATATGGTTTGATATTTGCTGTTTATAGATACATTTGTATTTGACATTGCAATCACAAATCAAAAGGAATAGAGATGTAAATGGTAATCAAAGTGAAAACTGGTTAACAACTTCTTACAAATCTGCAAAACTAACAAATCAACATGTCAAACTTGACATGCGTATAATCTACTAATTGACAAACATAGGGTTTCAATAGATATATTACTTGATTTCATATTTCAAATAAGCGAATAAAATGATTTCGGGTATTCAGGAAAATTTATGTAAAGATGCAGCTAGTCGAAATAGTTTTATCTGTCTGTGATCATAAGTTCGTATATGCTCTATGGTACAAACGATACCATATAAAATGCAAGACACTTTAAGCAACGATTGCTATTTACGCTGGAAATAGGGTAACTTTTTGTCTTCAACAGACACCCAAACAGTCAATTATATATAAAAATATTTCATATTTTAAATTTTCTTAACTAGACAAGAATGATAGCGAAAACTTTCCCCCCCTTGCTTTCTAGTGTCCTAAAGAAAATTTCATTAATCATTAATCGCAATATTAACTTTTTTACTCACTTAGAAAATCAATATCCTTTTTTATCCCTGAATGCATGATGTAATTAAGTTCTAGTTGGTGCATGAAGGTAAAGTATTGATATTGATTGTCTGTCACAACTCAAGTATGAAATTGATATATCTTGGTTTGCATTGATACAAGCAAAAATCTATCAGTTAGCAGCGTTATTTTAGATTTGGAAATGTAAAAGCTTTTCGTTGTTATAGATTAAATCTTTATCTGTATATATGCATGTACACGCAAACATCATTTACTCTGAAAAACTATAATCTAGGCGCAACCAGATTAGTTTTCAAACTCTTCAAACTGAAATTCTCATTTCAGTTTTGTCAATTCTTATTGATAGGAAGAAGATATAGGGGAACAGAGCTGTGAGAAAGACAGTACATTTTTTATCCTATATTAACCTGCTTCTGATACAATCAAAAAGTAATTGTAATTCGAAAGTGAAGAAATATGACGGTATTACTTGTATTGACATATTTTAGCATAATTAATAATAATGAATAAAAAAATATTGTGTCTCTTCAAACTCTCTAAACTCAGTCTGGTGTTGTTCATTTACTTATGTATTACAAATTACAAAAACAGTTATTGATATTAAATGAAATATATTTGTGATTGACAGATCAATTAAAGTCTGTCAGTAACCAATTGACCACATTATTTATATATACATACACACGTTATCTGCTTTCTGGTGGGAGGGAATGACAACCTTTGTAGACTGGCAGACATCCCTTGAATACAGATCAGACATTGACGTGGTAACTTTCACAAGATTTGTTGATCTGACATAGAGTACCAGACTGTGTCTACTTGTCTCGTGTCAGGCACAGCATTTCTCATTGAATCAACAAGCTTTCCCATGTTCGAGTTAATTATTCAAATATACAGTGTCACTATAAGAAGTAGATTCTAATAGAGACAATCATCATCCTGTAGATACAGACACTCGGGGAAGGTCATATGTTAAGATATTGTCTCTTTGACATCTTCACAACATCACGGTCGAAACGAAAAAGTTTCTAAACTTTCCCATTCCTCCCTTGACATCATTGGCCGTAATTTCTGTGCTTGCATTTCAACCCGCTGCACGGAAGTAGCATAGTCCAATCAGAAGACAGCATGTTAAATGAACCGATTTGAAATGCGTATGCGTTTTACAAGGGAGAGAAACACTTTATTTGAGTGATACATTAATGTTTGTCTTCTCTGCATTCTCGGTGCTCATCAAAAACATGACAACAACCATTCGGACTGAAATCTAAAATTAAATTTCACTCGGATAGTTTTCAAAAAGATCGTCTGTTAATATTTTAAATTTGTTCCGAATGTAAACGGCAATTTCATTGGCTATTGTTGAAAGAGCTGATAAGGGGCGTAACTCGTGATCACGATAGGTGTCGCTGCTCCGGATCACCAGTTTTCTACCTTGTGAAGGCAAGGTCGAAACGAGGAGTTGCTCGATACGTTTTCACCTTGCCGTGGGAAGATGTCTCTTTGAGGGAATTTAAGTTTTTGTAGTTGTCAAAGTGTCTAGGAGCTCAACAAGGTTTACCTTAATCTAGAAACAAGATAAAAGATATTTACATTATTTGGATGATATTTCCGCTTGAGTCATTGAAAAGATTTAATAATTTCGACATCAACGAGACATAGTTGTCTTTTAAAAGGAATTAAAGGAAGTAAAAGTAGTTGACAAAGTCATATCTATGAGAATCAAAAACAGACGCAGAATCAACTGGGTAATTACCACAAAAATATGAAGTAAAATTTTATTTAGTTCAAAGTTCACTACGCATCTGTCACAATTAAAACGTGATCAAAACCATACTCTGCCAACCATTCCTATTTAATGAACATGGGTTTGTCTCTCAAGAGAATATTCACTCGTTGTTGGTTAGATACTCAAACTGCATAGTATATTCATAGGCACCAATTTGAGAGATGTATCTAACTCGCATTAGATAGAGAATAAATGTAGTATTGCTACAATAGAGTATGATCCAACATGTGATAATGTTATTTTTCATTATGAATCCGAATGCATTGGTTCTATTGAGGATTTAAAGTATCAATCGGAAATGGTGTTGATTTACATGTTATGCATATGGCAAGATATTTTTGAATTTGTAGCTTCATTTACATTAACTCAGGATTAGCTGATGAACATACCGGGAATTCTCGTATTTAAGCCCTGGGCCTAAATACGGAAAATCACTGTTCTTGTTCGGTAATATTTTAACCCTATTTAAGCCCAGGGCTTAAATTCGAAAGTTCTGATTATTTCCTAAAAGAAATAAAAAAAATCTGGATTAATTCATATCTCTTTATTTAGGATTCAATGCTGTAGGTTTCCAAATTTAACGTTGTGAAAATATGTATTCATATTCAACTACGAACAAACATTTTTAACTACACTATCTAGAGTAATGTTCAAAAACGAGCCTTGAACAGTGCTAGTTGATTACATAATGAAACTTTATAAATTGTAAAGTCTTCTGAGATACTAGCAACAATCGTTTTTTACATATGTAAACGATTAAAATCTTGAATATTTTCAACTCGAGTGAGTGATGGAATAAACGTAAACGTGAAGGAACAAGTAAAGTCTCATAAATGCAAACAAGAACTAACAAACGGCCGATAGATGTCTATGTATATGGTTTCAGTCACTTTCAGCACTTTACTTGGAGTTAATCTTCTTCACAAAATTCTTCATCTGAGTCGAATGCATCTTCAGAATCGCTGTCGCTAATGTTTTCATCCAAAATTGCATGGAATCCCAGAACTTCACGCAATCTGTTATTCAGTAGATCGACAGACACTTTATTGCCATTTTCAGCAATGCCACACAACTCAAAAGAGCGGGAAACTGTTGATGCCTGAATGGTCTCCACAGTTTCGAAAACCATCTCTATGGTTTTCTGGTAGGAAGGCTTTTTCCTGTTTCCTGCTTGGGTGTATTCCTTTTCTCAATTGACCAGCCAATCTTGCCATTCTTCCCTAAGTTTTGCTTTAAAGGGGCCGTTGACACCTCCAGACACATCAAGGGGTTGTAGATAGGGTGTAGTCTTGGGTGGAATAATCTTTGTAGAGACATTGAGGGATTTCAGAGCTTTGACTACGCCCTCAGTGTTGTGACTTCTATGGCTATCCATAAACAAGAGTGACGAAGTAGTTGCGAGGTAGTTACCTCGTGACTTCAGCACATTTTCGATCCACTTAAGCATAAGTTGCTCGCTCATTGAACCTCCCTTTGATACGCAGAGAAAGATGTTGTAAAGGACCTCACACTTGGGAATGTGTACCAAACCCTTCAAAATGACCATTGCTTTCAGCACTCGGCCATCCATGCATATACCTGTTCTTCTCGTGCTGCGTCGACATTCTTATTTCCTGAGAAGTCGAGAGTGTTTATGCCAGTCATGTCCACGTAACATGGGGTTTCGTCCATATTGAAGATGACACTTTTTGACATTTCAAGAGAGAGTTGTTCACAGCTTCGCAAATGGTCCTGTGATATGACCTTGATCATTTTGGGATCTCGACTGTCCTGCTGACCGTGATGAGTTATTTTGCGTGAAGTGATTGAATGTCGCTGACAAAATCGAAAGATCCAGTGATCACTGCATTTCAGTACTTCGTCTTGAATACCCATCTCCTGTTTCAGAGCAACCGCATGTACTTTCAGAAGTTTGTAGCTTATAACATGTCTTTTCGGCCGTTGTGCTTTAAACCAGCCGAACAGGGACTCCTCTAGATCTGGCACTGCGGGTCTTCTTCCCGGATTTCCTGTCCTTCTCTTGTCACGTTTCCCATCCATTTTCAACATTTCACAAGAGTGTAGGATTTCCTAGACAAGATTGAATGAAAACAAATTAATTAGTAATTACTAGTCAATATCAACAAGACTGGGTAATTTCAAAATATCGTTTTTAAGACCAATGAACACCAATGATGCAGGAATTTCGAGTCCTCCGCGTGGTAGATTTGAGCGTCGCGGGCGATTGTCAAATACTTGCACATGAATGACTCCGCCCCTTTTTATAAAGAAATTACACACGCGGCTCTGCTCCCGTGGAATATGTCCGATGACTAAATGGTTCAACTTGACTGCAACTGCATGGACATCGTATGGATTAAGATTGTCAATTTCTGTCTCTAATAACTGCCCTGTAACAGGTGTCCAAAATGTTCTGTACAGGTGAAAACCTCGAACTGCACTGCCAAATATATAAACGTCTACTTTCGCCATGCGTTTTGTAAGGGACGTAACTCTAAACAGTTTGAATATTATATCCAAATTTAAGCCCATGGGCTTAAATACAGGAAATAAATCCGTATTTAAGCCCATGGGCTTAATTTCGCGTGGGCCTAAATACGGGAATTCCCGGTAATTGTTCTAGTGGAAAGTGTAGATGACTTTTCTTTATTGTCGGGGTTTGAGGAGAGTCAGAGGACGCCCTTACAACCTCAAGTCCGCTTTATATGTATAACAAAAGAGTAATATATGTACATTAAAGGATCAAATTTGCAGAACGACAACACACAACAAAACAAAAGGAATAACACATTTTACATATTGTTCAACTGAAAATTGTAAATAAGTGTACTAAATCTTATACTGCTAGTGTATAAATGTGAATCCCTGGAATGTTTAAAGTTCTACATGATTTCTTTGAATAAATATTATTTTAAGAACTTTCTAATAAATAAGAGCATCTTAATGAACAAAACTATGATGGAGTATCAACATATGAATCATCTTCAAAGTTTGTATTTTTCAAATCTGAAAGATTCAATCAAAGCAATCATCCACATTAAGCCTACCAGTCAATTAGTTTGTTTCATTTACATGTAGTTTACGCGAATTTCCACATTTAAACATTTATTGTTCTCCCCTGCACTGGCAATGAATCTTAACTCAATTTGAGGTTATTAAATGTCTGAAGTTCAGCTTGAAAAAATGATTTTGCTGTTCCAATACCGTATAGTGTAACAGAGATGGTGACAGTATGTCTTACCTATAAAAGCAAGTCTACCACTGGAGTAACGATCGTTCTTTCCAAAACTTTCCAAAGAATTAAAGGCGTCCTTTCCAAAGACGGAAAGGCGTCCTTTCCACCGTTTGGAAAGGACGCCTTTCCAAAGCCATATTTCCAAAACTGACAAATCATTGAAGCGCTAGTAAAATCCTATTACATCTTTTTACTTGATAATTCAAGGATCTAATTGAAAAACCCACATAAATTTGTGTTCAGCAATTGATATATCTGTTGTGTCATTTCAATGCAGTAAGCAGTCATAATATGGTTTTTTAAAAGCTTGCATATTTTTTAATGAGTAAGTTGAAGCAATAATAAAATCATATTTCATATTTTGTAATTGATAGTATTCAGGATTCTAGAATCTTGTTGAGTTCCTAGTTGTTGTGTTTGTTGTTGATTAATGAATAGAGATATATAATTGATCATTTTTGTTGTGTTATTTGAGTGGAAATAAGGATCAATAACATACTTGTTTATATTGGGAGTCCGTCATGTTATGAACAACAAATCTTGAATGTGTTCTGTCACTTGTTTTCAAAGCTGACGTATTACTGAATCGTTTTTAAAAATGCAATTCAATTTTTTTAATAGAGGATTGGAGAATTTTGTTGAGTTTGAATTCTGTTTCTTAAAGATGAATATTGTTGAAGTTAAAGATAAGTTGAAGATAAAGTGTTTCAGGTCGGGTATCTAATATCTGTCTTCTATTTTGAATATATAGAGTTTTTGTCGTTAACTACTTTAGTTCAATATATATTATATCATAATAATAAGAAAAGACAATAACATTAACAGGTTTATTTATATACAATCATGAATTCATGTAATAGTCACTTTTCATTCATTTAGTCATTTACAATAATAAATTCATGCAATATTTACTATTCATTCAATCGTTTAGTTATTTACAATAATCAGTGACCTTATTGTGAAAATAAATCTTACATTCTAACATGTATATATGTTGTAATAATTGTAATAGTTCAGTTCTTTAATCGGTCACATTATCATTTTCCTTCTGACATTTATTGCAACACGATTCATAATAAAAATGAGTTGTTTCCTTGTTACTCACTCACTATCAGCAGGACATGAATCTGTCTCCTGGTCAACCACAAACATGCTTTGTCCCATATGACTAATTCCTCTTAAAACTTTGTCTTGATGCACTGACCTCGCATAAAGGATGAGGTCTTCTCCTTCTTGCCAACTGTTATGGTAAGCATTGTGTAAAGACATCACCTTGACATGAGAGAGACTCCAAGTTGATCTTACCCTCGTTTTCAGTACAGTAGTCCTTCTGCTTTGCTCTTATCCTCTTTGCTGACTGATGCAATTCATTGTCAGGATCATACAAGTTCTTGTACAGGTTTCTTTCTACAAGATATTCGCATGGAAAAAAAATTAGAAAATTTTTCAGTATTCATCAATATTCATAATTAAATATTAACCCATTATTATCCATACAAATTTACATATAATACCTTTATCCTGCCGCTTTTTCAACAATGAATTCAATAGCAGTTAATGTTTACCAAAAGGACTCGTTCAAGTAATCAGTTGCATCATTTATATTTGAGTCAAATGAATTGGCTATATTTTGGGTACAATAAATTAGCATCCGTAGACAGTGAACAAAGACTATGTCATGTTCAATATTCTACTTCTTGAGCTAATTCTATTATTTTTATGTAAGTATGCATTATTTTTACAGTAGCAAAAATCTCATAACTCAATACATTATTCAAAATTTAGAGAACAAATTATAAAGATTCACATGAAGACTTTTTGTGACCATTTTTGTGTAAACTCTTTGATTTAATTTTGTGTAAAAAAAGATGTTTGGTTGTACTATATATTATTTATTTGATTTATTACTGCTTCAGTTTGTTTAAATACAATTAAATCTTTCAATTGGAAGCAGATGGAATTTCAAGTTTCACATTCCCGACATCACCTTATGTTTTAATATAATGTGCTACTGCCCCTTTAATGATTGATTTCGTTTGTAAATAATTATGGAAGACTTATGGAAGGATTAGCTCATTTAAATTAACATTTAAGTACTTCATTGGTAAGATTCTAGTTCTGTCTGTAAAATTGACTTCAGTTTTAAACCGTACTGAATTTTAGATACAGTCACTTTGATTCATGAATGTGTGGTACTGTGAACCCAAATCAGGACTCAATGCTTCCTGGCCTAATTAATTCTCGCTTTAGAAGAAAGGTACAGTTTAAATACAAACGCCAGGCCTGGAGGCATAAATAACACCTTGATTAAAACATAATATATGCAGTAAAAGTATCTTAAAGACAAAGTTTACGTTACATACATGTATATTTTTTTTTTATATAAATTCACTCAATGCGAAACATAGAGAATCAGAACAGATAGACACAAATATACACATATACATAATAGATACATACAAACCAACCATACATACACATACAAACATATATCAGTACATACACATACACACATAGAAACATACATACACAGAAACATACATGTACATACATACATCGTTATCGATATCAGATATGTCAACACTAGTAGATGAAAGTTACAAATAGTTTGACTTTTATCAAAGAGTATGATATATTTGATATTAGAAGACACATGGGTGAGATTTTATCTATCATCTAAAATCCAAAGTTTCCATGACATTTAATATCTCTCAACACTTCTCCTGTCTGAAAACACTGTGAAACATACACATTTCTTACTTGGGGTAAGTCAATCTGAGGAAATCTAAACTACCAATAATCAATACCAATTTGTAGAATCATAACAATGAGAAACATTTATTTACACCACAAAACGTGTGATGCTTTCTAATAAATTGCCATTTGGATTACATGAAGAAGAAGAGAAGAAGAACATTATTTTATTTGATTGTCACACACATTAAAAGTGTCCGGCCGATGTGGCCTATGAGACATAAAAATCTTCATGATGCAAATTTAAAATATAAAATTATAGACAGATATGAAATACAAATTATATCACACAATCAAATAATACATATGTATAATGATAAATTATTACATTAATGGCTCATTTTCCTTATAGTAAACTATCATCATGAACTAGCATCAGAAGTCTTGTTGATAATGTTAAAGAAACTGACTTATATTTGCAAATCGCTGTTTTAACAGTCATACGAGCCAAGTGGCCAGAATGTTAATTATGAAGTGAAATTGATGTTATATTTACAATTAGTTTTACAATTCCCAAGACCCAACGTGATCTACTATTACGTTGATCTTTTGATCTTACGTTTTACATTTCTTTAATCTAGTTTCAGTTTGCCATCCGAGAGAGCGCTGCCGACTTAGGGGAAACAACTCTCTTTCTACATACCAAGTTCCAAACGCTAATGTAAAAAGACACAAAATAAACATCACTTTTATGTAATGTTTTCCAGCATTCCAAAGTTAACAAGACCATCTTTTGAGAGGCAATAGCTTTAAATGAACTTATATGCAGCGACCGCAAATATGCTGCCCCTCACGCTTGAATACACATTTAACACCTGATGGCTCGATCTCATTAACAGGCCTCATTAACCACATCATTAATTGCAATTAGGCGATTACCGGTAGTGTTAATTGCAGTCGCACCGGGGGATTGGAATTAGGTTGGGGTGGAAGCCGAATACTCAAAGAGTTGACTAAGTGTTAGTGAGCTTTTCTTATGCTTGTTGCAGTTTTTTTTATATATTATACTTATATTTCATTAGATTGTATATTGCATAAGTTTTGTGTAAAGCAACACTTTTTGGCTTAAAACAGATGTAAGAAATACGAATATAACAAACTAACAAAGTGCATATTAAGTGCATTAGAAAATATTTCTCAAAATTGAATGGCTTTAAAGCTAATAAATTCTAAAAATCCTAAAACAAGGTGTTTGATAGTTATGTTGGCGTTTGTAGATAGAAGATGTTTAAATTTATTTATGGTTTGTTCTTTAATGTCTCTATTCTTTTTATCTAATTTATTTAATGTCTTAAGGTATAGTATCGTTACATATCATTAATGTGTTTAAATGTGTTATACCTCGAACCTTTGTTTCTTGTTAAGTACATCTTCAAGAAAAAGAAGCATTTATTAACCTTGTAGATACCTGTGAGAAACTTTCATCCAAATTTAAAATATGTTATTATGTTCTACACAAGTCCTTATTATCCCCCGCCACGAAGTGAAAGGGGGATATTGGTTTGACCTCCGTGCGTCCGTGCGTCCGTCCGAGTTAAAGGAGCCAATTTTTCTCAGAAACCGTTAAAGATAGGACTATCAAATTTTGTGTGTGCCTCCAGGGTATCAATACCTTGATGGAGTTCGAAAATCAGAACCGCGCAATTATTTTTTCCGGAGTTATTGCCCTTGTTCCGGAGGCGGGGGATGTTGATGAATATGTCTGCTTGTTGATAACTACAACAGAAAGTACAGCACTCAATAATGCTAAACAAACAAATACCAATAACATTTTATTATGATCCATAACATGGCTCATAATTATATTGCGTGCATTTATGCCAGAATTGCCCATGCGAGATATTGATGAACTCTACTTTTGTTAATGTGTCTGTTACGTGTGAATTCTGACTTATGTGTAATATTGTGTCTATGTTGTGAAAACCCATGATGCCTTACATTTGTTACTTATTTGGATTACAACAAAGGATGAAATGCATTTTAACTATTGTCATGATTCATGTCATTCTATTAACCTGTATCTTTACTTGGTGCATGCAATTAGTTTCATTGTAAATGGTTTAAAAATATGTATTTCAATGAAGGATTGGATTGGTTAATCTAAAAGCTTATGTTAATACCGCTCAAGTACAAGATGTAGAACATGTCATGGTGAATATTATATAGTTATCTATACAAACGCCAACGCAATAAAGAATGATTGTTTAACATAATATATCGTTCATCTAAATAAATAAGTAAACACCGACAAGCTTAACAAAACAACATGAAAAATGCCTGTAACTTTTTAACTCATTAACCCCTGGACATACTTCACGGCTCAACGCCTAGGCCCGCTCTAGCGACGCCAATTAGCTCACAGTACCCCTCATCTCCCGAGACGGGATGAAAGGAAACTGTCTAGTCTACCATAAAGTTCTGATTGTTTCATGTAGATCAGTCGGGGATATCAAACAGAGAATTCAGAGACTGTTATCTTGTAATTTTCACCATTGTTGTTGGTTTTTAAGGTGATTTGTTCATCTATAGTTTATTGACATATGAATAAACAGTCACGTGTCTTTTGATCGTAAATCTGTTCACACGTGATGGGCGTGGTCTATATTTCTGGTGAGCAAGTCCTGTAACTTCATAGCTTGAACATATTGCCCTGAATGAATATTCTAAATATGATATAAAAATGTAGACAGACGGACAGATATTTTATTTATCATATCTGTCTGTCTGTCTATGAAATGTATCTTGTATTAATACTGTCTGTTCCTAAACGGTGTGAGGCATTCAACAAAACGTAAAAACAAATTGTAACTCTATTTGACTTGTTGAACACACAAACAAGCCTATTTGTAAACAAAACAGAATTAATATGTCGTACATGTAGAATGTCACATTATAACATACATGTACGCAAATTTACCTTTATAATACTTTTTACGTATTTAACTCTCTTTGAAACATAATTTTATAATGCAAAACGTTTAACAGCATACAAACTTTACACGACAGAATAACACATGCAAAGAGATTATTGTGCATTAAATTCAAATATGAACGAAAAACGCAAGCGAGGGGCATGGAATAGCCAGTTATTCAATAGGTTATAAGAATTTGTATATCAAAAGAAATCATTTGCACGTGTTTGTTCTAAAATTGCTAGCGTATGTAGTTGTGCATCTTGTTATTTCAAGGTCAATCTGTTATGATAATGATTTTTTTATTTCTAGAGTCTGATTGGATGTTTATTCACGTGAGGATCCAACCCGTAGTTAAATCTAGATTCGGCTTTTATTGAGGATTGGTTACAAAAGACTGAGTTCATTTGATGACGATGTCATAATTACATCAAACTGCATCACTGAATCGAATTATCAGGATATTACTGTTAATTGACATTAGTACCTTGAATAATATGAACGAGATGTATGTTTTACATTAGCTTATTTCTGTGTTCTAATAACAGATTATCTGTGATATTTGTTTATTCACCAAACGGTGTATTATTCTACAAACCTGACCATTCATTCTTATCAAAGCACATTTATTACTGTCTCTTATGACTAGAGGACACATCTTGCAGAGGATATACATTTTTGCAGATACGACGCGTTCATTATTAACACAATAACAACAATTTGGGTTTCCAAATAAATCTCAAATCAAAACCTTTATTATAGAAAACATACTTTGTCTTGGGTGAACAGAGGATATGAAAAGAAGAAATGTGTCGTATCTTCACCATCGTAGTTATGACCTCACTACAGGCGGGAATTTGTGATAAGGATCATGCATTTAAATCGCTGCATCTACTGCCATAACTAAAATTGAAATTACTATACATCAGTTTCACTGGCGATAGCTTTTTTAAAAGATCAAAGATGGCGAATTCCAATGTTCTATCGGTAATGAAATCCAAAGGAAGAATTTTTGCATAATTTACAGTTTTACAGTTCTGAAATGGTCTGAAGTCAAAAACATCTGAGATTTCACGAAACTCTAGGTTTGTTTTAGTTTTGACCACTTTATAAAACAAGCTCATTTTATTAACATATCGTCGGTTTACAGTTCGTTTCTTTATATATTTTGTTATATCAATGCATGACTTGTCCCTCAGTTTAGTCGCAAAGCAACTAAATGCAAACTTACGATAATTCTATTGTTCTTTGTACAGTTATCCCAATTGGCGAACATCAATCAAATCAAAATCAATAAAAAATTGGCAATATGTAAGATTTGTACTTTTGCAAGAACAAGAGAATTATCGTAAGTTTGCATTTTGCAGTAATGACTTCCTCGACAATCTACACTTATGTCTATGAAGGCATTTACATTTACCCTTTCAACTAGTTCATAAATTATTCCTCAATGCTTATGTTGATCAACTAATAACTACTACTTATATTATAAAACTAGTTTGGCGTTTGACTACTTTTTCGTGAGAATAGAATTGCATCAGCCTTACCAGGATTAAAATCAACTTGCCATATTTTAGCCTATTGAGATAACTTGTGTAATTATTTAAACGTCCACTAACCTCGACTTTATCACTTCTAGATTTTAGTTTTTTCAACAAAATAAAAACTGGGCTTGATTTGTGTTAATTTGTCCACCTTTAATTAGCCTTTCATTAAGACAGCGTAATTATCTGCTGTAAAAAAACAATCTGGGTTTGGGGTCATAAAACTCGCACAGGTGTGACTGTACAGATTAACGTGTCATCATTTCCACTGAAATACTTCCTAAATGATTACCATTGATGTGGATATCTTTTTTACACCAAATGCTTACCTAGTAATATTACATCGTCAAATGAATTATATAACTGAGTGTAAAACTTTTTCTGAAATTTGTGTGTGGTATTATTGCTATATAGATTATAGATAACGAAGCCGATTCTGTTTATGGCGTCAGAAAAAGGGGGTGTGACCAGTGACGGGCAATCATGCATTCACTGGTTTGTGGCAATATTGGTCCAACAAAAGTGGCATTAAAAACGGCTTTCATTACCAAAATAAATATATTTGAGTAGCGACCTTTGACGAACTATACAATATTGTAATCAGACTTTAATATAATTTAAAGAAAAGAGAGAAATATGTTAGTGGTTATTTGAACTTTTAGAGACACAGCACTTTGATCATGACTATCAACAACAATCACTGAACTATTGTTAACCCTCAAAGTTGCCATTACATCCTATGATCACTGTTGCTTAAGCCTTGTCTCCCTAAAATCCTACGTCATTACTTAAATCCTACAGTTTATTCATGCCTATCGATTATACCAGTTTTCTACTTGTTAGGTTAAGCTTTAAAAAAGATTTGTTAAACTCACATGAAAAGTATACCTGATAGGTGTAATACTCAGTTGATACAACGATAACAGTCCTCCCTTTATAAATTATAAACGATTTTTGTTAAAACCTAATGATTCTCAAAATAAAAGGAATGAAATGGGAAGCATTAAATGTAAAGAAATATTGCTTACCTGAACAGAGTCAATGAGCTTTTAAGAGAGTTCTTCAGCTGGGTTGCCAATCACCGGATAGAGAAGTATTGAGTTCATGTTGTTGTTAATTTGAGTTATTTAACCTCGGCATTCACCTTTTGGTGATGTCGCCGACGGAGAGTTTACTATTTTAATGAAAACATAAAAAAAGTGAAGTGGATTTTGGAATTGATAGTAAACTCCCAAAAAAATAAAAGATGAGGAGGTGTTTATTTGTTAGATGCAAAAGGTGGAAAGAAATTTTCCAAATATGAAAGAGACAGAAAGTGTAGAGTAAAATAATTAGAAGGGAAGCTAGCTTGGGGAGAAGCCTGATTAAGGCTGATTGGTGGGAGAGGGTAAGCGCTGGGTTTTAATTCATTCACATTTTACAATTAGGTTTGTTGCTGAGAATGGACATTTTTGATTGTTATTGTAAAGCATTGTAATAGGTTAAGAGGTAGTCATGCAGAATGTCTATTGTCTTTGGAGAGTGCCGGTCTGTGAGGGGGTGGTGGTGTAGGTATCCGGCAATGATGCGCAACGTCTGTTCATTACTGAGTTTCCATGGGAATGGTCCCTTGTTGAAGCATCTTTCCTTGATAAGTGTATATACAAGGTAGTCATGACAATCAATGGTAAAGACTTGTTTTCCTCTGGTGGTTCTGTCAAATAATGCCAAGAAATAGTTACTTTCTTCAGTTGGTTTTTCCAAAAATTTTGGAATGGCTAGGCGCCATTTTTCATCTTTTGATATTATATGGATATGTTGTTTGGGTGCAAGTTCATACGCCATGGAAGGGATAGCTTTTAGTTGTTGTGCAATGATTTCTTTTTGGGAGATGCCTTTCTGTTCGCTATCGCTGTTGTGATTAATTGGATTAATCTTTTCCTTTCCGTCACTCCTTTGAGGTAAAAAGGACGGATCTACCTGTGAAAGTTGATTTCGATCCGCTCTCTTGTTGACGTCATTGTTAAGAGGAGCAGTTGAGTTCGGATCGCTTTTGTGGTCACGTTGTTTTCGATCCGTATTCTGACTGGTGTCTAGGGATGGTTGTTTGGGGTTTCGATCCGTTTTAATGACCTTGCCTTGTGGAGATTTTTTCCCTTGGACATTAGTTCTCGGTTTAGTTGAGGTGAGATCGAAATTGGTATTCATAGGCCGGTGATTTGGATCCATTTCCCGTGTTTGGGGTTGAGTCCATGTGGTGGTGGGGTAGGCTCCGCTTGTTTGTTGTGGTAGTGGGGGTGTTGATTCCCGCTCTTGTCTGTCAGGGGCTTCAGAATCTGTATAGTTGTAGCATGTTTGTTGTGGGGTGAAGATCGTGGCTGAACATTCCATATCTGTGGGGTAGGATATTTCTGTCCCAGGAGTGCTGGGGGTGCCAGATCTGGGTCGCTTTGAGGGTCTACGACAACCCCTGGTGTTGTTTGTAGATGGGTAGTTAGTCCTAGTGTTCAAATCCATAGGCTGTTCAAATGATCCCGTACTCACTGTGTTGATATTTCGGTTTTTTCTTCTCAGCTTTGGTTTGGTGGTGTCGAAGGTGATGAGTAGGGTTATTGTCTGTTTGGAGAGATCATCCCGAATATTATAACCGCTAACAAGATACTTCAAACATGGTCGCATCATTGTTGTTAGTCTCTTTGGGAGGTTGGTCTCTATAGGTAGGTAGGTAGCCGCCATTTTGAATTGGCGAGGTAAGCTGTGGTGAGTAGCTGTGCACGAGACGTGTTGTCACGTTGGTGGCTGGACGAGAGTTGAGTTCATCAATGACGGTTGATTATATTTCAATACCATAAATCACGTGAGTCTTCACTGACCAATTATACTAACAAAGGTAACTCCCGGTACGGCACGTGATAACGAGTAACCAATCGATAAACAGTAAGCTTGTTACCCGTTGTTTAAACCCATTACATAATATGCATTGGATTTTGCAGTAGTAGACTAAAAATATATGTGATTTTTTGAGCTGAAAATAAATACATGTTGATAGATTTGGTTCTTGTCTTTCCCTTTGATATTCAAATATCAAAGCAAAAAAAGCAATTTAATACTAAGCCGTATGAATGTATAATATAAATATATTTCATCATAATAACAACTGCACATGACGACAGGAATTTTAAAGATCTTAACATGTAGAGTACAGCATCTAGTTTGACTGTGCGAATATAGTTAATAAAATATGAAATACCAACAAGATCTTGAAGATAGAAAAAGAAAAGAAGAAGAACATTATTTTATTATTGTGTCACCAGGATTGTACAATACAGGTTACAGCATAAACGATACATTTATAAAAGTACACCTCTTGTTTGCAAAACCAAATCGTTTGTTATGACAATTTACAAACCAAAAGATTTCATCTCTCTTAAGTAAATAACATTTCCTTGTGTGATGACTATGTATCAAGTGTTAATGCTCATAAGCAACAGTTAACATTTTAGAAAATTATGTTGTTAAAGATGTTTCTCTGGGTATTGTAAAGGAGACTAATAAAACACTACCCTGAAGATACACCTGTCAAAACGTATTGATTATAAAGAAAACAAATGGTAACAGAATATTCACGAAAAATATGTTTATACAAGTAAAGGCTTTATCACCGTCATTTACTTTTTGAGAGCAACATTTACCTACAGCTTCTTCACAATTGTCATCGCCATGGCAGAGGATATTCCACAGCTATTGTTTTCAGTGTCAGGGGATCTGAACAGTTAAAGTTTTTTTATCAACTTTGACAACTTTTCAAGAGAAATCTACACGTTTTTGTTATGCCAATCACTCATTAAAACAAAATTATAAATATTATGTCGATATTGTTATACACAAGGTAACGATTCATATGAACTTTTACACAATGGTGATGTTTGGAAACTTATTCTTTTATTTGAAAATACAAAGTAATTTGTAACCGCATGATGAGGGTTTCTGTAGGATTCATGAAGGCGTGTGTGATATACATCTTTTTATTATAGAATTTAAATGATTTCATAAAAAGTATTCGTATTTTACAACGAAATACTGTAACATATATTCAATAAATTAAAGAAAACATATGAAAGCAATTATATTACATACGGTTAGCATAAATACTTTCAACATTAATTCTGAATCAATTTGAGACGTTTTTCTTAGGATTATATCTGAAATGCTTAAAAAACTATTTTTAAACCGTGTCCATAAAACTATTAACAACTGATTTGAACTCTTTCCATTAAACATTACACAAAATTCAGAAACAATTTATATATACAAAAAGGCAAAAACGGTAGAAACAGGCAGTAAATGCCTATATGAATGCTTCTCTTGAAAAATTACCATAAAACGATTCAGATATCAAATACCGGTACATTGGTTGATATATATATTTGCAATTATTCCTACGGACCTCGAATTAATATTAAGATGTCTCTTCCTTTGCATCTGGTACAGATTTAATATGAGACCTATGAAAATCAGTTAGTATCATTTATGAATGGTATACAGAATATCATTAGGAATTATCATTTACAACTGCTTGATGTCTTTATTACTTACTATTAAAGTAATTGTCTTATATTTTGTCGTATATTACACACTTTAATGCTATTTCTTAAAAGGACTATTAAAAGCTTGATAATATATGTTTACGTAATGAACTAGTAGAATAAAGTGAATCAAATAATCTCAACGTGCGCGTAAACTAACATCAAAAGGCAAGCCGCCCTTTTGCACCCCTTCCCCATATGATAACATTGATAGGTCCTTTTTGTGGCGTAAGCTATCTGATCTGGGAATTTCTGGAAAGATGTATGGAGCTATTATATCCCTGTATAAGAGTGTGAAGAGCTGTGTCAGAATTAATGGAAATATGACTGAGTGGTTTAACGTCACATGTGGACTCAAGCAAGGATGTCTTCTCTCTCCTTTGCTTTTTAACATCTATATCAACGATTTGATAACTACCCTTAAAAGTCTTAATATTGGAATTCAGGTTAATAACGAAACACTTGCTGTATTAGTTTATGCAGACGATCTAGTCCTTTTAGCGGAGGATGAAGCGGACCTAAAAGTGCTTTTAGACATTTTACATAACTGGTGTAAGGACAACTCCATGACTGTCAATGCGGATAAATCCAAAGTTATGCATTGTAGACCTGTTAATGTGGCGAGAACGACTTCGACTTTCCAATGTGGCCCAACATCATTAGAACTAACGGATAGTTACTGTTATCTCGGGCTTTTGATAACAGAACACTTAGACTACACAAGGATGGCCAAGAGTGTAGCTAGCTCGGCAGGTCGAGCACTTGGTCTTTTAATTTCAAAATTCAAGTCCATGGGCGGTATGCATTACACCACGTATAAGAAACTCTTTGACACCATGGTCTGGTCGACAGTTGAATATGGAGCGGCAATTTGGGGCACCTCTAATTCTACATATGTAACAACTCTCCAGAACAGAGCAATGAAATTCTTCATGGGTGTGAGAAAAGCTACCCCTAATGCTGCGGTGATGGGTGATATGGGATGGACGTCGTCACCAGTGAAACTCTGGGGATCTGTGATGAGATTGTATAGTAGACTAAATAGCTTAAACCCAGATAGACTCACGTACAAGATTTTTAGATGGACCAAACAGTTGGCGACAATAAAGAAACGAAATTGGATTAAACGTGTACAACTACAGCTGACATCACTGAACTTGACTGAATTAGCTGATATCGAAAATGGTTTGCGGACAAAAGAAATTGTGCACCGAGTCCAGGAAGTAGTACAACATAAGTGTCTTGAAGATTGGAGAGAGAAAATAGAGTGTACGACTAGCCGTGATGGCAAGGGAGGTAACAAACTTCGAGTTTACAGAACCTTTAAGACTGACTATGGAGCTGAACACTATGTTACAGAACGCATACCAAGAGGACACAGAAGAGCGTTAGCCATGTTCAGATGCGGTGTTGCTCCCTTACTTATAGAAACTGGACGTTATAGTAATTTGACTGTGTATGAGAGAGTGTGTTTTAATTGTTTGAATGTTGTTGAAGATGAAATTCATGTTCTTTTAGTCTGTCCTTTATATCATACTTTTACAACACGTTTGTTAGATAATTGTCTTATTCTAGATAGTGATTTTATAAATTTATCGGATGTGGAAAAGTTTGCTTTTATAATGTCTAGTCCTTTATTGTGTAATTTAACAGCCAAGACCTGCTATGATGTTTTAAGAGAACGACGCATTCAACTGTATAATTGATATGTGTTTTTTTATTATGGTATATATATTTATATCTTATTTATTCTGTATATTTTTATGTGTAAATAGTCTCTCGTAATCCTTTTAAGGATGGCTCATTTTGTATATTTCTTAAAATGTTTATTTACCTGTATATGAGGTGAGACTTTTAATAAACAATCTGTCTGTCTGTCTGTCTGTCTGTATATTGTCAGCAGTGCGGACGTGTGCATGCCTTGATATGACAATACCTGAGAGCACGACAATCCCTTCCTGGCGCCAGTGCAGTCTCAGCAGTCTTTGATGTCCGCCGCCGTCACTTATCGTGTCTGCATCTAATCAGACTGCCCAGATAGAAGATTTTAAGACAAATCCTCTTTAGAAATGAACATTAATTGTTTACTAATTCATTAGGGAGATACACCGCTATCCAAATCGATGTTTTATGTGGACCATCACGCGTCGACCTTTTGTGGCGGATTTCTTTATTCCTTTCAATCAAATGGAATATTTTGTAATGTTCTTTACACTTATGTGGGTTCGATCTTGTAATTGTAATGCGTATGTTTTTTTTCAGACATCCAGAACTTTGCTTCAGTATATCAGGGAAGTATGTCTCTATGATTTGTCAACAGATTAGTAGAAAGTAGATTAAAGTATTATTATAATATCATTATTTTGGTTAAGCATATTTTATTTAATGAAGAATCCTATTCAGTAAAGAAGCAAAGCTTTGCTTATCTGAAGACATCACAAGTAAAAACACAATAAACAAAACACACAAACTAGACAAATATCAAACATAGAAATTAAGAACCTGACATATCTGCATTACACAACTGGGTGACTTATTGCCAGCGGTTGCTTTTTATATGATGTTTTACAACGATCATTTTACAATGTTTTATCAAATCGCACACTTCTGTAGATAAATTGATGTTCTATTATCTAGGGAATCGTGTTCCCATATCAGCAAACATCTCAAGAAAACAATGCTTTGAAATTTTTGTACAAGAAGAATATAACAGGGCCTAAGATTGACTTATTGTTCCGTAATTCCCAACTTTCGATGGTGATCGGAAAAAAAGTTACAGGAAATTTGGTCACAGAAAAAAAGTCACAAAATTTGTTAGGAAAAAAAACCACAGGAAATAAAGTCACAACTTTTTATTAGACATTAATAAAAACAATAACATACATTTATTTCATAACATTATACAAAAACATTCAAGTTCACAGTCATTTTAGACTATACAAGTAGCCTTTGGTCAACTTTGAGCACTATTCAGTCAGCACTAATCTTTGTAACTTATCACTTGTACCCTTCTCATGTTAAGGGTCAGACCTTGTCCGGCACGCTGGCAAAAATGTCCGTTGACGTAGGTTCGGTCGAAGTAGGAGACTAGGTCATCAACTTCAGCAGGTCCATCAGGTTTCACAGAATGGAGGTGTTCCATCCCTTCTTGAACTTCATCCAGAGAAAGGAAAGCCAGGCCATCAAGCATCCCACAGAAGATGAAATAAGATGAACTCAATCAAGAGTTCAAACAGATTTTAGAGTGGATATTCTCAATCTAATAATTCTTAGGGATTAGCTGTTTAACAAAAACAACACAGTCACAAGTAACTAACAATTAACAAAACAAACACAACACACGGAGCACTTCCTGATCACTTTGTGATTACAGTAATGCATAATACTCAACTATCCAAACATAGTTAAACTCAAAATATGTGGCTTTACAACACACAATTACTTAAAACACTTTTCAAAGGATATTTACTAAACAATGATAGAAATAATCACTTTAATATATAATTTGTGACTTTTTTTCTGTGACTTATTTTCTGTGACCAAATTTCCTGTGACTTTTTTTCCTACATTCCTTTCGATAACACTTGAAGAATCACAATTACACAATTATTAACTATGTCGCCTATGTGTTTATCTAAAACATGTATATCATCTATATGTGTTGAAAGATTGATCTGGTATATATTAAGAATGTATTGTTGAAAATGCTAGAAAAGAAATGTAAAATGTTTGAAGATTGTTGTCTAAATGGATTTGTACACTTGTTAGAAACGGGTTTCAAAATACAAATAAAAAAATATTATATTGATGAATATGCATGAGCGTGTGACGTAAATAATCCATCTGTATTTTGGTCTGTCATATTTGACTCAAAATGATCTTCAGTATCGGTAATTCAGTAGTGTATATAGACAGTTTTATGTTATATATTTTTAAAAATATCACGATGTTGTTTATTGTTTCAATCAAAATAAACCCGACTTTTACTAAGGGTGACCTCTTGCTACGCCAACAGTTGGAGAGAAAAACTTGGAACGCTAAGAAAAATTAAACAAAAGAATTTGCTAATCCAATCTAGCAGAGCTTAAGCTTCACCCTTGAGTGACCAAAAGTTTAATTTTTTCTTATCCAGCCCAAATGTTTGTTTTACTGCTGCCAAAACCTGCAATTTAATTCTTTCCAAACGTCAATCTTACGACTACAATTCATGATTTTATCTCAATAGATTTATATTTATAAATGTTATAACTATAACTTTAGGCACCTATTTTGCTTCTTGTAAATATTTTAATGACATATGTCTCTCATAATATCTTATAGGGGTGGCTCAACTTTTACTGTTTACTGTTCAAATGTATTGTATGTATTTTCATGTTGAGGTGAGACTTTAATAACAATCTGTCTGTCTGTCTGTCTGTAATGCATAGATAATAATTATTGGTGAACACATTTAACCACCAACACGTTGATTGAATGCAATATTTACCAAATGTTGGCGTAGCATGATTGAACCCCCTTAATTACCTAATGCGCCATTAAAAATACACCTTTGTCATCTGTACTTTTACACACTATGTCTTCTATCTGACATATATATCTTCATGTATGTATTAAAGTCCTCAAACTGATATTTGTTCATTGTACAAATCAATGAGATAAAATAAACAAGTATTTGTAGGAAAAAGGAATAAATTTTCTAAATGAAAGTATATTGTTGATCAATTTATTATACATCAAACCACACGTTTTTCTAATAATAAAAATATTGCCCTTGAAAAGGTGCGGATGTAATTGAATGTACGGTATTATGTTAATTGCGTTGATGTTATGTTTTGTGTTTGATTGCTTTTACCTCTGCTTGATGTCACCTTGTCGAAGTGGGGCCTTTGCCTCATTTATTTCCAATGAATGGGCGAATAAATTTAGAATAGGTCAAAGATGATAAATAAAATAGCTTTGGATTTTGAATGTTGAAGTGGAAGGGATATTTTTTCAAACAGTAATAGATAATAGCTTTAGTGTGCATGACCGAAGTGTTTAAGGATATTAATATTAGTCAAATAATATAAGAATGACACAGGTCGGTGGTAATTAAACAGATTAAACATGTTTAAGCTCAATATTGCAGCTACAACTGTCTGGTAATTACCCATGAGTAGTAATAAAAAGCTTTGACATAACTTAAAGAGGGACTGAAATGCTATATGGCAACTTTCGGGATTCATGAAATAGTGATAACAATTTCACATGGACTCAACTTTAAATTTCTGAAATCGACCTAGAAACGGCTTAATTACGACTGTATGAAGAACACCGCCTAATTAGGCCGACGAACAGAATAAAACGCACTGAAGCGTGACTGCCTCGTGACGTGTTAGTAGGCGATGTGATACCCCCTTGTGTGTCCTCGTTATGTAAAACAACACAAGCTAACAGTACAGCTCGATGTTTAACCGTCGATTAAACACCCTAAACAACATCCACACATCTCAAACCTTCAATAAATCGGTAGTTTATTTATTCAACTGGCAATTTGTATTGATGAAAACGTAAGACCCTGATTAAAAACGAAGTTGTGCGCATAATGCTACAGCATGTAGGCCTAGATGGTCTCGCTTTGCGCAAAATGTTGTCATAAGACTGCACGTGAGAACCCGGATGTTTATGTAAACAATTGCACCCGTGTGAACTGTTTAATCTTCGTGCACAGTTGTTGGTTGTTATTGAATATTACTTTAGTAGCACAGCAGAAAGGATGTAATTATACAATACTAATTTTTTTTACATTTAAACCATTTTTTTAGAATTGCCTTTGACCTCATTTTGTAATGGGATAAAAAATATATACGTTTTTCTTAGTTATTTCATTTAGTGATGGACAATTTACAATTCTCAATGAAAGACATGTATTGGATGATCACTGATGTCTTGTTTAAAACATTATTTTAATAGGGCATTTCACTGAAAATCTTAATGTTTTCACTCTTGTACATAGAGGAGATATTTTCCACAACAATACCCGATACATGGCCAAACAGAATGAAGATTTATTAAATGAACCGTATCCAAAATAATTATCAGATAGAGCAAAAACGGTATTCCTAATTTCAGGTTAATAGGTTATGATTTACCAATCGGAGAAAAAAGGGATGTTAAGGAATACAATTGCTATTTGATGTTACCTAATTAGCTGGTGTCATAAAATAGCCAGGTGTTGATGATTGTGCATTATATAACCTACCTGCTATAGTCATCATTTGATATCATCTAATTAGGAAACAGACAGGAAATACGATAGACAGTAAAGTAATTGTGTAATAAGTGAGTATCTGATCTAAAGAGAGTAAGTAACACCTGCAGACCAATGTCATTGTTTATTCAACCTTTTTACACAACGTTCAAATCTAAATGTGAGCATTGTATATTCGGATTATTACCATAAATCAGCCCAAAACTTTGTGCTATGTTTTATATTTTACTAATCTCCCTTTTCTCTGCATGCCAAACTGTTCATTCAGTGAAAATGCGAGCTCGAAGCAGAAAATCGGTGTAGTGATCGGAACACGTGAGTTCGATGTAGATTGTCACATTGCTCTGTTTGATCTAACACAGCGGGTCAATTTGGCGTGAAACCATCAATATGATGGGAATTTGTCTACGGAGACTTCATCAGGAGATATTCTAGGACAGTTGACAGCAACACAATGATATAACATACTATTAATCGCTTTGAAAAGGCAGAACTGCGGATTTCGCCTACCATTTTCCATATTAGCAGACGAACGCTTCACCTACTGCCACGTCACTTCCGGTATCCACTGCCCGTGGCCTCTCAGCCTTATTTTGGTTTGTCGCTGGACGGCGACAAGCAGACGCCTTGTTACGCAATGTTTATTTAGCTGTAGCTTCATTGAGAAACTGTGTATCGTTGCTGTTTTGGCCTAATATTTATGTTATATAGTTATTTGACCAATATCTTTTGAAAAATATATTTAAAAAAGATTATGCAGCCCTTCTTTAATTGGTGGTGTCCCGCTTAGGGGATTGTCAACTCTTTGACGATGTGATTACAAGGATTAGCCAAAGGATGTTGTTATAGAGAATAAGCATGTCTGCCAAAGCATCTAGGTCATGCCAAGTTGTCAAGGCACAAGTCACTCATTGGTCGACAGGATGTCAAACTAGATCCAATGAAAAATTGAACTATTCATGATCATCATATATAGTGTATGTGTTTTGAGATGAACACATGACATATCTATTGGAGTACAATACCTTTGGGACTTACATACAAATGGAATATTTTCAACAAGGTACGTTTTGTTTACAAGATTTAACAAGAAGTAATACATTGAAATGAAAATGTTTTCATTTTGATCATTTTAGAAACTTGCTTTGCATTAGTTCAGTTCAGTTTTGAAAAGAATTCAAATGCAAGGGAACCAGTTTTTTCGTAGACAAAACGGGTTCGTAGACGGGGAGTTTTGCTTGGACACTTTTGGTTCATAGACATATAAAACGGTGGGTTCGGAGACTGATAAATACATATTTTCAACACAATAATATTATTTTTTATATTAACTGAATTATGTTCTTAGTTTGATTTTTGAAATCCTAAACAGCCCATGGTACAAATACAATGAGAAATATAAACATTACAAAATATAACAAGAAGTATTGTAACAAAACGATCATCAAAATCCATCACAATACACCAATCCATAAGTGATCCTTTTTTACCATAGCATACTTATATATATGACATTTAATCATAAGTCATGTGTAACATTTATAATTGTAAATAAGAATTAGTATATTGCCAATGGTTGCAAGTGTCCATTAAACTGCCCCCCCCCCCGTGTCTACGTGAATACCCAAACAAAATACAAATTGTCAATACGAATTAACAAGTGCAATATATAGTGTATGTTGATGTTTTTTGGAACCACACATTGTTTCTTTAGATTAATTGAGATACTCAAAATGTATAAATTATCCCCCCCCCCCCCCCCCCCCCGTGTCTACGTGAATACCCAAACAAAATACAAATTGTCAATACGAATTAACAAGTGCAATATATAGTGTATGTTGATGTTTTTTGGAACCACACATTGTTTCTTTATATTAATTGAGATACTCAAAATGTATAAATTATTATATTTAACAGGCCTACATACTACAATTTCAGGGTGCGCCAATGATGTGCTATTTCTGAATTACCCTCATTTATATTTGATGAAGGGTTATAAATATTTTTTTCTTTTACATTTTTTGATAGTGATAAACATTAGAAACAAATAGGCAATCTTATCAATTTGCTAGACAACATACGATGACATACTATATATATATATTTATATATATACAGAACCCTAAATAACACTATGTATAGTTTTCTATATCAAACAGAAATAATTAAATGAAAATCATATTGGGTTTTGTTTGTGAACGTCAATTCTTCAATTAAGTAAATATCAAAATCAAACTCTCAATCATTGGGTTATTTGTTTTTTTAAAAAGATAAACTTTTGTCTAAAATATATTGTTATGATTAATAAAATCAATATTAAGAACAAATTGAGAATGCATATATTGTAACCAAAACACTCTTTTCAAATACTTCTTCAATAATCAAATGTCTTCAAATTATACAATTTTAGTACATCGAATATTCTATCTATATATCCTTGGTATATCTATCACCAGTTATATTCCTTGACTAATCAGTCGCCAGTTGCTATTTATAGCCGGGATAAAGGGACATAACTCATGGTGAGAAATATAACGAGCTCTTAAATTGAAGACTGTGGAAAGGCCGTACCTTTCCACTCGTCCTTTCCATAGGGCTTTGGAAAGGTCGTTCTTTAATTAGTTTGGAAAGATTGGAAAGGTGCGCTCTTTCCTTGGCTGAAAGATTGGAAAGGTGCACTCTTTCCTTTTGAAAGGAACGCCTTTAATGCTTTGGAAAGGACGATCGTTGCTCCTGTGGTATACGTGTTTCAACAGACAAAATGCTAATAAAAAAGTATTTTAATAATAATAATAATAATAATAATTTTAACGCCTAGTATCCAGTCCAGGACTGCTCAACGGCGATACAATGGCTGTACAATGTATATTATTACCCTGAAGGAATTGTACTTTCGAGTCAAGCTACTAAGCGCCTCGCGCGACCATATACATGTAGGTCCGTACTTTCCCCATGTTCAGGTACCCATTTATACAGCTTGGTGAACTGAGTGCAATGTGGATGAAGTGCCTTGCCCAAGGACACATCACAGTGTTAAGCCCAGGTTGCAAATTTGTGGTGTCTCCACCGGGATTCGAACCCGGGCCTTCGGCGTGACACGCCAGCACGCTAACCACTACACCACTGTGCTCCATGTCATAATGAAAAAAGATAGAAATAATATAAAACTAATATAAAAATATGAAACACTGGACCGAGGACCGAACTAATGATCTAAATATCTTGTTAAGTGCTAAACACTATAACGTTTGAAGGAAAACTGAATGACAATATTGTTGAATGGTTCAGTTTTTATTATTTCTGACAGACATCTTCCTTTAGCTTCAAACTATTCTTATGTAAAAGACATCGTGGTGGCATTGATTTCACAACAAGACATGAACAAGCAAATGCAATGTTCCCTGACAAAACAATAGCAGTGTTTCATTATGACGTTAACTTGCAAGTTGTTGTTGTCAATTTGATTTCATGCAGCCTCTCATTGACTTTTACTCAATTTTATCTCCCATGTGAAAGTCCAAAAAATGGTGAATAGAGTTTGATAAAGAGGACCAATCACTTTTATTCTTTTTTGTATGTTGGTGATGTATGTAGTTTTTTTTTATATTATATATATTTTTATATTAGTTTTATATTAGTTTTTTATGTGAAGGTCAATCCTTGTGTGTTAAGTCAACTCTCCCCAAACCCAATTCAAATACAATTCATCTAGCACACAAAGAGCACAGTATTGAATTCATTCTCTGTCTAAAGACTGTTGCTGATTGTGTGGGTTTTTTTCTATCTTGAACTTCCAGCATTATTCGTCTGTAAATGTGACATAATAATAATGTTTGCATAAAATGCCAGAAGCATTTCAGTGGGAATTACCTTGAAGTTTTTGTTATGATAAGACATATCCCACTTAACTTCAAGTGATTTTTATTTGTTTTATATGTCATTCATCATATAAACATTAATGATTTAATGTCACATGACGGCAACACAATTCAGTCCTAGATTCTGCAAAGTATCTATGTAGTTAAAAACGTTATTAAAAGGTTTTTGTTATTATTAGCTATATCCTACTTCACTTAATTTGATTTGTTTTTTATGTAATTCATCTGACACACATTAATGATTTATTTGTCACCATGAAGGCAACACAAGGCAAATACAGACCTGAGATACTGCAAAGTGTCTTTTCATTGTAAATGATATTGACTATAAGTTAAGAACGTTTTGATGAATTCATTCAAATGAACATAGTTAATAATGCAAAAAACTCAAACAGCTTTACGTGTTGTTTGTTTTACTTGACATAATCTTACAGAGTTATTTAGCTAACTGGGATTTGCCAGCTCCAGCGTTTTGCAAAGTCATGTACATATTAAATTTCTCACATATTATTGCACATCACTAAAGTTCACGCAAATGGTAACCCCAGCATACTCTATACATACATGTAGAATAATGCAATTACAGTCAATAATCGTTTTTACCTAGAACGACCTTACAAAAGGTTTCAAATTATCACAGAAGCTCATATACAACTGGATCCTGTACTATCGCTTTGCACTTTATTTTCTTACTTCCATTTTTTTAATTTTACGTGTCCTACATTCGAGGACACTTTAACTCTTGAGTCCTCGGATATGAAAGAAAAAAATTCGAAGAAATTGTAAAGGAAAATGTAATGGTGTTACATAACCTAAGGCTACAAGAAATATATTTTTTGATAAAATGAATTTTTCTGGTGTGTTTTTATTTAAATAGCGACAAAATATGACACTAAAGGAGACTGAAACTACACTCATTGAAAATCGTCATTATTTCTTTTTTTAGCTTTTTCTGAAATGATGGTTAACTCTAAACACTTTTAAAGTTATAAAAACATTCTTATAGAATTGTCTATTTGCGATTTCAAAAAGTAGTAATTGTAAAAATATGTCATTAGCCATTTGTCTTTGTATATGCATATAGTTGTTGAGCTTAATTACTGTGTCCGAAAAATTAACAATTCAATCTTGTTCTATGTGTAAGTAACACATACTATACATGTATACAAGGAAGCTTAATTCGATTAAACTGTTTAAATTAAAATAGAATTAAAATCAGATTTTAGTTTTCAACAAAGGTAATAAAACTATTTTTTATTCAAATTTTCCTTGATTTTGACACAAAGTAGAGCGAGTGACAAATCAAACATGACTATGTTGATACTGAGAGAGAGGGAGAGATTTTATTCAGCATTGGAGTCTGCGTGGCCCGGAGTACAAACATACAGTGTAGTGTACAATTAATTTCATACATACAGTTTTTTTCAAATAACTGGCAAAACGTTTAGGTATATATTCATTTTTGCAGGACAAAATTACAACAAACCTTTGCTGTGTTGGAAACTGACAAAATGACAAAATGAGATACTGTAACTTGTTATTGGAATTATGCCAGTAACCTGCAGATTGTCAATTTAATCCAATTCCATAATTTCAGTTAGAAATTTGGGGAAAAGGAAAGTTTTCAAGCAAGATTGAAATAACATTTTTCAAAACATTTCAAATTAGAATGAATTTCAACATTTGTAGGCAAAAACAACCTAACATTAATTTTGGAATAGAATTCTTTGCATATAAATCCATTAAAAGTGTGACATTAGGCCGATGTAAAGCTATTAGCCAAAGTTTATCTGGGTTTAAATGTAAAATAATTGCACAGTGTCAAATGATTTGAATGGATTTAAAGAACATTTTATTATCAACTCGATTTTATTCCACTGTATTTTATCAATGTAATTCCTATACCATTTCGCATAATCACTGAAGTTACTTTTGTTTTGAAGTTTAATACGAGCTATAACCTTTTCAATTTTGAAGAAACTTTGTTTCAGACGATTTGAAGAAGATATTGATAGTCTCTGTTTTAATTTTGTTAATACTGCGTTATTTCATTTTGAACATAAATCAATAAATAAGTTTACAGTAAGTTTTAAGGAATGAAGAAAACACGAGCCATATACGTTTCGCTTCTTGTGTGAACAATTCACTCATTAGTTCGTACAGTACTGAATAACGTTTTCCTAACAACCTAATCTAACAAATATGACTCTCCATTAGATTATTTGATTGAGAGACATTAACTTTAACACTCTTTCATTGAATTATTACTACAAAGTATCCGATCAGTCGGTCAATTATCCGAACTGACATCTCCAAGAAAGACATGAATATTATCAAGTCACTAGTTAGGTACTCACATGTTTTCCTTACAATTCTCAAAGAGTTTGCATATCCAAGTAAATATAATATCCATAACAATATAGATAGCTTTTTATAGATATCTGTTCAAAAAGGATAAACTTTGGTCTTATTTTCTGGTCGTCAGATGTCTTGTTATCAAATATATTATGTTAAATCTGACATAAAGGTGATGTAGTTAAACAAATCCTCAACAATCCCCGAATTTATAAAAATAGATTTTTAAAAATCAAAATAATAAATTAATTCATCTTATCATCCCACTGCAAGGCTTGTCTGACCTTGCTTCGTCTTCGTGTATGTGCACTTCAAATTAAAAGCAAGTAAAATTTAACAGCCCATGCAAAGACATTAGTGAACAAATGCCAATATGCAATTATAGGGACATATTGCCACAGCTATACTCATATTTTTTATTACATCTAGATTGACATTATTCCATGTGAAGTTGTTTTTGCGACATTCCACTGTGAAATTGTTTTTGGAGAAATTAAATTTGTATTCTCTAAGCTAATATTTTGAAGTAAAATCCCAATTTGATTAAAATTAATGATACAAAAGGATAACGTATCACTAACATAATTTAGGTTTATCTAGATTTTGAATAATCTGAAACCAAACGATTTTTTTTTAAATTGCTTACCAGATCTTTTAGTATGACGGAAAATTGTATAAAATGAACACATTGAATTTGTTCAGGTTTCTGATGCTATCATGCTTGTTTTTGGGGTTTTTCTATTTTGTGAATAAAATGATTTTGTTCAAAGTGTATAATGATATTGTGTATCAATTACTGACCATTTCATGTTGATTATAGCAAATACTTGGACAGTTGAGGACATAGCAATATACAAAGTTTGTGCATAAGTGGTCTCTCCTTAATCACATTACATTTCAAAACCACATGATGTTACCAATGTATCTTGCCCTTTGTTTATACCAATCATGACCAAAACGATTCCCTTTGAAAAATACTTTACTTTGAAATAATTTCAACTAAACTCTCTTGATAAAAAATCTCAAATATATATTTCCTAGGAGATGACGTTTACTGTCTCTAATGAAAATACATTCCAAAACCATGTGATAGCAATGTATCTTGCCAAATATGACCAAAACTATTATCTAATTTCCATTCCAAAATATTTAACACTTTGAATATTTTCAAATTTAACACCTTGTATTTCTGTGTCAAGGTGAATATTGTTCAGGCCTAAATTGACCTACTCCTATTGTTAAATGTTCTGTCTAAATACGTCATTGTTCCATTTTCCTATCCTTTAACCATAATTAACTTCATTATAGTTCAATAATTCATCTTCAGATTTTGCCTCATGGGATGTCAAGGAGAATAAAGCAATTGTGTAGAAATAGAACCATAATCACCTTGTCTCTGAAACTCGAGCAGTAGACGGCCAAGTGTATGGAGTCAAAACATGAAAAATAATTGCATGGAATGCTAACTTTCTGGTCTGTTCCTACTAAGAGGGTTTAACATTCTACTTCAAGTCTTTTGTATGCAAAAAAAGATAAGCAAAGTGGTGAATGACCTTTATCAACGTTTATTACAGCATGTCTAGATATTGAGGTTGCTGATTGGCTATTATTTTATATCTATGAGAAGCGTGAGGGAAATATGAGACAACATGAAGACACATATCTTCAAAAATACGATTATACATCTTCAAAGTGTCAACAAACTATCTGTTTTTAATATATAACGTTGGTTGCTGATTGAATTCAATTTAGAGAAAAATAGTTTTCAAAGACACATAAGGCGCACACGAAATCTTGAACAAAACCAAGCCATTGAAAGGGTTTTCTTGAAGTGATTCCATCAATCATAAGCTCTATTTCCTTTAGAAAAGCCTGAGCAGAGGACATGACCATAACTGATCCTGTTTTTATTTCACATGGTTTATTCAAATACAAGTAATTCATTGGTAGCTTCACGTTGAATCACTTTGATAAACATTTGTTTATGTACCACATATATAAACCCCAACAAACTTGATATATTTAAATAGATATTCTCTCTTCACATAGGTAGATCAGGTCATAAAATGTTGACACTACCTCTGTTCTAATAAGACCAAATTCGTGGTTTCAGGCAGTTTCCCTTGGCGGAAAGGGATTGCACCACAATCTATTTGAATTTCTTTATCAAATGGCAACGCTTCTCGCACAGAGAGGGTAGTTCACACCACACTGCTTTTCCCATGATTCATTAGCCAAAATTATGATTTAGAACAGCGTCGCTGATTGCACAACTGACTTTGATTGCCTCCTATCAACCATCTCCCAAAAACCAGACCAAAAACTCGGGTAATTAGAACTGAGGTTGTATTAACTTTTCATGACTTAATCTGCCTCTGTGGGGAGAGAATGTTACAAAAACACCTGAATGCATTCATCTTCTTCTCCAGAGGCAAATAACCAAGAAAGCTGAAATCTTGTGGACAGACTCTTTGTATATAACGAGGACAATACAATATTAATTTGGTGACCATGTGATCCCTAATGAGGGCTTGGTGGACCTTTAGGCCCTATTAGTCATATACCATGATTTGTAGATCCAGGGAATTATCGTCGGACAACTCTTATTAGTTGATCTGAAAAACTCTTAACTAGATAAATTGCTGTACTCCTCATTTTTCAACATATGCTTGAATACGGTATAAGAATCTATTCCGAAAAGTAGCTATTGTCAAATAAAGAAGTTGTTCATCCATTGAATTACTCTTGTCGTCCTTATACCATCAACTTCTAGAATGCCACTCAAACAGGTCATCTCTTACCTCCCTCCCAATTATAAACTTGATATTCTTTACATTAACCTATTATTAGGTGGCGACGATTACAGCACTTATAATCAATAATTGATGGTCCTTGTTATTATAACACTAAATACAGTTTAAATAGTTATTGTTGATGACTAATTTAAATGCCATATTAAACATCACAAAGATAAAATAGAAAAATAATTGTAAGCTAATTGTCAATATGTTCTGTTTTTAATTTTAAAAGCATTTCCTTGCCCTTTAACATTTAAAATATTTTCAATGTTTTGGTTTTTATTATATATATTAATTACGATTATATATAAGTTTCTATTGATTCGAAGGTATTCATTGCAAATGATAATTACCATCGGTTAAAGTATGTTTGTAGGTTAATGAGAAGCTTGTTACAGTCACATAATAGCTGAGTAAGCAAATAAATTTGCCAAAAGCATCATGTGCAGTTTCAATACAGAATTGGCATCCAATATTATATATTGTTTATTTATTTATCATGCCTTTCGAAGACTATTTACTATAATTCTTTCTTTCAAACAGTATTAGTTTCTTGCATTACTTTTCAAATAGATATAACATAGAAAAATATAAAGAGATTTATAAAAGGGTAGATGTCGTTAATTATAAGCTATTTATGATATTATAAACATGTGAAAATCCTCCCAAGTGCAAAGCAACAATATCATGTCCGTATCAGATTTCTCGGTAGATCAGATGTGTCATGGAATTGGAAAACAGAAAACTAATTTCCTGTTGGTTCACAAGGGAGGTACAGTTACAATATCACAGTATGAAATCAATTTCATACAGGAGTTGTTTTACAACCAATAAAACTAATTTCAACTTATGAAACCTGAACTGGCAGACGTCGATGTCAATTTCCATTATTCCATATCATTATTGTTAACTTTGAAAATATTTCGTCCATTCCTATAAGTATTTCTTAGTTACAGATATGATAAGGTTTAACTGATGGTCATTCGATTTGTAGGCTTGTTGGTAAAGTGAGAAAATTGAGGTGTTCATATAACTGAATCTTACAGTGTTTGCATAAAAAATATTGGGAACTTGTAAAATTCTTCGGCCAAATTCATTTAAAGACAAGTGTGGTCATTCTTTGCTATCTATGGCAATACCCTGAGCCGCGTGTTTTATAAAGAGTAAGGATGTTTAACTACGGTATTTGTACATCCCCTAAAATATACCTTTTACTGCTCACTGCTCAATATTGTTCAAAATTCCTTGGTAAGATAGCTTTTATTTCTCGCCTATTTCATATTCAGTTAATAAAAAACAATGGCATTGTAGTCAAGTGTGGCTTATAGGACTAAGAAGTTAATGGTTTCTCTTTTGTTTTTCAAATTGAAAGTCACACTTTGTCACAAAAACTGGTTCTGTTTTTTTCTATGTGTTCGATGAAAACATCTAATAATATTAAGCTGTATAATGTTTGATGGTCTTTTTTTTGTCAAATTTAGTTTTATCATCAGGAAACATCTAAATATACTGTCACTATGATGACATCGAAAATTTAATACACACCTGAGAAACTAGATAGTTTCTGTGCAATGCCAATGATGGTAACTATTTGTAAAAAACCTAATTAATGAATTTACACAAATTAATTGCATTAATCTGAAAATATTATTTTACAACGCTCTTGTAGCAATGTTTTAATCGATATTGTTTGAAATAATATTTTGGGCTCCAGTTCAACCATGACACACTTTGAGATAAAAAATGTTATACTACCATAGGTCGTTGCATATTGTTATTATTATTATTATTAACATTTTGACCTACCACATGCAATGTCTTTATTTGACTTACCTAAATAGAGTCACTGAAACAAATAAGTGACTTTTACATTTGTTTACACAGAACCTTTTAAGGGTGAATTTAGATTTGTGTAAGAATACCGAAATAATTGTTTTTATAGATAGCATGTAAGTAAATAACTAGGGTTTTCAATGTTATTTTAATTTTTGCTGTGTTAACTTCAAACGATTTATAGCTAACGGAGATAACTTGTTCTATAGAAAATAAAATGAATGTAAGAGAAATGTCTTCTTCATTTTGAGTACTAATATAAAAATGTAACAGTTATAATAAATGTTTACTAATCTAGTAGTGAACAGAGCTAGTAGTGCGTCGGGTTGGCAGCACACATAATTGCTCCTGACTTTCAGAGGATTAGAAAGCAAGATACAAGTCGCTTGTGACTAAAATTTGGCATAGATGCTGATAAGTCACTCAACTACTACTTGTGAAATTTTGAAAGACTTTAGAGGATGGAAACATGACTTTTGAAGGACTTTTTTACTTGCAAATTCTATTGTTTCTACTACTTCATGGCCAAATTGGAGTCCATGCCCCAATCAGTGCAGAAGCTAAACCCAAGCATAAGACAATACAGGCTTCACCTGGCTCCGCCAGTCACCTAATCAGTATGCTGGGGCCAATTACATACTCAAGAGAACAATTGACATCACTCAGGAAAGTTTGTGATTACCAACTATTACCAGAAGTGTTACATCAGGCTCGTCAATGCAGACTCATCAAGAAACCATTGAGGCGTGGAAAAAAGACTGGCTTTAGAAAAATAAATGTTGTAACTGGAGTATACGAAAGAACCCAACATTCACCCCTGAACTGTAAAAATAAAACAAGCAATCTCATCCACGTACATCCTCGAGTTCGGAAACCTCTCTACTCAGTGTGCCTGTGGAACGCAAGGTCCGTAAGGAACAAGACACTGGAGATTTCTGACTTTATTATGGAGGAGGATGTTAATATGATGTTTGTAACAGAAACATGGCTCAAGCAAACAGGAGATGAAGCCAAAATTGCAGAGCTATCACCCCCTGGATATGTCATGTAGGCGGGGGAATTCTTGTTCTACACAGGGCATACATGAGAGTTCAACTTACTACAAGCCAGAAGAAAGATTATCAATCTTTTGAACTGCTTGAAGTAATTGTCACCCTCCCTGAAGAAACACTAAGAATAGTGTGTGTATATAGACCTCCCCCATCCAAAACTAACAAACTGTCATTTTCACAGTTCACAGATGAATTTGAACAAACTCTGGATACACTAAATGTTCAAAGAGGAAAACTTATTATTCTTGGTGACTTTAATATTCACTTGGATGATGCCTCTAGGACAGATAGCAGGACATTTATTCGTCTTCTTGATGCTCATAGACTAGTGCAAAGGATAACAACACCTACACACAAGAATGGCCATTTCTTGGATCTGGTGATAACTAGACAGACTGAAGACTTGATCAAAGACATCACAGTTGTCGATAAGCAGATGTCTGACCATTTTATGATTAGCATGGATATAAATGCTGACAAAATACAACCCGTTAAGCAACAAATGAGGTGCCGCAATCTGAAGGGTATATCAACTTCGGATTTCAAGAATGACCTCCTGAATTCAAGTATTGTGACAGACCAACCTGAGGATGTTTGCGAACTAGCCAGTTGCTACAATGAAACTTTAACCTCACTAGTTGACAAGCATGCCCCGGAAGTGTTAAAACTGAAACGTACTCGAACCAAGTCCCCTTGGTATAATGATGAGATCAAACATGCAAAGAACCAAAAACGCATGGATGAAAGAAAGTGGCGTAAAACAAGACTAGAGATACATCGCCAGATCTATAATACATCGAGAAATAAGTTGAATCATCTACTTATAAGAACAAAAGCCAAATATTCAAATGATAGGATTATTGAGAATCTTGACAACCCTAAAATGTTATTCTCTCATTTGGACTCATTGCTAGGCAAGGTGCGTAATTCAGTTCTCCCGGACACAGACAGTGATTCTGACTTGGCGTGTGAGTTCAGTGATTACTTTCATTCTAAGATTAAAACAATCCGTTCTGAGCTTGATTACTCCTCAACTACCAGTGAAGAAGAATGTCGGGAATTCCAAGGTAAGGCCTTCTTGTCATTCTCTCCTATGACGCAAGAAGAGATTCTTACTATGATCAAGAAATCAAAACCAACATCTTGTGAACTGGATCCAATCCCCACAAAACTTCTGTTGGACCATTTGGATATACTTCTCCCAGTCATCACCCGGCTCATCAACATGAGCATGGAGACGGGAGTGGTCCCACCATCTTTGAAAAAGGCTATCCTCAAGCCTACTCTGAAGAAACATAATGCTGATCCAAGTGACTTGCACAATTACAGACCTATTTCACATTTGCCATTCCTCTCAAAGGTTCTTGAAAAGGCAGTAAATATGCGTTTAAGAAATCACCTGGAAGAAAATAAGCTGAATCATACTTTCCAGTCAGCTTATAGACCAGAACACAGTACTGAAACTGCTCTACTACGTGTGTTTGACAGCTTACAAAAGTCTGTTGACTGTGGACGGCCTGCTGTCCTCGTCCTACTTGATCTGTCCGCGGCGTTCGACACCGTGGATCACTCAAGGCTCCTTAATCGCCTTAACTTGGAATTTGGTTTAAATGGTGTAGCCTTGGACTGGATCAAATCCTACTTGTCAAACAGATGTGAAACAGTTATGGTACGACAGTCAAAATCACAAAGCAGAGACATCACATACGGTGTACCACAAGGATCCGTTCTTGGACCTATCCTATTCTCCTTATATACGAGACAACTTGGCAAAGAGATAGAGAAACAGGATGTTGATCATCACCTGTATGCTGATGATACCCAGCTTTCAGACAGCCTAGATGTTGAAGCCCAGAACACAACTCTGACCAAGATTGAGAACTGCACTGGACTGATTGGATCCTGGATGGCATCAAATAAGCTCAAGCTAAACCAGAAGAAGACTGATGCAATGCTTGTAGGAACTGGTGCCATGCGAGCTAAGGTAAAACAAACCAACCTTTCAATTGAGCAAGAGAGCATTCCATTTATGCCAGTAGTGAAGAATCTTGGTGTAATGATGGATTCCAATCTATGCATGGATACACAAGTACAAGAACTCTGTAGAATAGGTCATTTCCATCTAAGGAATATTGGCACCATACGACATCTGATAACCAGGGATGCTGCAGCAGCCTTGGTCCGTGCCCTCCTGTTTTCCAGATTAGACTACTGCAATAGTCTTCTGTCAGGCATATCAAAAGAATCCATTTTAAAACTCCAACGCCTACAAAACAATGCTGCACGCATTGTGACATTGTGACTCTTACACCCAAGTATTCCCACATACAGCCAGTTCTAAAGTCACTGCATTGGTTGCCTATCCAAGCACGGATAGACTTCAAAGTCCTTACACTGACATATAGATGTTTAAATGGTACAGCACCGCCCTATCTCTGTGAGCTGATTCAGCAATATCATCCACCAAGATCCCTAAGATCAGAATCTCAGTTACTGTGCACTGTCCCAAAATGGCGACTTAAAAGTTTTGGTTTCAGACGATTCTCAACTCAAGCTGCAATCCTCTGGAACATTCTTCCCGAAGAGTTGAAAAAATCCCCAAGTCTAGAGATTTTCAAATCAGACCTGAAGACCCTACTCTTCAGGAAATACTATGATAAATGATATCTAATTACAACCGTCATCATTAGAGGTCATCATTAGAGATTCCTGTTGTTTTCTTTCAAAGTTTTGGTCCTGTTATAGCGAATGTGCAACTTTATTATATTTTGGTCAGGATTAAACAAATCCAATGAACGTTCTTGTTTTTTACAGCCAGGTGTTTTGCCTTTAGTATCCCTAAGGCAGATCAATACTTTTTCATTCTCAGTTTGAAAAGCTTTGGTTTAATTTTATCAGTTTTACCTCGAAGCAATTTGATATGAAAGAACAAAAATCGAGATAATAAATATTTGAAAGAGAAGGGTTGTTAAATAGCCTAAAGCTGTCAACGAAATCACTTTGACATTAGTTCTTTAGTTCTTTCTAATCAATTTCGCATCAGACAACAGTTTTGTAGAAATTAAGTTATTTTGAAATTATACAATTCTAACCAAATGATGGTAATTCTTCATCTTCATTTTGGAAGGAATTTAGAAATTAAGTGACATAGCAATGTTAAAAAATGAATTGACTAACTAACTAACAATATTTCAAAAACTATGAACATTTAACATCAATAACATAAATGTTATCAATAAACTTTAAAAATTGGGTAACTTATCAGTGATATATATATATAAGGCGTCCATCATACATTTATATATATAGATAGGTATAAAGATGAAGTGGGTCTCACGTGAAGTAAATGTAGATATGAAAAATAAAATACTTCAGACGACACTTGCTGTAGATATCATTTTAATGATGACTGGTTGACTTCATAAAACGACATTTGCTGATCGTGAAGTCCTACCCAGAGAGAGTAAAAGAATACAGGGAAAAGAAATTGTGCAATCAAGCAAAGCATCAATTCATTGACCTGGGGCGACCAGGATGTGTGAACTACAATGACTCAAATCTTAATCGCTCATAAATAGTACATTGTGCGCTGACCACTTGTGACATATCAATTTATCAAGGTGCATTATACATTGTTACATTGTTATGCATGTACTATATATTCGCCATGTTGTTAACACTCCAAACTGTTGAAAAGACTTGTAAACAAGTCGAAAGTTGAAACACTTACAATGTAACTAAATATCTTGACAACACGTTTGAAAATCAAGAAGTCCAAAGTCAGTAGGGGTTCATTGCAACTGCGCTGATTCATAACTGATATGGTTCGAATAGGTAATTCTGAATTGTCATAATACAGATTGAGATTCTGTTTATCATTCAAAATAACTATTCATTACATGAAAAATAACATTTCCCTAGACCAACATTGCATTGTGACGTCCTGTTTCTGACGTCACAACATTGAAAAGTCTGAAAACCATAGAAAAGATAGTTAAAGTGTCTGGTCAATCTTTTCGACTTTCGCTTTTGTTTGTTTTCAGACAGGAAATGGCATCAAATGATACATGTATTACTTGTTAATATGTTATTAACTTTGATCAATAAATCACAATTTGAGTCGAGTAATATGACACATATTGATAATCTAGGGTTATTGAGTCTATAATTGACTAAGTCAATTTTGTAAGTTTTATCTTTAATACCCATTCTGAAATATTGAAAGATTTCAATTGAATATTGCAGAAGTACAATACCTTAATAGTAACAATCTATAGTTATTAGATACTATAGACGGTAGAGATAATAGTGTCTTCAGCGAAATGGCAGAGTAATTGAAATGACAAAATTTATCAATAGGTTTATTGAAATGGGAGTTGTTTATAAAAACAATCATTAAATGTTTTCAAATCAGTTTTACACTGCTGTTATTTTCATTAAAAGTGTGAGTGTGACACTATCAATTGATTTAGATGCAGAGAATTCAATTCATTCTCACGGGGTTAAATTCATTTTAATTTGCAAATATTTGAATGGGATGCCTCTATAGCTTGAAGATTTTCGTTTCTCTTTAATAGCAAACAAATCTATTGAAATCGATTTAATTGACAATCACCTGGTTACTGGATTGAAAAGCGAGTTCTGAAATTCCAATAACAAATGATTATGACTGATAGCTTTCCTCGTCTTTGGCCATTAAGCCCGAACTGCATTTATTGGATGAAATTGATTTAATTCATGGATGAAAGCTGATTTTGTGTTGATGAGGTGTAATGCAGTGGCACTATTAGCCTTGAGGCAAACTACCAGAGAATGCAGAATAAGGTTTTAATTGTAATTGTCTATCCACATATGTTTTTCACATGTAATAGAGTTTACTTGTTTTGAAGTTTGCTTTTAAAAAGGGCCGTGTAGTACATCACTTTGATTTCATACCTAGTATACAAATTACTGCTTATCTTACACACTTTGGCTGAATATTTTCCAATTATTCGTTGGGTACATGAAACATTATAAAAGGGAAACAGAGATGTCAGATTGATAAACACATTTATGTTGTATTTTGAACATTTAGATATGTTGCGATTTATATCTAAAGTCAAATTTACATTGCTTCACCAAAATCTAAATCAGGGCTAGAGGTCTGGGGTTGACCAATAATTAACTGATCGCATCAGACATTCAGAAACCAATTGACTACAAAGACAGATGTCAATGATACAATTTTCTCAGTCTGGTGCACAGTTTTGACATCAAATACAGGAAATTTTTGCTTTTTCAATGTTGATTGATCACAAAGCTCCTTTTGAGTTGAGGACATGTTAGATCAATTAAAAACTCCTTTCGTGTATCAACGAGTGCAACTTGATCCACATTGCTATTCAGTGATATTTGAACCAGATTGGTAAATGGAGTTTTACATTTCTATAACTTTTGAAACAATTTATCAATGACAGAGATCTTAAAGATTCAGTTGATAAGTAATGTATCATCAATCGTATGACATTTGTTAGAAGGAATCAAAATACATTTTAAATGTTCACGTATATATACGCATTTACACTTACTAAGAGGAATGTAAAACATTTAATTGTAATCTTGGAACCTGCTGAAATCAAGATTTGTGAAAGCATCTACTAATGATGGATTTTTTTTGTATTAAAAATGTTTGGATTGTGTAGAATTAAAGATTGACTTCTATTAAGATCTGAACTTTTTTCATATACATGACCCTGCCGATATGTTCCTTTAAAAAGATCTTTCATGTATCAACTACCAAGGGTTTTTGAATAAATGCTTCGCGTATTGCATATGTCATCTTAATTAACACAAATTTGATTTAGATACCTAACATCAGAATAATATCAGAATATCTTGTATTGATGAAATTACAAACATTTATCCAATAATGATCTTTGGCAGTTAAACCTCTCTTATTTCATAACTTGTCAACTCAAATGACACGCAGGTTTCCTTTGAGAGTTCCCAGTTAATGTAATTTCGTTTCTTACAAGAGTAAATCCCTCAGGTTAATAGTGAAATATTGAACAGTTGTCAGATTGCATGAATGTGTTATGGACTATTACGTTTAATCGATGGATACGCTGTAAATGATATGACAATTCAATAAAGGATGATACTTGATGCCAGATTGATTATTGGTACATGACTGAATGTGTCTATCCTGATATTTTGTTATTTTTTAAGCAATATTGATATCGCAATTGCTATCAGTCTCAGAATTTTGCAACATACGAATCGGCAACATCTTCATGAGTTTCTCTGTTGAATTGATATCAGATAATTTAAAGCTATCTTATGACGTGTGTTCAGAGACAAATTATAGATCATGTTTCTCCTACTGTTCTGTTTAGGAATAACAAGTTTGATATTAATCTTATATTCAAATTATTTTACAAAATGATAATAAATTAAAGAAGCAAACAAGTTGATCACATAAGTTCATAGACATGGCTATGAGTGAAAGATAACAGTTTATTTTCCAGTATTAATTGGCACAAAACAGCGCCTTCAAAAGATCAGCTGCAATGAGATCACTGTTGTTGACACCTCCATCAAGATCTCTCCCTGTGTGAAGAGTCTGGGTGTCTTCATTGACTCAAACCTCACAATGGATAAACATGTTGATTATCTATGTAAAACCTGCAACTTCCACCTTCGAGCTATTGGGAACATTCGTCACCTCCTGACCACTGATGCAACAAGAACCTTAGTTCAGTGTTTAGTCATGTCGAGAATAGACTACTGCAACAGTCTTCTCTACGGCATCAGTCATGACCTGCTTACACGTGTTCAAATAATCCAGAACACTGCCGCGAGAATCATAACGAGAAAGGCCAAATCATCACACATCACACCCGTTCTGAAGAGGCTCCACTGGTTGCCTGTACAAGCTAGGATTGAGTTTAAGATCCTGTGCCTAGCATATCAGTGTCAGCAGAACCTAGCTCCATCATATCTGTGTGAACTCCTAACAGCTCACAAAGCTCCCAAGAATCTATGATCAGACCACCAGTTGCTCCTGTCTGTCCCTCGATCGAATCTGAAACTCTTTGGAGAAAAAGCCTTCTGTGTTGCAGCACCCAGCCTCTGGAATAATCTCCAACTTGACCTGAAAACATGCCCAACCTAGGACAATTTCAATTCTGCTTTAAAACACACCTCTTCTCAAATTATTACTCTGATTGAACTTTTTCCCAAGTTGTTGTAGGACACCTGTTGTATGAGAGACTCCTAAGCGCTATGAGCATGCAATTGGATGGACGACAGCGCTATACAAATATCCATATATATATATTTAATTGTGGTGTATAATCTTTAACGGCATACTTATTAAGATTTTTGTATTTTTTTACATAATAAGAGTGATACTCTTATTACATATTACATATTTGATTGGAGCAGTTTTTGCACATAGCAGGTCACGGTAAAGTGTCATATTATGTTGCTGGTTGTAACCTGTAACAATTCTTATCCTTTGATATCAAGCATTAAGAAGTGGAAGGAGATGTGACATCAGGTACGAGCAAACTGCACAACATGCACTGCTAAGATGATTATCAAGGTATAACTTGCCTGTTACATAACAACATCCAAGTCAGTTGTTGGAATAGCATGGTTCCCTTATGTTACAGAACCAGTATGTTGAACTGTGTTGATGTCACTCTACGTCTGGCAAGGACATGCACAGTGAATCTGGACGCATTAGAAATAAATAACAATCCTTTATACTACGTCGAAGATCCCATTGATTATGTGTTTTCTCAAACATCATATGACAAGAGGACGTTGTGTGTAAAGGTAACCAATGTGTTGTTTATTCTGATCATCTATCACACTAGTGTCTGCTTGAAGACTAGCTCTAATTTGCCAAGCTAATGTAATACGCTGATTTCACACGACGTTCCAAGTATTTTTGTAGATATTTGACCTGTACATAAATGTTTGAACTTGGTAGAGCAAACGTGGGCAATAATTTACAAATTGTGTGGGGCGATATCAAGAATAGATGTCTGAGCAACACTGGTCTATGTTGAGCAATTATGCCATACAAATTGTCGGTATATGTCAAGTTACATCTTTTGATTCAACTCTAGTGAGTTGGAAAATCTTCTGAAAGTTTGTCCTGTATATTTCTGTTAGTCTTGGGTTAAATTATATATATAATTGTAATCTGTCTGTGGTCATTTTGGATTTCACTATAGTCCGTAGATTGATATTGTGACTGACAAATTGTTATTGTCTGTAACTCGATGTCAGGTTGAGGATGGACACCAGTCTACAAGTGTCTCCCTATATAACGGGATTAATGAATTGATGGTAAGACTCGTGATGTAGTCCCGAAGCGGGAAACAATGTATTACCTCTAGTGTTCATTATATTATATGAAATAGGTTCAGTTATTTATATATTATATATTGTTCAGTTTTGGGAACTTAATCACAGATTGTTGAAATTTCAACCCTATTTTAAAAGATTGACAAAAAAGTTACATTCAAAAGATTTAGAAATAGATGTGATTCCTTAAGGCCACTAATTTAACAATTCTTTTGTATTTTCAAAGGGATCATCACAGTATCATAAATCAGAATTTCTTTTAACGTACCTTTCTATTGAACAACACATCATGAACTTTGTGTGGCTTATCCTAATATCCTTATTTTAAGTAGTAAAAGTCCTTATCTGTCAATATTCCTGCTTTGATTCTCAATATAATTAATCATTATTATTATTCGTGTTATAACAACCTTCTTACTCGATGTCAAATCTTAAGCGTACAACAAACATTTAAGCCGTCTTACTGGTCTCCTCCATTACACTATGAATGCCTGGGAGAGCAAAAAGTCTCGGCATGAGGTTGTAAAGCTTCAGCCATAAAGAAGACGCTTAACGTAACAGTGAGCATGTTCAATAACACCTTATATACATATTCAGTCTTGAAAGGAACTGATTTATTTATTTTCATTCATACATATACATAAAACGTGATGACTGCCTTTGTAAGAAGTCAAACGAACAAACACGCATCTTGAACTGAGGACTGCTCGTCACCTGTAAAACAAGGGTTTGATGCCAGGTCGCAAAAAGACATTAAAAGATGTAAGCTGCTGCTGTCTTGCTCACGCAGCACTATCAGGACACAACAATGCATTATCTGGCGTTGCACTGTGCCAGGTGTCACTTATTCCTTACATTTTACATGTTCCACAAAAAGCTTGTATTATTATTTTGAATACCTAACATACCAACAGCAACCAAAAGGGCCCAAAAGGACATTTCACATGACATGCTGATGGTTTTCGTCATACAGTTAACAATGGTTATGATAGATATTCAACAAAACATATTCACATTTTTATAGATGACACAGGCTAATGTTAGAGATGGTGAAATATATAATTATTTGTGATAAGGTTTGGTACTGGTTGATTATAGATACATTTGTATTTGACATTGCCATCTTGACATGCGTAGAACAACTTATTGACAATTACATTAATTAAATAATCTGGACATATTCAGGGAAATTGATGCAACGATGCAGACTGTTGAGATAGTTTTATCTGTCTATGATCATAAGTTCATATATACTCTCAATGGCAAAACAACGATACTCTATAAAATGCACTTGAAGCATTAATGGATATCAACGATGAAAACAGGGAAACTTCATGTCTTCAACAGGCACCTGAACTAAGATATTTCAAATTTCAAAACAATATCAGTTGTATATCAAAATATGTCTTTTTAAAATCTTTTAACTTGTTGAACAAGAATAGCGTAAACTTTTTTGGGTTTTTTTTCTAGTGTCCTAAAGAAAACTTCATTAATCACAATATGAAGTTTTTTATTCGCTTAGAACATCAATTTTTTATCTTTAGCCCTAAGTGCATGTTGTAAATCAGTTCTAGTTGGTAAATGGTGGTATTGATATTGATTGTCTGTCACAACTCAAGTATGAAATTGATATCTCTTGATTTGCATTGATACAAGCAACAGATCTATCGGTTATATTTAGCAGTGATAATTTAGATTTGAAAAAATATAAAGCTTTATGTTGTTCAGATTTAATCTTCATTTGTATAACTGTATGTACACGCAAGCATCATTTACTCTGAAAAACTATTATCTAGGTGCAACCAGAGAAGTTTTCAAACTCTTCACACTGAAAGCCTCATTTCAGTTTTGTCATTTTTTATTGTTGGAAGAAAAAACAGGGAATCCTAGCTGTGTAAAAATACACTATATTAACCTGCTTCTGATACAATCAAAAAGTAATTGATTTTTCAAAATTGAAAGACAATGTCGATATTATATGTATTCAAATATTTTAGCATAATTAATAATAATGAATAAAAAATATTGTGTCTCTTCAAACTCTCTTAACTTCATTCGATGTTGTTCATCGGCATCATTTCAATACAAGACTAGTGTTTTATATCTGTTTTACTTGTATGTTACATATTACAAAAACATCGCTATTTGAAATTGAATGAAAAATATTTGTGATTGACATATCAATTAAATTCTGTCAGTAACCAATTGGCCACATTATTGATATATATACATACATACGTTATCTGCTTTCTGGTGGGAGGGAATGACAACCTTTGTAGACTGGCAGACATCCCTTGAATACAGATCAGACATTGACGTGGTTACTTTCACAAGATTTGTTGATCTGACATAGAGTACCAGACTGTATCAACTTGTCTCATGTCAGACACAGCATTTCTCTTTGAACCCACAAGCGTTCCCATGTTTGATTTAACTATTCTAACATACAGTGCCACTATAAGAAGTAGATTATTGTAGGGACAACCATCATCCTGTAGTAATAGACACTCAGGGAATGTCCTATGTTAAGAAGGTCAACCTTGCACGAGTTTACTATGTCAGTAGTCTTCTTGTAGGTTCTTGTAGGAAAATGCATTGGTTGTAGACACTCACGGGATTGTTACTTTAATTACCAAGTCTCACAACTACATAAATAGTTAGATCTTATTTTGATAGCTAGTAGATTTATGCAAGGAGTCATTCTGCCATTCACTTTTTCCAGTAACCTTCATTTAAATTGGTGCCCTTTGTGGGCAAGTATTGAACTGATCAAACGTTCTTCTCTCTTTAATTCCCGACTAAAAGGAATTTTCAAAACTGTTCGAATTGTCGCTTGTTATGTTAATTTTTGAAACTCCATTACATTGATGTCATTGGAGGTGGTGTGTTTTATGTATAGCTGGATGAGGGTTATAACGATTGCCCATTGCTGAGGTTTTCTTTGATTTTGTCTTTTTGTGGTGCTTGTTTAGCAATAAATGTTTTCAACATACAATGATTTCAATCGAATGAACTACGGAGCAAATAGCTTTGTTCTTTTATAAGATATGTTAATATCCTTTATTTTATGTACAAAAGTATATAAGCAATCTTCACCAAGGTGCATAGCATGTTACTTTATTAACGTAGATGGCCTCCCTGAAAGTAGTTTACAAAAGATGAATTCATAATTACCCAATGAATTCCAAAGTATTTATCTTCATCTAGTGATAAAAGGGTTTATTTATGATATTTTCTTCACAAAAATGGACAAAGGAATACTATCGTCTACATCAATCAGGTAGACTTTATCTAAACCAGAACCTTTAAACAAACTTAATACTCTGGATGAGGGAAATACAATAAGGAATCATTTCAACACCAACTAGACTTATAATGACTCTTAGAGAGAATTTTAGTTGTAGTAGTTGACATAGTCACTTCTATGAAAATCGCCCTTTACCTTAACGTTAAGTCAACTCAACAACAACAAGGATATGAAGTTAACAATTTTTTCATTTTTCATTGATAAAAGTTTATTCTATTTGCCAGTATTTATGAACAGAAGCACTTTAACTTCAGTTGAGATATCTTACAGACTGTTTCCTCTTAGGAAAATACAATCAAGAGTCATTAGAAAGATTTGATAATTTCGATACCAGACAGACAGACATTGTCTCTTTGAGGAAATTAAGTTTTTGTAATTGTCAAAGTGTCTAGGAGCTCAACAAGGTTTACCTTAATCTAGACACAAGATAAAAGATATTTACATTATCTGGATGATATTTCCCCTTGCGCTTTTGGAAAGATTTGATAATTTCGACATTAACCAGACATAGATTGTCTCTTAAAAGGAATTAAAGGAAGTTAAAGTAATATCTATGAAAATCAAAAAGAGATGCAGAATCAACTAAGTAATTACCACAAAAATTTGAAGTAAAATTTTATTTAGTTGAAAGTTCACTACGCATCTATCACAATCAAAACGTTATCAAAACCATACTCTGCCAACCATTCCTATTTAATAAACAGGGGTTTGTCTGTCAAGAGAATATTCACTCGTTGTTGTTGGTTAGATACTCAAACTGCATAGTATATTCATAGGCACCAATTGGAGAGATGCATCTAACTCGCAATAAGATAGAGAACAAATGTAGTATTGCTACAATAAAGTATGATCCAAAATATAACAATGTTTTTTTATTATGAATCCGAATGCAATGGTTCTATTAAGGATTTAAAGGATCAATCGGAAATGGTGATGATTAACATGTTATGCATATGGCAAGATCTTTTTCAACATTTTTGAATATGTAACTTCATTTACATAAACTCAGAATGAGCTGCTGAACAAAATTGTACTAAAGAAAGTGTAGATGACTTCTTCTTTACTTTCAGGATTTGAGGATAGTCAGAGGACGCCCTTACATCCTCAAGTTCGCTTTATATGTTTGACAAAAGAGTAATATATGAACACGAAAAAATCAAATTTGCAGAACGAAAACACACAACAAACCCAAGGAAAAACACATTTTGCATATTGTTCAACTGGAAATTGTAAATAAGTGTACTAAATCTTCTACCGCTAGTGTATAAATGTGAATTCCTTGAATGTTTTAAGGTTCTACGTGATTTCTTTGCATATATATCATAAAAACCTTTCTAATAAATTAGAGCATCTTAATGAACAAAACTTTGATGGAGTGTCAACACATGAATCATCTTCAAAGTTTGTATTTTTCAAGTTTGAAAGATTCCATCAAAGCAATCATCCACCTTAAGCCTACCAGTCAATTATTTTGTTTCCTTTACATGTAGTTCTTGTACATGACAAGTAAATGAATTGATTATTATTTATTTTAGATCAATTACTGAGATCGTGGTGGCATTGATTTCACAACAAGACATGAACAAGCAAATGCAATGTTCCCTGACAAAATGATAGTAGTGTTTCATTATGACTTAGTCTTGAAAGTTGTTCTTTTTAATTTGATTTCATGGAGCCTCTCATTGACTTTTAGTCGATTTTATCTCCCATTTTAAATGGTTAATAGAGTTTGATAAAGAGGACCAATGACTTTTATCCTTTTTCGTATGTTTGTGATGTATATAGTTTTTTCACATAACTACAAGTGAAGGTCAATCCTTGTGTATTTAGTCTTAATTTAGTTAGTATTAACTCTCCCCAAACCCAAACCCAATCAAATACATTTTCCTCTAGCACACAAAGAGCACAGTACTGAATTCATCCTCTGACTGCTACTGATAATTAACAATTTGATCATGTTCTATTTGTAAGTGATACATAATATACATGTATACATGGAAGGTCAATTCGATAAAACTGTTTGAATTGAAATAGAATTAAAATCAGAATTTAGTTTTCAACAAAGGTAATAAAACTATTTTTTATTCAAATTTTCCTTGATTTTGACATAAAGTAGAATGAGTGACAAATCAAACATGACTATGTTGATACTGAGAGAGAGGGAGAGATTTTATTCAACATTGAAGTCTGCGTGGCCCGGAGTACAAACATAGTGTACAATTAAACAAATATCACTATGCGATCTTAATTTCATACATCCATATTTTTTTTTCAAATAACTGGCATAACTTTTAGGTATATATTCATTTTTGCAAGACAAAATTTCAACAAACCATTGCTGTGTTGGAAACTGACAAAATGACAAAATGAGATACTGTAACTTGTTATTGGAATTATGCCAGTAACCTGCAGATTGTCAATGTAAACCAAATCCATAATTTCAGTTAGAAATTTTGGGGAAAGGAAAGTTTTCAAGCAAGATTGAAATAACATTACAAAACATTTCAAATTAGAATGAATTTCAACATTTGTAGGCAAAAACAACCTAACATTAATCTTGGAATAGAATGAAGGGAATCTCTTGCATATAAATCCCTTATAAATGTGACATTAGGCCGATGTAAAGCTATTAGCCAAAGTTTATGTGGGTTTAAATGTAAAATAATTGCACAGTGTCAAATGATTTGAATGGATTTGATGAATATTTTATTATCAACTCGATTTTATTCCACTGTATTTTATCATTGTAATTCCTATACCATTTCGCATAATCACTGAAGTTACTTTTGTTTTGAAGTTTAATTCGAGCTATAACCTTTTCAATTTGAAGAAACTTTGTTTCAGACGATTTGAAGAAGATATTGATAGTCTATGTTTTAATTTTATTAATGTTGCGTTATTTCATTTTGAAGATAAATCAATAATTAAGTTTACAGGAAGTTTTAAGGAATGAAGATAACACAAGAGCCATATACGTTTCGGTTCTTGTGTGAGCAATTCACTCATTAGTTCGTACAGTACTGAATAATGTTTTTCTAACAACCTAATCTAACAATATGACTCTCCATAAGATTATTTGATTGAGAGACGTTAACTTTAACACTCTTTCATTGAATTATTACTACAAAGCATCCGATCAGTCGGTCAATTATCCGAACTGACACCTAGTACCTCCGAGAAAGACATGAATATTATCAAGTCACTAGTTAGGTACTGACATGGTTTGAATATGACTATTGTAAGCTTTGATTTGAATTTGCTTACTATTTCAAAACAATGAACCTAATGTTTTAACATAAAAAAGTCAAGAAGGGAAAAAAATGGCCTTATTTTCTTTACATTTCTCAAAGAGTTTGCATATCCAAGTAAATGTTATACCTTAACAATATAGATAGCTTTTTATAGATATCTGAAAAGGATAAACTTTGGTCTTATTTTCTCGTCGTCAGATGTCATCTTATCAAATATATTATGTTAAATCTGACACAAAGGTGTTAAACAAATCCTCAATAATCACCGAATTTATGAAAATATATTTAAAAATCCAAATAATAAATTAATACATCTTATTATCCCACTGCAAGGCTTGTCTGACCTTGCTCCGGATGTTTCTGTCTTCTTGAATGTGCACTTCAAATTAAAAGCAAGTAAAATTAAACATTCCATGCACAGACATTAGTGAATAAATAAATAAGGGACATATTGCCACAGCTATACTCATATTTTTTATTACATCTAGATTGACATTATTCCATGTGAAATTATTGCAACATTCCACTGTGAAAGTAAAAAAAATGTTTTTGGAGAAATTAAATTTGTATTCTCTAAGCTATTATTTTGAAGTAAAATCCCAATTTAATCATACAAAAGGATAACGTATCACTAACATGATTTAGGTTTATCTAGATTTTGAATAATCTGAAAACAAACGATTCTTTGAAATACTTGCTTATCAGACCTTTTAGTATGATGGAAATTGTATAAAGAACACATTGAATTCGTTCAGGTTTCTGATGCTATCATGCTTGTTTTTGGGGTTTTTTCAATTTTGTGAATCAAATGATTTTTTTCAAAGTGTTTAATGATATTTTGTGTCAATTACTGACCATTTCATGTTGATTATAGCGAATACTTGGACAGTTGAGGAAATAGCAATATTCAAAATTTGTGCATAAGTGATCTCTCCTTAATCACATTAGATTTCAAAAACCACATGATGTTGCCAATGTATCTTGCCCTTTGTTTATACCAATCATTGCCAAAACGATTCCTGTTGCAAAATATTTTTTTTAAATAATTGTAAATATACTCCCCTGATAGAATGTTAAATAAATATTTCCTAGGAAATAAAGTTGTCTATACTTAATGAAAATGCATTCCCTTTGAAAAATACTTGACTTTGAAATAATTTCAACTAAATTCTATGGATAAAAAATTTCAAATATATATTTCCTAGGAGATGACTTTTACTGTCCCTAATGAAAATACATTTCAAAACCCAATGTGATAGCAATGTATCTAGCCAAATATGACCAAAACTATTATATAATTTCCGTTCCAATATATTTAACACTTTGAATATTTTCCAATTTTACATCTTGTATTTCTGCGTCAAGGTGAATATTGTTCAGGCCTAAATTGACCTACTCATATTGTGAAATGTTCTGTCTAAATATGTCATTGTTCCATGTTCCTATCCTTTTAACCATAACTAACTTCATTATAGTTCAATAAATCATCTTCAGATTTTGCCTCATGGGATGTCAAGGAGAATAAAGCAATTGTGTAGAAATAGAACAATAATCACCTTATCCCTGAAATTCGGGCAATAGACGGCCAAGTGTATGAAGTGAAAACATGAAACATAATTGAATGCATTTATAACTTCCTGGTCTGTTCCTACTAAGATGGTTTAATGTTGTGCTTCAAGTCTATTGTATGCAAAAAAGATAAGTTAAGTGGTGAACGACCTTTATCAACGTTTATTACAGCATGTCTAGATATTGAGGTTGCTGATTGGCTGTTATTTTATATCTATGAGAAGCGTGAGGGAAATATGAGACAACATGAAGACACATATCTTCAAAAAGAGGATTATACATCTTCAAAGTGTCAACAAACTATCTGTTTTTAATATATAACGTTGGTTGCTGATTGAATTCAATTTAGAGAAAAATAGTTTTCAAAGACACATAAGGTGCACACGAAATCTTGAACAAAACCAAGCCATTGAAAGGGTTTTCTTGAAGTGATTCCATCAATCATAAGCTCTATTTCCTTTAGAAAAGCCTGAGCAGAGGACATGACCATAACTGATCCTGTTTTATTTCACATGATTTATTCAAATACAGGTAATTCATTGGTAGCTTCACGTTGAATCACTTTGATAAACATTTGTTTATTTACCACATATATAAACCCCAACAAACTTGATATATTTAAATAGATATTCTCTCTCCACATAGGTAGATCAGGTCATAAAATGTTGACACTACCTCTGTTCTAATAAGACCAAATTCGTGGTTTCAGGCAGTTTCCCTTGGCGGAAAGGGATTGCACCACAATCTATTTGAATTTCTTTATCAAATGGCAACGCTTCTCGCACAGAGAGGGTAGTTCACACCACACTGCTTTTCCCATGATTCATGAGCCAAAATTATGATTTTAGAACAGCGTCGCTGATTGCACAACTGACTTTGATTGCCTCCTATCAACCATCTCCCAAAAACCAGACCAAAAACTCGGGTAATTAGAACTGAGGTTGTATTAACTTTTCATGACTTAATCTGCCTCTGTGGGGAGAGAATGTTAAAAAAACGCCTGAATGCATTCATCTTCTTCTCGAGAGGCAAATAACCAAGAAAGCTGAAATTTTGTGTACAGACTCTTTCTGTATAACGAGGACAGTACAATATTAATTTGGTGACCATGTGACCCCTAATGAGGGCTCGGTGGACCTTGAGGCCCTATTAGTCATATACCATGATTTGTAGATTTGTAAGCCTTCTTTATCACTTAATTGAGGGTCACTCAGTAACCCCTTTTTACATTAATTGAATGTTGGAGCAATTTCCATTCCGTTGTTACTGTTATTGTTTTTTCATTATCATACCAAACTGTATAAATTGCTGTACTCCTCATTTTTCAACATATGCTTGAAAACGGTATAAGAATCTATACCGAAAAGTAGCTATTGTCAAATAAAGAAGTTGTTCATCCATTGAATTACTCTTGTCTTCCTTATACCATCAACTTCTAGAATGCCACTCAAACAGGTCATCTCTTACCTCCCTCCCAATTATAAACTTGATATTCTTTACATTAACCTTTTATTAGGTGGCGACGATTACAGCACTAATAATCAATAATTGATGGTCCTTGTTATTATTACACTAAATACAGTTTAAATAGTTATTGTTGATGACTAATTTAAATGCCATATTAAGCGTCACAAAGATAAAATAGAAAAATAAAACACACTGTAAGCTAATTGTCAATATGTTCTGTTTTTAATTTTAAAAGCATTTCCTTGCCCTTTAACATATTTTCAATGTTTTGGTTTTTATTATATATTAATTACGATTATATATAAGTTTCTATTGATTCAAAGGTATTCACTGCAAATGATAATTACCATCGGGTCAAGTATGTATGTAAATCAATCAGAAGCTTATTACAGTCACATAATAGGTGAGTAAGCAAATAAATTTGCCAAAAGCATCATGTGCAGTTTCAATACAGAATTGGCATCCAATATTATATATTGTATATTTTTTTATCATGCCTTTCGGAGACTATTTACTATAATTCTTTCTTTCAAACAGTATTAGTTTCTTGCATTACTTTTCAAATAGATATAACATAGAAAAATATCAAGAGATTTATAAAAGGGTAGATGTCGTTTATTATAAACTATTTATGATATTATAAACATGTGAAAATCCTCCCTAGTGCAAAGCAACAATATCAGGTTCCTATCAGATTTCTCGGTAGATCAGATGTTCATGGAATTGAAAAACAGAAAACCAATTTCCTGTTGGTTCACAAGGGAGGTACAGTTACAATATCACAGTATGAAATCAATTCCATACAGGAGTTGTTTTACAACCAATAAAAGCAATTTCAAACTTATGAAATCTGAACTGGCAGACGTCGATGTCAATTTTCATTATTCCATATCATCATTGTTAACTTTGAAAATATTTCGTCCATTTCTATAAGTATTTCTTAGTTACAAATATGATACGGTTTAACTGATGGTCATTCGATTTGTAGTCTTGTTGGTAAAATGAGAAAATACTGAGGAATACTGAGGTGTTCGAACAGTGTGTGCACAACACCTGTCAGGAACATGCCAAATGGTTTGGCCAAATTCATTTATCCACAAGTGTGGTCATTCTTTGCTATCTATGTCAATACCATGAACCGTGTGCTTTATAAAGAGTAAGGATGTTTAACTACGGTATTTGTACATCCCCTAAAATATACCTTTTACTGCTCACTGCTCAATATTATTAAAATTCCTTGGTAAGAGAGCTTATATTTCTCGCCTATTTCATATTCAGCTACTGAAAAACAATGGCATTGTCGTCAAGTGTGGCTTGTGGGACTAAGAAGTTAATGGTTTCTCTTTTGTTTTTTTCAAATTGATAGTCACACTTCGTCACAAAAACTAAACGTCTTATTGCTGAAAAAACATTGATGGATAATAAAATCTGGTTCTGTCTTTTTCTATGTGTTCGATGCAAACATCTAATAATATTAAGCTGTATAATGTTTTATGCTCTTTTTTTTGTTAAATTTAGTTTTATCATCAGGAAACATCTAAATATACTGTCACTATGATGACATCAAAAATGCAATACACACCTGAGAAACGAGATAGTTTCTGTGCAATGCCAATAATGGTAACTATTTGTAAAAAAAAACTAATTAATGAATTTACACAAATTAATTGCATTAATCTGAAAATATTATTTTACAACGCTCTTGTAGCAATGTTTGAATCGATAATGTATGAAATAATATTTTGAGCTCCAGTTCAACCATGATACACTTTGAGATAAAAAAATGTTTTACTACCATAGGTCGTTGCATATTGTTATTATTATTATTATTTATAACATTTTGACCTACCACCTGCAATGTCTTTATTTGACTGACCTAAATAGAGCCACTGAAACAAAAGAGTAACTTTTACGTGTGTTTACACAGAACCTTTTAAGGGTGAATTTAGATTTGTGTAAGAATACCGAAGTAATTGTTTTTATAGATAGCATGTAAGAAAATAACTAGGGTTTTCAATGTTATTTTAAATTTTGCTGTGTTAACTTCAAACGAATTATAGAGAAACAGAGATAACTTGTTCTAAAGAAAAATTTAGTGAATGTAAGAGAAATGACTTCTTCATTTTGAGTTCTAATATAAAAATGTAACAGTTATAATAAATGTTTACTAATCTAAAACAAACTGTCAAAATTTAACAAGTATTATTCAGGTTGAATAAGCAAGATCGAAAAAAGATAATGCTCATCAAGCAACATACACATGTTAAAAGAATACACTAGATGTAGTAATTATGTTTGGTGTTGTACATATACCACATCAATTGAAAATATCAAGAGACAAGATTAAACCTTGTACAAAACATAAATTAATTCAAAAGGTTAATAACAACATTAAAGAAAATAATTAATTATTAATAAGATAATTCAGTATTTGTAATATTTTCATCTAGCTAAATATATAACTCAATCTAAAATGATATCTAATTACAACATTAGAGGTCTTCATTAGAAGTTCCCGTTGCTTTCTTTGCAAAGTTTTGGTCCTGTTATAGCGAATGTGCAACTTTATTATATTTTGGTCAGGATTAAACCAATCCAATGAACCTTCTAGTATTTTACAGTCAGGTGTTTGCCTTTAGTATCCCTAAGGCAGTTCAATACTTTTTCATTCTCAGTTTGAAAAGCTTTGGTTTAATTTTATCAGTTTTACCTCGAAGCAATCGGATATGAAAGAACAAAAATCAAGATAATAAATATTTGAAAGAAAGAGAAAGAGAAGGGTTGTTAAATAGCCTATAGCTGTCAACGAAATCACTTCTTTAGTTCTTTCTAATCAATTTCGCATCGGACAACAGTTTTGTAGAAATTAAGTTATTTTGAAATTATACAATTCTTACCAAATGATGGTAATTGTTCATCTTCACTTTGGAAAATCAAGAAATCCAAAGTCAGTAGGGGTTTATTGCAACTGCGCTGATTCATAACTGATATGATTCGAATAGGTAATTCTGAATTGTCATAATATAGATTGGGATTCTGTTTATCATTCACAATAACTATTCATTACATGAAAAATAACATTTCCCTAGACCAACATCGATTGTGACGTTCTGTTTCTGACGTCACAACATTGAAAAGTCTGAGAACTATAGGAAAGATAGTTAAAGTGTCTTCTCAATCATTTCGACTTTCGCTTTGGTTTGCTTTCAGACAGGACATGGCTTCAAATGATTCATGTATTACTTGTTAATATGTAGTAAGCTTTGATCAATAAATCACAATTTTAGTCGAGTAATATGACACATATTGATAATCTAGGGTTATTGAGTGTATAATTGACTAAATCAATTTTGTAAGGTTTATCTTTAATACCCATTCTGAACTATTGAAAAAGATTTCAATTGAATATTGCAGAATTACATTACCTTAAAAGTAACAATCTTAAGTTATTAAGATACTATAGACAGTAGAGATAATAGTGTCTTCAGCAAAATGGCAGAGTTATTGAAATGACAAAATTTACGAGACAATTTATCAAAAGGTTTATTGAAGTGGGAGTTGTTTATAAAATCAATCATTAAATGTTTTCAAATCAGTTTTACACTGCTATTTTCATTAAAAGTGTGACACTAGTATCAAGTGATTTACATGCAGAGAATTCAATTCATTTCACGGGGTTAAATTCATTTCAATTTGCAAATATTTGAATGGGATGCCTCTATAGCTTGAAGAATTTCGTTTCTCTTAAATATCAAACAATACTATTGAAATCGATTTAATTGACAATCACCTGGTTACTGGATTGAAAAGCGAGTTCTGAAATTCCAATAATAAGCGATTATGACTGAAAGATATCCTCGTCTTTGGCCATTAAGCCCGAACTGCATTTATTGGATGAAATTGATTTAATTCATGTATGAAAGCTGATTTTGTGTTGTTGAGGTGTAATGCAGTGGCACTATTAGCCTTGAGGCAAACTACCAGAGAATGCAGAATAAGGTTTTAATTGTAATTGTTTATCCACATATGTTTTTCCCATGTAATAGAGGTTACTTGTTTTGAAGTTTGCATTTAAAAAGGGCCGTGTAGTACATCACTTTGATTTCATACCTAGTATACATATTACCTCTTATTTTATACACTTTGGCTGAATACTTTCCAATTATTCATTGGGTACATGAAACATTATACAAGGGAAACAGAGAAATGGCATATTGATAAACACATGTATGTTGCATTTATGTAGTTTTGAACATTTAGATATTGTATTTATATCTAAAGTCAAATTAACATTGCTTCACAAAAATCAAAATCAGGGCTAGAGGTCTGGGGCTGACCAATAATTAACTGATCGCATCAGACATTCAGAATCCAATTAACTACAAAGACAGATGTCAAAGATACAATTTTCTCAGTTTGGTGCACAGTTTTGACATCAAATACAGGACAATTTTGCTATTTCAATGTTTATTGATCATAAAGCTCCTTTTGAGTTGAGGACATGTTAGATCCATTAAAAACTCATTTCGTGTATCAACGAGTGCAACTTGATTCACATTGCCATTTAGTGATATTTGAACCAGATTGGTAAATGGAGTTTTACATTTCTATAACTTTTGAAATAATTTATCAATGACAGAGATCTTAAAGATTCAGTTGATAAGTAATGTATCATCAATCGTATGACATTTGTTAGAAGGAATCACAATACATTTTAAATCTTCACGTTTACACAATAACACTTACTAAGAGATATGTAAAACATTTAACTGTAATCTTTGAACCTGCTGATTTGTGAAAGCATCTACTGATGATGTAGTTTTTTGTATTAAAAATGTTTGGATTGTGAAGAATTAAAGATTGACTTCAGAATCGGGGAAGACTTCTTTTACGATTTGAACTTTTTTCATATGCATAACCCTGCCGATATGTTCCTTTAAAAAGATCTTTCATGTATCAACTACCAAGGGTTTTTAAATAAATGCTTCGCGTATTGCAAATGTCATCTTAATTAACACAAATTTGATTTAGTTACCTAACACCAATGAGCTTCAATAGGTTCAATCAGATTTACTTCCTTTAGAAAGTGTCCAACCATTGATAATGCGGTTTCGCCATAAAATCAGAATATCAAGGGTGCAAATTATTTCTCCTAACTACTATAATTCATGCCTGGAAATAGCAAATCAAAGCTTAAAGTGGATCTAGTATTGATGAATTTACAAACATTATGTCTGACATTTATCCAATAATGATCTTTGGCAGATAAACCTCTCTTATTTCATAACTTGTCAACTCAAATGACACGCAGGTCTCATTCAATTCCTTTGAGTGTTCCAAGTTAATGTAATTTCGTTTTATACAAGAGTAAATCCCTCAGGATAATAGTGAAATATTGAACAGTTGTCAACTTGCATGAATCTGTTATGGACTATTACGTTTAATCGATGGTTACGCTGTAAATGATATGACAATTTAATAAAGGATGATACTTGATGCCAGACTGATCATTGGTACATGACTGAATGTGTCTATCCTGATATTTTGTTATTCCAAGTGGTATCAAAATCGCCATCAGTCTCAGTATGTTGTCACATACGAATGGGCAATATCTTTATCAGTTTCTCTGTTAAATTGATATCACACAATTTTAAGTTATTTTGTTCATCGACAAATCATAGATCATGTTTCTCCTACTGTTGGAGAACAACAAGTTTGATATTAATGTTATATTGAAATTATTTTACAAAATGATAATAAATTTAAGAAGAAAATTAGTTGATCAAATAATTATGTTAACAAGAAGATGGTTCAAGATTTCCTTTACAACAGCCTGTGGACTTCTCCTGAGGTATGGCTTTGCAAGTAACATGTTGTTTATTGACAATTGAAAGATCAAAGTTATATTATTCTATATAAGTATGGTGTGCAATCTGTTACAGCATACTTATTTGGATTTTTTTAATTTTTTCACATATTTAGAGTGACACTCTGATAACATATTACATATATAATGGGAGAAATGTTTTGCATATAACTGGTAACGGTTAAATGTAATATTCTGCTGCTGGTTGTAACCTGTAACAATTTGTATTTTTTTGGTTTCAAACATTAAGAAATGGAAAGAGATGTGCCAGTCGGTACGAGCACACTGCACAACGTGCATTGTCAAGATGATTATCAAGGTACAACTTAAACACATCTCGTAAAAACATCAGACAGTCAGTTGTTTGAGTAGCAAAAGAGATCATTACATTGATTACATTATGTGATTTTTAATTTCCTTGGAATGTTTCATCTGTGAGTTTACGGAGATATATAGTGTTTTCTTATCTACATTTGCTAGTAACAAGCAAGAAAAGAAAGATTGTGTCCAAGTTCATAAAATTGGGGTCAAATGACACATAATCTTTTGTTTTAACTCTAGTGAGTTGGAAAACCTATTGAAAGAGGTTTTGTATTTTGTATGTCTAGGGTCTAGGGTCTAAAACTATATTCTTGTTTTTTGACTGCGGTCATTCTGAATGTTACTTTTGTCAGTCAATAATATTCTGACAAAGTCAAGTTAAGTCTGTAACTCGATGACATGGTGAGGATGGACACCAGTCTACGAGTGTCTATACAACGGAATGAATGAATTGATGTAAGTCTCAGGATGTAGTCACGAAGTCTATCGTCATTATACAGTAGAACACGGATATAACAAACTCCAAGGGACCAACGAATTTAGTTCGCTATATCCGGTGTTCGCTATATCCGGTGTTTGCTACTCGCGTTTAGCTTTCATACATAGGGCTTTTGAGGGGACTTCAAAATGTGTTCACTATATCCGATTATTCACTATATCCGAGTTCGCTTTATCCGTGTTCTACTGTATTATATAAGATAGGTTTATAAGGTAACATATACTTGGTACCCTGTGTATTAACAGACGACTACAAATTCGGTGTGATGGCCATTACATAAAGTTGTATCGGTACCCTGTGTATTAACAGACGACTACTAATTTGGTGTGATGGCTATTACATAAAGTTGTATCAACTTGAAAGGATCTTTATGATATAATTAAGAGAGAAGTTTTAATAAAGTAGGTCTCATATGTCAATCTCCAAAACATTGAACTGAGAATGACATAACTGGTACTGCGCTTCAGAAATCCAAAGTCTGAAGGGGTCAAAAAGAAAATGTATAGTCCCAGTCCAACCAGCTATAAATGGGTACTTGGTAAGGATAAGGCACAAAACAAATGTCGTAAGAAGACATCAACTCAGTGGGTCTCAGACTGCACGTGTTGTATGGTCCTAAGGGAGTAGATGTGTCATGAAGACTGATATCAAATGATCGAGGGAAAACCAAAGTTCTCTGAGTTGGCAATTGCTGCTATACAAATGTTAGTAGTATAGTAAAGTATAGAATCTCGTTTTAATACTCTTACAATCTAAAATCATAAATATTTACAATAATAAAACCAAAATAGGACAAAGACAAATGTAAGAATATACAGAAGCATTAAGGAACTTCGTTCTCGTTTGATATTTAACTTGGACACATGATAAATCTCCATATTTAAGTCGCGGGCACGTGATAACTTATGTTTGATAGACTGATTGACTATGCGTTTGATTGCATACATATGAATGTTCTAAAGTTCCATTGAAGATAAGTATTTATCATATAATTGTCATTATGGGATAAATATTGAGATTTCTTTAACTTTTATAAGTTCATTTACGAACGTTTCAAAGCAAAACAATATATAGAGAATCTCGGAAAGCCTCGGATATTTGTTACTTTATCAACTTGTGTTGATATATTTGATATCCGAAGACACGAGGGTGAGCTTCTATTTATCATCCAAAATCATTTTTCATCACATTTGCTTGAAATATGTACATCTTTCAACACTGCATAGAGATATCGCTTGATCTTCCACAAGCGATATCTCCTGTGGAACACAGTTTTGGATGATAAATGATGATACTCATGGAGTCGCTTTTCATATCATTCTATCAATGTTCTCTAATCTTACTCTCTGTATTAGGTCGAAACATGGACTTTTTTCATGTTTTGAATGTAATCTATGTAAGGCAAGGATTTATTTAAGCCGCAGATATTTCTCATATTTATTGATACTCTTTATGAATATTTTTGTAGTACAATAGGAATGAAAGAAAACTAAAACAAAACAAAAAAACTGTTTTATAAATAATATTAGGGTGGGTCTTTGCTCCAAAACATGTATCTATAATTCGTTTCGACTCTAAGATCGTACCTATTAGTTGTTCGTTCTCAAATTGTGGGGACACGTCATGCCAATATAATAGTTGTCTAAAATAAATTTTGCAAACAATTCTTGATGGTAAAAGATATGAATGGTATGGTTCTTGGTGAATGTGGTAGGCTTTCATAATAACTCTTATACATACCAAAAGTAATAAAGTTGTGATGTAGATTTTTCATATGCTACAAGGTAGACTAACACGTCATTAGTTTAAATTTTAAGACCTTTGGGTAGTTAAGGCTTTAATAATTTGGTGACAGGATGTAACTGGGAGTAAATTTTCAGCTGCGTACCTTGAAGTGTTCACTTGCCAGTGAATCCTCGCAACTATCATGTATTTAGGGTTCTGTGGTTTCCGACAGTTCCCTACAATCCAGTTGAATTATTTTATCATATAACGGAAGGGTGATCATATCACAATGCCTTTGTCATGATTCAGGAGCCAAAATGATGATTTCACCACAGCGTTGCTGACTACACAACTATATGTGATTGCATTCAACCATTCTAGCTTGCAAACTCTGCAATTTGGAACAGAAGTTCGATCAATATTTCATGATTTGATCTGCCTCTGTGGGGACAGATCGGGACATGGAGGATTGTTAAAAAACATAATGTTTTACATTAAGGCAACTGCATTGGAAAAACGTTTGTACAATCAACCTTTATAACTATTTCTCAAGTCAAATTGACAGAAGACTAAACAATCTTAAAAAGCAGTCAATTTAAGATAATTGTTGGTCATTGTCTTAAGCTAAAGGAACATCTCTTTCAGTTTAAAGATGTTTTCTTTTGCATTTGTTAATTTAAAGAAAAGTAGTCCTTTCACATTAGGCACTTGCTTGACTTTATTGTCGTGATTGATGTTAATGCTGTATTATTTTCAGAAAAAATATCAATGCATCTGAATTACTTTCATCTTAAGAACCTGACATAGAACCTCATTTGATCTCTATTCCAAGATGGCATGTTTACTAAAATACATTATCATTAAGAGTTATTATGACCCCGTCACTTTGATTAATAAAGGTTCTACAGGACGTCAATTCACTTTGATCTCTTGAATGTTTTAGGGGTAAATTCAATCAACATTAACAAGTTATTAAATTTGATATTACACAATAATGAAAGATCACAAAAATGCTACACACAAAGCAGGGGAAAACGTGAAATATTAAATCTCATACTTAATTTCCCTAACACCAAATATTATTGATTATAACATCAATTTATAGCTCACGGCAATGAAACCTTCCTTTCCAATTTTATCTTTACAATGAAAATTCAACTGGAAGACCTTATAACCTTACGGCTCTCTAAGTCCTTTTGTATTAACATTCATCTCATAAAAATGTTAAGCCACTTTCTAAAATAAGTAAATAAGAAGATAATTACTTCAAGACAATCGAACCGTGGACTAACAACACAAGACAATCATATTCCTTCTTCGTTAAAACCCAATGATTGTATTAAAGTTGTGAGGTATAAAGCAATCCTCTGGAAAATCTACTATATCGTCCCCTTTCCCTCAAGGGTAGATGGCTCTATACTAGTTATAGTATATTTTTATGCTTTATGGTCGTTGTTCACCCGTGAGACGTCATAACATCCATAAACTTAATGAAACAGTGAACTTGTCAATGCATAAGAAAGCTTTATTTTACTGCCTGTTTTGCCACTTTAATTTTTTTTAGCAGCAAATAGAAAACCATTTGTTACTATATAGTAAATGAGCAAATAGGTTTCTAAAGAGAGGGGTTTTTTTAATATCCGGGTTTTCATGACTGATCTTTCTTGGTTCCTTCTCACGATGATATAGAACAAATATGATATTAGGATTTATGTTATTGATAAAACACGAGAACGAGATTATGAATAGGATCCAGAAGAAGGAAGTAAAGGAGTAAGTCAAATCGAAAACAACCCAGACTTTACAGTCCAATGCAAAATTAAAACCAATTGTCAATATGTTGTATTTTTAAAAACTTGATATCTGTCCGGATGGGAAGGGAGAAGAAAAACTGTCTATGGGGCAAAAGTGCTGTATACACCAGTCGTTTGTATGTGTATATGTTTGTATCTCCAATGTTGAAAGTTGTTGCAAAGTTTGGGAGAAGGAGAGAAACACTACCAAGTCAACCATATATTCATTCAACCACTCATTCGAATGTTTCAACTTCATAGTGAGGGTATTCTGTGTTTCTGAGATCTCAACCATTCTGTACGAATCTGTTTAAATTTATGTGAGCTTTTTGTTCTAATGACTTGGTCCTAATTTCCGTTCATATGAGATACCACACAGGCCATTTTCATGAAATTTTTAGTAGTAGTATTCAAGATAACATTGGCAATTATCCCACAGAAAATAGCGGTCTGCTTTTTGTAACAGATTTAAATAAAAACCTTATAATCTGCCTCTGATTATTATTGGAAATCTATTTTTTTTAAATTCTCATTATCTGATCAATGTAAATTCAATATTTTATATTATCCCGCATTTCCTTTTATGACTGTTTAAGTTATTAAGAATTTGATTATTATGTGAAAGTTAACATTCATTCCATTGCTCATCGCCGTTGTAAGCTTTAAAGAAACCTAGTGAAATAAAAAGCATAGCAAATCAGTAAATGCCAGATCTAGAAACCACCTAAGAACACAATTTTCCTAAATAACTATGCAATGAAGGCATAAAAGTAGCTAAAAATAAAGACATTACGCGATTATGAATCATAAGCTGTGGAATATACCCATTATTATTTATGCTTGCTATGTTGTCATGCTTGGAACCAGAGAATGATAATATCACACTTTAATGGATGATTTTTTTACGTTCTGGTAATTTTCCCCTGGAGTATTTACCCCTAATACCTAAGTCAAATTTATTTATTAAACTCTTGAGATATTCTGAACTTTTCTAAAAGTGTAAAGGCCTATTGTTGAGATTGTACATCGTAATACCATTTGCTGCCCGGTAAGGTATGAGATTATGATTACCCTCCTGTTCAGAGCACTTGTCTTAACACCTAAAAGTCTGTTCATCAATTTTCAAGGAGTCAATAATGTATAAGTAAATTACATGGGACACACAAGTTCTAAAATATCTTATATTTTTTGTTGCTATGGGAACTTCATAAGTTGACTGAATCAATCCTTGTAGACATATAAAAAGTTCAACTTTGACTTCAAAGAGTATTTGGTTTATGCCTTTTCATAATATTTCACCTAAAGTTCCAATGGTATTATTGGCAATACTACATAACATATTTTGAGTGTCCGCCTTTTTTTAAGTGTCAAAAAGGTTACAATCAAACGATTTAGAATAGATGAGATTCCTTTAAGTCCAAAAATTTAACAATATCTTTGTATTTATAAAGAGATCATCACAGTTTCATTAATTCGATTTTTTTTTGTAATGTACCTTATAATTGAACAACACATCATTTATGTTTTGTGGATGATATATGTCTAAGAATTGATTCCCCTTAGCTTAATATCCTTATATTAAATAATTATTGTATTTTTCTGTCAATCTTCCGGCTTTGACTGTCAATATAGTTGACACTATTCTTCTTCTGAAATTACAGTTAACACAACCATGTCAACTATTAAGAGTGCACCAAACATTAATGTTTTCTTGCTGGTGTCTTCAGTCGTATTCCATTTCTGTATGAATGCCTGTAAGGGACAAATGTCTTGGATTTTCGAAACTATTTTAGTGGTAAGAAAGTCGTAAGTACCATACAATAACATTGGCTTACGACTATCTTAGCATTTAGATAGCTTCGAAAATCCAGGCCCTGGCATGAGGTTGTAAAGCTTCAGCCATCAGGGATTAACAATCACAAAATTAACAATGGTACTGATAGATATTCAACTTAACATAAACACATCTTTATAGGTGTCACAGACAAATGTTAGAGATAGTGAAAAATAATATTATGTGATATAGTTTGATATTTTCTGATTATAGATACATTTGTATTTGACATTGCAATTACAAATCAATAGGAATATAGATGTAAATGGTAATCAAAGTGCAAAACTGGTGAACAACTTCTTACAAATCTGCAAAACTAACAAATGAACATGTCAAACTTGACATGCTAAAATCTACTAATTGGCAAACATAGGGTTTCAATAGATATATTATTTGATTTCATATTTCATATAGGCGAATAAAATGATTTGGGGGTATTCAGGAAAATTGATGCAAAGATGCAGCTAGTCGAAATAGTTTGATCTGTCTGTGATCATAAGTTTGTATATGCTCAATGGTACAAACGATACCATATAAAATGCAAGACACTTTAAGCAACGATTGCTATTTACGCTGGAAATAGGGTAACTTTATGTCTTCAACAGACACCCCAACAGTCAATTATATATTAAAATATTACATTTTTTAAATTTTCTTCAAGACAAGAATGATAGCGAAAACTTGTTTCCCCTTGTTTTCTAGTGTCCTAAAGAAAATGTCATTAATCGCAACATTACCTTTTTTACTCACTTAGAAAATCAATATCCTTTTTTATCCCTGAATGCATGTTGTAAATCAGTTTTAGTTGGTACATGAAGGTAAAGTTTTGATATTGATTGTCTGTCACAACTCAAGTATGAAATTGATATGTCTTGGTTTGCATTGATACAATCAGTTAGCAGCGTTATTTTAGATTTGGAAATGTAAAAGCTTTTCGTTGTTATAGATTAAATCTTTATCTGTATATATGCATGTACACGCAAACATCATTTACTCTGGAACATTTTAATCTAGGCGCAACCAGAGAAGTTTTCAAACTCTTCAAACTGAAATTCTCATTTCAGTTTTGTCAAATTTTATTGATAGGAAGAAGATAAAGGGGAGCAGAGCTGTGAGAAAGACAGTACATTTTTTATCCTATATTAACCTGCTTCTGATACAATCAAAAAGTAATTGTAATTCGAAAGTGAAGGAATATGTCGGTATTACTTGTATTGACATATTTTAGCATAAGTAATAATAATGAATAACAAAATATTGTGTCTCTTCAAACTCTCTAAACTCAGTCTTGTGTTGTTCATTTACTTATGTATTACAAATTACAAAAACAGTTATTGAAATTAAATGAAAAATATTTGAGACTGACAGCTCAATCAAAGTCTGTCAGTAACCAATTGACCACATTATACACACGTTATCTGCCTACTGGTGGGAGGGAATGTCAACCTTTGTAGACTGGCAGACATCCCTTGAATACAGATCAGATATTGACGTGGTTACTTTCACAAGATTTGTTGATCTGGCATAGGGTACCAGATTGTATCAACTTGTCTCATGGTAGACACAGCATTTCTCTTTGAATCAACAAGCTTTCCAATGCTCCAGTTTACTATTCTAATATATAGTGTCAATGTAAGAGGTAGATTCTAATAGACAACCATTATCCTGCAGTAATGAACACTCAGTGGATGTCCTATGTTGAGAAGGTCAACCTTGCTTGAGTTTACTATTTCAATAGTCTAATGTCAAGATGAGGGGAAGATTTTTGTGGCACAACCATAACCTGTAGTAATAGACACTCAGGGGATGTCCTATGTTTAGATATGGAACCTTGTTGAGTTCACTATTTCAATATTCTCGTGTCGTCTTGAGAGGTACATCCCTATAGGGAAATGCGTTAGTTCTTAGACACTCACGGGAATGTTACTTTAAAGGTACAGTAGCACGTTTTTAAGGGGAATATAGGCTGATGTCAAGAAAATGAAAATTAATGGTTCCAATTGAAAGACAATGTATTTAAACTAAATGGAGCAGTAATAATTCAAATATATAACGTAAAGTTTAGCCATGCGATTCCTTTTTCTTACACAAAATGAATTAAAGGTGTTCACACAAAAATGGCGGCCAATGGATTTTGTGTTAACCTTCATATTTTGTCCTCTGACTATGGATGATTGGCTTGTGTGATGAGATTTTTGACAGTGTCAGAATAATACATTTAGCATTAACTTACATTTATCAGTGAAAAATGTAAAATATAAAATAATCAAAAAACGTGCTACTGCCCCTTTAATGACCAAGTCTCACATTTACGCATATCGTTAGCTCTCTTTTGATAGCTAGTGGATATATGTTAGGATCGTTCTGCCATTCATCTTTTCAAGAAACCTTTATGAAAATTGATTAAAGAACAGATCAAACGTTCTTCTCTCTTTAATTCCCGACGAAAAGGTAATTTCAAAAGTGTTTGAACCTACGCTTGTTATGTTAACTTTTGAATCTCCATTACATCGATACGTCATCGAAGCTGGTGTGTTTTATGTTTAACTGGATGAGGGTTATAAAAACTGCCCATTGCTGATGTTTTCTTTGATTTTATCTCTTTGTGGTGATTGTTTAGCAATAAATGTTTTCTGATACAATGATTTCAATCGAATGAACTACGGAGCAAATAGCTTTGTTCTTTTATAAGATATGTTAATATCCTTTATTTTATGTTCAAAAATATATAAGCAATCTTCACCAAGGTGCATAACATGTTACTTTATTAACGGAGATGGCCTCCCTGAAAGTAGTTTACAAAAGATGTATTCATTATTATCCCATGAATTCCAAAGTATTATTCTTCATCTAGTGATAAAAGGGTTAATTTATGATATTTTCGTCACAAAATTGCACAAAAAGAATACTATCGTCTACATCAATCAGGTAGACTTTATTCGCACCAGAACCTTTAAACAAACTTAATTACTCTGGATGAGGGAATTACAATAAGGAATCATTTCAACACCAACTAGACTTATAATGACTCTTAGAGAGAATTTTAGTTGTAGTAGTTGACATAGTCACTTCTATGAAAAACACCCTTTACCTTAACGTTAAGTCAACTCAACAACAACAAGGATATGAAGTTAACAATTTTTCATTTTTCATTTTCTATTTGCCAGTATTTACAAACAGAAGCACTTTAACTACAGTTGAGATATCTTACAGACTTTTCCCTCTTAGAAAAATACAATCAAGAGTCATTAGAAAGATTTGATACTTTCGATAACAGACAGACAGACATTGTCTCTTTGAGGAAATTAAGTTTTAGTAATTGTCAAAGTGTCTAGGAGCTCAACAAGGTTAACCTTAATATAGACACAGGATGAAAGATATTTACATTATCTGGATGATATTTCCCCTTGAGTCTTTGGAAAGATTTGATAATTTTGACATTAACCAGACATAGATTTCTCTAAAAAGGAATTAAAGGAAGTTAAAGTAATATCTATGAAAATCAAAAACTGACGCAGAATCAACTAAGTAATTACCACAAAAATATGAAGTAAAATTTTAGTTCACTACGCATCTGTCACAATCAAAACGTCATCAAAACCATACTCTGCCAACCATTTCTATTTAATAAACATGGGTTTGTCTGTCAAGAGAATATTCACTCGTTGTTGTTGGTTAGATACTCAAACTGCATAGTATATTCATAGGCAGCAATTCGAGAGTTGCATCTAACTCGCATTAAGATAGAGAACAAATGTAGTATTGCTATAATAAAGTATGATCCAAAATATAACAATGTTATTTTTATCATGAATCCAAAAGCAATGGTTCTATTAAGGAATTAAAATATCAATCAGAAATGGTGATGATTTAAATGTTATGCATATGGCAAGATCTTTTTTTTAAATTTGAATTTGTAACTTCATTTACATAAACTCAGAATGAGCTGATGAACATAATTGTACTGGTGGAAAGTGTAAATGACTTTTTCTTTACTTTCAGGATTTGAGGAGAGTCAGATGACGCCCTTACAACCTCAAGTTCGCTTTATATGTTTGACAAAAGAGTAATATATGTACATGAAAAGATCAAATTTACAGAACGACAACACACAACAAAACAAAGGAGTAACACATTTTACATATTGTTCAACTGAAAATTGTAAATAAGTGTACAAAATCTTAAATTGCTAGTGTATAAATGTGAATTCCTTGAATGTTTTAAGATTCTACGTTATTTATTTGCGTAAATATCATAAAAACCTTTCTAATAAATTAGAGCATCTTAATGAACAAGACTATGATTGAGTGTCAACATATGAATCATCTTCAAAGTTTGTATTTTTCAAGTTTGAGAGATTCCATCAAAGCAATCATCCACCTTAAGTCTACCAGTCAATTATTTCGTTTCATTTACATGTAGTTTATGTCAATTCTCACATTCAAACAATTATTGTTATCCCCTGCACTGGCAATGACAGTATGTCTTACCTATAAAAGCAAGTCTACTTGTTTCAACAGACAAAATGATAATAAAAAAGTACTTTAAGAGAACCGAACTAATGATCTAAATACTATGTTAAGTGCTATAAACACCATAACGTTAGAAGGAAACCTCTCAAACAGGAAGGTGAATGAAAATATTGTTGAAAGGTTCAGTTTTTAGCTCATCAGGTCTGAAAGACCCGATGGGCTTATGGCATGGCAAGGCGTCCGGCGTCCGTCCGTCCGTCCATCCGTCCGTCCGTCCGTCCGTCCGTCCATCCGTAAACTTTTCACATTTTCATCTTCTTCTCCGAAACCAATGACTCGAGAGAGCTGAAATTTGATGTACAGACTCCTTGGCAAATGGGGATTCTAAATTGTAGATTTCGTGACCCCATGACCCCAAATGGGGTCACAGGGGTCAAAACCTTAAAAACATATTTTCATCTTCTACTCCAGTTCCAAAAGGTCTAGAGAGCTGAAAAGTTGTGTGTAGACTCCTTGGCCAATGGGGATTCTAAATTGTAGATTTCGTGACCCCATGACCCCAAATGGGGTCACAGAGGTCAAAACCTTAAAAACCTATTTTCATCTTCTTCTCCAGTTCCGAAAGGTCTAGAGAGCTGAAAAGTTGTGTGTAGACTCCTTGGCCAATGGGGATTCTAAATTGTAGATTTTGTCACCCCATGACCCCAAATGGGGTCACAGGGGTCAAGACCTTAAAAACCTATTTTCGTCTTCTCCTCCAGTTCCAAAAGGTCTAGAGAGCTGAAAAGTTGTGTGTAGACTCCTTGGCAAATGGGGATTCTAAATTGTAGATTTTGTCACCCCATGACCCCAAATGGGGTCACAGGGGTCAAAACCTTAAAAACCTATTTTCATCTTCTTGTCCAGTTCTAAAAGGTCTAGAGAGTTGAAAAGTTGTGTGTAGACTCCTTTGCTAATGGGGATTCTAAATTGTAGATTTCGTGACCCCATGACCCCAAATGGGGTCACAGGGGTCAAAATCTTAAATGCCTGTTTTCATCTTCTTCTCCAGTTCTAAAAGGTCTAGAGAGCTGAAAAGTTGTGTGTAGACTCCTTGGCCAATACCGATTATAAATATTAGTTTTGGTGAACCCTTGACCCCAAATGGGGTCACAGGGGTCAAAACCTTAAAAGCCTATTTTCATCTTCTTCTCCAGTTCCAAAATGTCTAGAGAGCCGAAAAGTTGTGTGTAGACTCCTTGGCCAATGGGGATTCTAAATTGTAGATTTCGTGACCCCATGACCCCAAATGGGGTCACAGGGGTCAAAACCTTAAAAACCTATTTTCATCTTCTCCTCCAGTTCCAAAGGTCTAGAGAGCTGAAAAGTTGTGTGTAGACTCCTTTGCTAATGGGGATTCTAAATTGTAGATTTCGTGACCCCATGACCCCAAATGGGGTCACAGGGGTCAAAATCTTAAATACCTGTTTTCATCTTCTTCTCCAGTTCTAAAAGGACTAGAGAGTTGAAAAGTAGTGTGTAGACCCCCTGGCAAATGGGGATTCTGAATTGTAGATTTCGTGACCCCATGACCCCAAATAGGGTCACAGGGGTCAAAACATGTTTTTATCAAAAGTCTGATGAGCTACAGAGCCCATGGCTCTATTTTTATTATTTCTGACAGACATTTTCCTTAGCTTCAAACTATTCTTATGTAAAAGATACTTAATGGTCGACATTAGTTACAGACAACTGTTTTTCGTTCACAAGACAAGTAATGAATCGATGATTATTTATTTTAGACCAATTACTAACATCGTGGTGGCATTGATTTCACAACAAGACATGAACAAGCAAATGCAATATTCCTTGACAAAACGATAGTAGTGTTTCATTATGACATTAACTTGCAAGTTGTTGTTCTTGTCAATTTGTTTTCATGGAGCCTCTCATTGACTTTTAGTCAGTTTCATCTCCGATGTGAAAGTAATATAATGGTGAATAGAGTTTGATAAAGAGGACCAATGACTTTTATTCTTGTTTGTATGTTGGTGATGTATATAGTTTTTTTACATTACTACATGTGAAGGTCAATCCTTGTGTATATAGGCAACTCTCCCCAAACCAAATTCAAATACATTTCATCTAGCACACAAAGAGCACAGTACTGAATTCATCCTCTATCTAAAGACTGTTGCTGATTGTGTGATCTTTTTTACCTAGAACAACGTACCAAAAGGCTCCAAATGATCACAGAAGCTCATATACAACTGGATCCTGTTACTGTGGCTTTGCACTTTATTTTTTCACTTCCATTTTTTTATTTTACGTGTCCTGCATTCGAGGACACTTCTACTCTTGAGTACTCGGATATGAAAGAAAAAAAATCTAAGAAATTGTAAAGGAAAAAGTAATGATGTTAATTTATCTAAAGCTAAAAGAAATATACTTTTCGATAAAATGAATTTTTCTGGTGTGTTTTTTTTAAATAGTGACAAAATATGACACTAAAGGAAACCGCAACTACACTTGTTGAAAAATTGTTATTATTTCTTTTTAGTGTTTTTTTTCTGAAATGATGGTTAACTCTAAACACTTTTAAAGTTATTAAAACATTCTTTTACATTTGTCTCTTTGTGAATAGACAAATACAAGTAGTAATTGTTAAAATATGTCATTAGCCATTTGTCTTAGTATAAGCATTTAGTTGTTGAGCTGAATTACTATGTCCGAATAATTAACAATTTGATCATGTTCTATTTGTAAGTTGTATATAATATACATGTATACATGGAAGCTCAATTCGATAAAACTGTTTAAATCAAAATAGAATTAAAAATCAGATTTTAGTTTTCAACGAAGGTAATAAAACTATTTTTTATTCAAATTTTCCTTGATTTTGACATAAAGTAGAATGAGTGACAAATCAAACATGACTATACTGAGAGAGAGGAAGAGATTTTATACAGCATTGGAGTCTGCGTGGCCCGGAGTACAAACATAATGTACAATAAATCAAATATTACTATGCGATCTTAATTACATACATACTTTTTTTTCAAATAACTGGCAAAACGTTTAGGTATATATTCATTTTTGCAAGACAAAATTTCAACAAACCTTTGCTGTAATGCTGAGGAATATATGGATGACAACTTCTTTGTTCATTGTATGCGACGTTTCGACAAAGATTCTTGTGTCCTTCTCAAGCCGAGGAAGAGTAAAGAAGTAGGGCATATATATATAACAAGTAACAAGTACAATACACAGAAACAACAACTTAATGAACAGGCCGCCATCAACACCATCTTTTCATCATCTCAAAACCTACAGAACTTACTTCATGCCAATGGAAAAAACAATCAGCTTCCAACAACAATCCAAAAGGAGTTGTTTAGAAAATAAACTGCCTCTCCAAGAAGTAAACCTTTGCTGCATTGGAAACTGACAAAATGACAAAATGAGATACTGTAACATGTTATTGGAATTATGCCAGTAACCTGCAGATTGTCAATTTAAACCAATTCTATAATTTCAGTTAGAAAATTTGGGAAAAGGAAAGTTTTCAAGCAAGAGGGAAATAACATTACAAAGCATTTCAAATTAGAATGAATTTCAAATTTTTTAGGCAAAAACAACCTTACATTAATCTTGGATAGAATGAATGGAATTTCTTGCATATAAATCCCTTATAAATGTGACATAAGGCCGATGTAAAGCTATTAGACAAAGTTTATGTGGGTTTAAATTTAAAATAATTGCACAGTGTCAAATTATTTGAATGGATTTGATGAATATTTTATTATTCCAATGAATTTTATCATTGTTATTCCTTTACCATTCCGCCTAATCACTGAAGTTATGTTTGTTTTGAAGTTTAATACCAGATATAACCTTTTCAATTTTGAAGAAACTTTGTTTCAGACGATTTGAGGAAGATATTGATTGTCTCTGTTCTAATTTTGTTAATGTTGCGTTATTTCGTTTTGAAGATAAATCAATAATTAAGTTTACAGTAAGTTTAAGGAATGAAAAAAAACCAGCTATATACGTTTCGCTTCTTGTGTAAGTAATTCACTCATTAGTTCGTACAGTACTGAATAACGTTTTTCTAACAACCTAATCTAACAATATGACTGTCCATTAGATTATTTGATTGATTAACACTCTTTCATTGAACTATTACTACAAAGTATCCGATCGGTCGGTCAATTATCCGAACTGACACCTCCAAGAAAGACATGAATATTATCAAGTCACTTGTTAGGTACTGACATGGTTTGAATATGACTGTTGTAAACTTTGATTTAAATTTGCTTACTATTTCAAAACAATGAACCTAATGTTTTAACATAAAAAAGTCAAGAAGAATTTTTGACAGGGTTTAAGGGGGAAAGAGGAGAAAAATGGCCTCATTTTCCTTACAATTCTCAAAGAGTTTGCATATCCAAGTAAATGTTATAACCTTAACAATATAGATAGCTTTTTATAGATATCTGAAAAGGATAAACTTTGGTCTTATTTTCTCGTCGTCAGATGTCATGTTATCAAATATACCATGTTAAGTCTGACATAAAGGTGTTGTAGTTAAACAAAATCCTCAATAATCACCGAACTTATAAATATAGATTTTTAAAAATCAAAATAATAAATTAATACATCTTATCATCCCACTGCAAGGCTTGTCTGAACTTGCTTCGGATGTTTCTGTCTTCCTGAATGTGCACTTCAAATTAAAAGCAAGTAAAATTTAACATTCCATGCAAAGACATTTGTGAATAAATGCCAATACTTATAAGGACATATTGCCACAGCTATACTCATATTTTTTATGACATCTAGATTGACGTTATTCCATGTGAAATTGTTATGGCGACATTCCGCTGTATAAGTAAAAAAATGTTTTTGGAGAAATTAAATTTGTGTTCTGTAAGCTAATATTTTTAAGTTAAATCCCAATTTGATTAAAATTAATCATACAAAAGGATAATAATAATAATAATATGTGTACCTGTATTGCGCAAATGTCCATACACAAGTTTATGCTCAATGCGCAGTTCTACTCATAGCATTGTTTGAACAGCATTGTCTTCAGAGCTCTCTTAAAAGAGTCTAGAGATGGTCGTATTTTCAGTTCTGTCGGCAGATTGTTCCACAGGTAGGCGGCTCCATAGCTGAAAGACTTGTAGCCGTAAGTCTTAAACAAGAAGAAACCTCATGATTTTTCCCATGTTAATTAGTAAATATGTACAAAAAACATTGTCAACTTAAAAAAACACCAAAAAACGTTTTCATCGGTCCTCTAATAACAAAGATATCGCCCTTCAAAGTGCGCAAATTTTAGGCTTCTCAATTTGACAGTCTGAAAAGGGATTCTACCGGATGAACGATATTGCCTCTACTGCGCATGCGAGAAAGGGCGATGTGATGTGGCAGGTTGTGATTGGCTGAGAGAAGTTTTACAGACTGTGTATTATTATATCATATACAGAACGGAAATGGGCCTAATCAATGTAAATATAACAGACAATGGTGGTAAATAAACAGAATAAACATGTTTTAGCACGATTTAGAAGCTTCATCTGTCCGGCAATAAAACAGAGTAGTAATTAAACAGTTATGGCACATCGTAACTGATTGTGTAATTACAGGCCTAGGGAGTCGCGCTTGGGATATTTCACACTCTTTGACAATGTTGTTACAAGAATTAGGGGATGTTGTTTTAGAGATCAAGCATGTCTTCCCATCTATGACACGCCCAGTTGTCAAAGCACTAGTCATCCATTGGTCAACAATAAGACAAACTAGATCCAGTCAAATAATAAACATTTAGAATTTATCATAAGCATTGCATCTGTCTTGAGATGAACACATTCAGTACAGACACATGAGATGAAGTATTTTGCGTTTACAGTGACTTCAATAAGGTAGGCTTTGGTCACATGATATGTAAACTAAACTTTGTGCATTCAAACTTATATGTATACATATTTGTTATTTCAGGCAGTTGTTTGCCTTAGAAGTTTACAAAAATTTAAAATAACATTATCTCAAACAAAGATATAGAATTGTATTTATTTTACGCTGATGAGTTGTCTCTTTGTAAACTAACATTGTTTCTTTATTTGATTGAGAAACGCTCAAGACATGATGAAACATGGTGTCAAAAGGTGTATCAAATTGTATTGCGAACTTAATAAAATTTCATGACATGATGCCTCAATGACACTCTCTTTCCGAATATTTCGTAGTGTGTATATAGCAAAACCTCATTCAGATTATATAAAATTACTTCAGGATTATTCATAAGTTCCTTAAAACATTTCACCAACTTGTTTAATTTGTCTTCAATTTTATCTGGCCACTCATCATAAAATGTAAACTTAGAACTACTAAATTCAAAACATAACTATACCGTAATATCTAAGAGATTTTCAAAACACGATTGAATATTAAGATTTTGCCTTGATGAAATATCCTTATGTTTATACCATTAATGAAGATATAACCTTAGCATTTAATTGCTTTGTTGTATGTTTTCGAAAATCGTTGTTTCAATACTGTCACTGTATATGATATGTGTACTGATCTGTCCATGTTTACGTTACGTCACTATTTTGTTAGGGAGCGGCATAAATATAAACATATACCCCGTTTCTTTTTTTTAAATAGATATGCGAAACATAGTTCTATGACAGGGCTATGACATACCATGTAGTCTCATTGATGAATTGACTTTAGATCCCTCTGTAGAAGCCGTGATTAAGCTATCAACAGTCAAAAAGATTGTCTTCATTATATGTCTCACTAACTAACCGTCATACTGGAAAGTTGTGTTCTTTGTTTGTATAGTAATTATACGCCAAGTAAGTAAGTGACCGCTTGACTCAATACTGTAAACAATAGCAATAGCCTGACCAGTTTGGCGAGAAAGGGCGATGTGATGTGGCAGGTAATGATTGGCTGAGAGAAGTTTTACAGACTGAAAATATGATGTTTGTTTTCAAAGTCATTAAATGACTATTTTGCGCATGTTTTTGAACAAACAAAATATCGATGTTATCTCAAGATATCTTTCTGTATCCATTTCTGCATTGTGTACCCCCTCGGGGTTACATGTTGTTAAAGTCTCATTTTAGGGATAACAAACAGATTCTGGTCAGTTGATCTCAGAGTTCGTTCAGGACAGTATTTGGTCAATAGATCCGTCAGGTATCCAGGTGCTATGCCTTGAAAACACTGGTATGCCAAGCACAAAATCTTGTACTCGATCCTTGCTTTCACAGGAAGCCATTGCAGGGACTTCAGGATTGGCGTGATGTGACACATCTTTGGTACCTTTCACACCACTCGAGCTGCAGCATTTTGAACCTTTTGCGTCTTTTTGAGCAATGATGATGGTAATCCATAGCACAACCCATTGCCATAGTCTAACTTTGACAGAACAAGTGATCTAACTAGAGCATGCGCTGCATTAGTTGTCAAGCATTTGCGTATGTTACTGATGTTCTTAAGATGGTAAAAGCTTGTTTTGATGATGTTATTTACGTGGGTCTCCATGCTAAGTTCAGAGTCAAAATAAAGTTCCTGACACTAAGCAAGAGGAAAAACTGAATCGCCCACTGGAACTGACTCAACTCCTGTAAGCTTTCTCTGACTTGCCAACCAGCAGTGCTTCGGTTTTGCTGTCGTTGAGTTTTAGAGTGTTTGACGTCATCCACTGTTTGACGTCATGTGTACAGTTAGTTGTGCGTGTGATGACATTTTCGAACTCTTCAACACTGCTGGAGTCGATCAGCTGCGTGTCGTCGGCATAAGAGTGGTAGTTCATGAGGTGTTGGTCTATGACATCAGCAAGGTCGCACATGTACATAGTGAACAGTATTGGTCCGAGGACTGAACCTTGCGGGACTCCACATGATATAGCAACCTTGTCTGAAATGTTGCCGTTAATTATAACGGCTTGGTGTCTGTTCTTCAGATAGGATGTAAACCACAAAAGGGCTGTACCACAAATGCCGAAAAAGTGTTCAAGTTTCCAAAGCATGTTTGTATGATCTATGGTGTCAAAAGCGGCAGATAAATCTAAGCAATGCCACATCACCTCTGTCCACATTCAATACTCTGACAAGGATAACATAATACTAACATGATTTAAGTTTATCTAGATTTTGAAAAATCTGAAACCAAACAATTTTTTTAAATGATTGCTTACCAGATCTTTTAGTGTGACGGAAAATTTTATGAAATGAACACAATGAATTCGTTAAGGTTTCTGATGCTATCATGCTTGTTTTTGGTTTTTTTATTTTGTGAATCAAATGATTTTTTTCAAAGTGGATAATGATATTTTGTATCAATTACTGACCATTTCATGTTGATTATAGCGAATACTTGGACAGTTGAGGAAATAGCAATATACAAAGTTCTCTCCTTAATCACATTACATTTCAATACCACATGATGTTACCAATGTATCTTGCCCTTTGTTTATACCAATCATGACCAAAACCGTTCTCTTGAAAAATACTTGACTTAAAAAAAACAACTAAACTCTCTTGATAAAAAATCTCAAATAAATATTTCCACGGAGATCACGTTTACTGTCCCTAATGAAAATACATTCCAAAACACATGTTAATAGCATTGTATCTCGCCAATAATATGACCAAAATATTATATAATTCCCGTTCCAAAATACTAAACACTTTGAATATCTTCAAATTGAACACCTAGTATTTCTGAGTTAAAGTGAATATTGTTCAGACCTAAATTGATCTACTCATATTGTGATATTGTTCTGTCTAAATACGTCATTGTTCCTTTCGCCATAATTAACTTCGTTATAGTTCAATAATTCATCTTCAGATTTTGTCTCATGGGATGTCAAGGAGAATAAAGCAAGTGTGTAGAAATAGAACCATAATCACTTTATCCCTGAAACTCGAGCAGTAGACGTGTATGAAGTCAAACCATGAACCATAATTGCATGGACTTCCTGGTCTGTTCCTACTAAGAGGGTTAAACATTCTACTTCAAGTCTTTTGTATGCAAAAAAGATAAGTAAAGTGGTGAATGACTTTTTGCAATGTCAAATGTTTACAGCATGTCTAGATATTGAATTTTGCTGAATAGGCTGTTATTTTATATCTATGAGAAGCGTGAGGGAAATATGAGAAAACATGAAGACACATATCTTCAAAAAGAGGATTATACATCTTCAAAGTGTCAACTAACTATCTGTTTTTAATATATAACGTAGGTTGCTGATTGAATTCTATTGAGAGAAAAATAGTTTTCCAAGACACATAAGGCGCACAAGCACTCTTGAACAAAACCAAGCCATAAAAAGGGTTTTCTTAAAGTGATATCATCAATCATCAGCTCTTATTGCTTCAGGAAAGCCTAAGCTGAGGACATGACCATAACTGATCATGTTTTATTTCACATGGTTTATTCAAATACAGGTAATTCATTGGTAGCTTCACGTTGAATCACTTTGATAAACATTTTTTTTATTTACCACATATATAAACCCCAACACACTTGATATATTTAAAAAGATATTCTCTCCTAAAATAGGTAGATCAGGTCATAAAATGTTGATACTACCTCTGTTCTAATAAAACAAAATCCGTGGTTTCAGGCAGGTAAGGGATTGCACCACAATCTATTTGAATTTCTTTATCTTTACGCTTCTCGCACAGAAAGGGTAGTTCACACCACACTGCTTTTCCCATGATTCATTAGCCAAAATGATGATTTTAGAACAGGGTCGCTGATTGCACAACTGACTTTGATTGCCTCCTATCAATCATCTCCAAATCTAGACCAAAAAGGCGGGTAATTAGAACTGAGGCTATATCAACATTTCATGACTTGATCTGCCTCTGTGGGGAGAGAATGTTAAAAAAACACCTGAATGCATTCATCTTCTTTTCCAGAGGCAAATAACCAAGAAAGCTGAAATCTTGTGGACAGACTCTTTGTATATAACGAGAACAAAACAATATTAATTTGGTGACCATGTGACCCTAATGAGGGCTTGGTGGACATTTAGGCCCTATTAGTCATATACCATGATTTGTAGATTTGTAAGCCTTCTTATTGCTCTTAATTGAGGGTCACTCAGTAACCCCCTTTTACAATAGTTGAATGCTGGAGCAATTTCCATTCTGTTGTTACTGTTATTGTTTTTTTCATTATCATACCAAACTGTATCAATTGCTGTTCTCCTCATTTTTCAACATATGCTTGAACACGGTATAAGAATCTATACCAAAAAGTAGCTATTGTCAAATAAAGAAGTTGATCATCCATTGAATTACTCTTGTCTTCCTTATACCATCAACTTCTAGAATGCCACTCAAACAGCTTATCTCTTACCTCCCTCCCAATTATAAACTTGATATTCTTTACATTAACCTATTATTAGGTGGCGACGATTACAGCACTAATAATCAATAATTGATGGTCCTTGTTATTATTACACTAAATACAGTTTAAATAGTTATTGTTGATGCCATATTAAACGTCACAAAGATAAAATAGAAAAATAAAACACTAATTGTCAATATGTTCTGTTTTTAATTTTAAAAGCATTTCCTTGCCCTTTAACATTTAAAATATTTTCAATGTTTTGGTTTTTATTATATATATTAATTAAGATTATATATAAGTTTCTATTGATTCGAAGGTATTCATTACAAATGATAATTACCATCCGGTATAGTACATGTATGTATGTAGATTAATGAGAAGCTTATTACAGTCACATAATAGGTGAGTAAGCAAATAAATTTGCCAAAAGCATCATGTGCAGTTTCAATACAGAATTGGCATCCAATACTATATATTGTATATTTATTTATCATGCCTTTCGATGACTATTTACTATAATTCTTTCTTGCAAACAGTATTAGTTTCTTGCATTACTTTTTAAATAGATATAACATAGAAAAATATCAAGAGATTTATAAAAGGGTAGATGTCGTTTATTATAAACTATTTATGATATTATAAACATGTGAAAATCCTCCCCAGTGCAAAGCAACAATATCAGGCTCGTATCAGATTTCTCGGTAGATTAGATGTTCATGGAATTGGAAAACAGAAAAACAATTTCCTCTGGGTTTACAACGGAGGTACAGTTACAATATCACAGTATGAAATCAATTTCATGAAGGAGTTGTTTTACAACCAATAAAAGCAGTTTCAAACTTATGAAATCTGAACTGGCAGACGTCGATGACAATTTTCATTATTCCATATCATCATTGTTAACTTTGAAAATATTTCGTCCATTTCTATAAGTATTTCTTAGTTACAGATATGATAAGGTTTAACTGATGGTCATTCGATTTGTAGGCTTGTTGGTAAAGTGAGAAAATTGAGTTGTTCATATAACTGAATCTTACAGTGTTTGCACACAAAATATTGGGAACTTGTAAAATTATTTGGCCAAATTCATTTAAAGACAAGTGTGGTCATTCTTTGCTATATATGGCAATACCCTGAGCCGTGTGCTTTATAAAGAGTAAGGATGTTTAACTACGGTATTTGTACATCCCCTAAAATATACCTTTTACTGCTCACTGCTCAATATTGTTAAAAATTCCTTGGTAAGATAGCTTATATTTCTCGCCTATTCATATTCAGTTAATGAAAAAACAATGGCATTGTAGTCAAGTGTGGCTTATAGGACTAAGAAATTAATGGTTTCTCTTTTGTTTTTCAAATTGAAAGTCACACTACGTCACAAAAACTGGTTCTGTTTTTTTCTATGTGTTCGATGAAAACATCTTATAATATTAAGCTGTATAATGTTTTATGGTCTTTTTTTGTCAAATTTAGTTTTATCATCAGGAAACATCTAAATATACTGTCACTATGATGACATCAAAAATTCAATACACACCTGGGAAACTAGATAGTTTCTGTGCAATGCCAATGATGGTAACTATTTGTAAAAAAACTAATTAATGAATTTACACAAATTAATTGCATTAATCTGAAATATTATTTTACAACGCTCTTGTAGCAATGTTTTAATCGATACTGTTTGAAATAATATTTTGGGGTCCAGTTCAACCATGACACACTTTGAGATAAAAAATGTTTTATTACCATAGGTCGTTGCATATTGTTATTATTATTATTAACATTTTGACCTACCACCTGCAATGGTTGTATTCGACTGACCTAAATAGAGCCACTGAAACAAATAAGTTACTTTTACGTTTGTTTACACAGAACCTTTTAAGGGTGAATTTAGATTTGTGTAAGAATACCGAAATAATTGTTTTATAAATAGCATGTAAGTAAATAACTAGGGTTTTCAATGTTATTTTAATTTTTGCTGTGTTAACTTCAAACGATTTATAGATAAACGGAGATAACTTGTTCTATAGAAAAATAAGTGAATGTAAGAGAAATGTCTTCTTCATTTTGAGGACTAATATAAAAATGTAACAGTTATAATAAATGTTATACAAACTGTCAAAATTTAACAAGTATTTTTTAGGTTGAATAAGCAAGATCGAAAATAGATAATGTACATCAAGCAACATACACACGTTAAAAGAATACACTAGATGTAGTAATTATTTTTGGTGTTGTTCAAATAGTCGTACATATACCACATCAATTGAAAATATCAAGAGACAAGATTAACCCTGGTACAATTCATAAATTAATTCAAAAGGTTAATTACAACAACATTAAAGAAAATAATTAATAATTAATAAGATAATTAAGTATTTGTAATATTTTCATCTAGCTAAATATATAACTCAATCTAAAATGATATCTAAATACAACTGTCATCATTAGAGGTCATCATTAGAGGTTCCAGTTGCAAAGTTTTGGTCCTGTTATAGCGAATGTGCAACTTTATTATATTTTGGTCAGGATTAAACCAATCCAATGAACCTTCTTGTTTTTTACAGCCAGGTGTTTTGCCTTTAGTATCCTCAAGGCAGATCAATACTTTTTCATTCTCAGTTTGAAAAGCTTTGGTTTAATTTTATCAGTTTTACCTCGAAGCAATCGGATATGAAAGAACAAAAATCAAGATAATAAATATTTGAAAGAAAGAGAAAGAGAAGGGTTGTTCAATAGCCTATAGCTGTCAACGAAATCACTTCTTTAGTTCTTTCTAATCAATTTCGCATCGGACAACAGTTTTGTAGAAATTAAGTTATTTTGAAATTATACAATTCTTACCAAATGATGGTAATTGTTCATCTTCACTTTGGAAAATCAAGAAATCCAAAGTCAGTAGGGGTTTATTGCAACTGCGCTGATTCATAACTGATATGATTCGAATAGGTAATTCTGAATTGTCATAATATAGATTGGGATTCTGTTTATCATTCAAAATAACTATTCATTACATGAAAAATAACATTTCCCTAGAACAACATCGATTGTGACGTCCTGTTTCTGACGTCACAACATTGAAAAGTCTGAGAACTATAGGAAAGATAGTTAAAGTGTCTTCTCAATCTTTTCGACTTTTGCTTTTGTTTGCTTTCAGACAGGACATGGCTTCAAATGATTCATGTATTACTTGTTAATATGTAATTAGCTTTGATCAATAAATCACAATTTTAGTCGAGTAATATGACACATATTGATAATCTAGTGTTATTGAGTGTATAATTGACTAAATCAATTTTGTAAGTTTTATCTTTAATACCCATTCTGAACTATTGAAAAAGATTTCAATTGAATATTGCAGAATTACATTACCTTAATAGTAACAATCTATAGTTATTAAGATACTATAGACAGTAGAGATAATAGTGTCTTCAGCCAAATGGCAGAGTAATTGAAATGAAAAAATTTACGAGACAATTTATCAAAAGGTTTATTGAAGTGGGAGTTGTTTATTAAAACAATCATTAAATGTTTTCAAATCAGTTTTATACTGCTGTTATTTTCATTAAAAGTGTGACACTATCAATTGATTTATATGCAGAGAATTCAATTCATTCTAGCGGGGTGAAATTCATTTCAATTTGCAAATATTTGAATGGGATGCCTCTGTAGCTTGAAGATTTTCGTTTCTCTTTAATAGCAAACAAATCTATTGAAATCGATTTAATTGACAATCACCTGGTTACTGGATTGAAAAGCGAGTTCTGAAATTCCAATAACAAGCGATTATGACTGAAAGATTTCCTCGTCTTTAGCCATTAAGCCCGAACTGCATTTATTGGATGAAATTGATTTAATTCATGGATGAAAGCTGATTTTGTGTTGTTGAGGTGTAATGCAGTGGCACTACTAGACTTGAGGCAAACTAACAGATAATGCAGAATAAGGTTTTAATTGTAATTGTCTATCCACATATGTTTTCCCCATGTAATAGAGGTTACTTGTTTTAAAGTTTGCATTTAAAAAGGGCCGTGTAGTACATCACTTAGATTTCATACCTAGTAAACAAATTACCTCTTATCTTATAAACTTTGGTTGAATATTTTCCAATTATTCGTTGGGTACATGAAACATTATAAAAGGGAAACAGAGAAATGTCAGATTGATAAACACATTTATGTTGTATTTATGTAGTTTTGAACATTTAGATATGTTCCGATTTATATCTAAAGTCAAATTTACATTGCTTCACAAAAATCAAAATCAGGGCTAGAGGTCTGGGTTTGACCAATAATTAACTAATCGCATCAGACATTCAGAAACCAATTGACTACTAAGGCCGATGTCAATGATACAATTTTCTCAGTCTGGTGCACAGTTTTGTCATCAAATACAGGAACATTTTGCTATTTCAATGTTGATTGATCACAAAGCTCCTTTTGAGTTGAGGACATGTTAGATCCATTAAAAACTCATTTCGTGTATCAACGAGTGCAACTTGATCCACATTGCTATTAAGTGATATTTGAACCAGATTGGTAAATGGAGTTTTACTTTCTATAACTTTTGAAACACTTTATCAAGAGATCCTAAAGATTCAGTTGATAAGTAATGGATCATCAATCGTATGGCATTTGTTAGAAGGAATCAAAATACATTTTAAATCTTCACGTTTACACTTACTAAGAGATATGTAAAACATTTAACTGTAATCTTTGAACCTGCTGAAATCAAGATTTGTGAAAGCATCTACTGATGATGTATTTTTTTGTATTAAAAATGTTTGGATTGTGTAGAATTAAAGATTGACTCTAGAATTGGGGAAACTTCTATTAAGATCTGAACTTTTTTCATATACATAACACTGCCGATATGTTCCTTTAAAAAGATCTTTCATGTATCAACTACCAAGGGTTTTTGAATAAATGCTTCGCGTATTGCAAATGTCATCTTAATGAACACAAATTTGATTTAGATACCTAACATCAGAATAATATCAGAATATCTAGTATTGATGAAATTACAAACATTATGTCTGACATTTATCCAATAATGATCTTTGGCAGTTAAACCTCTCTTATTTCATAACTTGTCAACTCAAATGACACGCAGGTTTCATCCCATTCCTTTGAGAGTTCCCAGTTAATGTAATTTCGTTTCTTACAAGAGTAAATCCCTCAGGTTAATAGTGAAATATTGAACAGTTGTCAGAATGCATGAATGTGTTATGGACTATTACGTTTAATCGATGGATACGCTGTAAATGATATGACAATTTAATAAAGGATGATACTTGATGCCAGATTGATTATGGGTTCATGACTGAGTGTGTCTAACCTGATATTTTGTTATTTTTTAAGCAATATGGATACCGCAATCGCTATCAGTCTCAGTATTTTGTCACATACGAATGGGCAACATCTTTTTTAAGAGTTTTATTATCCTGTTTAATTATGGTGTGTAATCTTTAATGGCATACTATTAAGATTTTTGTATTTTTTTACATATTAAGAGTGACACTCTTATTACATATTACATATTTGATTGGAGAAGTTTTTTCACATAGCAGGTCACGGTAAAGTGTAATATTCTGCTGCTGGCGGTAACCTGTAACAATTCTCATCCTTTGATATCAAGCATTAAGAATTGGAAGGAGATGCGACATCAGGTACGAGCAAACTGCACAACATGCATTGCTAAGATGATTATCAAGGTATAACTTGCCTGTTACATAACAACATCCAAGTCAGTTGTTGGAATAGCATGGTTACCTTATGTTAAAGAACCAGTATGTTGAACTGTGTTGATGTCTCTCAACGTCTGGCAAGGACATGCACAGTGAATCTGGACGCATGAGAAATAAATAACAATCCTTTATACTACGTCGAGGATCCCATTGATTATGTGATTTCTCAAATATCCTATGACAAGAGGACGTTGTGTGTAAAGGTAACCAATGTGTTGTTTAATTTGATTATCTATCATACTAGTGTCTGCTTGAAGACTAGCTCTAATTTGCCAAGCTAATCTAATACGCTGATTTCCCACGACGTTCCAAGTATTTTTGTAGATATTTGACCTGAACATAAATGTTTGAACTTGGTAGAGCAAACGTGGTCAATAATTTACAAATTGTGTGGGACGATATCAAGAAAAGATGTCTGAGCAACACTGGTCACGATGAGCAATTCTGCCATACAAATTGTCGGTATATGTCAAGTTACATCTTTTGATTCAACTCTAGTGAGTTGGAAAATCTTCTGAAAGTTTGTCCTGTATATTTCCGTTAGTCTTGGGTTAAATTATATATATAATTGTAATCTGTCTGTGGTCATTTTGGATTTCACTATAGTCCGTAGATTGATATTGGGAATCTGACTGACAAATTGTTATTGTCTGTAACTCGATGTCATGTTGAGGATGGACACCAGTCTACAAGTGTCTCCCTATATAACGGGATTAATGAATTGATGGCAAGACTTGGGATGTAGTCCCAAAGCGGGAAACAATGTATTACCTCTAGTGTTTATTATATTATATGAAATAGGTTCAGTTATTTATATATTATTTATTGTTCAGTTTTGGGGACTTAATCACTGGTTGTTGAAATTTCAACCCTATTTTAAAAAAATGACAAACGGTTACATTCAAAAGATTTAGATATAGATGAGATTCCTTAAGGCCACTAGTTTAACAATTCTTTTGTATTTTCAAAGGGATCATCACAGTATCATTAATCAGAATTTCCTTTAATGTACCTTTTTATTGAACAATGCATCATTAACTTTTTGTGGCTTAGCCTTATATCCTTATGTTGAGTATTTAAAGTCCTTATCTGTCAATATTCCTGCTTTGATTCTCAATATAATTTATCATTATTATTATTCGTGTTATAACAACCTTCTTACTCAATGTCAAATCTTAAGAGTGCAACAAACATTTAAGCTGTCTTACTGGTCTCCTCCATTACTCTATGAATGCCTGGGAGAGAAAAAAGTCTCGGCATGAGGTCGTAAAGCTTCAGCCATAAAGAAGACGTTTGCACGGTAGGGTAGGCTTCATAGTGTCAAACATTATTAGATAGGTTAAGTAATGTCAATAAAACGTAACAGTGAGCATGTTCAATAAAACTTTATATACATATTCATTCTTGAAAGGAACTGATTTATTTTCATTCATACATATACATGAAACGTGATGACTGCGACGTACCTTAGTTGATAGTGTGTCTGTAAAACAAGGGTTTTATGCCAGGTCGCATCTTACATAAAGACATTGAAAGATGTAAGCTGTTGCTGCCTTGCTCACTCAGCACTATCAGGACACAGAAATGCATTAACTGGCGTTGCACTGTGCCAGGTGTCACTTATTCCTTACATTTACATGTTCCATAAAAAGCTTGTATTATTATTTTGAATACCAAAAGGACATTTCACATGACATGCTGATGGTTTTCGTCATACAGTTAACAATGGTTATGATAGATATTCGACAAAACATATTCTCATTTTTAAAGATGAGACAGGCTAATGCTAGAGATGGTGCAATATATAATTATTTGTGATAAGGTTTGGTACTGGCTGATTATAGATACATTTGTATTTGACATTGCCATCTTGACATGCGTAGAACAACTTATTGACAATCATAAGGTTTAATAGATACATTGCTTAATTACATTAATTAAATAATTTGGACATATTCAGGGAAATTGATGCATCGATGCAGCCTGTTGAAATAGTTTTATCTGTCTGTGATCATAAGTTCCTATATACTCTCAATGGCAAAATAACGATACTCTATGAAATGCACTTGAAGCATTGATGGATATCAAAGATGAAAACAGGGAAACTTCATGTCTTCAACAGGCACCTGAACTAAGATATTTCAAATTTCAAAACAATATCAGTTGTATATCAAAATATGTCTTTTTAAAATCTTTTAACGTGTTGAGCAAGGATAGCGTAAACTTTTTTGGGTTTTTTTTCAAGTGTCCTAAAGAAAATTTCATTAATCACAATATGAAGTTTTTTATTCACTTAGAAAATCAATTTCTTTTCTTTAGCCCTAAGTGCATGTTGTAAATCAGTTCTTGTTGGTAAATGGTGGTATTGATATTGATTGTCTGTCACAACTCAAGTATGAAATTGATATCTCTTGGTTTACATTGATACAAGCAACATATCTATCAGTTACATTTAGCAGTGATAATTTAGATTCAGAAAAATATAAAGCTTTATGTTGTTCAGATTTAATCTTCATTTGTATAACTGTATGTACACGCAAGCATCATTTATTCTGAAAAACTATAATCTAGGTGCAACCAGAGAAGTTTTCAAACTCTTCACACTGAAAGCCTCATATCAGTTTTGTCAATTTTTATTGATAGGAAGAAGATATGGGGAATCCTAAAGTAATTGATTTTTCGAAAGTGAAGGACAATGTCTATATCATATGTTATTGACATACTTTAGCATAACTAATAATAATGAATAAAAAATATTGTGTCTCTTCAAACTCTCTCAACTCCATCCAATGTTGTTCATCAGTATCATTTCAATACAAGACAAATGTTTTACATATAGGTTTTACTTGTATGTTACACATTACAAAAACCTAGCTATTTAAAATTAAATGAAAACTATTTGTGATTGACAGATCAATTAAAGTATGTCAGTAACCAATTGGCCACATCATTGATATATACATACATACGTTATCTGCTTTCTGGTGGGAGGGAATGACAACCTTTGTAGACTGGCAGACATCCATTCAATACAGATCAGACATTGATGTGGCTACTTTCACAAGATTTGTTGATCTGGCATAGAGTACCAGACTGTATCAACTTGTCTCATGTCAGCCACATCATTTCTCTTTGAACCAACAAGGTTTCCAATGCTCGAGTTTATATACAGTGTCACTGTAAGAGGTAGATTCTAAGAGACAACCATTATCCTGTGGTAATAGACACAAAGGCATAGAGTACCAGACTGTATCAACTTGTCTCAAGTCAGACACAGCATTTCTCTTTGAATCAACAAGGTTTCCCATGTTCGAGTTAACTATTCAAACATACAGTGTCACTATAAGAAGTAGATTCTTGTAGGGACAACCATTATCCTGTAGTGACAGACACTCACGGAATGTCCTATGTTAAGAAGGTCAACCTTGCACGAGTTTACTATGTCAGTAGTCTTCTTGTAGGTTCTTGTAGGGAAATGCATTGGTTGTAGACACTCACGGGAATGTTACTTTAATTACCAAGTCTCACAACTACATAAATAGTTAGATCTTATTTTGATAGCTAGTAGATTTATGCAAGGAGTCATTCTGCCATTCACCTTTTCCAGTAACATTCATTTAAATTGGTTTCCTTTGTAGGCAAGTATTGAACTGATCAAACGCTCTTCTCTCTTTAATTCCCGCCTAAAGGTAATTTCAAAACTGTTTGAACTTTCGCTTGTAATGTTAACTTTTGAAACTCCATTACATTGATGTCATTGGAGGTGGTGTGTTTTATGTATAGCTGGATGAGGGTAATAAAGATTGCCCATTGCTGAGGTCTTTTGATTTTATCTCTTTGTGGTGATTGTTTAGCAATAAATGTTTTCAACATACAATGATTTCAATCGAATGAACTACGGAGCAAATAGCTTTGTTCTTTTATAAGATATGTTAATATCCTTTATTTTATGTTCAACAATATATAAGCAATCTTCACCAAGGTGCATAACATGTTACTTTATTAACGGAGATGGCCTACCTGAAAGTAGTTTACAAAAGATGTATTCATGATCATTATTACGCCATGAATTCCAAAGTATTATTCTTCATCTAGTGATAAAAGGGTTTATTTGTGATATTTTCTTCACAAAAATGCACAAAAGGAATATTATCGTCTACATCAATCAGGTAGGCTTTATTCGCACCAGAACCTTTAAACAAACTTAATTACTCTGGATGAGGGAAATACAATAAGGAATCATTTCAACACCAACTAGACTTATAATGACTCTTAGAAAGAATTTTAGTTGAAGTAGTTGACATAGTCACTTCTATTAAAATCACCCTTTACCTTAACATTAACTCAACTCAACAACAACAAGGATATGAAGTTAAAAAATTTTCATTTTTCATTTTCTATTTGCCAGTATTTACAAACAGAAGCACTTTAACTACAGTTGAGATATCTTACAGACTTTTCCCTCTTAGAAAAATACAAGCAAGAGTCATTAGAAAGATTTGATACTTTCGATAACAGACAGACAGACATTGTCTCTTTGAGGAAATTAAGTTTTTGTAATTGTCAAAGTGTCTTGGAGCTCAACAAGGTTAACCTTAATCTAGACACAAGATAAAAGATATTTACATTATCTGGATGATATTACCCCTTGAGTCTTTGGAAAGATTTGATAATTTCGACATTAACCAGACATAGATTTCTCTTAAAAGGAATTAAAGGAAGTTAAAGTAATATCTATGAAAATCAAAATCTGACGCAGAATCAACTAAGTAATTACCACAAAAATATGAAGTAAAATTTTAGTTCACTACGCATCTGTCACAATCAAAACATCATCAAAACCATACTCTGCCAACCATTTCTATTTAATAAACATGGGTTTGTCTGTCAAGAGAATATTCACTCGTTGTTGTTGGTTAGATACTCAAACTGCATAGTATATTCATAGGCACCAATTCGAGAGTTGCATCTAACTCGCATTAAGATAGAGAACAAATGTAGTATTGCTATAATATAGTATGATCCAAAATATAATAATGTTATTTTTATTATGAATCCAAAAGCAATGGTTCTATTAAGGAATTAAAATATCAATCAGAAATGGTGATGATTAAAATGTTATGCATATGGCAAGATCTTTTTTTTAAATTTGAATTTGTAACTTCATTTACATAAACTCAGAATGAGCTGATGAACATAATTGTACTGGTGGAAAGTGTAAATGACTTTTTCTTTACTTTCAGGATTTGAGGAAAGTCAGATGACGCCCTTACAACCTCAAGTTCGCTTTATATGTTTGACAAAAGAGTAAATATATGTACATGAAAAGATCAAATTTACAGAACGACAACACACAACAAAACAAAGGAGTAACACATTTTACATATTGTTCAACTGAAAATTGTAAATAAGTGTACAAAATCTTAAATTGCTAGTGTATAAATATGAATTCCTTGAATGTTTTAAGATTCTACGTTAATTATTTGCGTAAATATCATAAAAACCTTTCTTATAAATTAGAGCATCTTAATGAACAAGACTATGATTGAGTGTCAACATATGAATCATCTTCAAAGTTTGTATTTTTCAAGTTTGAGAGATTCCATCAAAGCAATCATCCACCTTAAGCCTACCAGTCAATTATTTCGTTTCATTTACATGTAGTTTACGTCAATTCTCACATTCAAACAATTATTGTTATCCCCTGCACTGGCAATGACAGTATGTCTTACCTATAAAAGCAAGTCTTCTTGTTTCAACAGACAAAATGATAATAAAAAAGTACTTTAAGAGAACCGAACTAATGATCTAAATACTCTGTTAAGTGCTATAAACACCATAACGTTAGAAGGAAACCTCTCAAACAGGAAGGTGAATGAAAATATTGTTGAAAGGTTCAGTTTTTAGCTCATCAGGTCTGAAAGACCCGATGGGCTTATGGCATGGCAAGGCGTCCGGCGTCCGTCCGTCCGTCCATCCGTCCGTCCGTCAGTCCATCCGTAAACTTTTCACATTTTCATCTTCTTCTCCGAAACCAATGACTCGAGAGAGCTGAATTTTGATGTACAGACTCCTTGGCAAATGGGGATTCTAAATTGTAGATATCGTGACCCCATGACCCCAAATGGGGTCACAGGGGTCAAAACCTTAAAAACCTATTTTCATCTTCTTCTCCAGTTCCAAAAGGTCTAGAGAGCTGAAAAGTTGTGTGTAGACTCCTTGGCCAATGGGGATTCTAAATTGTAGATTTCGTGACCCCATGACCCCAAATGGGGTCACAGAGTTCAAAACCTTAAAAACCTATTTTCATCTTCTTCTCCAGTTCCGAAAGGTCTAGAGAGCTGAAAAGTTGTGTGTAGACTCTTTGGCCAATGGGGATTCTAAATTGTAGATTTTGTCACTCCATGACCCCAAATGGGGTCACAGGGGTCAAGACCTTAAAAACCTATTTTCGTCTTCTCCTCCAGTTCCAAAAGGTCTAGAGAGCTGAAAAGTTGTGTGTAGACTCCTTGGCAAATGGGGATTCTAAATTGTAGATTTTGTCACCCCATGACCCCAAATGGGGTCACAGGGGTCAAAACCTTAAAAACCTATTTTCATCTTCTTGTCCAGTTCTAAAAGGTCTAGAGAACTGAAAAGTTGTGTGTAGACTCCTTGGCCAATACCGATTATAAATATTAGTTTTGGTGACCCCTTGACCCCAAATGGGGTCACAGGGGTCAAAACCTTAAAAGCCTATTTTCATCTTCTTCTCCAGTTCCAAAATGTCTAGAGAGCCGAAAAGTTGTGTGTAGACTCCTTGGCCAATGGGGATTCTAAATTGTAGATTTCGTGACCCCATGACCCCAAATGGGGTCACAGGGGTCAAAACCCTAAAAACCTATTTTCATCTTCTCCTCCAGTTCCAAAGGTCTAGAGAGCTGAAAAGTTGTGTGTAGACTCCTTTGCTAATGGGGATTCTAAATTGTAGATTTCGTGACCCCATGACCCCAAATAGGGTCACAGGGGTCAAAACCTTAAAAACCTATTTTCATCTTCTTCTCAAGTTCCAAAAGGTCTAGAGAGCTGAAAAGTTGTGTGTAGACTCCTTGGCCAATGGGGATTCTAAATTGTAGATTTCGTGACCCCATGACCCCAAATGGGGTCACAGAGTTCAAAACCTTAAAAACCTATTTTCATCTTTCTTCTCCAGTTCCGAAAGGTCTAGAGAGCTGAAAAGTTGTGTGTAGACTCCTTGGCCAATGGGGATTCTAAATTGTAGATTTTGTCACCCCATGACCCCAAATGGGGTCACAGGGGTCAAGACCTTAAAAACCTATTTTCGTCTTCTCCTCCAGTTCCAAAAGGTCTAAAGAGCTGAAAAGTTGTGTGTAGACTCCTTGGCAAATGGGGATTCTAAATTGTAGATTTTGTCACCCCATGACCCCAAATGGGGTCACAGGGGTCAAAACCTTAAAAACCTATTTTCATCTTCTTGTCCAGTTCTAAAAGGTCTAGAGAGCTGAAAAGTTGTGTGTAAACTCCTTGGCCAATACCGATTATAAATATTAGTTTTGGTGACCCCTTGACCCCAAATGGGGTCACAGGGGTCAAAACCTTAAAAGCCTATTTTCATCTTCTTCTCCAGTTCCAAAATGTCTAGAGAGCCGAAAAGTTGTGTGTAGACTCCTTGGCCAATGGGGATTCTAAATTGTAGATTTCGTGACCCCATGACCCCAAATGGGGTCACAGGGGTCAAAACCCTAAAAACCTATTTTCATCTTCTCCTCCAGTTCCAAAGGTCTAGAGAGCTGAAAAGTTGTGTGTAGACTCCTTTGCTAATGGGGATTCTAAATTGTAGATTTCGTGACCCCATGGCCCCAAATGGGGTCACAGGGGTCAAAATCTTAAATGCCTGTTTTCATCTTCTTCTCCAGTTCTAATAGGACTAGAGAGTTGAAAAGTAGTGTGTAGACCCCCTGGCAAATGGGGATTCTGAATTGTAGATTTCGTGACCCCATGACCCCAAATAGGGTCACAGGGGTCAAAACATGTTTTTATCAAAAGTCTGATGAGCTACAGAGCCCATGGCTCTATTTTTATTATTTCTGACAGACATTTTCCTTAGCTTCAAACTATTCTTATGTACAAGATACTTAATGGTCGACATAAGTTACAGACAACTGTTTTTCGTTCACAAGACAAGTAATGAATCGATGATTATTTATTTTAGACCAATTACTGACATCGTGGTGGCATTGATTTCACAACAAGACATGAACAAGCAAATGCAATATTCCCTGACAAAACGATAGTAGTGTTTCATTATGACATTAACTTGCAAGTTGTTGTTCTTGTCAATTTGTTTTCATGGAGCCTCTCATTGACTTTTAGTCAGTTTCATCTCCGATGTGAAAGTCAATATAATGGTGAATAGAGTTTGATAAAGAGGACCAATGACTTTTATTCTTGTTTGTATGTTGGTGATGTATATAGTTTTTTACATTACTACATGTGAAGGTCAATCCTTGTGTATATAGGCAACTCTCCCCAAACCCAATTCAAATACATTTCATCTAGCACACAAAGAGCACAGTACTGAATTCATCCTCTATCTAAAGACTGTTGCTGATTGTGTGATCTTTTTTACCTAGAACAACGTACCAAAAGGCTCCAAATGATCACAGAAGCTCATATACAACTGGATCCTGTTACTGTGGCTTTGCACTTTATTTTTTCACTTCCATTTTTTTATTTTACGTGTCCTGCATTCGAGGACACTTCTACTCTTGACTACTCAGATATGAAAGAACAAAAATCTAAGAAATTGTAAAGGAAAAAGTAATGATGTTAATTTACCTAAAGCTAAAAGAAATATACTTTTCGATAAAATGAATTTTTCTGGTGTGTTTTTTTTAAATAGTGACAAAATATGACACTAAAGGAAACCGCAACTAATTGTTATTATTTCTTTTTAGTGTTTTTTTTCTGAAATGATGGTTAACTCTAAACACTTTTAAAGTTATTAAAACATTCTTTTACATTTGTCTCTTTGTGAATAGACAAATACAAGTAGTAATTGTTAAAATATGTCATTAGCCATTTGTCTTAGTATAAGCATTTAGTTGTTGAGCTGAATTACTATGTCCGAATAATTAACAATTTGATCATGTTCTATTTGTAAGTTGTATATAATATACATGTATACATGGAAGCTCAATTCGATAAAACTGTTTAAATCAAAATAGAATTAAAAATCAGATTTTAGTTTTCAACGAAGGTAATAAAACTATTTTTTATTCAAATTTTCCTTGATTTTGACATAAAGTAGAATGAGTGACAAATCAAACATGACTATACTGAGAGAGAGGAAGAGATTTTATACAGCATTGGAGTCTGCGTGGCCCGGAGTACAAACATAATGTACAATAAATCAAATATTACTATGCGATCTTAATTACATACATACTTTTTTTTTCAAATAACTGGCAAAACGTTTAGGTATATATTCATTTTTGCAAGACAAAATTTCAACAAACCTTTGCTGTAATGCTGAGGAATATATGGATGACAACTTCTTTGTTCATTGTATGCGACGTTTCGACAAAGATTCTTGTGTCCTTCTCAAGCCGAGGAAGAGTAAAGAAGTAGGGCATATATATATAAGTAAAAAGTACAATACACAGAAACAACAACTTAATGAACAGGCCGCCATCAACACCATCTTTTCATCATCTCAAAACCTACAGAACTTACTTCATGCCAATGGAAAAAACAATCAGCTTCCAACAACAATCCAAAAGGAGTTGTTTAGAAAATAAACTGCCTCTCCAAGAAGTAAACCTTTGCTGCATTGGAAACTGACAAAATGACAAAATGAGATACTGTAACATGTTATTGGAATTATGCCAGTAACCTGCAGATTGTCAATTTAAACCAATTCTATAATTTCAGTTAGAAAATTTGGGAAAAGGAAAGTTTTCAAGCAAGAGGGAAATAACATTACAAAGCATTTCAAATTAGAATGAATTTCAAATTTTTTAGGCAAAAACAACCTTACATTAATCTTGGATAGAATGAATGGAATTTCTTGTATATAAATACCTTATAAATGTGACATAAGGCCGATGTAAAGCTATTAGACAAAGTTTATGTGGGTTTAAATTTAAAATAATTGCACAGTGTCAAATTATTTGAATGGATTTGATGATGATTTTATTATTCCAATGAATTTTATCATTGTTATTCCTTTACCATTCCGCCTAATCACTGAAGTTATGTTTGTTTTGAAGTTTAATACCAGATATAACCTTTTCAATTTTGAAGAAACTTTGTTTCAGACGATTTGAGGAAGATATTGATTGTCTCTGTTCTAATTTTGTTAATGTTGCGTTATTTCGTTTTGAAGATAAATCAATAATTAAGTTTACAGTAAGTTTAAGGAATGAAAAAAACCCAGCTATATACGTTTCGCTTCTTGTGTAAGTAATTCACTCATTAGTTCGTACAGTACTGAATAACGTTTTTCTAACAACTTAATCTAACAATATGACTGTCCATTAGATTATTTGATTGATTAACACTCTTTCATTGAACTATTACTACAAAGTATCCGATCGGTCGGTCAATTATCCGAACTGACACCTCCAAGAAAGACATGAATATTATCAAGTCACTTGTTAGGTACTGACATGGTTTGAATATGACTGTTGTAAACTTTGATTTAAATTTGCTTACTATTTCAAAACAATGAACCTAATGTTTTAACATAAAAAAGTCAAGAAGAATTTTTGACAGGGTTTAAGGGGGAAAGGGGAGAAAAATGGCCTCATTTTCCTTACAATTCTCAAAGAGTTTGCATATCCAAGTAAATGTTATAACCTTAACAATATAGATAGCTTTTTATAGATTTCTGAAAAGGATAAACTTTGGTCTTATTTTCTCGTCGTCAGATGTCATGTTATCAAATATACCATGTTAAGTCTGACATAAAGGTGATGTGGTTAAACAAATCCTCAATAATCCCCGAACTTATAAAAATAGATTTTAAAAAATCAAAATAATAAATTAATACATCTTATCATCCCACTGCAAGGCTTGTCTGACCTTGCTCCGGATGTTTCTGTCTTCCTGAATGTGCACTTCAAATTAAAAGCAAGTAAAATTTAACATTCCATGCAAAGACATTTGTGAATAAATGCCAATACTTATAAGGACATATTGCCACAGCTATACTCATATTTTTTATGACATCTAGATTGACGTTATTCCATGTGAAGTTGTTATGGCGACATTCCGCTGTATAAGTAAAAAAATGTTTTTGGAGAAATTAAATTTGTGTTCTGTAAGCTAATATTTTTAAGTTAAATCCCAATTTGATTAAAATTAATCCTACAAAAGGATACTAATAATAATAATATGTGTACCTGTATTGCGCAAATGTCCATACTCAAGTTTATGCTCAATGCGCAGTTCTACTCATAGCATTGTTTGAACAGCATTGTCTTCAGAGCTCTCTTAAAAGAGTCTAGAGATGGTCGTATTTTCAGTTCTGTCGGCAGATTGTTCCACAGGTAGGCGGCTCCATAGCTGAAAGACTTGTAGCCGTAAGTCTTAAACAAGAAGAAACCTCATGATTTTTCCCATGTTAATTAGTAAATATGTACAGAAAACATTGTCAACTTAAAAAAACACCAAAAAACGTTTTCATCAGTCCTCTTATAACAAAGATATCGCCCTTCAAAGTGCGCAAATTTTAGGCTTCTCAATTTGACAGTCTGAAAAGGGATTCTACCGGATGAACGATATTGCCTTTACTGCGCATGCGAGAAAGGGCGATGTGATGTGGCAGGTTGTGATTGGCTGAGAGAAGTTTTACAGACTGTGTATTATTATATCATATACAGAACGGAAATGGGCCTAATCAATGTAAATATAACAGACAATGGTGGTAAATAAACATAATAAACATGTTTTAGCACGATTTAGAAGCTTCATCTGTCCGGCAATAAAACAGAGTAGTAATTAAACAGTTATGGCACATCGTGTAATTACAGGCCTAGGGAGTCGCGCTTGGGATATTTCACACTCTTTGACAATGTTGTTACAAGAATTAGGGGATGTTGTTTTAGAGATCAAGCATGTCTTCCCATCTATGACACGCCCAGTTGTCAAAGCACTAGTCATCCATTGGTCAACAATAAGACAAACTAGATCCAGTCAAATAATAAACATTTAGAATTTATCATAAGCATTGCATCTGTCTTGAGATGAACACATTCAGTACAGACACATGAGATGAAGTATTTTGCGTTTACAGTGACTTCAATAAGGTAGGCTTTGGTCACATGATATGTAAACTAAACTTTGTGCATTCAAACTTATATGTATACATATTTGTTATTTCAGGCAGTTGTTTGCCTTAGAAGTTTACAAATATTTAAAATTTAAAATAACATTATCTCAAACAAAGATATAGAATTGCATTTATTTTACGCTGATGAGTTGTCTCTTTGTAAACTAACATTGTTTCTTTATTTGATTGAGAAACGCTCAAGACATGATGAAACATGGTGTCAAAAGGTGTATCAAATTGTATTGCGAACTTAATAAAATTTCATGACATGATGCCTCAATGACACTCTCTTTCCGAATATTTCGTAGTGTGTATATAGCAAAACCTCATTCAGATTATATAAAATTACTTCAGGATTATTCATAAGTTCCTTAAAACATTTCACCAACTTGTTTAATTTGTCTTCAATTTTATCTGGCCACTCATCACAAAATGTAAACTTAGAACTACTAAATTCAAAACATAACTATACCGTAATATCTAAGAGATTTTCAAAACACGATTGAATATTAAGATTTTGCCTTGATGAAATATCCTTATGTTTATACCATTAATGAAGATATAACCTTAGCATTTAATTGCTTTGTTGTATGTTTTCGAAAATCGTTGTTTCAATACTGTCACTGTATATGATATGTGTACTGATCTGTCCATGTTTACGTTACGTCACTATTTTGTTAGGGAGGGGCATAGATATAAACATATACCCCGTTTCTTTTTTTTAAATAGATATGCGAAACATAGTTCTATGACAGGGCTATGACATACCATGTAGTCTCATTGATGAATTGACTTTAGATCCCTCTGTAGAAGCCGTGATTAAGCTATCAACAGTCAAAAAGATTGTCTTCATTATATGTCTCACTAACTAACCGTCATACTGGAAAGTTGTGTTCTTTGTTTGTATAGTAATTATACGCCAAGTAAGTAAGTGTCCGCTTGACTCAATACTGTAAACAATAGCAATAGCCTGACCAGTTTGGCGAGAAAGGGCGATGTGATGTGGCAGGTAATGATTGGCTGAAAATATGATGTTTGTTTTCAAAGTCATTAAATTGCTATTTTGCGCATGTTTTTGAACAAACAAAATATCGATGTTATCTCAAGATATCTTTCTGTATCCATTTCTGCAGTGTGTACCCCCTCGGGGTTACATGTTGTTAAAGTCTCATTTTAGGGATAACAAACAGATTCTGGTCAGTTGATCTCAGAGTTCGTTCAGGACAGTATTTGGTCAATAGATCCGTCAGGTATCCAGGTGCTATGCCTTGAAAACACTGGTATGCCAAGCACAAAACCTTGTACTCGATCCTTGCTTTCACAGGAAGCCATTGCAGGGATTTCAGGATTGGCGTGATGTGACACATCTTTGGTACCTTTCACACCACTCGAGCTGCAGCATTTTGAACCTTTTGCATCTTTTTGAGCAATGATGATGGTAATCCATAGCACAACCCATTGCCATAGTCTAACTTTGACAGAACAAGTGATCTAACTAGAGCATGCGCTGCATCAGTTGTCAAGCATTTGCGTATGTTACTGATGTTCTTAAGATGGTAAAAGCTTGTTTTGATGATGTTATTTACGTGGGTCTCCATGCTAAGTTCAGAGTCAAAATAAACTCCTAAGTTCCTGACACTTTAAGCAAGAGGAAAAACTGAATCGCCCACTGGAACTGACTCAACTCCTGTAAACTTTCTCTGACTTGCCAACCAGCAGTGCTTCGGTTTTGCTGTCGTTGAGTTTTAGAGTGTTTGACGTCATCCACTGTTTGACGTCATGTGTACAGTTAGTTGTGCGTGTGATGACATTTTCGAACTCTTCAACACTGCTGGAGTCGATCAGCTGCGTGTCGTCGGCATAAGAGTGGTAGTTCATGAGGTGTTGGTCTATGACATCAGCAAGGTCGCACATGTACATAGTGAACAGTATTGGTCCGAGGACTGAACCTTGCGGGACTCCACATGATATAGCAACCTTGTCTGAAATGTTGCCGTTAATTATAACGGCTTGGTGTCTGTTCTTCAGATAGGATGTAAACCACAAAAGGGCTGTACCACAAATGCCGAAAAAGTGTTCAAGTTTCCAAAGCATGTTTGTATGATCTATGGTGTCGAAAGCGGCAGATAAATCTAAGCAATGCCACATCACCTCTGTCCACATTCAATACTCTGACAAGGATAACGTAATACTAACATGATTTAAGTTTATCTAGATTTTGAAAAATCTGAAACCAATCAATTTTTTTAAATGATTGCTTACCAGATCTTTTAGTGTGACGGAAAATTTTATGAAATGAACACAATGAATTCGTTCAGGTTTCTGATGCTATCATGCTTGTTTTTGGTTTTTTTATTTTGTGAATCAAATGATTTTTTTCAAAGTGGATAATGATATTTTGTATCAATTACTGACCATTTCATGTTGATTATAGCGAATACTTGGACAGTTGAGGAAATAGCAATATACAAAGTTCTCTCCTTAATCACATTACATTTCAATACCACATGATGTTACCAATGTATCTTGCCCTTTGTTTATACCAATCATGACCAAAACCGTTCTCTTGAAAAATACTTGACTTAAAAAAAAAAATAAACTCTCTTGATAAAAAATCTCAAATAAATATTTCCACGGAGATCACGTTTACTGTCCCTAATGAAAATACATTCCAAAACACATGTTAATAGCATTGTATCTCGCCAATAATATGACCAAAATATTATATAATTCCCGTTCCAAAATACTAAACACTTTGAATATCTTCAAATTGAACACCTAGTATTTCTGAGTTAAAGTGAATATTGTTCAGACCTAAATTGATCTACTCATATTGTGATATTGTTCTGTCTAAATACGTCATTGTTCCTTTCGCCATAATTAACTTCGTTATAGTTCAATAATTCATCTTCAGATTTTGTCTCATGGGATGTCAAGGAGAATAAAGCAAGTGTGTAGAAATAGAACCATAATCACTTTATCCCTGAAACTCGAGCAGTAGACGTGTATGAAGTCAAAACATGAACCATAATTGCATGGACTTCCTGGTCTGTTCCTACTAAGAGGGTTAAACATTCTACTTCAAGTCTTTTGTATGCAAAAAAGATAAGTAAAGTGGTGAATGACTTTTTGCAATGTCAAATGTTTACAGCATGTCTAGATATTGAATTTTGCTGAATAGGCTGTTATTTTATATCTATGAGAAGCGTGAGGGAAATATGAGAAAACATGAAGACACATATCTTCAAAAAGAGGATTATACATCTTCAAAGTGTCAACTAACTATCTGATTTAATATATAACGTAGGTTGCTGATTGAATTCTATTGAGAGAAAAATAGTTTTCCAAGACACATAAGGCGCACAAGCACTCTTGAACAAAACCAAGCCATAAAAAGGGTTTTCTTAAAGTGATTCCATCAATCATCAGCTCTTATTGCTTCAGGAAAGCCTAAGCTGAGGACTTGACCATAACTGATCATGTTTTATTTCACATGGTTTATTCAAATACAAGTAATTCATTGGTAGCTTCACGTTGAATCACTTTGATAAACATTTTTTTTATTTACCACATATATAAACCCCAACACACTTGATATATTTAAAAAGATATTCTCTCCTAAAATAGGTAGATCAGGTCATAAAATGTTGATACTACCTCTGTTCTAATAAAACAAAATCCGTGGCTACAGGCAGGTAAGGGATTGCACCACAATCTATTTGAATTTCTTTATCTTTACGCTTCTCGCACAGAAAGGGTAGTTCACACCACACTGCTTTTCCCATGATTCATTAGCCAAAATGATGATTTTAGAACAGGGTCGCTGATTGCACAACTGACTTTGATTGCCTCCTATCAATCATCTCCAAATCTAGACCAAAAAGGCGGGTAATTAGAACTGAGGCTATATCAACATTTCATGACTTGATCTGCCTCTGTGGGGAGAGAATGTTAAAAAAACACCTGAATGCATTCATCTTCTTTTCCAGAGGCAAATAACCAAGAAAGCTGAAATCTTGTGGACAGACTCTTTGTATATAACGAGAACAAAACAATATTAATTTGGTGACCATGTGACCCTAATGAGGGCTTGGTGGACATTTAGGCCCTATTAGTCATATACCATGATTTGTAGATTTGTAAGCCTTCTTATTGCTCTTAATTGAGGGTCACTCAGTAACCCCCTTTTACAATAGTTGAATGCTGGAGCAATTTCCATTCTGTTGTTACTGTTATTGTTTTTTCATTATCATACCAAACTGTATAAATTGCTGTTCTCCTCATTTTTCAACATATGCTTGAACACGGTATAAGAATCTATACCAAAAAGTAGCTATTGTCAAATAAAGAAGTTGTTCATCCATTGAATTACTCTTGTCTTCCTTATACCATCAACTTCTAGAATGCCACTCAAACAGCTTATCTCTTACCTCCCTCCCAATTATAAACTTGATATTCTTTACATTAACCTATTATTAGGTGGCGACGATTACAGCACTTATAATCAATAATTGATGGTCCTTGTTATTATTACACTAAATACAGTTTAAATAGTTATTGTTGATGCCATATTAAACGTCACAAAGATAAAATAGAAAAATAAAACACTAATTGTCAATATGTTCTGTTTTTAATTTTAAAAGCATTTCCTTGCCCTTTAACATTTAAAATATTTTCAATGTTTTGGTTTTTATTATATATATTAATTAAAATTATATATAAGTTTCTATTGATTCGAAGGTATTCATTACAAATGATAATTACCATCAGGTAAAGTACATGTATGTATGTATGTAGATTAATGAGAAGCTTATTACAGTCACATAATAGGTGAGTAAGCAAATAAATTTGCCAAAAGCATCATGTGCAGTTTCAATACAGAATTGGCATCCAATACTATATATTGTATATTTATTTATCATGCCTTTCGAAGACTATTTACTATAATTCTTTCTTGCAAACAGTATTAGTTTCTTGCATTACTTTTTAAATAGATATAACATAGAAAAATATCAAGAGATTTATAAAAGGGTAGATGTTGTTTATTATAAACTATTTATGATATTATAAACATGTGAAAATCCTCCCCAGTGCAAAGCAACAATATCAGGCTCGTATCAGATTTCTCGGTAGATTAGATGTTCATGGAATTGGAAAACAGAAAAACAATTTCCTCTGGGTTCACAACGGAGGTACAGTTACAATATCACAGTATGAAATCAATTTCATGAAGGAGTTGTTTTACAACCAATAAAAGCAGTTTCAAACTTATGAAATCTGAACTGGCAGACGTCGATGACAATTTTCATTATTCCATATCATCATTGTTAACTTTGAAAATATTTCGTCCATTTCTATAAGTATTTCTTAGTTACAGATATGATAAGGTTTAACTGATGGTCATTCGATTTGTAGGCTTGTTGGTAAAGTGAGAAAATTGAGTTGTTCATATAACTGAATCTTACAGTGTTTGCACACAAAATATTGGGAACTTGTAAAATTCTTTGGCCAAATTCATTTAAAGACAAGTGTGGTCATTCTTTGCTATATATGGCAATACCCTGAGCCGTGTGCTTTATAAAGAGTAAGGATGTTTAACTACGGTATTTGTACATCCCCTAAAATATACCTTTTACTGCTCACTGCTCAATATTGTTAAAAATTCCTTGGTAAGATAGCTTATATTTCTCGCCTATTTCATATTCAGTTAATAAAAAAACAATGGCATTGTAGTCAAGTGTGGCTTATAGGACTAAGAAGTTAATGGTTTCTCTTTTGTTTTTCAAATTGAAAGTCACACTACGTCACAAAAACTGGTTCTGTTTTTTTCTATGTGTTCGATGAAAACATCTTATAATATTAAGCTGTATAATGTTTTATGGTCTTTTTTTGTAAAATTTAGTTTTATCATCAGGAAACATCTAAATATACTGTCACTATGATGACATCAAAAATTCAATACACACCTGGGAAACTAGATAGTTTCTGTGCAATGCCAATGATAGTAACTATTTGTAAAAAAACTAATTAATGAATTTACACCAATTAATTGCATTAATCTGAAAATATTATTTTACAACGCTCTTGTAGCAATGTTTTAATCGATACTGTTTGAAATAATATTTTGGGGTCCAGTTCAACCATGACACACTTTGAGATAAAAAATGTTTTATTACCATAGGTCGTTGCATATTGTTATTATTATTATTAACATTTTGACCTACCACCTGCAATGGTTGTATTCGACTGACCTAAATAGAGCCACTGAAACAAATAAGTTACTTTTACGTTTGTTTACACAGAACCTTTTAAGGGTGAATTTAGATTTGTGTAAGAATACCGAAATAATTGTTTTATAAATAGCATGTAAGTAAATAACTAGGGTTTTCAATGTTATTTTAATTTTTGCTGTGTTAACTTCAAACGATTTATAGATAAACGGAGATAACTTGTTCTATAGAAAAATAAGTGAATGTAAGAGAAATGTTTTCTTCATTTTGAGTACTAATATAAAAATGTAACAGTTATAATAAATGTTATACAAACTGTCAAAATTTAACAAGTATTTTTTAGGTTGAATAAGCAAGATCGAAAATAGATAATGTACATCAAGCAACATACACACGTTAAAAGAATACACTAGATGTAGTAATTATTTTTGGTGTTGTTCAAATAGTCGTACATATACCACATCAATTGAAAATATCAAGAGACAAGATTAACCCTGGTACAATTCATAAATTAATTCAAAAGGTTAATTACAACAACATTAAAGAAAATAATTAATAATTAATAAGATAATTAAGTATTTGTAATATTTTCATCTAGCTAAATATATAACTCAATCTAAAATGATATCTAAATACAACTGTCATCATTAGAGGTCATCATTAGAGGTTCCAGTTGCAAAGTTTTGGTCCTGTTATAGCGAATGTGCAACTTTATTATATTTTGGTCAGGATTAAACCAATCCAATGAACCTTCTTGTTTTTTACAGCCAGGTGTTTTGCCTTTAGTATCCTCAAGGCAGATCAATACTTTTTCATTCTCAGTTTGAAAAGCTTTGGTTTAATTTTATCAGTTTTACCTCGAAGCAATCGGATATGAAAGAACAAAAATCAAGATAATAAATATTTGAAAGAAAGAGAAAGAGAAGGGTTGTTCAATAGCCTATAGCTGTCAACGAAATCACTTCTTTAGTTCTTTCTAATCAATTTCGCATCGGACAACAGTTTTGTAGAAATTAAGTTATTTTGAAATTATACAATTCTTACCATCTTCACTTTGGAAAATCAAGAAATCCAAAGTCAGTAGGGGTTTATTGCAACTGCGCTGATTCATAACTGATATGATTCGAATAGGTAATTCTGAATTGTCATAATATAGATTGGGATTCTGTTTATCATTCAAAATAACTATTCATTACATGAAAAATAACATTTCCCTAGAACAACATCGATTGTGACGTCCTGTTTCTGACGTCACAACATTGAAAAGTCTGAGAACTATAGGAAAGATAGTTAAAGTGTCTTCTCAATCTTTTCGACTTTTGCTTTTGTTTGCTTTCAGACAGGACATGGCTTCAAATGATTCATGTATTACTTGTTAATATGTAATTAGCTTTTTTCACAATTTTAGTCGAGTAATATGACACATATTGATAATCTAGTGTTATTGAGTGTATAATTGACTAAATCAATTTTGTAAGTTTTATCTTTAATACCCATTCTGAACTATTGAAAAAGATTTCAATTGAATATTGCAGAATTACATTACCTTAATAGTAACAATCTATAGTTATTAAGATACTATAGACAGTAGAGATAATAGTGTCCTCAGCCAAATGGCAGAGTAATTGAAATGAAAAAATTTACGAGACAATTTATCAAAAGGTTTATTGAAGTGGGAGATGTTTATAAAAACAATCATTAAATGTTTTCAAATCAGTTTTATACTGCTGTTATTTTCATTAAAAGTGTGACACTATCAATTGATTTATATGCAGAGAATTCAATTCATTCTAGCGGGGTGAAATTCATTTCAATTTGCAAATATTTGAATGGGATGCCTCTGTAGCTTGAAGATTTTCGTTTCTCTTTAATAGCAAACAAATCTATTGAAATCGATTTAATTGACAATCACCTGATTACTGGATTGAAAAGCGAGTTCTGAAATTCCAATAACAAGCGATTATGACTGAAAGATTTCCTCGTCTTTAGCCATTAAGCCCGAACTGCATTTATTGGATGAAATTGATTTAATTCATGGATGAAAGCTGATTTTGTGTTGTTGAGGTGTAAGACAGTGGCACTACTAGACTTGAGGCAAACTAACAGATAATGCAGAATAAGGTTTTAATTGTAATTGTCTATCCACATATGTTTTCACCATGTAATAGAGGTTACTTGTTTTAAAGTTTGTATTTAAAAAGGGCCGTGTAGTACATCACTTTGATTTCATACCTAGTAAACAAATTACCTCTTATCTTATACACTTTGGTTGAATATTTTCCAATTATTCGTTGGGTACATGAAACATTATAAAAGGGAAACAGAGAAATGTCAGATTGATAAACACATTTATGTTGTATTTATGTAGTTTTGAACATTTAGATATGTTGCGATTTATATCTAAAGTCAAATTTACATTGCTTCACCAAAATCAAAATCAGGGCTAGAGGTCTGGGTTTGACCAATAATTAACTAATCGCATCAGACATTCAGAAACCAATTGACTTCAAAGGCCGATGTCAATGATACAATTTTCTCAGTCTGGTGCACAGTTTTGACATCAAATACAGGAAATTTTTGCTTTTTCAATGTTGATTGATCACAAAGCTCCTTTTGAGTTGAGGACATGTTAGATCAATTAAAAACTCCTTTCGTGTATCAACGAGTGCAACTTGATCCACATTGCTATTCAGTGATATTTGAACCAGATTGGTAAATGGAGTTTTACATTTCTATAACTTTTGAAACAATTTATCAATGACAGAGATCTTAAAGATTCAGTTGATAAGTAATGTATCATCAATCGTATGACATTTGTTAGAAGGAATCAAAATACATTTTAAATGTTCACGTATATATACGCAATTACACTTACTCAGAGGAATGTAAAACATTTAATTGTAATCTTGGAACCTGCTGAAATCAAGATTTGTGAAAGCATCTCCTGATGATGTAGGGGTTTTTTGTATTAAAAATGTTTGGATTGTGTAGAATTAAAGATTGACTCCAGAATCGGGGAAGACTTCTTTTACGATTTGAACTTTGTTCATATACATAACCCTGCCGATATGTTCCTTTAAAAAGATCTTTCATGTATCAACTACCAAGGGTTTTTAAATAAATGCTTCGCGTATTGCAACCGCATGTTAATTAACACAAATTTGATACCTAACATCAGAATATTATCAGAATATCAGCAAATTATTTCTCCTAACTACTATAATTCATGCCTGGAAATAGCAAATCAAAGCTTAAAGGGGATCTAGTATTGAGGAAATTACAAACATTATGTCTGACATTTATCCAATATCCAGTAAACCATAAGTTTTGGTTTTGAAAGCGTTTTTAAAGTTTTCAGCTTTCAAAACGTCTTCTGGACGTTGTCACAACGTCTTCAAATAGTTTTAAAACGTTTTAAAGATTGCAACGTTTGGCTTACATTTTCAAGTCGTTTCACTGAAGTTCTTAAATTTTTACGAAAAGAAGATTTCTAAGGTTTTCACGTGACGTTTTCGTTGTCTCATTCACAACGTTTGGAAGACGTTTTGGTGTGGTTTTTAAACATACCACGTGGTCACATGACGTCACTTCCCGCCGCCATTTGTAATTTCCAAAGTTGCTTGTCATGAATATTTGAAGTGAGTTTTCCGACACAACAGCCTTTAAAGGGTATTCCACAAGGTAAGAATCCAATTATCTTTTCAATGAGGATTTGTATTTAATGAATATGTGCTTAAATATTGATATATTTCGGAGATAATGATTGAATATCACGGAAATTAACGAGTACGTGTATCGTCTGGGGAAAAACGTATACATCTTGTTTTCAAAGCGTTGTTTTAAAATCTTTTGTAGAAGTCATTCTCAACAGATTTTGAAAGCAATTTCGGTAAGCAATTCAATATGATATCATTAATGTGAACTGTAACAATTAGTTTTGGCAAATATTTAATGTGTTCCAAGCACCAGACAGGCGAAAGTTTAAAACATGATATCAAAGTGGGTTTTTTTTCGCTTTGGGAACGTTTGAACACCGTTTGCGGTCCCTTTTGACCTTGTTTTGAAACCAGTGGAAGCATACATTTGAAATTCGTTTTGCAATCAACTAAAACGACTGCATCTAGTTTTCCAAACGTCTTTGAATCGTTTTTATATGAAAAAGGCTTGGAATTGGTCAAGTCAACGTTTAATATCAAACAGTGCTCTTGTCAATATATTCCCGAAGGAAGCCATGACGGAAGTAATATTGATTTGTTGAATTTTTATTTTCTACATCAATCTCATTAAAACAGTTCCTTCAATTTTTCTTGTGTTATTTAGTTGTTACTCATTCATAATCTGTCGAATACCCATCCTGTCTCAGGGTACGAACTTTATGCTTACTGAAGGATGTGCAATACCAATAGTTTCAATATTTGTCAAGATTTTAAAACAATTGAAACTTGACATAGTTCAAACAAATAAAGCTGCATGATATTGGATGATTTAATTATTTAAAGCAAGTCATGGAATCAATTCAACATTCTTTTATCATTGTGGATTGTCACACCCAGTTTGGTCCCATTCAATTCATTTCGCCACTAATCACTTTTACTTTTAAAAACATCAAAATACGGATATATTCGGACTTTTTTCCATTGACTTGTATGTTCAAGTAGTCTTACAGGCATTTGTTTCCGTCGGATCCTGTTAAATATTTGCACATTTTCTCAGCTACAACCTCATAATTTCTGTTTAAGTTTCCATCCATTATCCAATGTCTGAAAGCAATTAAATCAAATTTGTACATAATTCTGACTAAGTTTATAATAGCAATCTTTGGACACGTTTAAAATGGCAAGAACTTCATGTAAGACAACACGAAATTTTCAAGGATCGTGTACATATGTTTATTAAAATAAAACCTACAAAGGTTAATTATGTATGTACATTGTATGCACATGTTCTTTAATAATATAAACATCATATACAGTTTGAATTTATCGTTTCATTTCCAAATATATTCCAAAATGTACATTGACTTTGAAAATGGAATTTTATATATAAAGTGATTTGTTGGTGTAGTCTGAGCAAGTGGCCGACAGCAGACGATATATATTTGTTGTGTATTGTCTGAGCAAGTGGCCGACAGCCGACGATATATATTTGTTGTGTATTGTCTGACAGCCGACGACCCGATACAGCTCTATATATTACAATACATTTGTTGTGTATAGTCTTTGCGTATAGCCGACAGCCGAAAGCCGACAATACAGTTTCAAATATAATAAAACATTATATATATATATAATATGTGCAATGTTAGATATTAATAAAGAAAAACTGTGTTTTGTAATTGACAATGTTCCAGTTTTGACATTTGGAGTTATCTGCCCTTGACCGCGGGCAACGTGACGCTTAAAGTCAATTGAATTGGATTTTAGTGCGTTAGCTTAGGTTCTGGTGTTGTAGAATAGTGGTAAAAGTTGAAAGAAAGTAGAGAAAGATAAACAATAATATTGAATAAATAAGGTCATTTTGATAGCTAATATACAACATCAATAGGCCAGCGTACGGTTGTGCAGAGGTCTGAAGGCAGTTATTAAATAGCGGCTATTAGCCATAAAAAGAGATTAGATAGATCAGGGAGAAAGGGATCGAAAGGATGAGGGAAAACGGATATATCGATGTGCATTTTAACAACTTGCAACCTCGACTCTATCACTTCTTGATTTCCATTCAAACATTTTTCAACAAAATAAGAACTGGTCTTGATTTTTTCCATGAAACACATTAAATATGCTTATTATTAAAACAGCGTAATTATCAGCTGTGAAAGGGGTACCTGAGATTGCGGCCTTAAAACTCGAGCGGGTGTGACGTAATAAACAGACTGTGGCGCATCAATATTTCAACTGAAATACAGCCTTAAATAATTGTTTAATTACCATTGACTCGGACATCTTTTTACACCAAACGCTTATAATAGTGTTACATAGTAAAATGATATATCTAACTGAGTGGAGAACATTTTCTGAAAATTGTGGTTTCTTTCTTATTGTTACCATAGATGTATAAATCACAAGGCAGTGATTATGTTTATGACGTCACAAAACGCGGTAAATTTCAAACACACAAGCACTCATCAGAGAATAAAAGAGTAAGTTTCAACTTCAAGCTGAGATGATTTCAATTCAAGTTTTCAAATGATCCAACATAAACTTTAATAATGAAAATTATTTTTGTTACACTTATTAAACATGCAAGTCTATGGGAAAAAAACGCCTTCGACCAAATATAACTTGCATGGGTCTGTAGTTTGTATAACAATAAAACAAAACAAACCAAAGCAAAATAAAAATCATAATGCTACAACAGCTTATATATATGCCTCCGTGCTATGCTCAAATCAATCCCCCGAATATGATCACAGTATATCAGGGGATAGATTTGAGCATAACGCGGAGACACATACGCCGCTGTAGTAGAATGAATCAAAACATACAAGCAGCATCCTTGTGAACTATTAACATTCAATGTCTTTCGCTATGATCACCGTAACGCTTAAAACAACGTCAAAATGTTTTTTCGCTTTTGAAGCATTTCCCAACAATTTGCCGGCTCATCCAAATTTTTTATAAACGATCTTAAAATCTGGTTGTGCAAAGATCTAAAAATCAACCGTTACTTTGTATTTAGTTTGCAAACGTATTTAAATGACACGTTTATTTTAGAGGTTGTGGTTGTTTGGTGGTGTTGATTTGGCTTCCTTCAGCACTGACAAACAGTCTTTATATCAATCTTACTAAATTCAGTTCCTTTGATATGCCATAATTGTTTTGGTTGTTACTATTTCATAATCTGAAAGAATCGCCATAACGTCTAAATATCTACAACCATCTCTCCCTCTCTATCTCTCGATCTCTCTCTACCTGCATCTGTTTCATTGAACTGTTCTGCTCTCAAGTCAATTGCAAAGAAATATTTCGCACTTATTATTAACGAAATTATAAAGTGTGTCATTGTCTTCCGTTGCTTGTGTAGAAAATATTGACTTTTATGCTTGACAATAAAAATTTTGCTAGATTATATTATTCTCTTTTCAGAGGTTTTGCAGTAGAAGTACCGAAATGGGACTCCGTTGATACTGCGAAAAAACTTCCAAGGTTTCTGATATCCTCAAATGTGGGTGGGGGATATTACATAACAAGAAGAAAACGTCATGAAAAGTGTGGGAAGAGCAAATACCCAGTAAAACAAAAAGCTAAAGAGTTTGATTCGTCAGATAGTAACTGGGCATTTCTTTTGAGAACGGTTAATTGGTATATACTTCTTTGCGGACGGATACATTTTCACTGTATCAATACATAAGTATGTTGTCATCTTGCAGTTATTTGTTTTATATAGATATGAAATATTTCTTAATGACATTTGATATACCACGTTCATTGTAACTAATATATTACAACCAAGTAAGAATCCCCTTGATTTTTCACGACTTGGGTCAATCTGATAACGCAATCAAAATTATAATGTTAAATTCATTTTTGAAGTGAAAAGATGAGGTGACATGTCAGGTTTGTGTTATATTAAAGATCATCTTTCATAAATAGTTCTGAGTTGTTTGTTGATTGATTAGGATTAGGATCACATTAGGATTTGTATTTGTCACAACTTGTAGTATAAACTGAAGAATCTAACTGATTTAATGTAAAACACTTGATTAGTTGATAAGACTTCGATTTATCACAAACAACAGACGCTGGATACTACAAGTCGTGACTGCAAATCCATTGTGACAACGAGCGTTAAGTAAACAGGCTGCTTGAGAAACGGTGACGTCTGGAAGTCTACATGAAAACGCTCTGAAAGGGTTTTCATCTCATCCAAAGCACCCGTTGAGTACGATGTGCTGTCGTCGGTAATGAGTTTTTGCTACGTTTGGATCAGGTTGCCAGGGGATTTTAACAACGTTCTTAAAAACGTTTGCATAAGGTTTGAGAAGTTTTCAAAGACGTACGCACGAAGCATTAAAAACGTTTTCAAAAACGTCTTTGGCGTTCGCAAAAAGGGACAAATATGGGCTTTTGAAACGTTTTAAAAACGTGTTCAGGAAATCGCTTTCACAGCGTTTTCGATACGATTTATGGTTTACTGGGTAATAATCTTTGGCAGATAAACCTCTCTTATTTCATAACTTGTCAACTCAAATGACATGCAGGTTTCATTCAATTCCTTTGAGTGTTCCCAGTTAATGTAATTTCGTTTCTTACAAGAGTAAATCCCTCAGGATAATAGTGAAATATTGAACAGTTGTCAAATTGCATGAATCTGTTATGGACTATTACGTTTAATCGATGGATACGCTGTAAATGATATGACAATTTAATAAAGGATGATACTTGATGCCAGATTGATTATGGGTACATGACTGAATGTGTCTATCCTGATATTTTGTTATTCCAAGTGGTATCAAATCGCCATCAGTCTCAGTATGTTGTCACATACGAATAGGCAATATCTTTATGAGTTTCTCTGTTAACTTGATATCACACAATTTTAAGTTATTTTGTTCATCAACAAATCATAGATCATGTTTCTCCTACTGTTGGAGAACAACAAGTTTGATATTAATGTTATATTCAAATAATGTTACAAAATGATAATAAATTTACAAATTACATTTATAATGGGAGAAGTGTTTTGCATATAACTGGTCACGATAAAGTGTAATACTATGCTGCTGGTTGTAACCTGTAACAATTCGTATTTTTTTGGTTTCAAACATTAAGAAATGGAAAGAGATGTGCCAGCAGGTACGAGCACACTGCACAACATGCACTGTCAAGATGATTATCAAGGTACAACTTAAACACATCTCGTAAAAACATCAGACAGTCAGTTGTTTGAGTAGCAAAAGAGATCATTAACAATCCTTTATATAAGGTCGGGGGTCCAATTGATTACATTATGTGATTTTTCATTTCCTTGGAATGTTTCATCTGTGAGTTTACGGAGATATATAGTGTTTTCTTATCTACATTTGCTAGTGACAAGCAAGAAAAGAAAGATTGTGTCCAAGTTCATAAAATTTGGGTCAAATGACACATAATCTTTTGTTTTAACTCTAGTGAGTTTGAAAACATATTGAAAGATGTTTTGTATTTTGTATGTCTAGGGTCTAAAACTATATTCTTGTTTTTTGATTGCGGTCATTCTGAATGTTACTTTTGTCAGTCAATAATATTCTGACAGACAAAGTCAAGTTAAGTCTGTAACTCGATGACATGGTGAGGATGGACACCAGTCTACGAGTGTCTATACGACGGAATGAATGAATTGATGTAAGTCTCAGGATGTAGACACGAAGTCTATCGTCATTATACAGTAGAACACGGATATAACGAACTCCAAGGGACCAATGAATTTAGTTCGCTATATCCGGTGTTCGCTATATACGGTGTTTGCTACTCGCATTTAGCTTTCATACATGGGGCTTTTGAGGGGACTTCAAAATGTGTTCACTAAATCCGATTGTTCACTATATCCGAGTTCGCTTTATCCGTGTTCTACTGTATTATATAAGATAGGTTTATAAGGTAACATATACTTGGTACCCTGTGTATTAACAGACGACTACAAATTTGGTGTGATGGCCATTACATAAAGTTGTATCAACTTGAAATGATCTTTATGATATGATTAAAATAGAAGTTTTAATCAAGTAGGTCTCATATGTCAATCTCCAAAACATTGAACTGAGAATGACATAACTGGTACTGCGCTTCAGAAATCCAAAGTCAGAAGGGGTCAAAAAGAAAATTTATAGTCCCGGTCCAACCAGCTATAAATTGGTACTTGGTAAGAGTGAGGCACAAAACAAATGTCGTAAGGAGACATCAACTCAGTTGGTCTCAGACTGCACTTGTTGTATGGTCCTAAGGGAGTAGATATGGCATAAAAAGATGTGTCATGAAGACTGATATCAAATGATCGAGGGAAAACCAAAGCTCTCTGAGTTGGCAATTGGTGCTATACAAATGTTAGTAGTATAGTAAAGTATAGAATCTCGTTTTAATACTCTTACAATCTAAAATCATAAATATTTACAATAATAAAACCAAAATAGGACAAAGACAAATGTAAGAACATATAGAGGCATTAAGGAACTTCGTTCTCGTTTGATATTTTACTTGGACACATGATAAATCTCTTTATTTAAGTCGCGGGCACATGATAACTTATGTTTGATAGACTGATTGACTTTGCGTTTGATTGCATACATATGACTGTTTTAAAGTTCCATTGAAAATAGTATTTATCATATAATTGTCATTATGGGATAAATATTGAGATTTCTGTAACTTATATAATAGATTAGTTCATTTACGAACGTTTCAAAGCAAAACAATATATGATGATACTCATGGAGTGGCTTTTCATATCATATCATCAATGTTCTCTAATCTTACTGTCTGTATTAGGTCGAAATATGTATTTTTTTCGTGTTTTGAATGTAATTTGTTTAAGGCAAGGATGTATTTAAGCCCCATATATATTTTATATTTATTGATAATCTTTATGAGTATTTTTGTAGTACAATAGGAATGAAAGAAGACTAAAACAAAACAAAGATTATAGTTTTCTTCCTCATTATAAATATTAAGGGTTAGTCTTTGTTCCAAAACATGTATCTTAAATTCGTTTCAACTCTAAGATTGTACCTATTACATGTAGTTGTTAATTCTCAATTTGTGCGGACACGTCCTGCCAAAATAATAGTTGTTCAAAATAAATTTTGTAAACAATTCTTGATGGTAAAATACATGAACAGTATGGTTTCTCGGTGAATGTCAAGGCTCCCATAATAACTCTTGTACAAGAGTGATTACGTTGTGATGTAGATCTTTCATATGCTACAGGGTAGACTAACACATCATTAGTTTAAATTTTAAGACCTTTGGATATTTAAGGCTTTGATAATTTGGTGATATTTTAATAATTTAATTTTAATAAATTTGGACTTAATATTCAGCTGCGTACTTTTCAGTGTTCACTTGCCAGTGTATCTTAGTGCAACTATCACGTAACTTGGGTTCCGTGGTTTCCGACAGTTTCACTACAATCCATTTGAATTATGTCAGGAGGGTGCGTGATCAATATCAATGCCTTTGTCAGGGTTCAGGAGCCAAAATTGCTGATTTCAGCACTACGTTGCTGATTACACAACTTATTTGATTGCATCCAACCATTTCAGCCCGCAAACTCTGCAATTTGGAACAGAAGTTCGATCAATATTTCTTGATTTGATCTGCCTCTGTGGGGACATGGAGGAATATTAAAAGGATTGTGTTACATTAAGGCAACTGCATTGGAAAAACGTTTGTACAATCAACCTTTATAACTACTTCTCAAGTCGATTTGACATAAGACGAAACAATCTTAAAACGCAGTCAATCTAAGATAATTGTTGGTCATTGTCTTAAGCTAAAGGAACATCTCTATCAGTTTCAAGATGTTTTCTTTTGTATTTTTCAATTTAAAGAATAGTAGTCCTTTCACATAAGCCACGTGCTTGATTTTATTGTCGTGATTGATGTTAATGCTGTATTATTTTCAGAAAAGATATCAATGCATCTGAATTACTTTCATCTTAAGAACGTCATTTGATCTCTATTCCTAAATGGCATGTTTACTAAAATACATTATCATTAAGAGTTATTATGTCCCCGTCGCTTTGATTAATAAAGGTTCTACAGGACGTCAATTCACTTTAATCTCTTGAATGTTTTTGGGGTGAAAAAATGCATGAAGCAATTCAATCTACATTAACGAGTTATTAAATTTGATAATACACAATAATGAAAGATCACAAAAATGCTACAGGCAAAGCAGGGGAAAACGTGAAATATTAAATCTCATACTTAATTTCCTTAACACCAAATATTATTGATTATAACATCAATTTATAGCTCACGGCAATGAAACCTTCCTTTCCAATTTTGTCTTTACAATGAAAATTCAACTGGAAGACCTTATTATCTTACGGCTCCCTAAGTCCTTTGTAGTTACATTCATACATTTCTAAAATAAGTAAAAAAGAAGATAATTACTTCAAGACAATCGAACCGTGGACCAACACCACAAGAAAATCATGTTCGTTCTTTCATTTAATCCCAATGATTGTATTAAAGTTGTAAGGTATAAAGCAATCCTCGGGAAAATATATCGTCCCCTTTCCCTCAAGGGTAGATGGCTCTATAGAAGTTATAGTAGATTTTTACGCTTTGTGGAACGCCACTTCAACTAATTTTAGCAGCAAATAGAACCCTGTTTGTTACTATTTAGTAAATGATCACTTAGGTTTCTAAAGAGAGTGATTGTTTAAATATCCGGGTTTTCATGACTGATCTTTCTTGGTGTTCTTTTTTATAATGATATCGAACAAATATGATATTAGGATTTATTACATACGTGTTCTGAATATCTTCATGAGATAATTTTGGTTATTTGAAACAAGTGTTGTGTAACCAGTTGAAAGTAATTCAACAAGTGTTGTGTAACCAAAGCTGGTTATTCAACGATAGTGACGTCATAATGCCGTACTACTTTTGCAATCAGCTGCTCGGGTGCAACCGAACCCCCGACGCTTCAAATTTTTAATTCGTCATATTTATTTCCATTTTCGTATTTCCCCTAAAAATAAAATTGCATCACATCTAAAATATATGTGCAAAATTATCAAAGCAATATTCGCGTTCCGATCTCGGCTATTTCATCACTAAATTAAAAAAATATCTTGCCTTGATTTAGTTTGGAAAGAGTTATCTCCCTTTTGTCAACGGACGTGTTTTGTCAACATGGAGCTTTGTCGCTTTTGAAAGTTCGAGTCAAAGTCGATAGTTTAGAAACAGTTGTGATGAGTTGCAGTTTCATTTATAATACTAAAACCGCTTTACATAATCAAGCAAAATATTGAATTATCCGAACTCGGACGGATGAACTGTTCAAAATCAACATCACTGTCATCAAGCTCGGCGATCTCTCTACTCAGTACTGTACCGACAACAGCATCGTTTTTTATTGTTAAAGTATTTGCTAATATTTTGGTTTTGGATAACTCTGTCGATAAACTGTTCACAATTGATTGTTTAAAAGTAGGATTTTAATTAGAGATGAAGATGAAGCTAACCAAAAACGGGACTATGTTTTTGCTTTTGTGAACACAGAGGTACCACACCAGTGTATCATTACGCAATTATGTCGTGTATTGTTTGATCGTTGTTGCAAAGAAATAGAAATCCCTTTTGTATGTAATAAATAGATCACAATACTCGTGAGTGTTGAATATCGAAAATATTTCAACTCAATATTTTCAAAGTTTTGATTTATAAAACATTTGAAAATATCTCGTTAAAATATTTTCAATATTCAACACTAACTCGTTTTGTAATCTCTATTTATGTTATGGATAAAACACGAGAACGAGATTAAGAATAGGATCCTGAAGAAGTTAGTAAAGGAGTAATCAGATCGAAAACAATGCAGACTTTACAGTCCAATGCAAAACCAAAATCAATTATTAATATGTTGTATTCTTAAAAACTTGATATCTGCCGAGCAGGAAGGGAGAGAAAAAACTGTCTATGGGGGGGAAACTGCAATATACACCAGTCGTTTGTATGTGTATATGTTATTGTATGTATCTGCAATTTTAATAGTTGTTGCAAAGTTTGGGAAAAAGAAAGGGAAAACACTACCAAGTCAACCATATATTCATTCAAACACTCATTCGAATGTTTCAACTTCATAGAGAGGGTATTCTGTGTTTCTGAGACCATTCCTTACGAATCTGTTTAAATTCATGTGAGCTTTTTGTTCTAATGACTTAGTCCCAATTTGGGTTCATATGAGATACCACACAGGCCATTTTGATGAAATTTTTAGTAGTATTATTCAAGATAACATTGGCAATTATCCCACAGAAAATAGCGGTCTGCTTTTTGTAACAGATTTAAATAAAAACCTTATAATCTGCCTCTGATTATTATTGGAAATTTATTTTTTTTAAATTCCCATTATCTGATCAATGTAAATTCAATAGTTTACATTATTCCGAATTTCCTTTTATGACTGTTCAAGTTATTAAGAATTTGATTATTATGTGAAAGTTAACATTCATTCCATTGCTCATCGCCGTTGTAGGCTTTAAAGAAACCTAGTAAATAAAAATGATAGCAAATCACTAACTGCCAGATCTAGAAACCACCTAAGAACACAATTTTCCTAAATAACTATGCAATGAAGGCATATAAGTGGTTAAAAATAAAGACATATTGCGTTGATGAATCATAAGATGTGAAATATATCCATTATTATTTATGCTTGCTATTTTGTCATGCTTGGAACCAGAAAATGATAATATCACACTTTAAGGGATGATTTTTTTACGTTCTGGTAATTTTTCCCCTGGAGTATTTACCCCTAATACCCAAGTCAAATTTATTTATTAAACTCTTGAGATATTCTGAACTTTTCTAAAAGTGTAAAGGCCTAGTGTTGAGATTGTACATCGTAATACCATTTGCTGCCCAGTAAGGTATGTGATTATGATTACCCTCCTGTTCAGAGCACTTGTCTTAACACCTAGAAGTCTGTTCATCAATTGTCAAGGAGTCAATAATGTATAAGTAAATTACATGTGACGCACAAGTTCTAAAATATCTTATATTTTTTTGTTGCTATGGGAACTTCATAATTTGACTGAATCAATCCTTGTTGACATATAACAAGTTCAACTTTGACCTCAAAGAGTATTTGTTTTATGCCTTTTCATAATATTTCACCTAAAGTTCCAATGGTATTATTGGCAATACTACATAACAGATTTTGAGTTTCCGCCTTTTTTTAAGTGTCAAAAAGGTTACAATCAAAAGATTTAGAATAGATGAGATTCCTTTAAGTCCACAAATTTAACAATATCTTTGTATTTATAAATCGATCATCACAGTTTCATTTATTCGAATTTTCTCTTAATGTACCTTATAATTGAACAACACATCATTCATGTTTTGTGGCTGATAATAATAATGTGCATACTTATATTGCGCCTTTTCCACGTCCTAAGACATGCTCAAAGCGCTACATTATTACCCCGAAGGAGTGTACTTTCACAGCTGCTACTAAGCGCTAATCACGACCATGTAGGTCAGTACATCCAATTTTCAGGTACCCATTTTTAACAGCTGGGTGGACTGAGTGCAATGTGGATGAAGTGCCTTGCCCAGGGACACAACACAGGATGAGACCCAAGTCACAAATGTTTGGTGTCTCCACCGGGATTCGAACCGGGGTCTCCGGCGTGAGAGGCCAGCATGCTAACCACTACACCACTGTGCTCCACACTGATGTATGTCTAAGAATTGATTCCCCTTAGCTTAATATCCTTATATTAAATAGTTATTGTTTTTTTCTGTCAATCTTCCGGCTTTGACTGTCAATATATTAAGAGTGCACCAAACATTAATGTTGTCTTGCTGGTGTCTTCAGCCGTATTCCATTTCTGTATGAATGCCTGAAAGGGACAAAAGTCTTGGCATGAGGTCATAAAGCTTCAGCCATCAGGGATTAACAATCACAAAATTAACAATGGTACTGATAGATATTTAATTTAACATAAACACATCTTTATAGGTGTCACAGGCAAATGTTAGAGATGATGAAATATAAAATTGTGTGATATGGTTTGATATTTGCTGATTATAGATACATTTGTATTTGACATCGCAATCACAAATCAAAAGGAATAGAGATGCAAATGGTAATCAAAGTGCAAAACTGGTGAACAACTTCTTACAAATCTGCAAAACTAACAAATCAACATGTCAAACTTGACATGCGTATAATCTACTAATTGACAAACAAAAGGGTTTCAATAGATATATTACTTGATTTCATATTTCATATAGGCGAATAAAATGATTTCGGGGTATTCAGGAAAATTGTACAAAGATGCAGCTAGACGAAATAGTTTGATCTGTCTGTGATCATAAGTTCGTATATGCTCTATGGTACAAACGATACCATGTAAAACACTTGAAGCAACGATTGCTATTTACGCTGGAAATAGGGTAACTGTATGTCTTCAACAGACACCCCAACAGTCAATTATATATTAAAATATTTCATTTTTAAAATTTTCTTCTTGACAAGAATAATAGCGAAAACTTTTTCCCCTAGTGTCCTAAAGAAAATTTCATTAATCGCAATATTAACTTTTTTACTCACTTAGAAAATCAATATCCTTTTTTATCCCTTAATGCATGTTGTAAATCAGTTCTAGTTGGTCCATGAAGGTAAAGTATTGATATTGATTGTCTATCACAACTCAAGTATGAAATTGATATCTCTTAGTTTGCATTGATACAAGCAAAAATCTATCAGTTAGCAGCGTTATTTAAGTTTTGGAAATGTAAAAGCTTTTCGTTGTTATAGATTAAATCTTTATCTGTATGTATGCATGTACACGCAAACATCATTTACTCTGAAAAACTATAATCTAGGCGCAACCAGAGCAGTTTTCAAACTCTTCAAACTGAAATTATCATTTCAGTTTTGTCAATTCTTATTGATACATAGAACATGATACATAGGGAACAGAGCTGTGAGAAAGACATTTAAATTTTTTATCCTATATTAACCTGCTTCTGATACAATCAAAAAGTAATTGTAATTCGAAAGCGAAGGACAATGTCAGTATTATTTGTATTGACATATTTTAGTATAATTAATAATAATGAATAAAAAAATATTGTGTCTATTTAAACTCTCTAAACTCCATCCGATGTTGTTCATCAGTATCATTTCTATACAAGACAAGTGTTTTATATATAGGTTTTACTTGTATGTTACAAATTACAAAAACCTAGCTATTCGAAATTGAATGAAAAATATTTGTGATTGACAGATCAATTAAAGTCTGTCAGTAACCAATTGGCCACATTATTGATATATACATACATACGTTATCTGCTTTCTGGTGGGAGGGAATGACAACCTTTGTAGACTGGCAGACATCCCTTGAATACAGATCAGACATTGACGTGGTTACTTTCACAAGATTTGTTGATCTGGCATAGAGTACCAAACTGTATCAACTTGTCTCATGGTAGTCACAGCATTTCTCTTTGAATCAACAAGCTTTCCAATGTTTGAACTATTCAAACATACAGTGTCACTATAAGAAGTAGATTCTAATAGAGACAACCATTATCCTGTAGTAATAGACACTCAGGGAATGTCCTATTTCAAGAAGGTGAACCTTGCACGAGTTTACTATGTCAGTAGTCTTCTTGTAGGTTCTTGTAGGGAAATGCATTGTTGTAGACACTCACGGGTATTTTATTTTAATTACCAAGTCTCACAACTACATAAATAGTTAGATCTTCTTTTGATAGCTAGTAGATTTATGCAAGGAGTCATTCTGCCATTCACCTTTTCCAGTAACCTTCATTTAAATTGGTTTCCTTTGTAGGCAAGTATTGAACTGATCAAACGTTCTTCTCTCTTTAATTCCCGACTAAAAGGAATTTTCAAAACTGTTTGAACTTTCGCTTGTTATGTTAACTTTTGAAACTCAATTGATGTCGTCGGAGGTGGTTTGTTTTATGTATAGCTGCATGAGGGTAATAAAGATTGCCCATTGCTGAGGTTTTCTTTGATTTCATCTCTTTGTGGTGATTGTTCCAAGTCTTATTCTTCATATAGTGATAAAAAGCTTTATTTATAGTAGTTTCTCTAAAAACATGCACAAAAAGAATATCATCGTCTACGTCAATCATGTTGACTTTATTCACATGAGCACCTTTATACAAAATTAATTAATCTGGATGATTTATTCCTCTAAGGGAAATACAATTAGGGATAACTTCAACACCAGCTAGACTAAAAAAGACTCTACGAGAAATTCTAAGCTGTAGTTGACAAAGTCAATTGGAAATACAAAATCACACCTTAACATTAACTCAACTCAACAACTACAGCAATATGAAGTAAACAATCTTTTAATTTTCATTTGGAAATGTTTATTCTTTTCGTCAGTATTTACAAACATAAGCACCTTAACTACAGTTGATATATCTTACAGACTTTTCCCTCTTAGGAAAATACTATTAAGAGTCATTAGAAAGATTTGATAATTTTGATACCAGCCAGACAGATATTGTCTCTTTGAGGAAATTAAGTTTTTGTAGTTGTCAAAGTGTCTAGGAGCTCAACAAGATTTACCTTAATCTAGACACAAGATAAAAGATATTTACATTATTTGGATGATATTTCCACTTGAATCTTTGGAAAGATTTGATAATTTTGACCAGACATAGATTGTCTCTTAATTAAAGGAAGTAAAAGTAGTAGTGGACAAAGTCATATCTATGAGAATCAAAAACAGACGCAGAATCAACTAAGTAATTACCACAAAGATATGAAGTAAGATTTTATTTAGTTGAAAATTCACTACGCATCTGTCACAATCAAAACGTGATCAAAACCATACTCTGCCAACTATTCCTATTTATTAAACATGGGTTTGTCTGTCAAGAGAATATTCACTCGTTGTTGTTGGTTAGATACTCAAACTGCATAGTATTTTCATAGGCACAAATTTGAGAGATGCATCTAACTCGCATTAAAATAGAGAACAAATGTAGTATTGCTATAATATAGTATGATCCAAAATATAATAATGTTATTTTTTATTATGAATCCGAATGCAATGGTTCTATTAAGGTTTTAAGTATCAATCGAAAATAGTGATGGTTTACATGTTTTGCATATCTTTTTAACATTTTTGAATTTGTAACTTCATTTACATACACTCAGAATGAGTTGCTGAACATAATTGTACTAAAGAAAGTGTAGATGACTTCTTCTTTACTTTCAGGATTTAAGGATAGTCAGAGGACGCCCTTACAACCTCAAGTTCGCTTTATATGTTTGACAAAAGAGTAATAATGAATGAATGAATGAATGAATGAATGAATGAATGTCTTTATTTCCTCCGATATGGCGAAGATCACAAGGATGTATTTACATGGTCATAAACAAGGCATAAAAACAGGATTCACAAAACAAAATATGTATCAGAAACTGTACAAAAGAGATGATTTCAATGAATGAATGTACAAAGCAAAATGCAATATAACATTGTTTCTGTCTGATGTAGTTATTTCAGGTATGATATTTGCTCCACATAAAAAAGCTATTAAATTATCATCATCATCAATATTTTCAATACGAACATACAAGTCAATATCAAGTGTATCAATTAGAAAACTATAAAATGTGCTACGTTGCTTCATATAAGTTTCACAATGTAGAATAACATGACAGTCGTGATCAAAACATTGGGTTTTACAATTAATACATTCCCGTGAGGTTTTCCCTCGTGTTATTACCTGTATTAAAAGTTGTATATAAGCTCTATAATCTGGATAGTTGTACATTAATCTGTATAAAATATGCATATGTCGTGCCAAATTCCCGGAATTGCCCATTCCCTGGGTTTGGGCAACCACCCCTGCCCAATTCCCGGGAATGGGCAAATCAGATTTCAATTTGCCCAATCTCAGGGAATGAGCAAGGATTAAGATATAAACCAAATGAGAGCCAACAGTTATTACACTTGATTAATGTTTATTCTGTACAAACAGTTCTTGATACAATGTAACACATGGTAATCAGGCAGTTAAAATGCAACACTATATCATTAAAATTGAACTTAATCTTTATTTATTTATTAAAAACTTCAAACAAAATTTAAATACTCATTATTAAATGTATCAATATTAAACTTGTTTTAACATTAATAATTTAAAAACTCAAAAATTTAAGAAATGAACTTAAAAGTAAGATCATTAACAGCAAATCATTATTAAGACTGAAATTTGTATTAGGTAAACAATCTAAAATATCCAAAACCAAAACAACTGTACTAAATTTTATTATTTTAAAAACAATTTAAAATAGCAATTTCAAACAAAGTTAAAGCAGCTACTTATTTTTGCATTTAGCATTTCGAGGATGGCAATGACTGGAGCACTTATTTCCAACCGTAAAGCACATGCAACGCTTGTTGCTACATTGCCCATTGCAGTTACATTTGTTGTAGCCCTGACCAGTTCCAACACTGTCCAATCTTGCTGCTGCCCTCACTGATATTTGCTCACTTGACACGTCATCCATTTTCAAAATGGTCCAGATGTTATGTGAAGCAAAATGACAGATACATAGTATATAAAGAGGCTAAGTAAAGTTCACAGCCCAGCAATACAATCAAACAGCTTGTGTAAGCGTAATCATCCAATCCCAGGGAATGAGCAGTCGTTAACACTGCTCATTCTCAGGGATTAGCTGACCAATCCCTGGGATTGGGCAAGCCCCCGACCATTGACGGGGATTGGGCAACGTTGTTGCCCAAACCCAGGGAATGAGCAATTCCGGGAATTGGGCACGACACATACATAGTTGTTTGTGTACTTTAGCATATCTAACCTTATCATGTATGGCAGATAGAGTTGATTTCCACTGATTTTCCTCTGAGAATGTGATGGCTTTAATAACAATATTGCGCCATGTTGATTTGGGGGAAATAACCACAATGTACATAATCAATAATAAATCTTAGTAAATCATATTTTCTTGCCGTGCTTAAGAGACAGGTGCATATATTTCGTGAGTTATTTAATAATTTAATATTCAATGAAATGAATGCACAAAATAGCATTTTTGTTGCTGAGTGGCATTGATTGTTGCACAGACGACCTAGAAACAGTAGTCTGCATTTATCAATATAACCTATCATTGTCCAAAGACCCAGATTAGCTATGACAGAACATGAAGAGCTTCTACTGTTAAGACCTTGAATACATCTTGCAAAAAATCGTTGAGTGGATTCAATTGAATCAATATCTTTACCATGCAATTCAGGCAAAATTTCACATCCATAAAAACTGGTTGGTAGTATCATCCGCTTCCACATGTTAAGTGAAGTAAGTGGATGTAGATCGCTGTCATTTAAACCAAGTGATCTTAATGAATTTACAGTTTGTCTAGCCTTTTGACAACTAGTAAAGATTCTATCTTTACATGACATATCTGAGGAGATAAGGATACCACCATACTTAACAGAGTCAGTACTGGTTATAGTATTTTCGCCAAAGGTAAATTCTAAATTTGGACATGGTTGTCTCCCTTTGCGAAATATGATAACTGCGCTCTTGGAGGCATTATATGTTAAACGCCATCTTGAAGCATAATTTAGAACGACATTCAAAGAATCTTGAAGGCCGCATGGCGTGGTACTAATGAGGGTAGTGTCATCCGCTAATAAAACTGAGGGTACATCAATACCATACACTCAAATACCATTGTTTGCGAGCCTTAGCTCAGTTAAGAGATCGTTAATAAATATCAAGAAAAAAAATGAGGATAATACTCTGCCTTGACCCACGCCTTGTTTGATAGGAAATAGGTCAGATGAGGTACCGTCATATTGTACAAAAGCTGAGCTGCATGTATAATTGTGATAAAGTAATTTCCACATTTTTCCAGAAATGCCATGACTGTGCAGTTTTACAAATAATCCGTCGTGCCAAATACGATCAAAGGCCTTTTCATTGTCTAGGAAGGCAGTAAAGACCTGCGATCCTCGTTCTATGTAATATGAAATAGATTCAAGAAGCATGAACACAGCCATTATTGCGCCATGTTCTTTCCGAAAACCAAATTGTAATGAATCGGGAAAGTTTCTATCAGCAGAAACACAAAGTTCTTAACGTGTGAGAATTATTTTTTCAAAAAGTTTCCCACACAAGATGTAAGTGTTATGCCTCGGTAATTTTTTGGGTCACTTTTAGAGCCCTTACCCTTGTACATTGGAACAATCATGCCCAGCCTGTACACTCGTGGGAAATAGACTGTCTGCATGATGGCATTAAATAGTATACACAACTTATCCACTAAAATATCACCGCCATGAATAAGATGCTCATTATTAACGTAATCGGAACCAGGAGACTTGTTACATTTGAGATTATGAATAATGTGTTTTACCTCCTGCGGTTCTATGTTAGTATATAAAACATTATCTTCAGCTGTACAATCAGATGAATGGTCAATGATATCTGTTATCTTTGATTCCACAGAACATTTGAAATCGTTGTCAAAGCTTTCAGATTCATAAGGTTTAGCAAGATCAGCATAGTAATTGCCCCACACTTTACTGATACTTTCTGGTGTGTTAAAGTTGACGTTGTTGTAAACCAGTTCAGTTATATTTGATTTGGGGCGTCATATTTTGCGAACGGCCTTGAAAAATGTATTTATATCAGTTTCTGAGGATTTTTCCAAGTCATGATACGTTTCTTTACGTTGCTCACGTTTTGAGTTACGATGTTTTCGCCGAAACTCGCGCTTAGCATCTTTATATTCATTGTAAGATAAGTTGTTATTGCCCCAGGGTTTGTTATCTGCGAGCCAATTTCTACGTGCAACGCTCATATTATAATGTACATCATTCAAGCCATCACGCTTCCAGTACGGCTTGAGGTGTGGTCTAAACGACCCAGATGGAATACATTTATGACTAGCATTAAGGAGTGCATTACTAAGCTGCTCATTAAGTAATTCAACATCATCAGGTTGTACATCTGAGAGACACTTGTCTCAACCTCTCGTGCGTATGCACTTAATTCTGCTGTTTCAGCTTTATGCCATTTCGGAATATGCAATTTTGATGTTCTTGGGTTATGCTTAAGATGAATATTAAGAGTAGCATAACATGGAAAATGATCTGATAAATGATAATCACTTTTGTCAATGATACAGCAGTGAATTAAGTCGCTCGCAACATGAGCAGGTAATAGTATGTAGTCAATGATAGTTTTATGCTGACCATCCTTGCTCCTCCACGTGTAGTTTGGTCCACAAATGTGCGAGTCATACAGGACATGAACTAGACGTCTCTGCAGAAGTAATTTTTTTAGAACTTTATCACGTGGAGATAGCAGCAGTTTACAAACATCTGAGTTTAAGTTACCAAGTATATATGTATCTCCCTCTTGACTTAATATATCATATACATCCATCAACTCATCAATAGCGTTGAGATATACTGAATGCAAGACATTAGTTGAGGGTAATCTACAACAGATTACATAAACATCAGCATAGCCATGAGCGGATAATCTGGCACAAACATAATAATCAGAATAAAGATTTAGGGGATAAGCTCTCCATTTAGATTGAGTATTACGGAGTAAAGCTATACCACCCGAACCTCTAACAGAGTCACTTGTATTGCACATGTAAGTTACCGGCAGATACCCGCTGATATCAGACAATCTGTTTATATTACCATGGTTTAACCAGTGCTCTTGAATACATATGATATTTATATTGTCTGGTAGGACAGATTTTATCTCCGTGGTACATGAATGTAGCCCACGTACATTCCACGTTAGTAGACTAAGAGTCATCACAATAGTGTTCAAAAACAAGAGTAACAATGATATTTTTAACATAATGATAGCACACATCTTTTTTACTGTCCATATTGGTATCTATTATATGCGTCATCATGTTGTCCATGTTGTCGGGATTTGAACCGTGGCACATAGTCCTTATAGTAGATATCTGGCGGCCAGAAATCATCATTATTTGCAAGTCTATCATAGTCATCTGATGCGATCTTAACTTGCACAGTGTACGTTTCAGTGCCATCGTAGTGTTGTCGCTGCCGCAACATACGAGCAAATGTTACACGTACATGTGTCTGGTGGGCATAATCTGTTATCAAGTCTTTCACCTTGTCAAATGGCTTATCAGCATTTATGTTATAGAGTACATTTCGTTTGGTTTTTACTCGTGACACACCTTCCAGAATAGAATACGATTTAGCAAGTGATTTGATATGAAAAGTACCTGAATCAGATGTTGGCGGTTTTGAAGAACGATCGGCCCTGGCTTGAGAGTTCCTCTTCTCGAGTATGTTGTCTGCTCCATTGAATACTTCATTAGTTGTATGTTGGTTATATATATCACATAAGAGATTCCTGTCAGTAAGATCGATGATGTTGCTTGTTTCACGTTTACTTTGGATGCGAGGTGGCATGGTTTCACGAACGCTTCTGCTTTCCGTTGTCGTAGTTCCAACTGTGCCTCTGGTGCCCGTAATGGTTTCACATGTCTTCCCTGTATCCGTTGTCATGGTGTCCATTGTGTCCGTGGTACCGGTTGTCGAGGTTTCGGGTGTGTCCCTTGTGTCCGTTGTCATTGTGACGCGGCTGTTCCTGGAGTTGGGTACCGTGGCCGTCGGATCAGTTGGGTTTTGCTTCATGAGGGCTGGAAAATGTTCGTTCTCCGCACATGTGAATGAGATGGGTACAGTGGATTTTAAAATGTCAGTATTGGGAGATTTTACTTTTTTCAGTGATGTAATTTTTCCATCAATAGACTTCAGATTTTTGTCAACTTGATAATTGAGTCGAATCACCTGATCTTCTAACTCCATTACTTTGTCCTTCAATGATTTGTGTTCTTGTGCACTGAGTTTAAGTTCTGCCCTTAATTCACTTCGTCTACACTCCGACTCCTCTAGACGAGCATGCAGCGTTTCTATCTGCTTATTTTTTTCTTCGATTATTTTGCTTTTACGAGACAAATCAGTGTCCAGTCTAGATTCAAGGTTTGAAAACCTTTGATGTATATTTTCTTTGCTATTTGACATACATTGTTTTAGTTGGATAAGATGGCTTAAAATGAGCCCAACTTTATCACTCTCACCCACATTTTCTTCTCTTGTTGTGTTTCGCTGTTCATCACGTTGCTCAGAATCTGTTGTAGCTGTAGTAGAGCCAGTGGTTGTCGAGTTGGTGTTGATATCCCCACGTGAGGGCGTTGTTGGCGTTAAAATGGAGAGGTGGCGAACGCTGGCTTTGCTGAGTACTTTGTTTTGAAGTACATGTCCAGGCACAGATCTCTCGATGAAATGAAATAGATAGTATACATCTTGAGCAGATTTGTATACCATTGAAGATGTTGTACCCTGGGTATTCTTCCGTCTTACTAGGAGTCCAGGAGGGAAGTTTACACTTGTTTGCTTGGCATAATCGTACAAGCTCTCTCTTACGTGATTTATTTCTTTGATTTTGTAATCATATATGTCTTGCACACTGTCAATAAAACCTTCTTTGTCCTTGTGTCCAATTTTGGCTTTGATTTCTAAGTAGATTGATTTGTCAATTTCGTCGCTTGGCTGTGTGTTGTAGATTTCGTCATTCTGTGTTAAATCATCAGCTTCACTCCCTGTGTCGTTTTCTGTGGCCGTGGTGTCACCCATTGTTGTTGCTTGATTGGTGGCTTGGCTTGTGACTCGGTAGTTAAACATTCATGACTTAGAGTTGCTATATTTCTGTACAAAATAGCAATAAAAGTTCATATTCGTCAACAAATATTCATATAATGTCAATGAATATTTCACATTTTAGGAAATACAGCCTCCAGATCAATACATGTTTTCATTAACTTAGACAACTTACTTAAGCAAGCTACTCATTTACGGAGCTCCTCAAAACACGTCCGCACTGTTCGAAAACCTATTTAATATATCACCTTTCTAATAAATTAGAGCATCTTAATGAACAAGACTACGATGGAGTGTCAACACATGAATCATCTTCAAAGTTTGTATTTTTCAAGTCTGAGAGATTCCATCAAAGCAATCATCCACATTAAGCCTACCAGTCAATTAGTTTGTTTCGTTTACATATAGTTTACGCAAATTCTCACATTCAAACACTTATTGTTATCCCCTGCACTGGCAATTAATCTTAACTCAAAATGAGTTCATTAAATGTCTGAACACAAACTATTAAAACAGCTTCAAAAAATCATTTTGCAGATCCATTATCGTATAGTGTGACGGAGATGATGACAGTATATCTTACCTATAAAAGAACGTCTTATCCATAAAAGCAAGTCTACTTGTTTCAACAGACAAAATGAAAATAAAAAAGTACTTTAAGAGGACCGAACTAATGATCTAAATACTCTGTTAAGTGCTAAACACCATAACTTTAGAAGCAAAACTCTCAAACAGGAAGGTGAATGAAGAGTTTTTAATATTTCTGACAAACATTTTCCTTAAGCTTCAAACTATTCATATGTAAAAGATACTTAATGGTCAACATCAGTTACAGACAACTGTTCTTCGTCCACAAGACAAGTAAATGAATTGATTATTATTTATTTTAGATCAATTACTGAGGTCGTGGTGGCATTGATTTCACAACAAGACATGAACAAGCAAATGCAATGTTCCCTGACAAAACGATAGTAGTGTTTCATTATGACGTTGGCTTGGAATTTGATTTCATGGAGCCCTCTCATTGACTTTTAGTCAGTTTCATTTCCCATGTGAAAGTCCATAAAGTGATGAATAGAGTTTGATAATGTGGACCAATGACTTTTTTTGTATGTTGGTGATGTACATGTGAAGGTCAATCCTTACATTGCTTCTGTCTCTCCTGGGTGGGTTGTCAAAATGTCAAGAAATTGTTCATTCTCCCAAAACCCAATTCAAATACAATTCATCTAGCACACAAAGAGCACAGTACTGAATTCATGCTCTGTCTAAAGACTGTTGCTGATTGTGTGATCTTGAACCTCCAGCATTATTAGTCTGTAAATGTGACATAATAATGTCTGTCTGTACAAAATGCCAGAAGCATTTCAGTGGGATTTTAATTTGCCTTAAAGTTTTTGTTATTATAAGCCATTTGATTTGTTTTATGTCGACAACACAAGAAAAGTACAGACCTTAGATAATGCAAAGTGTCTTTTCATTGTAACTGAAATTGACTATTAGTTTTTTTTAAATATCGGATTCGTTTAAATGAACTTAGTTAATAAACTCAAACAGCTAAGCATATTGTTCGTTTTACTTGAGATATTTAGCTAACTGTTTGCAGCAAACTGGAATTTCCCAGCTTCTGTGTTTTGCAAAGTCATGTGCATATTACATTTCTCACATATATCTTATCCTTGCACATCGCTAAATGTCACGCTAAGGGTAACCCCAGCATCAGCATTCTATATACTTAGAATAATGCAATTACAGTCAGAAGTCTTTTTTACCTAGAACAACGTACCAAAATGCTCCAAATGATCACAGAAGCTCATATACAACTGGATCCTGTTACTGTGGCTTTGCACTTTATTTTTTCACTTCCATTTTTTTATTTTACGTGTCCTACATTCGGGGACACTTGTACACTTGAGTACTCGGATATGAAAGAACAAAAATCTAAGAAATTATATAGAAAAAACTAATGATGTAACATAACCTTAGGCTAAAGAAATATACTTTTCGATAAAATGAATTTTTCTGGTGTTTTTTTTTTAAATAGTGACAAAATATGACACTAAAGGAGATCGCAACTACACTTGTTGAAAATCGTTATTATTTCTTTTTTAGTGTTGTTTTTCTGAAATGATGGTTAACTCTAAACACTTTTAAAGTTATTAAAATATTATTTTAGATTTGTCTATTTGCGAATAGACAAAGACAAGTAGTAATTGTAAAAATATGTCATTAGCCTTTTTGTCTTAGTATATGCATTTAGTTGTTGAGCTAAATTACTATGTCCAAATAATTAACAATTTGATCATGTTCTATGTGTAAGTGATACATAATATACATGTATACATGGAAGCTCAATTCGATAAAACTGTTTAAATTCAAATAGAATTAAAATCAGAATTTAGTTTTCAACAAAGGTAATAAAACTATTTTTTATTCAAATTTTCCTTGATTTTGACATTAAGTAGAATGAGTGACAAATCAAACATGACAATGTTGATACTGAGCGAGAGGGAGAGATTTTATTCAGCATTGGAGTCTGCGTTGGAAACTGACAAAATGACAAAATGAGATACTGTAACTTGTTATTGGAATTATGCCAGTAACCTGCAGATTGTCAATTTAAACCAATTTCATAATTTCAGTTAGTAAATTTGGGGAAAGGAAAGTTTTCAAGCAAGAGTGAAATAACATTACAAAACATTTCAAATTAGAATGAATTTCAACATTTTTAGGCAAAAACAACCCAACATTAATCTTGGAATAGAATGAATGGAATTTCTTGCATATAAATCCCTTATAAATGTGACATTAGGCCGATGTAAAGCTATTAGCCAAAGAGTATGTGAGTTTAAATGTAAAATAATTGCACAGTATCAAATGATTTGAATGGATTTGATGAACATTTTATTATCACCTCGATTTTATTCCAATGTATTTTATCATTGTTATTCCTTTACCATTCCGCCTAATCACTGAAGTTTTTTTTGGTTTCAAGTTTAATACCAGATATAACCTTTTCAATTTTGAAGAAACTTTGTTTCAGACGATTTGAAGAAGATATTGATAGTCTCTGTTTTAATTTTATTAATGTTGCGTTATTTCATTTTGAAGATAAATCAATAATTAAGTTAACAGTAAGTTTTAAGAAATGAAAAAAAAAAGAAGCTATATACGTTTCGCTTCTTGTGTAAGCAATTCACTCATTAATTCGTACAGTACTGAATAACGTTTTTCTAACAACCTAATCTAACAATATGACTCTCCATTAGATTATTTGATTGAGAAACGTTAACTTTAACATTCTTTCATTGAATTATCACTACAAAGTATCCGATCAGTCGGTCAATTATCCGAACTGACACCTCCAAGAAAGACATGAATATTATCAAGTCACTAGTTAGCTATGATATGGTTTGAATATGACTATTGTAAGCTTTGATTTGAATTTGCTTACTATTTCAAAACAATGAACCTAATGTTTTAGCATAAAAAAGTCAAGAAGAATTTTTGACAGGGTTTAAGGGGGAAAAGGGAGAAAAATGGCCTCATTTTCCTTACAATTCTCAAAGAGTTTGCATATCCAAGTAAATGTTATAACCTTAACAATATAGATAGCTTTTTATAGATTTCTGAAAAGGATAAACTTTGGTCTTATTTTCTCGTCGTCAGATGTCATGTTATCAAATATATATTATGTTAAATCTGACATAAAGGTGATGTAGTTAAACAAATCCTCAATAATCACCGAACTTATAAAAATAGATTTTTAAAAATCAAAATAATAAATTAATACTTCTTATCATCCCACTGCAAGGCTTGTCTGACCTTGCTTCGGATGTTTCTGTCTTCGTGAATATGCACTTCAAAATAAAAGCAAGTAAAATTTAACATCCCATGCAAAGAATTTGGTGAATAAATGCCAATATGCAATTATAGGGACATATCGCCACAGCTATACTCATATTTTTTATTACATCTAGATTGATATTATTCCATGTGAAGTAGTTTTTGCGACATTCAACTGTGAAATTGTTTTTGGAGAAATTAAATTTGTATTCTCTAAGCTAATATTTTTAAGTAAAATCCCAATTTGATTAAAATTAATCATACGTAACTATAACATGATTTAGGTTTATCTAGATTTTGAATACTCTGAAACCAAACAATTTTTTTAAATGATTGCTTACCAGATCTTTTAGTGTGACTGAAAATTTATGAAATGAACACAATGAATTCGTTCAGGTTTCTGATGCTATCATGCTTGTTTTGTTTTTTTTCTATTTTGTGAATCAAATGATTTTTTTCAAAGTGGATAATGATATTTTTTATCAATTACAGACCATTTCATGTTGATTATAGCGAATACTTGGACAGTTGAGGAAATAGCAATATACAAAGTTCTCTCCTTAATCACATTACATTTCAAAACCACATGATGTTACCAATGTATCTTGCCCTTAGTTTATACCAATCAAGACCAAAATCTTTCCCTTTGAAAAATACTTTAATTTGAAATAATTTCAACTAAATTCTTTGGATAAAAAATCTCAAATAAATATTTCCTAGGAGATGACGTTTACTGTCCCCAATGAAAATGCATTTCAAAACTCATGTGATAGCAATGTATCTAGCCAAATATGGCCAAAACTATTATATAATTTCCGTTCCAAAATATTTAACACTTTGAATATTTTCAAATTTAACAACTTGTATTTCTGCGTCAAGATGAATATTGTTCAGGCGTAAATTGACCTACTCATATTGTGAAATGTTCTATCTAAATACGTCATTGTTCCATTTTCCTATCCTTTCACCATAATGAACTTCATTATAGTTTCATCTTCAGATTTTGCCTCATGGGATGTCAAGGAGAATAAAGCAATTGTGTAGAAATAGAACAACAATCACCTTATCCGTGAAACTCGGGCAATAGAAGGCCAAGAGTATGAAGTCAAAACATGAAACATAATTGAATGCATTTATAACTTCCTGGTATGTGCCTACTAAGAGTATTCAAAGTTGTACTTCAAGTCTTTTGTATGCAAAAAAGATAAGTTAAGTGGTGAGTGACGCAGGTATTGCATTTATTAATGTCAAATGTTTACAGCTTGTGTTGATATTGAATTTTCTTTTGATATTTTATATGTATGAGAAGCATGACGGAAATAGGAGAAAACATGAATACTTATATCTTCAAAAAGAGAATTATACATCTTCGAATGTGTCAACTAACCTTATCTGTTTTAATATATAACGTAGGTTGCTGATTGAATTCTATTGAGAGAAAAATAGTGTTCTAAGAAACATAAGGTGCACACGCACTCTTGAACAAAGCCATTAAAAAGGTTTTCTTAAAGTCATTCCATCAATCATAAGCCTTTCAGACGTTCAGACAGACAGACATTTATTCAGTATTGAGGCCAAAGGCCCAAAATACAAACATATTACAAGTGATAAAAGCGCACATAAAATGATTTGACAATTTAAGCTCTACTTTTATTTATCCATTTGAGAAAGTTACACACATTTATAATTATATTTCTATCTTCACTGTTAAGAATGTATCTCAAGTTAATCTTGTTGACAGAACTGTACAATAATGGGGTAATACACTTATTTCTGGCATCTTCATACAATTTACAATCAAATAGAATGTGACATTCATCTTCAATACAATTAATATTGTGCATAGAGCAGTAGGAGCAGACTCTGTCAGAAATTGGTACATTATTGTATCTTCCTGTTTCAATGCCAAGCCCAAAATTGCTACACCTAAAAGACATTCTCTCCCTACAAAGGTAGATCAGGTCATAAAGTGTTGATACTGTTCCTACTGAACCTCTGTTCTAATAAGACCAAGTCCGTGGTTTCAGGCAGTTTCCCCTGGCGGAAAAGGGATTGCACCACAATATATTTGAATTTCTTTATCAAATGACAAGGCTTCTCCCACAGAAAGGGTAGTTCACACCACCACAGGGACTTGTATTGCTAATAAAAACTGTTCCTAGTAAGGATACTTGAATTCGATAATCGCCTTTTACTAATAATACTGATCGAATTCAAGTATTCTTACTAGGAACAGTTTTTATTAGCAATACAAGTCCCTGTGCACACCACACTGCTTTTCCCATTGATTCATAAGCCAAAATTATGATTTTAGAACAGCGTGGCTGATTGCACAACTGACTTTGATTGCTTCATATCAACCATCACCAATTCTAAACCAAAAACTCGGGTAATTAGAACTGAGGTTGTATCAACATTTCATGTGGGGAGAGAATGTAAAAAAAAAATGAATTCGTTCATCTTCTTTTCCAGAGGCAAATAACCACGAAAGCTGAAATATTGTGGACAGACTCTTTGTATATAACGAGGACAATACAATATTAATTTGGTGACCATGTGACCCTAATGAGGGTTTGTGGACCTTTAGGCCCTATTAGTCATAAACCATGATTTGTAGATTTGTAAGCCTTCTTATTGCTCTTAATTGAGGGTCACTCAGTAACCCCTTTTTACATTAGTTGAATGCTGGAGCAATTTCCATTCTGTTGTTACTGTTATTGTTTTTTCATTATCATACCAAACTGTATAAATTGCTGTACTCCTCATTTTTCAACATATGCGGTATAAGAATCTATTCCGAAAAGTAGCTATTGTCAAATAAAGAAGTTGTTCATCCATTGAATTACTCTTGTCTTCCTTATTCCATCAACTTCTAGAATGCCACTCAAACAGGTCATCCCTTACCTCCCTCCCAATTATAAACTTGATATTCTTTACATTAACCTATTTTTAGGTGGCGACGTTTACAGTACTTGTAATCAATAATTGATGGTCCTTGTTATTATTACACTAAATACAGTTTAAATAGTTATTGTTGATGACTAATTTAAATGCCATATTAAACGTCACAAAGATAAAATAGAAAAATAAAACTAATTATCAATATGTTCTGTTTTTAATGTTAAAAGCATTTCCTTGTCCTTTAACATTTAAAATATTTTCAATGTTTTGGTTTTTATTATATATTAATTAAGATTATATATAAGTTTCTATTGATTCGAAGGTATTAATTGCAAATGATAATTACCATCGGTTAAAGTATGTATGTAGATCAATGAGAAGCTAATTACAGTCACATAACAGCTGAGGAAGCAAATAAATTTGCCAAAAGCATCATTTGCAGTTTCAATACAGAATTGGCATCCAATATTATATATTGTATATTTATTTATCATGCCTTTCGAAGACTATTTACTACAATTCTTTCTTTCAAACAGTATTAGTTTCTTTACTTTTCAAATAGATATAACATAGAAAAATATCAAGAGATTTATAAAAGGGTAGATGTCGTTTATTATAAACTATTTATGATATTATAAACATGTGAAAATCCTTCCTAGTGCAAAGCAACAATATCAGGTTCGTATCAGATTTCTCGGTAGATCAGATGCTCGTGGAATTGGAAAACAGAAAACCAATTTCCTGTTAGTTCACAAGGGAGGTACAGTTACAATATCACAGTATGAAATCAATTTCATACAGGAGTTGTTTTACAACCAAGAAAAATAATTTCAACTTATGAAATCTAAACTGGCAGACGTCGATGTCAATTTTCATTATTTCATATCAGTCTGAAAGATAGTTAAAGTGTCTTCTCAATCTTTTCGACTTTCGCTTTTGTTTGCTTTCAGACAGGACATGGCTTTAAATGATTCATGTATTACTTGTTAATATGTAATTAGCTTTGATCAATAAATCACAATTTTAGTCGAGTAATATGACACATATTGATAATCTAGGGTTATTGAGTGTAAAACTGACTAAATCAATTTTGTAAGTTTTATCTTTAATACCCATTCTGAACTATTGAAAAAGATTTCAATTGAATATTGCAGAATTACATTACCTTAATAGTAACAATCTATAGTTATTAAGATACTATAGACAGTAGAGATAATAGTGTCTTCAGCCAAATGGCAGAGTAATTGAAATGACAAAATTTACGAGACAATTTATCAAAAGGTTTATTGAAGTGGGAGTTGTTTATAAAAACAATCGTTAAATGTTTTCAAAATCAGTTTTACACTGTTATTTTCATTAAAAGTGTGACACTATCAATTGATTTATATGCAGCGAATTCAATTCATTTCGCGGGGTTAAATTCATTTCAATTTGCAAATATTTGAATGGGATGCCTCTATAGCTTGAAGATTTTCGTTTCTCTTTAATAGCAAACAAAACTATTGACTTCGATTTAATTGACAATCACCTGGTTACTGGATTGAAAAGCGAGGTCTGAAATTCCAATAACAAGCGATTATGACTGAAAGATTTCCTCGTCTTTGCCATTAAGCCCGAACTGCATTTATTGGATGAAATTGATTTTATTCATGTCTGAAAGCTGATTTTGTGTTGTTGAGGTGTAATGCAGTGGCACTATTAGACTTGAGGCAAACTACGAGAGAATGCAGAATAAGGTTTTAATTGTAATTGTTTATCCACATATGTTTTTCCCATGTAATAGAGGTTACTTGTTTTGAAGTTTGCATTTAAAAAGGGCCGTGTGGTACATCACTTTGATTTCATACCTAGTATACAAATTACCTCTTATACACATTGGCTGAATACTTTCCAATTATGATTGGGTACATGAAACATTATAAAATGGAAACAGAGAAATAGCATATTGATAAACACATTTATGTTGTATTTATGTAGTTTTGAACATTTAGATATGTTGCGATTTATATCTAAAGTCAAATTTACATTGCTTCACAAAAATCAAAATCAGGGCTAGAGGTCTGGGGTTGACCAATAATTAACTGATCGCATCAGACACTCAGAAACCAATTGACTACTAAGAGAGATGTCAATGTTACAATTTTCTCTGTCTGGTGCACAGTTTTGACATCAAATACAGGAACATTTTTGCTATTTCAATGTTGATTGATCACAAAGTTCCTTTTGAGGTGAGGACATGTTAGATCCATTAAAAACCCATTTCGTGTATCAACGACTGCAACTTGATCCACATTGCCATTCAGTGATATTTGAACCAGATTGGTAAATGGAGTTTTACATTTCTATAACTTTTGAAACAATTTATCAATGACAGAGATCTTAAAGATTCAGTTGATAAGTAATGTATTATCAAGCATATGGCATTTGTTAGAAGGAATCAAAATACTTTTTAAATCTTCACGTTTACGCAATAACACTTACTAAGAGATATGTAAAACATTTAATTGTAATATTTGAACCTGCTGATTTGTGAAAGCATCTACTGATAATGTAGTTTTTTTGCATTATAAATGTTTGGATTGTGTAGAATTAAAGATTGACTCCAGAATCGGGGAAGACTTCTATTACGATTTGAACTTTTTTCATATACATAACCCTGCCGATATGTTCCTTTAAAAAGATCTTTCATGTATCAACTACCAAGGGTTTTTGAATAAATGCTTCGCGTATTGCAAATGTCATCTTAATGAACGCAAATTTGATTTAGATACCTAACATCAGAATAATATCAGAATATCTAGTATTGATGAAATTACAAACAATATGTCTGACATTTATCCAATAATAATCTTTGGCAGAAAAACCTCTCTTATTTCATAACTTGTCAACTCAAATGACACGCAGGTCTCTTTCAATTCCTTTGAGTGTTCCAAGTTAATGCAATTTCGTTTTATACAAGAGTAAATCCCTCAGGTTGAAAGTGATATATTGAACAGTTGTCAAATTGCATGAATCTGTTATGGACTATTACGTTAAATCGATGGATACGCTTTAAATGATATGACAATTTAATAAAGGATGATACTTGATGCCAGATTGATTATTGGTTCATGACTGAATGTGTCTATCCTGATATTTTGTTATTCCAAGTGGTATCAAAATCGTTATCAGTCTCAGTAAGTTGTCACATACGAATGGGCAATATCTTTATGAGTTCCTCTGTTAATGTTATTTATTACTCAACCGTGGTGAGATCACTCATTAGATAACAATGAGTTGGTAACACACATGTGTGTTACCATCTCGTGCAAAGAAACGGAACTACTTTCGAACGTCACATGACATTGACCAATCACGTGACGACCAGTGGCGACTGTAAAATTTTACAATCAACAATCTTAGCGGGGTTTTTTTTAAATTGACATGCATTATCCTTTTGTTAACCAGCCCAAATCCATCATTCGCTTGATCACTTCACTTATCCACCTTCTGTGCCGTCACAAGCGGTGTTGCCTCCTCTGCCTACAGTAACATAAACATGGCGCTTCGACTGTTTACTTGCTTCATTACCACCCAAACCGTCGCTTAATTTCCCCCAACACCCTCAACATGTTTTCGTGTAACTAACTTTCCCCAAGTTATATCTCCCGGTTCCTATTAACAATTCACTAACTCATGTCAATGTAATCAATCAATCAACCCGCTCTGCCGTTGATACTGTTCGCCAAGTTTGCAAAAATACATAACGTGACCTAGAAACAAGACACATTCCGATGACGTCACTTGGCGATCGGATGACGTCACGTTGCGAGCGCATGATGTGTTGACAGTTTTCGTTGCTTTTTCAATGCATCTTTTGATAATGAAATAGTTTTTTTCACCAATATACTTTGTATCATGTTTATACGCGTATAGCATGTGTAAACATCCAAATAATAGCGAACTATTTTGTTTGGACTCATGGAAATTCATACGCTGGTTTACCGATTGTTCCAAGTCAGCTTATTTTTGTTTGACGATTTATTCATATAAATATTGATAGAGGGTTGAGTAATAAATTTTGATATCAGACTCACTTTCGTTCGTCTGATACTAATTCTATACACTCGTTGCTTAAAAATGTTATCACATTACCATGAGTTTTGTATTCTCTATATTCAAATTATTTTACAAAATGATAATAAATTTAAGAAGAAAATTAGTTGATCAAATAATTATGTTAACAAGAAGATGGTTCAAGATTTCCTTTACAACAGCCTGTGGACTTCTCCTGAGGTATGGCTTTGCAAGTAACATGACAATTGAAAGATCAAAGTTATATTATTCTATATAAGTATGATGTGTAATCTGTTACAGCACACTTATTTGGATTTTTTTATTTTTTTTCACATATTTAGAGTGACACTCTGATTACATATTACATATATAATGGGAGAAATGTTTTGCATATAACTGGTAACGGTTAAGTGTAATATTCTGCTGCTGGTTATAACCTGTAACAATTGTTTTGGTTTCATACATTAAGAAATGGAAAGAGATGTGCCAGCAGGTACGAGCACACTGCACAACATGCACTGTCAAGATGATTATCAAGGTACAACTTAAACACATCTCGTAAAAACATCAGACAGTCAGTTGTTTGAGTAGCAAAAGAGATCATTAACAATCCTTTATACATGTATAAGGTCGGGGGTCCAATTGATTACATTATGTGATTTTTAATTCTTGGAATGTTTCATCTGTCAGTTTACGGAGATATATAACGTTTTCTTATCTACATTTGCTAGTAACAAGCAAGAAAAGAAAGATTGTGTCCAAGTTAAAAAAATTGGGGTCAAATAACACATAATCTTTTGTTTTAACTCTAGTAAGTTGGAAAATCTAATGAAAGATGTTTTGTATTTTGTATGTCTAGGGTCTAAAAGTATATTCTTGTTTTCTGACTGCGGGCATTCTGAATGTTACTTTTGTCAGTCAATAATATGGCCTAAGAGTAATTGAAGGGTCCGAATGACGGGAAATCTAAAACATCAATAAAATGCAACTTTTTCCTTGAAAATGATTGAAATGAAGATATTCTGACAGCTAAAATGATTTACTATAAATCAATTATTTCCTTGAAGCCTTGAGTTTGGTTGCAGAATGTATAATCGCAATGAATCGAGGAGTTTTCGAGTTTGGTTGCAGTCCCTTATGGCAACTGCAACCAAATTGTTTTCTAGCAAATATTCATCACTTTCCTACAATTGATTGATTCAGTCTCAAACATTTCCAACAATTTTTCAAATTTCCTAATTTTTGATTGATAATTCATCTTGTTCTGTTTTTGGATAGAAACTATTTGTTAAACTTACTTATGGATGTTTATTTTCTATCAAAATCATTTGGCAATTAAAGGAATTTGTGACAGCCAATGAGAATCTTCTTGAGATATGACAACAATTCGAATCTGCTACGGGAGCTCGTTGAAACACAGAAATTAAATTTAAGGATTAATTGGGTCAAAGATTGTCTAAAGTTCATACCATGACATGCTGTATGATAGAAATTGTTAAAATAATGAAGGTCAGTGAAATTTTTCTATCCATAATGTCAGAAACGATTTCAAAACATGATGTGACATGATCGAAAACAGGACTCGATAGCGATCGGTAAGTTGCTGATGTGTCATTGAAATGTAAATAAAAGCCAGGTAAGTGATCAACAGTTGTCAAATCATCATATATTCCATCTGCAACCAAATTTCTTCAAGGCTAGGCTCTTTTGTTTGATAAAAAAATGTATTTTCATGGAAAAATAATTTGGTTGCAGGTGCCTATAGGGGACTGCAACCAAACTCGAAAATTATGCGATTTCATTGTGATTTATCTTTCTGCAACCAAATTCAATGATGTCATTCCATATATCATTGTATAGATAATTATCTCAGCTTTCAGAAAATTCGATGTTGAGTCTTTTTAAAGAGCTAGGTTGCATTTTAAGTCCTTTTTGACACCCCGTCATACGGACTCTTCAATTACTCTTAGGCCAATAATATGAATCTGACAGACAAATTGTTAAGTCTGTAACTCGATGACATGGTGAGGATGGACACCAGTCTACAAGTGTCTATACAACGGAATGAATGAATTGAAGTAAGTCTCAGGATGTAGTCACGAAGTCTATTGTCATTATACAGTAGATCATGGATATAACGAACTCCAAGGGACCAACGATTTAGTTCGCTATATCCGGTGTTCACTACTCGCGTTTAGCTTTCATATATAGGGCTTTTGAGGGGACTTCAAAATGTGTTCACTATATCCGATTGTTAATTTAAGATAATTGTTGGTCATTGTCTTACGCTAAAGGAACATCTCTTTCAGTTTAAAGATGTTTTCTTTTGCATTTGTTAATTTAAAGAAAAGTAGTCCTTTCACATAAGCCACGTGCTTGATTTTATTGTCGTGATTGATGTTAATGCTGTATTAATTTTCAGAAAAGATATCAATGCATCTGAATTACTTTCATCTTAAGAACCTGACATAAAACCTCATTTGATCTCTATTCCTAAATGGCATGTTTACTAAAATACATTATCATTAAGAGTTATTATGACCCCGTCGCTTTGATTAATAAACGTTCTACAGAAAGTCAATTCACTTTGATCTCTTGAATGTTTTTGGAGTAAAAAAATGCATGAAGCATTTCAATTAACATTAACGAGTAATTAAATTTGATGATACACAATAATGAAAGATCACAAAAATGCTACACGCAAAGCAGGGAAAAACGTGAAATATTAAATCTCATACTTAATTTCCTTAACACCAAATATAATTGATTATAACATCAATTTATAGCTCACGGCAATGAAACCTTCCTTTCCAATTTTATCTTTACAATGAAAATTCAACTGGAAGACTTTATAACCTTACGGCTCTCTAAGTCCTTTTGTATTTACATTCATCTCATAAAAATGTTAAGTCACTTTTCAAAATAAGTAAATAAGAAGATAATTATTTCAAGACAATCGAGTCGTGGACTAACAACACAAGTCAATCATATTCCTCCTTTCATTAAATCCCAATGATTGTATTAAAGTTGTGACGTATAAAGCAATCCTCTGGAAAATCTACTATATCATCCCTGTTCCCCCAAGGGTAGATGGCTTTATAGTAGTTCTGGTAGATTTTTATGCTTTGTAGTCGTTATTCACCCGTGAGACGCCATAAGATCCATAAACTTACTGAAACAGTGAAATTGTCAATGCATAAGAAAGCTTTATTTTACTGCCTGTTATGCCACTTTAACTTATTTTAGCAGCAAATAGAAACCCATTTGTTACTATTAAGTAAATGAGCACATAGGTTTCTAAAGAGAGGGATTGTTTAAATATCCGGATTTTCATGACTGATCTTTCTTTGTTTTCTTCTAACGATGATATAGAACAAATACGGTATAAGGATTTATGTTATGGATAAATACGAGAGCGAGATTATGATTGGGATCCTGAAGAAGTAAGTAAATGAGTAAGTCAGATCGAAAACAATGCATACTTTACAGTCCAATGCAAAACCAAAATCAATTGTTAATATGTTGTATTCTTAAAAACTTTATATCTGTCCGGATGGGAAGGGAGAAGAAAAACTATCTATTGGGCAAAAGTGCTATATACACCAATCGTTTGTGTTTGTATATGTTTGTATCTCCAATTTTGAAAGTTGTTTGGGAGAAGGAGAGAAACACTACCAAGTCAACCTTATATTCATTCAACCACTCATTCGAATGTTTCAACTTCATAGTGAGGGTATTCTGTGTTTCTGAGACCTCAATCATTCCGTAAGAATCTGTTTAAATTCATGTCAGCTTTTTGTTCTAATGACTTGGTCCTAATTGCCCTTCAAATGAGATATCACACAGGCCATTTTGATGACATTTTAGTAGTAGTATTCAAGATAACATTGGCAATTATTCCACAGAAAATAGCGGTCTGCTTTTTGTAACAGGTTTAAATAAAAACCTTATAATCTGCCTCTGATTATTATTGGAATTTTTTTGTTTAATTCCCATTATCTGATCAATGTAAATTCAATATTTTACATTATCCCGCATTTCCTTTTATGACTGTTCAAGTTATTCAGAATTTGATTATTATGTGAAAGTTAACATTCATTCCATTGCTCATCGCCGTTGTAGGCTTTGAAGAAACCTAGTGAAATAAAAATGATAGCAAATCACTAACTGCCAGATCTAGAAACCACCTAATAACAAAATTTTCCTAAATAACTATGCAATGAAGGCATACAAGTAGTTAAGAATAAAGACATATTGCGATTATGAATCATAAGCTGTGGAATATACCCATTATTATTTATGCTTGCTATTTTGTCATGCTTGCAACCAGAGAATGATAATATCACACTTTAAGGGATGATTTGGAGTATTTACCCCTAATACCTAAGTCAAATTTATTTATTAAACTCTTGAGATATTCTGAACTTTTCTAAAAGTATAAAGGCCTATTGTTGAGATTGTACATCGTAGTACCATTTGCTGTCTGGTAAGGTATGTGATTATGAATACCCTCCTGTTCAGAGCACTTGTCTTAACACCTAGAAGTCTGTTCATCAATTTTCAAGGAGTCAATAATGTATAAGTAACTTACATGGGACGCACAAGTTCTAAAATATCTTGTATTTTTTGTTGCTATGGGAATTTCATAATTTGACTGAATCAATCCTTGTTAACATAAAACAAGTTCAACTTTGACTTCAAAGAGTATTTGTTTTATGCCTTTTCATAATATTTCGCCTAAAGTTCCAATGGTATTATTGGCAATACTACATAACAGATTTTGAGTTTCCGCCTTTTTTTAAGTGTCAAAAAGGTTACAATCAAAAGATTTAGAATAGATGAGATTCCTTATATCCACAAATTTAACAATACCTTTGTATTTATAAAACGATCATCACAGTTTCATTAATTCGAATTTTCTCTTAATGTACCTTATAATTGAACAACACATCATTCATGTTTTGTGTCAGATATATGTCTAAGAATTGATTCCCCTTAGCTTAATATCCTTATATTAAATAATTATTGTTTTTTTCTGTCAATCTTCCGGCTTTGACTGTCAATATGATTGATCAATATTATTCTGAACTTACACGTTAACACAACCTCCTATTCTTCCTTCTTATTAAGAGTGCACCAAACATTCGTGTCATCTTGCTGGTGTCTTCAGCCCCATTCCATTTCTCTATGAATGCCTGAAAGGGACAAAAGACATGAGGTCGTATAGCTTCAGCCAACAGGGAGACAATGTCGGCCTCATGATTGATCATCTAAATTGAATTAGTTACAATGACAGAATTTTGTTTTCATCACAAATTAACATTGGTACTGATAGATATTCAACTTAACATAAACACATCTTTATAGGTGTCACAGGCAAATGTTAGAGATGGTGAAATATAATATTGTGTAATATGGTTTGATATTTGCTGATTATAGATACATTTGTATTTGACATTGCAGTCACAAATCAATAGGAATAGAGATGTAAATGGTACTCAAAGTGCAAAAAATGGTGAACAACTTCTTACAAATCTGCAAAACTAACAAATCAACATGTCAAACTTGACATGCGTATAATCTACTAATTGACAAACATAGGCTTTCAATAGATATATTACTTGATTTCATATTTCATATAGGCGAATAAAATGATTTGGGGGTATTCAGGAAAATGTATGCAAAGATGCAGCTAGTCGAAATAGTTTGATCTGTCTGTGATCATAAGTTCCATATGCTCTATGGTACAAACGATACCATATAAAACACTTGAAGCAACGATTGCTATTTACGCTGGAAATAGGGTAACTTTATGTCTTCAACAGACACACCAACAGTCAATGATATATTAAAATATTTCATTTTTTAAATTTTCTTCTAGACAAGAATGATAGCGAAAACTTGTTTCCCCTTGTTTTCTAGTGTCATATTGAAAACTTCATTAATCGCAATATTAACTTTTTTACTCACTTAGAAAATCAATATCCTTTTTTATCCCTGAATGCATGTTGTAAATCAGTTCTAGTTGGTACATGAAGGTAAAGTATTGATATTGATTGTCTGTCACAACTCAAGTATGAAATTGATATATCTTGGTTTGCATTGATACAAGCAAAATTCTATCAGTTAGCAGCGTTATTTTAGATTTGGAAATGTAAAAGCTTTTCGTTGTTATAGATTAAATCTTTATCTGTATATATGCATGTACACGCAAACATCATTTACTCTGAAAAACTATAATCTAGGCGCAACCAGAGAAGTTTTCAAACTCTTCAAACTGAAATTCTCATTTCAGTTTTGTCAATTCTTATTGATAGGAAGAAGATATAGGGAAACAGAGCTGTGAGAAAGACAGTACATTTTTTATCCTATATTAACCTGCTTCTGATACAATCAAAAAGTAACTGTAATTCGAAAGTGAAGGACAATGTCGGTATTACTTGTATTGACATATTTTAGCATAATTAATAATAATGAATAACAAAATATTGTGTCTCTTCAAACTCTCTAAACTCAGTCTGGTGTTGTTCATTTACTTATGTATTACAAATTACAAAAACAGTTATTGAAATTAAATGAAAAATATTTGAGATTGACAGCTCAATCAAAGTCTGTCAGTAACCAATTGAGCACATTATACACACGTTTTCTGCCTACTGGTGGGAGGGAATGTCAACCTTTGTAGACTGGCAGACATCCCTTGAATACAGATCAGACATTGACGTGGTAACTTTCACAAGATTTGTTGATCTGGCATAGAGTACCAGACTGTATCAACTTGTCTCATGGTAGGCACAGCATTTCTCTTTGAATCAACAAGCTTTCCAATGCTCGAGTTTACTATTCAAATATACAGTGTCACTATAAGAGTTAGATTCTAATAGACAACCATTATCTTGTAGTAATAAACACTCAGTGGATGTCCTATGTTGAGAAGGTCAACCTTGCTTGAGTTTACTATTTCAATAGTCTAATGTCAAGATGAGAGGAAGATTCTTGTGGAACAACCATGACCTGTAGTAATAGACACCCAGGGGATGTCCCATGTTTAGATATGGAATATTGTTGAGTTCACTATTTCAATATTCTCGTGTCGTCTTGAGAGGTACATCTCTATAGGGAAATGCGTTGGTTCTTCGACATTCACGGGAATGTTACTTTAATGACAAAGTCTCACATTTACGCATATCGTTAGCTCTCTTTTGATAGCTAGTGGATATATGTTAGGATCGTTCTGCCATTCATCTTTTCAAGAAACCTTTATGAAAATTGATTATTGAACAAATCAAAAGTTCTTCTCTATTTAATTCCCGACGAAAAGGTAATTTCAAAAGTGTTTGAACCTACGCTTGTTATGTTAACTTTTGAATCTCCATTACATCGATACGTCATCGAAGCTGGTGTGTTTTATGTTTAACTGGATGAGGGTTAAAAAAACTGTCCATTGCTGATGTTTTCTTTGATTTTATCTCTTTATGATGATTGTTGAAAGCCCCAACTTCATTCTTGCATGCGGTTCGTGATGAAATTTAGCTATTGAGAAAGGAGTACATCATTTGGATTAACAATTTTAGTTGAAAGTTTGAAATCATGTTTTCATGTTTTAATTTTTTAAATACTTTACTCGACATCCAAAGTACAGTACCCTCTGGAAAAGTGCCATAGCATTTAACGAACTCGCTTTCAGTGACATCATCATTATGTGTATAGGATTTACTAGTCTCAGTTACCGCAAATACGTCCGATGGTTATCAATTTGGGCGGCAACGAGTACCTGATTCGGAGAAAACGTCCCTTTCAAGCGTATATTTAGGATACATATCGGGGCTGCCGTTTCGGTCAATTTGGTAAATTGTCTCCCATTAAATTTTCGATTTTCTCAACGTTGCTCGCAAAGAATTGCTAAAAATACGACGAATACATTAAAAATTAACTGCAGTTTGCACATGGGTCTGACAAATGAATATTTGCAACATACAATGATTTCAATCGAATATATAAAAGTAAGTTGGGTTTTTTTCACTACTTTCGAATTTATAGCACTAACAAATCAACATGTCAAACTTGATATGCTAAAATCTACTAATTGACAAACATAGGGTTTCAATAGATATATTACTTGATTCATATTTCATATAGGCGAATAAAATGAATTGGGGGTATTCAGGAAAATTTGAAGCAACGATTGCTATTTACGCTGGAAATAGGGTAACTTTTTGTCTTCAACAGACACCCCAACAGTCAATTATATATAAAAATATTTCATATTTTAAATTTTCTTCTAGACAAGAATGATAGCGAAAACTTGTTTCCCCTTGTTTTCTAGTGTCATAAGGAAAATTTCATTAATCGCAATATTAACTTTTTTACTCACTTAGAAAATCAATATCCTTTTTTATCACTGAATGCATGTTGTAAATCAGTTCTAGTTGGTACATGAAGGTAAAGTATTGATATTGATTGTCTGTCACAACTCAAGTATGAAATTGATATATCTTGGTTTGCATTGATACAAGCAAAAATCTATCAGTTAGCAGCGTTATTTTAGATTTGGAAATGTAAAAGCTTTTCGTTGTTATAGATTAAATCTTTATCTGTATATATGCATGTACACGCAAACATCATTTACTCTGAAAAACTATAATCTAGGCGCAAGCAGAAAAGTGTTCAAACTCTTCAAACTGAAATTCTCATTTCAGTTTTGTCAATTCTTATTGATAGAAAGAAGATATAGGGAAACAGAGCTGTGAGAAAGACAGTACATTTTTTATCCTATATTAACCTGCTTCTGATACAATCAAAAAGTAATTGTAATTCGAAAGTGAAGGACAATGTTGGTATTATTTGTATTGACATATTTTAGTATAAAGAATTATAATGAATTAAAAAAATATTGTGTCTCTTCAAACTCTCTAAACTCAGTCTGATGTTGTTCATTTACTTATGTATTACAAATTACAAAAACAGTTATTGAAATTAAATGAAAAATATTTGAGACTGACAGCTCAATCAAAGTCTGTCAGTAACCAATTGAGCACATTATACACACGTTATCTGCCTACTGGTGGGAGGGAATGTCAACCTTTGTAGACTGGCAGACATCCCTTGAATACAGATCAGATATTGACGTGGTTACTTTCACAAGATTTGTTGATCTGGCATAGAGTACCAGATTGTATCAACTTGTCTCATGGTAGACACAGCATTTCTCTTTGAATCAACAAGCTTTCCAATGCTCCAGTTTACTATTCTAATATATAGTGTCAATGTAAGAGGTAGATTCTAATAGACAACCATTATCCTGCAGTAATGAACACTCAGTGGATGTCCTATGTTGAGAAGGTCAACCTTGCTTGAGTTTACTATTTCAATAGTCTAATGTCAAGATGAGAGGAAGATTCTTGTGGCACAACCATAACCTGTAGTAATAGACACTCAGGGGATGTCCTATGTTTAGATATGGAACCTTGTTGAGTTCACTATTTCAATATTCTCGTGGTCCTTGAGAAGTACATCCCTATAGGGAAATGCGTTAGCTCTTAGACACTCACGGGAATGTTACTTTAGAGGGACAGTAGCACGTTTTTAAGGGGAATATAGGCCGATGTCAAGAAAATGAAAATTAATGGTTCCAATTGAAAGACAATGTATTTAAACTAAATGGAGCAGTAATAATTCAAATATATAACGTAAAGTTTAGCCATGCGATTCCTTTTTCTTACACAAAATGAATTAAAGGTGTTCACACAAAAATGGCGGCCAATGGATTTTGTGTTAACCTTCATACTTTGTCCTCTGACTATGGATGATTGGCTTGTGTGATGAGATTTTTGACAGTGTCAGAATAATACATTTAGCATTAACTTACATTTATCAGTGAAAAATGTAAAATATAAAATAATCAAAAAACGTGCTACTGCCCCTTTAATGACCAAGTCTCACATTTACGCATATCGTTAGCTCTCTTTTGATAGCTAGTGGATATATGTTAGGATCGTTCTGCCATTCATCTTTTCAAGAAACCTTTATGAAAATTGATTATTGAACAGATCAAATGTTCTTCCCCTCTCTTTAATTCCCGACGAAAAAGTAATTTCAAAAGTGTTTGAACCTACGCTTGTTATTTCAACTTTTGAATCTCCATTACATCTATACGTCATCGAAGGTGGTGTGTTTTATGTTAAACTGGATGAGGGTTATAAAAACTGCCCATTGCTGATGTTTTCTTTGATTTTATCTCTTTATGATGATTGTTGAAAGCCCCAACTTCATTCTTGCATGCGGTTCGTGATGAAATTTAGCTATTGAGAAAGGAGTACATCATTTGGATGAACAATTTTAGTTGAAAGTTTGAAATCATGTTTTCATGTTTTAATTTTTTTAAATACTTTACTCGACATCCAAAGTACAGTACCCTCTGCAAAAGTGCCATAGCATTTAACGAACTCGCTTTCAGTGACATCATCATTATGTGTATAGGATTTACACAGAGTCTCAGTTACCGCAAATACGTCCGATGGGTATCAATTTCGGCGGCAAAGAGTACCTGATTCGGAGAAAAAGAAAAGAAACTCTAGTCTCTTTCAAGCGTATATTTAGGACATGACATGCCGGGGCTGCCGTTTCGGTCATTTTGGTAATTTGTTTCCTATTAAATTTTGGTCCGATTTTCTCAACGCTGCTCGCAAAGTATTGCTAAAAATACAACGAATACATTAAAAATTCACTACAGTTTGCATATGGGTCTTACAAATGAATTTTTGCAACACACAATGATTTCAATCGAATATATAAGAGTAAGTTGGGTTTTTTTCACTACTTTCGAATTTATAGCACTTGAATGCTAAAATTGAGTGACAAACCTCAATTGCAAGTCTCATATTTGATTTGTTTTGTTCAGATTCTGTGTTTTAGTTATTTGCTGGCCTCAAGTTCATATGTTAAAGTCCTAACCTTAGATGTAGACCGGGGGCGCGGTGGCCGAGTCGGCAAAAGCGCCAGGCTAGCAAGCCTGACGTGCCGGGTTCGAGGCCCGCCTGTGACCGGGTGTAAAAACCTTGGAGTCAACTTTCTTTGCGGACTCTTTCAGTGTTGTCACAACCCCTAGTGTACAGTACACAACCCTGTGCAGTTAAAAGAACCCACGAATCCGTTGGTAAATGACCAGATAGTGGCAACATGAAACGTGCAGACACCTAGTTGCGGGTACAGCAACGTGCAGTATACTTGGACAAAATACTGTGACTATGTGTCCCAGACTTTCCAGCTGTAAATGGGTACCTCGTAAGGATTGAGAGTGACATTAACGCTGTGCGTCACATGACTGTACGTGTTGTATGCTCCCCCGGGAGTCCGGATGATAAAAGAAGTGTCATAAAGACTGATATCCAATGATCGAGGGAAAGCCAAAGCGCCTTTGAGCAGCACTCTCTGAGCTGGATATTGGCGCTATACAAATGTTTAGTAGTAGTAGTAGTAGTAGTAATGAATTATATTGGCGCTATACAAATGTTTAGTAGTAGTAGTAGTAATGAATTACGTGAAGAATGATGAGTCACATAGCTTTGTTCTAAGTGCGAAGAGATAAAAGCAATCCTAACCAAGTTGCATAGCATGCTACTTTACAGTTGTGTATCTTAAGTTTGTTCACTTACCTGCCTTTTAACATCTTCCCCACAAGGCCAAGCTAGCGCACGTTAGAGACGTATAACGTTAACGTTGGTTATCTAGGCAGGGCATTGAAATGACCAGGGGTCAAAATTTCGAAAACACTATTTTGTATTTTTCGCTACAAAATCCTTCATTAGTGATCAATATCTTTAGAACTAAGTCATATTTGTTCCTTTGCATTAATGCAATGTAATTGTACTGATTTCTTTCTTACAATGTTTTTATGGAATATTTAAATCGAAATTTAAGAAAATCTGAATTTCACAAATATGACCCCATCTGTCTATTTAATCATGCCAAATATCTAAATTCAGTACCAGTGACAAGACGATCCTAAAATATAGTTTGGGAATGATTTTTTTACTAATGGAGAATTGGTTGTCCCTGTAGGTGCTCCTAGAGTTATTTTATGGACGTCAAAATGAAAACCCAATTTATATGATATTTGTACTAAGATACACAAGCAAGTGAACAAACATAAGATACGCAGCTGTATTTAACGGAGATGGCCTCACTGAAAGGATTTTACGAACGATTTACTCACTATTCATCAATGAATTCTCAAAGAAAAATTCTGTTGTCACAGAGTCGCATATATATAACAGGGATATTATCATACAGTTACATACCAGGACTACAAGCAAGCAATTTCATCTTGAAATTCTACCTCACCTTTAGCCATGAGCACATCATCAAATCCGATGTCGTTTTGTATTATTTTACAACCGCTTCAATTACAATTTTAAAAATTCGACCAGGGTGTTTCCACCGGTTGTGGATCGTAAAACTGTTCAACGCATCTCAATGTTAATGTTGCAATTGGTCTTAGACTGTAAATTGCGCGTATTCAGTTATGTTTTAATGTAAAAATAAGGATAAAGATTAACTCTAGCGATTGACAGCTACATTTAGTAAAACGTCGCATTCCACCAAAACAACTGTAAAAATCGACGTCTAGGAATCTTGCTGGGTCTTCCCTCTGAGATCCCAATATTGACACAAACTTACAAATATACGCATAAAAGTATGAACGGGTGGTTAAAAAACTGTTTAAAACACCAAAAGACAAGAAACTTTAAAAGATTAGTGTTCTGGATGATTATAGTTCTAGACGAATGTGGGTGAGTGAGTGAGATTTTGTTTAGCGCCGCTTGGGCAATATTGTAGACGACGGCGAATGTGGAAGCGTGATACAAAAAGAGAGAAAGTAGATTTCGATGTGTGAGTGAGTTGGGGTTTAACTGTGTTGTCTGCAATACTTTTCAGCCCTCAACACACTCCAAAGAATGTGGACAGACCAGGCAGAAAAGAATCGAAAGACGGAAAGGAGCTTTGTGAGAGAGAAAAGAATGTATGATCGAAACTGTTATGTGGCAAGGAACTAAACGTGATTACATTTATTATTCGATGAGTTTTGTATTGAAGAACCAAACAACTAAACGTGATTACACTTATTAACTGACGAAAATACGGATGGGAATGAGAAAAGAAACCTAATATGCGAAACCCGAGGTATTATTTACATATTTGTCAATTATCTACAACAGAATATACACTGAAATCGAAAGGTACTCTCAGTAGTACTATCAGAGTACTATGAACTCTCTAAGAATATTTGTATAACAAACTAGATGGTAGTTTGTATTCTATTGCAATTGTTTGTAACAATTGAGCACAAAGTAATCTAATCAAAGTATTAGGAGCGAAAAGTATCTATTTCTAAAGTGACTCTGACATGTCCTTCCAACAGGGACGCTCAAGTCAGAATGCCGCATGTAGCCTGAAATCTATCACTGCCGAGACGCACGTGGCCGAATTTCTCGTGCAGCGGTCGCAACTTGAAGACAACTTCAAAGTTGCGTTCGGGTGATATGTTTATGATTTAGAAACGATGGAACTTAGGTTTTACTATGCAAACGATTTGTTATGTTTGAGATTCCCTTCAAACCATACCCCTCCTTTTTGATAGAACTATGGGTTCTATCAAACAAATCCTTACACGAATACTATCAACTGAAAAAAAAAAAAACCTTTTGAAACTGCAGTTTAATATTTACAAAGACTTGGTGAGTTCTATATACATATCTTGAAACTATTTACATCTTGGTAGATATTGTGGACCACTCAAGAGGACAAACTTTAGTTACTGGTCTGGTGAACTTACTTTTGCCAACCTGGACCTCAATAACTCTAACTTGTTTGTCTGGTCCTGGAAATGTGTTCGTGATGCGACCCAATGGCCACTGACCACGCGGAGTGTCTGCTGACACTAAAACAACTACATCTCCGATGTGAAGATTCCTCTCCGGATGGAACCACTTCTTTCTGGTATTCAATGTGGGTAGCCATTCTCTCATCCATCTCTTCCAGGTATGGCTAACGAGTTCCTGGACTCGACGCCAGCGCTTTTGAGGGTGATTAGAATGGAACTCTGGAGCGAATTCACCACCAATCTGGCCATGTATGAAATGGTTTGGTGTTAGTGGTTCCTGGTCGAAAGGATGCGAACTCTGATAGGTGAGAGGTCTGGAATTCAACAGGGCTTCTGTTGATGTGAAAGCTGTCATTAGCTCCTCATCGTTGATATCAGCTCCACCCAAAATTGCAAATATGGCCCTTTTTGCCGATTTGATGAGTGACTCGAATACTCCTCCGAAATGAGGAGCACTTGGTGGATTAAACTTCCAGACTATACCTTTGCTACCCAAGGTGTCGTTCACGTGATTTGAATTTAGGTTGCTGACTAATTGCTTCAGTTCTTTTGAAGCACCAACAAAATTTGTGCCATTGTCTGTAATAACCTCTTTTGGCATTCCTCGACGATGAGCCATTCGGAAGAAACAATTTAGAAATGAATTGGTGTCCAACCCAAAGGCCATTTCCAAATGCACTGCACGTGTTGCCAAGCAGGTAAAAAGACAAAGATACCTTTTAGTACGGGTCTTCCCTCGACCTTGGATGGTAAGGAAAGGTCCTGCAAAGTCAATGCCTACTTGAGAAAAGGCGCGCAAAGAGCAACAGACCCGCATTGCAGGCAAATCAGCCATGAGTTGAGAGGCTGGTTTTGATTTTTGGCGTTTACAAGTACAACATTCTTTTTCACATTCACGAATTACCTCTCTGGCCGAGATGAGCCAAAACTTTGTTGAGAGAGCGGAGAGTGTGCTGTTTGTACCTGAATGCAAAACCTTTTCATGGTAAAACTTGACCACAAGACTGGTTACCCAGTTCTTCCTTGGAAGTATGATAGGGTACTTTGCCTCAAAGGACAAACTGTCAGCATGTTTGAGTCTTCCACCAAGTCTCATGAGATCATTTTGATCCAAGATTGGGCTCAAACCAATTATCTTGCTATTTGATGGGACTATATTGCCTTTGAGGAGGACATTGTATTCCTTAGGAAAGGCTTCCTTTTGAGTCGTTATCAATATCCTCGTTTCGGCATCATCAACTTCCTCAACTTGAAGACGACCATGCTTGTGGAGTATTGGGACCCTGCAGTTGTGGATGAACCTGAACACCCAGGCTGTTACACGACAAAGTCTATTCAGATTTGAAAATCGTGAAGGCTCCAAACGCCATGGAATCTCTGTCTGAAGTTCTGTTACCATGGAGACTGGAGTAGATTTCGTTTTTGTTTCCATGTTTTTGCAAGTGCTGAAATCAACTACTTGTGTTGGTACTTCACCCCTATGAAGGAAATCTGGACCTTGAAGCCAACTATCCTCTGACAATGATTGAATGTGTGCACCTTTTGTCAAAATGTCTGCAGGATTGCATTTTGTGGGAACATACATCCATTGACTAGGGCGTGTATGTTCTTGAATGTAGCCTACTCGGTTTGCTACAAATGACTTGAAACTCCGACTCTGATTCTTGACCCACCACAAGACATTGATACTGTCAGACCAAAAGGTGGCATATTTCACTGCAACATTCAATGCTGTGATCACAGACATCAGAAGTTTGACACCAAGTACAGCAGCAACCAGTTCCAACCTTGGAATGCTTACCGATTTCAATGGTGCAACATGAGCTTTTCGCAGCAACCAGAGTGCTAGTGACTTCAGTTTGGTTTTGTACAACAGCGTATATCACAGCACCGTATGCTTCCTGCGACGCATCAACAAAAACATGAAGTTTGCACAAATTGTTCTCTTGGGAGAATTGTATGCATCTTGGTATTTGAACGTACTTGCACATCTCAGTCTCCTTCATCCACTGCCAAACTTTGTTTGCTAAGTCCGGACACACGTTGTCATCCCACCCAAGGCCAGAGACCCACATCTCTTGGAGGATGATCTTGGCTCTGATAATGAATGGTGCAAGAAGGCCAAGTGGATCAAAGAATCTGGCAACTGTTTTCAAAAAGTTCCTCTTTGTCAGATTCAAAGAACTGTCCTTGAAGGAGTAAGCAAACTGAAACTGATCAGCCTCTGCGTTCCAGATCAAACCCAGAGCCTTTGTCATGGGAAGATCAGAAGACTGAATCTGTACTTCCTTCAGTCTGTCTTTCACAGGAATCTCATTGAGCACCTCAACAGAGTTTGATATCCATTTTCTTGGGTGCATTCCTGCTGCTGTCCATAGACTTTTCAGTTGATCATAAAGCTGAATGGCTACGCCGTCGCTGACAGCGCTATCCATACTATCATCCATGTAAGTTGACTTTGTGACCACTTCAGCAGCCATTGGATAAACTTCTGCATTCCTTCTAGCGTGTTCCTGTGATACAAATTGAGCCAAAAAAGGAGAACAATTGAGACCAAATACTACACGAGAGAACTCATACACAGTTGGTTCACGTTTGGAATCAAGTGATCTCCAAAGAAATCTCAGGCAAGATCTATCCTTTTGCAAAACCTCGATTTGCAGATACATTTCTGCTATGTCACAAATGACACCCACTGGAGATCTACGAAATCTAATCAGAATTTCAAAAAGATTGTTCTGTAATTTCGGACCAGGGTGAATGAAATCATTCAGAGACACACCTTTGCATTTGGCCGATGCATCAAATACAATCCGGATTTTTGTTGTTTCTCTGTCCAATTTGACAACAGGAAAGTGAGGAAGATACCACTTGGTATTTGGCCTGTCATCTTCATCAACTTTCTGGATGTATCCTTTCTGGAGGTACTGCTCTAAAACAGCATCATAGGCTTTGGAAAGTGACTCGTCTTTGGCGAGTTTCTTCTCTACATTCTCTAGACGATTCAAAGCCACTAGGTAATTATCTGGTAGACCACAAGGGTCTTGTTTCCATGGTATGCCTACTGTGTACCTTGCATTTGAGTAGCTAATTGATTCCTTAACAGCTTCCATTGCCAATTGATCTTGAGCAGACATAGATGGACCATTTGAAGGAAAACTTTCAATTTCCCAGAATTTCTGGAGAATGTGATCCACTTCAACTACAGGAGGACTTCTTGCTTCATTGTTGCCAACAAAGAAAGTGTTTGAAGCAGAAGGTTGACCTTCAGAAATATTGCCAATACAAGTCCATCCAAGAGGAGTCAAGCGAGCTATTGGATCACCTGGGTTTCCACAGACATCACCACGTGAAGTGTGAAGTTGTAGATAATCTACTCCAATAAGGATATCTATGACAGGTTTTGAAGCTACTTTAGGGAAGTGAATGTCTCTCAAATGAGGCCAGCGCTTTGCATAGTTTTGCCAATCAATCGCTTTCAAGCTTCCAGTGACCTTGCTAGTTGTCATAGCCACTAGGGAAGTATCTACTGAGCCATCCATGCTTTCAAGACCAAGCTCTACAGTCATGCTGCTAAAACATTCTGTTTTGCTATTCAAAACATTCACAGACACTTGCTGTGTCTGACCTGAAAGACCTAACTCCGAAGCAACATGCTCATTCACATAAGTTTGTGTACTAGCGTCATCCAAAAGAGCATTGACCTTCAACCGTTTATTGCCGCTCTTCAGTACAACAGGGATTGTTCTAAGTGCTATGAAATAAGATTGCTGCTTCATGGCAGACATTGTGGTTGTCTGTGTTGCTGAATCAGCACTCACTTGTGAATGCACAGGAGAAAAATCTGGTCTAGTACCAGCAGCAAGCCGACTAACAGCTGTCTTAGTCTCTAACCTATTGTAAGTTTTATTGAAGTGCAAAAGACGATTGTGAGTGGACGAACAACCACCAATCCCACACCTGCCATTTTGAATGCAAGATTTGCCTACATGATCAGTGCCTAAACACCGGAAGCAAAGCTTGAGTTCTTTAGCCTTTGTCCAACGGTCATGGGTAGTGAGCGATTTGAATGCATCACATTTGCCAATTCTATGTGACGACAAATTACATAACTGACACATTTCTGATTGTGCATTCTGAGAGCCAAAGTAAGATTTCGAAATTTTACCTTGATTGGTTGATTTCCGAGTCTCAGAGAAACCATACTTGGTCTCTGAAGCAATGGTATGAAGCTCGGCTTCAAAAAGAATCCACTGCCGAAGAGTCTCTACAGACTCCTGCCTTTGCTGCTCAATGACCCAGCGTTTATACTGCGTTATCATTTGCTCTGTAAGTTTCTTTAACAACAAGGCGTAGAAACAACCATCCCCAAGCTCTTCTAATTTGTCTGCTTCACGAAGACAGACTACAGCTGTGTCAAGCATGTCTGCAAACTGTTCTATGTCTTTGGCATTGCCCTGACGAAGAGGTCTGAAGGCAGATATTTCCTCTAATTTCAATGCTATGATTCGCCTGTATCCCCCATATTTTCGTTCAAGACGTTCTAAAGCTATGGCGTAAGCAGCAGCATTGTGGCCAAGAGACTCTACTAGCTTTGAAGCTTCACCTGACAAATATTGCTTAAGTTGCAACAGTTTATACTCATTGGTTGCAGGTGCCCTATCCACACAAGCCATAAATGCAGCTTTCCAGCTTTGATAAGCATGGATGTCTCCTGAAAAAACTGGTATGGAAACTCGACGTAATTGTCTCCAAAGATCCTGACCAATACCTACAGTCTCACCACAGGCTTGATTTATCAACTCAGTTTTATGAACCTGTTGTCTTACAGGCTGACGAATTTCAAAGTCAGAATCATGTCTCTGTGGCTGAATGCTATTTGTATTTTCATCTCTCATCACTTGCTTTGTGTTATCTCTACTAGACCTAAGGGAGGTACCAGCATAACTGAATGTGTTCCTAAGCAACAATTCGGCCTTTTCAACTGCCTCTTCGGTTACTGCCTCAAGCAAATCAATTTCCTGATTGGTTCTCTTAGCAAGCTCTAAGTTATCAGTCTCTTGATAGAGAATTTGCAAAGATATCATCACATCAACTGCGTCTATTTGAAGAGAGCTGACATCATCAATCAAACATCTAATTTGCCTACGATCAGGCAACTCCTCTTCCAGCAATGAAGATAACCTATTTCTACATTTCGTAAGCGCCGTTTTGCAATTGGTTTTCCTACGCTTTAACTGAGCAATTTCCTGATTATCTGTGAAAACAGATACTTTGAGTTCTGTTTGGGACATATTTCTGTCAATGTTTGTTTTCAAAGTTTAACATTAACCTTTTGAGCAAACTAAAAATGTGAATACAGCGTAGTGTGCATGACAATAAGAAACAACCACGCTCTGTTACCAAATGTTCTGGATGATTATAGTTCTAGACGAATGTGGGTGAGTGAGTGAGTTTTTGTTTAGCGCCGCTTGGGCAATATTGTAGACGACGGCGAATGTGGAAGCGTGATACAAAAAGAGAGAAAGTAGATTTCGATGTGTGAGTGAGTTGGGGTTTAACTGTGTTGTCTGCAATACTTTTCAGCCCTCAACACACTCCAAAGAATGTGGACAGACCAGGCAGAAAAGAATCGAAAGACGGAAAGGAGCTTTGTGAGAGAGAAAAGAATGTATGATCGAAACTGTTATGTGGCAAGGAACTAAACGTGATTACATTTATTATTCGATGAGTTTTGTATTGAAGAACCAAACAACTAAACGTGATAACACTTATTAACTGACGAAAATACGGATGGGAATGAGAAAAGAAACCTAATATGCGAAACCCGAGGTATTATTTACATATTTGTCAATTATCTACAACAGAATATACACTGAAATCGAAAGGTACTCTCAGTAGTACTATCAGAGTACTATGAACTCTCTAAGAATATTTGTATAACAAACTAGATGGTAGTTTGTATTCTATTGCAATTGTTTGTAACAATTGAGCACAAAGTAATCTAATCAAAGTATTAGGAGCGAAAAGTATCTATTTCTAAAGTGACTCTGACACGTCCTTCCAACAGGGACGCTCAAGTCAGAATGCCGCATGTAGCCTGAAATCTATCACTGCCGAGACGCACGTGGCCGAATTTCTCGTGCAGCGGTCGCAACTTGAAGACAACTTCAAAGTTGCGTTCGGGTGATATGTTTATGATTTAGAAACGATGGAACTTAGGTTTTACTATGCAAACGATTTGTTATGTTTGAGATTCCCTTCAAACCAATTAGAAGAAAATGTATTTTATTCATTTGACTTATGTTTATACCAAGGAATTACATCTGTCATAAAAATCCTTGTTTATACCAAATCTTAGAGGGTTTTGTATTCCTTTATCAATTAGAAATCTAATGTTAGATATTTTGATATGAGATCTGTTGAACATAAATATCACATCCTAAAATGCTAATGGCAATCGAGCAAATGGGTTTAATTTTTTAAAGTAATCCTTCAAAGTCTAGTAGCACGATTTTTACGAAATAAATATCTCACCGAACGAAACATAAATGTTACCACTTCAAGCCTTCAATCGTTAGATACATTTCTAAAACGAACGTTTCATTTCCAGTATAGCTACACGAATCCAGTTCCTTACTTTAAATGAAATGGTGTTGACACAAAAATGGCCGCCATTGAACTTTGCCTTATACTTGGTACATTCCTCTACGTCTACGCATTACTAGCTTGAGTAATTAGTCCTAAATAAGTAATTTTGAAGTTTGAAGATAACACACGTAGCATTAATTGGTAACACTGGTTGGGAAGATAATCAAATAAAAATTGCCTTGCATGCTACCGCCCCTTACGATGTGAATGGTCTGAAATAAAGAACACTGTGTCATCATTTCAACCTATTCACCATCCTGTCTCAGGATACGAACGTTAAGCTAACTCCACTAAACTGTACCCTGGGCTCAGAAGCTAGATAATCCCGCGCGTCCAGACTTGGGATAAAGCCAATCAAAACATTTTCTCGCCACCTTCTCGATCAAATTTCAACGAGAAAATGATTCTGAAAATGACTGTAAATTCGAGATTCCTGAAGTACAACAAATATTTTTCGAAAACAGAGGAAGATTTAACAAGTAGCAAAAAAGGTCATAACAATCCGATAACAACAACCAAAGATGTGTCTCATATATACGGCTCTACGATAAGTGCATGTCACTCAGGTGAAGTTATTTTATGATACAATGTTACCATGGTTCTCTGTAGCTTTGCCCAACAAAAGGATGAGAACGTTCGAGCACAATCGTAATCTATTTTGCTTGTTTAGATGATTTGGTATTTTTATTTTAAGGAAAGTCCTCGATATGTTGTTTGCTTCAAAATATTATAGTATTGATTTTGACGTAGTTACAAATGATCAATGTATGAAGATTACTGACTATAAATATAATTATGAAGTTGTCAGTCAAAAGCATCTGCATTCTGAACCAATCGAAATTTAAATAATCCCTTTATATGTTGAAGAGAATATGTTCGTTTAAAAATAAACCTTTCCTTTAAAGCGATATTCTAAAAAGTGCCGTTTTTAAGAGATAAGTAAAGGAGCATTATAGAGAACGTATTTGAAGATTAATGGGCGTGTCAGCGAAGTGTTTGGGAATGTCCCATGTACGGGAATATCCCGGCCACGTACACACCAGATGGCGTACCCTGCGGTGACGTCATGGAAAGATACAATGAAGTGTGATATTAAACTTAATATGGCTGATGGCACCGTTGTGATTTTGTCATTCTGAATAAAAGTTTTGAATTGTTTTGTTCTCTTCGTCTTTGATGATAATGGTTTCATTTAGAGTTGGTTCTATTAACATGAAATGGAACAGGGTTGCGTTTGAGTGATAAACCCACATCTACAACACACAATACTATATCAGGTTGAACATAAGTTAGAAACTAATGGAGGGTAAACAGACACTTATACCTTACCTATTGGAGACAACCATAAAAACATAAAAAGACGCAATAGAACTAATGTTTACACAACTTTGTTTTAAAAGACAATGATGTTCCTAATATACCTCATAGATGTGATAACACAACACAACTGAACATTGCTGCTTTGAGAGATTTTTAAAAATATATCCTGTTTTGAGGCATAACTTCACATAACCTGCTTCGTAGGTCGTCCTAAAGGGGCAGTAGCACGTTTTTTTGATAATTTTATATTTAAAAATTTTCACTGCTAATTGAATGTTATTGCTAAATATATTGTGTAATAAATCTCATTTCACAAGCCAATCAGCCATAGTCAGAGGACAAAGTATGAAGATTCACATAAAATCCTTTGCGGCTATTTTTTGTGAACACCTTTAATTGATTTTCTGTAAGAAAAGGAAACTTATGGCTTATCTGTACATTCTATATTTGAATTATTACTGCTCTATTTAGTTGAAGTACATTGTCTTTCAATTGGAACCATTAATTTTCATTTTTCTGACATCACCTTATATTCCCCCTAAAAACGTGCTACTGCCCCTTTATCCCGACGATATGTACATGATAGGAACCTCTCCCTCGGGCTTTCCGTAGAAAGAAACAGTCTGACCTCGGGATCTGCTGAAGGCAACGGACTTTCTTTTGATGGAACTCGCTCATTATCTTAAACAATACAAACTAATTTTCCATATTTCCAGATTCAGGTTACTGTTATCTGTGCAGATAATCTGTAAAAAGACGAGAATTGGTACAGGTGGTTTAGACTTACAATGGTTATAATGATACATGTAGAGGGTAATGCATTGTCAAAAAGGTACAAGCTGAATACAAATAATACAGATTTATTTCAATCAGCAAACAAATATTTTCAACAATGAATTGTAACAATCATAGTTTATGTCTGGCTTGAGTAAATTCGGTTTAAAAGTGACAAAAATCGACTCGGTAGCAGTGCAATTTAAAACCAAAAATTATCCAATTATTCTGTTTAACGATGAACCAAATGTAATCCCAACTTTCTGATTGCCCAAAAAAGGTTTTCTTAAAGGCCTATAAACAGATTACCAACTTTCAATGACCAAAGAGAGCGACATTATGAATTTTCCAATGAAGCTTAACAACTCTAAGCCCAAAGCAGGGTGACTTTCGGCAGTTCCGTCGCTGTTATATAGCTGTTAATATAGAGGTCACGTGATGCAAATCGCAATCGCCCTTGCGCATGGCTATGAGATATTATAGTTCCAGAATACGTTTCACTTTTACTAATATAATTACAGGAATAATTTCTCCACTCCAAATACTTTCAAAAGTTGTCTTTTTACCGGCAAGAAACATCAACAATTGTTAGATTATATCTTATGTGAATAAACATGACAACGATGTGCGTTCAAAACAACCGCTACTTTGACAAGTAAAATGACGGCTGCCACTAACTTTTGCAAATCATCGATATAAATGCTTTCACATTACAAACATTCTAAATCATAACAAACGTTAAACAGATGCGGTTAAGATAAGTGAAATCTACTCATTTACTAGAGATTACTTATATTGCTTACAAACTGATAGATATGGTCTACCAAACGAACGACTTTAATCTGTAGCCTATGTAGATTTGGCATGTGTTTACGTTCCTAAAAATAGAAAGTCAAGTTCTCAAATACCCATTCACATTACAGTGAGAACAAATCTTTAACAATTCGAACATGATTCTCTAAATCGCATCCTTTCCGTTAAAGTCCACAATAAATTTGTTACTTAAATATGAAGCATGAAAAGCTAGGATGCTTTTGAATACGCATAAATGTTATCCTGTTCAGGACCTTCGCTGACAGTCCTCCATCCATCCGTTTAATTAGTAAAGGCCCATATACAATAAATATATAAACAATAATATCTACAATATATACAACATATTTACAGTCAGTGTCCTCTCAATAAGAAAGTATGCAATACAAAGATATTTTGAATTGTAGCAGGGGGGATTTTGTGGAGAATATAGATATAATTTTGTGGTAACAGTTTTAGCAATAATGGCAAGAACAAATTTCGTTAGTTTTCATACAAAGGACAGACACGTGTGCTTTTCATTTTCTACAATATAACAAAATGGAAAGAGTCTTTGTCTATTGATTGAAAGGTTGTTGAGGCCAAGTCTAAAGCGTATGAAGGATTACTCAAATATTTAGATGTAGATTATATAGATACGATTTTGGTTCAAGTAAGGATTTGAACCAGCATAAAAAATTATCGTGACCTTTCAAATATAGAATGTGAGTTCTTATATGAGTAAACATTATTATTTGTACTTAACGTCGACCTCTCATTGTAGCCCATTTCTTGCCTATCAATCATCTCTCTACCGAATTACACAGAGAAATACACAGAGAAAGACGGGAGATACCTGCGCCACATATTGCCCTACTTACTAGGAGCGAACAAATTCACGAGCAAAGCTACTCGCAGGAGGGGAGGCACGGATTGGTTAGTTGTCAACAGTTAGTACGTTTTTGAGTAAACGTAATTATTTGAACTAACCGTCTCAGACGCACTTTAGCCCCGACTTCCTCAGTGTTGGTTGGTTGCAAGAGCCAAGCAGCAGGTGAGCAGGTACCCCATACAGCAGTCTAACTACAGATAGGACACAAGGATCCCCGTTTAAAGGAGGTAGCCCTGCCCAAACCAGAAGAAAAGACAAACAAGAACACAGAAATGTGTTGCGAAGTTTATTGAGCTAGCAAAAAACAACCAATAAGCTAAGGTGACCCAACGGTGAGTTGCGTTTCCTTTTTGGAGAGCAGGGCATGCTGTGCGGGTGCTGTGCGAGTGCCTACTCTCTACTGGGGCTACTTTGAACAAGTCATGAAGATAGCGGTTTGCGAAGACCATGCCGGACTTGATGTCTGCCACAGCACTTTTGCTGTGAAAAGCTTTAGTGGTTGAAACTGCCAAGATGAGGTTTTTTACAAGCTGGCGGTGCTAACTCCTTAGCTTTTCAAGCCTCGAGGATAGCCGACCGCAGATAGTCTCTCAAAGCTTGTCTTTCAATCTCCTGAGTACTCAGCTGGGAGTCAGGTAGAAAAGGCTCCTTCTGCCCTAGGAGAGGGAATGTGTAAGTTCCAAGTAAACACCGAGAGCTCTCACTGGACAGATGAGTCTGCTCTTCTCATCCATAGGAGAGGCGGGTCCTACGAGGTCAGGGATGTGAAATGCTTGACCCCGTTCACTTGACCCCTGGTTCTTCAAAACACCTTCAAACCGAAGCAAATCTGCTTGCAGGTTGTGCAATTCTGAAATCCAGTAAGGCCATTAGGGGTTCATAGATATCTGAAGGTAGATGCTCCAGGACGATCGCCAAATCCCACTCGGGGGTCTGAGCTTACTGACAGTAAGTTCTAATCCCCTCCTTGAGGACTGAGATGTCCATGGAGAGATGTCGCTTGCACAGGACGGACTTGATCGTTACCAAGTGGGTGTTAATGGAGGAGGACTAAAGCCCCTTCTCCTCCCAGAGATGTGAGCAAAGGTTGTGGGGGTCATGCGTCTTCCACTTCCTAACGGTACCTGCTCCATTGAGACGAAGTAGACGGGGATGAGAATTACAAGTCACAAACTTGTTGAACAATCACCTACCCTACGCCCCTGGGCCAACCAAAGGCGGGGAGAGAGCGGAGCATACGTGGATCAAAGGTGGAGCGAGGGTAGACCAAACCCAGAGAAAAGGCGGAGCGAGAGCGGACCAAACGCTGGTGTTTAATTCTCGCCAGTTAAACCTCTAGTGAAGGGGTACATCCTCCATCCTTTGCTGCACATGTTAACGGCCCAAGCAAACAAAGCAGAGTAAGCACCACTAGTACCCATCAGGATGGGGTTCGACGTTTGTCTACAGCCTGATGCACAGGCAAAGCAAAGAGGATCACAACGCAAGTCAGAGAGAAGTGGAGTCACTCGCTCTCACTCACTATTCCACTGTTAAGTCGGTCTGCACGGGCACGCAAAGGAGCAAAGCAAACCCAAGCAGAGTGGACAAGTGGAGCACTCGTCCCACGCACCAATGAGAGAAGTGGGGTGAAATCTACAAGTGAAACAGCTTGTGCGCAGCGCTAACCATTAACCAACAGAGGCAAGCAACTGCCAACGTGGACTGCCTGACCCCACAGACAGTATAAAAAGCAAAAACACCCTTGGGAGGCGGTAAGGGACCCAAGAAGGTAAGAACAAAAGTACTTACCTAAGAAAAATATGTTTTAATAGTTAAGAATTGTCTAATAGATACAAAGGTTTTGTAAACTTCGCGAGCGCAGAAAACATGACCGTTTGCTAGGCGATAGGAAGTTCAAATGAGGTTTTGGTCACGTGACCAAAGTTTGGGCAGGTAACTCCTGTCTTTTGTTGCCTGCGTAATTTGGTCGAGAACTATTGATAGGCAATTAAATGGCAACGGTGAGTCAGGGATGGTAATAAATTGAACGCCAAAAGAAATATTACACCTCTTTGAATTTGAATATAGTAAAAAAGTTACGTGTTCGGAGGAATTTGCTTTTGCTTTTGTGTTTTAACACTCCATCAGTTTAGTGTTTTGTGCTTAAATAGCAGACCTGTAACTTTAATGGTAAATAAGTTATCTAAATTTTGTCCTATTTCTGATTTTGCACAAAAACAACAAAATCAAAGAACAATCATTAGTTTAATGACAAATTGTATGTGATCACAATCTGGTATGATTGCCGTAGGCATTCAAACATGCCTGAACTCTTTGTCTCACAGAAAACGTTAGTTGTCTGATGAAAGCATGTGGTGTATGACTCCATTCGGCCATCAATGCAGCAATAAGTTATTGACGTTTGTGTGGTTGGTGTAGACGTTGACGGATCCTTCGATCGATGTAATCCCAGAGGTGCTCGATGGGATTCATATAGGGCAATCTGGCAGGCCAAGGCAAAACGTGGATGTTTTTGACATTGAGGTACTGTAAAGTCACTCTCGCTATATGAGGACGAGCATTGTCCTGTTGAAAAAGGGTGTTTGGATGGCGTTGTAAGAATGGGATGACCTCTGGCTGTAGGACTCTGTAAATATACCTTTGCGCCGTCAGATTACCATCAATGACAATGAGGTCGGTGGTTGCGTGGCTGTGTATCCCATCCCAGACCATGACGCTGCCTCAACCGGAAGGGATAACTTCCTGTACTCGGCAGCGTGCCTCCCTCTCACCCGGCGACGGTACACCCTCCTTCTCCCGTCTGCTACGTGCATCTGGAACCAACTTTCCTCGGCAAATAACACTCTCTGCCAGTTTTGGTTCAGTCAATGTCAAACATTTCTGGCCCAAGCAACCCTGTTTTGTCGATGTCAATGCGTCAACAGCATTGCTCGCATTGGCCGGTATGACCTCAGTCCATGTTGTTGAAGCTTTCTTCTCACCATCTGGGACTGATTCGGTGTCCAAGTGCAGTAGAAGCTGTCGTTGTGGCGGTTTGAAAGCGGTTCTTGAGATGCAGTTGAAGCAGGTACCGGGTTGTCACTGGCGGCCTACCGCTTCTAGTTTGGTCTCCAGGCGATCAAGTCTGTTGTAGACGTCCACAAAGCCTAAGAATGGTGAGACGATGACATCCGAATGTGACAGCGACTTCTCCATCAGTGAACCCAGTCTGCAGCATCCCAATCGCTCTTTCTCGCTCGTCAGTTGTTAATCTCGACATTGTAATCAAATAATGGTGTGAAATAATGAATACAGGGGCCTTTTATACCCGTTATTAACTGATTTCAATTGCATTTTATGCGTGGTAAAAATTCTATGGCTACGTTTTGGTGACATGATCCTTCTGATGAAATCCAAAATGTAAAAGAAGTTCACTATTTAGAAAGATTCAGAAACAAATCACGTCCGTAAAAATGTGCCAAAGCTTCCTAAAACAGTCGAAGCACATTTTTAACAAAAACGTTTCTTAGAATCTTATGGTTGTGTTAAGAATAGAAAAATAATAAATCTCAATATTCCGTCATTTTTAGACAAAATAACGAATAAATGTTTCCAAAAACATGACGTATTTCGTTTTTTGTGAATGTGCATTCATTATCAAAGAAAACAAAGTCAGTTTGGTTAAGTTTTAAAATTTTCACTTCAATTATTGCATGATCGGAAATAGGACAATTGACCCCACCCATGAAGAATTGGCAATAATTTATTTACAATTTAAGTTAGAGGTCTGCTATTTTAGCACAAAACACCAAACTAATGGAGTGTTACAACACATCAAAGCAAATTCCTCTGAACACGTCACTTTATCAATCTAAAGATTGTCATTTGATATGAGATTCAAATAATTTCTTTTGGCGTTCAGTTTAATGATATCAGACATCTTTGTGGGAAATTGATTGATAGATGCAATAATGTTACCAACTGTTTAGGAGAAACCCTATACAAGTTTCAAGAGTTTACCTGCCCTGACTAAATCATGTTTCATGAGTTTCGCTGCCCCCACCAAGGGTGCTTCAAAAATTTCCCTGCCCCCACAAAGTGGCGCTTCTTGAGTTACTCTGCCTGCATTAAGTCATCTTCAAGAGTTTCCCTGCCCCAACTATGTGGCGCTTCAAGAGATTCTGTCTCCCCATTAAGTTTTTCTTTAAAAAAAAATTCCTGTCTGCACAAAGAAGTGTTTCAAAAGTTTCCCTACCCCCTCTAAGTTATGCTTCAAGAGGATCCCTGTCCCCACTTACTTACGTTTCAAGAGTTTCCCTGCCCCCCTAACTTTTGCTTTAAAAGTTTCCCTGCCCCCAGTAACTCACCCTTCAAGATGTTCCCTGCCTCAACTAACTCACAATTGAACAGTTTCCCTACCCCAATAAGTATCGTTTCAAGAGTTTCCCAGTCCCCATAAACTCACCCTTCATTAGTTTCCCTGCCCCCACTAACTCACGCTTAAAGAGTTTCCCATCCCCCTATAACTTATGCTTCAAGAACTTCCCTGCCCTCACTAAAACACGCTTCAAGAGTAACCCTGCCCCACTAAGTCACGCTTTTTTAGTTTCCCCGCCTGCACTATGGTTACTTCAAGAGTTTCCCTGCCCCCAATAAGTCGGTCTTCAAGATTTTTCCTGACCCAAATAAGTCGGTCTTCAAGAGTATCCCTGCCCCCACTCAACTTTTTTCTTGAGTTTTTCTTTCCTGACTTACGGCACTTCAAGAGTTTACCCTCTCCCACTAGGGGCGTTTAAAGAGTTTCCCTGCCCAACTAAGTCATATTTCTTGACTTTCTCTAGCCCCACTTTGTCAGTCCTCACTTATTTCCCTGCCCCCGCTAAGTAACGTTTCACGTTTTCTTGCCCGAAATAAGAGTTTTCCTGGCCCCACTATGTTGCGCTTCAAGTCATTCTCTGTCCCAATCAAATAGTTCTTTAAGAGATACTCTCTCCACACGCAGCCATGATTCAAGAGTATCGAACCCAATAGGCAGTACCATATAGGCAGAAACTTAACGTGAGGTGAGAAGGTTCATTATCAGGATCATATGGATCACTGCGAGTCATCAGGTTGGGAAGGCATATGTGAACCATTGCGAGGTGGTATTGGAGGTACACATGTAGCATCGTCTGGTACAGGATTTTGTAAACGCAAAACACTGCGAGGTTGAATTGAAGGAACACATGAAACATTGTCAGGTATAGGATGATGTAAACGTGAAGCACTGCGAGGTGGGATTGAAGGAACACACAATGCATCACCAGGAAAAAGATGATGTAAACGTGAAGCACTGCGCGGTGGGATGGGGGGTACACATGAAACATCGTCTGGTAAAGGAAATGACTGTTGTGAACCTTTCCGAGGTGTGGGAATTGGTTTACGTGAGCAATTGAGAGTTGAAGGCATGAGAACATCTAAATCCCTTCCAATTGGGGGAAATGTTTGCTGTCTTCCATGTTGAATGGATTCTGGTTTTTCTGGTGATGTGCCATTGAAATCTTTTGTAGACATTTCTTCATTTGGAATACTTTTTGCAGAAAGCGTATTTGTGTCATTGTTCGGTCCATAACTTCCTGAATTAGCTGAATATTCAACTCGAGAATATATGGTTTGTTCAAAATCCTTGTCAGCAGTAGGAACGGATTCCCCAGCTTCTGTATGCACGTAGACATAATCATCACTGTCTTTATCAATTGGCATTGCATACTGTTGTTCGTCATCCCAATCTTTTCGCGATGTTTCGTCATTTGAACTGTCATCATCAGAGATACTATCGCTGTCATAGTTCACAACAGACTGTGCAATTGTCTTGACTTCTGTAATATGGTTAAAGTCGTGGTTGTGTACTGCATGTTGTAGTCCTACGTTGAATTCTTTTTTTAACGTTTCTTCCAATGAAATGCCTTCTGCAGAAAGCATATTCGTGTCATTGATTGGTCCATATCTTCTTGAATAAGCTGAGTGTTCCAATCGAGAAGAAATGGAATCTTCAAAATCCTTGTCAGAAGTAGGAACGGATTCCCCAGCTTCTGTATTCACGTCGACATAATCATCACTGTCTTCATCAATTGGCATTGCATACTGTTGTTCGTCATCCCAATCTTTTCGCGATGTTTTGTCATTTGAACTGTCATCATCAGAGATACTATCGCTGTCATAGTTCACAACAGACTGTGCAATTGTCTTGACTTCTGTAATATGGTTAAAGTCGTGGTTGTGTACTGCATGTTGTCGTCCTATGTTGAAATCTTTTTTAAATGTTTGTTCCATTGAAATACCTTCTGCAGAAAGCATATTCGTGTCATTGTTTGGTCCAAATCTTCTTGAATTAGCTGAATGTTCCAATCGAGAAGGAATGGATTCTTCAAAACATTGTGTTCCAACATCAAATTGTTTTCTTGATGTTTCCTCGTTTGAGCCATTTTCACAACTTTCCCCACTGTCAAAGTTTCTTGTAGTATTCACAAGTGTCTTGACCCGTGTAATGTGGTTACAGATGTTACCTTCGTCTCTCCTAGAACGATCCGACATGTTGTCAATCTGCATGGTGTTAATTGGTGTCAAAGGAGGTGGTTCAGAAAAGCACAAGGGTAATGTTTGGTAGAAACATTCTGATCGAAATGGACTTGGGGAAATTGTTGTTGACATTGAATAGCACAAGTCCCCTGCAAGAGGCAAATGAACGACTTTTACAAATCATAATGAAACTATTTTACAATAAGATATAAATCAGATAACTGAATGCTGAATATTTAAATTTTTCTGAACTAATTATTAAATGGTTAACAAAAATTAAATGTTTAATCCACATTGGCCAAGAAAAAAAGCTGGAGTCACCAATTTTTTTAATTTTCACATAACGTCTGGTTTCAGATATACTATTTCAAGTCAAGAAAGCATTCCTATGAGGAAAACGAAATCACGTATTTGACTCTTAACACTACGAGAAGGATGAAGTTACCTACCGCTCACATGGGTATTGCTCATGTACTATATATAACAAGGGTTTCATACCTGCATGTTGATCCTCGAAATATAAACATATCTACAACATATTCTTTTATTGATATTGGTTACACATCAACAGTAACGCCAAATAATTTCCATTTAATTGTATTAGGCGAGTCTTACAGCATCATCACAAGACCGGAATGTTCAATGACTCCATATATGGTCACTGCCTTGTTATACATAGTATATGAGCAAAACCCCTGCCTCAAGTGCTTTTGCCAAAGGTCAAGGTACCTACCACATTCTTTCCAAAACACTGGTTGAAGGAATGCTTTCATTCGAAAGATTTCAATGTAGACAAATATAGGTAGCCCAATGTCAATTTCACGTGGTATGTTTTTTCTGCGGTTTAGATTCACGTTTGATGCTATTTCTCCAGATTTCAAGAGTGCAATCTTAACTGATGTGTTCTCTTCAATCATGGAGCCAAAAGGGACAAGTTTAGCTGAGACGTCCCCGTTGTCTGTGATGCTTTTTATGTTGGGGAGACCAATAACATCTGGACCCACATTGGACAGGTAGATATGGCAGTGAAACCAGTTGGCATCGTCTATCGGGGATAGCTTGATTTGGATCTGTTGCTCTAGCAAAAGTGGCTTCTGGATACAACACACAGCAAAAGGGTTGTAATGATGTAATGAGACCTGCTGTTGTTGATGCGAAAGTCGAATGTTTGATCCATGGCGATTATCAAACACTACCGGAAAGGGGGTATCTGGAACACAAAATACGTATTTTGAGTATAAGACGTTTGTTACAAGAAAATGTTGATCTCTTTTGATCATTATTGATTTATCCATTGAATGACTATTGATTATTTTATCACATTTTAAAAAAAGTATAATTTGTGGTGACAGTTCGCAGTAACAGACACAGGGTCTACATTGTTTTAGCTATAAAACTCACCAGTATCTATATGAATTTCCAAATCTCCAAAGTAGACACAAATCAAAATGTACAGATTTGCATCCTCTGGTAGACATTCTGCTCTATCTCCGCGACCTAAGGAGGTCCGAGTTAATAGATATTGGTTAAAGGATCGTGAAATCGTGATGACATCTTTCGACTTTCGAAAACGAAAATATTCCCAATGAAGGCTGTGTGATTGTGTGACATCCGTATCAGGAATGTTTGGAAAGCTGTACACAAGTCCCAGAAGAAAATGACCGCTCCCTTCATATTTCAGTGTGATTGTTTCATTGTCCCCTATAGTCCGGTTGCTTACACAGATACCACTTTTGTGGTTTTTCATCCATTCTGCTTCCTTCCCGCGACTTGAAAGTTTGATATTTTCTCCATGCAGACTTGAAAATACAAGGTTTTCTGCCTCATCTGAAATAACAATAATCATACATATAATTTCTATTCATTCTGTAACAAGTTGTGATTACAGCTTTGTTGTTCTTCGGCTATGTTCGTCGGGAGAATGGTGACTTTGATATTATCGCTTGTCACGAAGGTAACATAAATGCTTATTATCGATAAAATACAAACTTTGAAAGAGTTCCATAGCAAAACTGAGTAACTTCTAAAAAATAACATCAACCTATTAAGCTTCAGAAGAATCGCTATTGTTCCGTAAAAATGTAAATGGACATTATTTACTTTATTAACACAGGGTGGGAATTTTGAAATTCAAAACCATCCCAAAACTGGACATTTTATCTGGCAAAGACTGATATCTGTCATAAACTGACAGGCAAAAGAAACCTAACACTTTAGTTGCTTTCATCATAAACATAATCTTCAATTACAAATACGCTAAAACAGAACAGTGCAGGCCTTAAGTTAACAATCAAAGAATACTTCTAGACGTGTTTGATTTTTTGGGGGGAAAATGGAAAAAAAAATTTTTTGGGGGGGGGGGGGAATTTATTTTGATAAACAACAAATGTCCATCGGCTATAAGCTATAAGCTATGTTTTACCAAAAAATTACAAAACAAACTTTGTTTTTCACTCATTTACACCCTTTTTAACATGGTAGGGGTCATGTTGGTGTAAATTTTTACCCCGGTCTTCTTTAACAAAGATATCTTAACAAAAAATGAATCAATCAACGATCAATTCATATGAAATATTGTAGATATGATTAATGTTGATGATTCCATAATCAAATGCGTCATATATATTTCAAATCGTTGTTAAATCGAAACTAAATGAGGTGTTAGGTTTCTTTTGCATGTCAGTTTATATTGACTGAGGCGCACATAAAATACTCATGTAGTGACCATGTCTGACATTTACTAAGCTTGTGGTGCTAAAGGCACAATATTATGATGTATGTTTTAACAGACATTGATAAACGTCTTCCAGGCTGGTTGTCAAGTCATACATTACAATGGTGTCAGCATAAATTCGAAGCCAAACTACGAAGATTATGAAGTGTTAACGGCAAAAGAGTGTCTAAAATGAGGATTTCGACATAGTAGCTTGTATTTACGGACTTATCAAAACGTTAAACGTGTTTACAGTTGAACAATTGTGTGAAATGGCGAGTGAGGAAGACAAGCACTTGAAAATACGTTCAGATCTCATTGTCAACTCATGTTTGGAGGTCTACCAAAAGGCAATTCACCCTCGGAAAAGTGCAATTTTCTTATGTTATAAGTCGGAGAGAATGGGCTTTGACTGAAGATCAAAAGAATGACATTGATCATCACTTTGACAGGTTTGATGAATATGTTAAACTCAAATCGGACAGTCTTTCCAAGGTATCGTTTTCAGTGTAGACCACAAGAAGTTCATACAGTAACTGACTGAATTGAAAGTGATTATCAAAGGGTGTGGAACCTGATGACAATACAGAAGAAATGGTTATAGAAATGATTGTATTTGGGACTAACTCTAATAGGTTAAAGAGGGGAAGTATGATGAAGGTTCAGACCCTACATTGGATACACACATAATGATGACGTCATCGAAACTGGGTCCCTAAAAATGCTTTGGCACTTTTGCAGATGGTACTGTACTTTGAACGTCAAATTAAGTAGTTTATTGTTGATTAAAACATGTAAATATGATATCAAACTTTAGACGAAAGATTTTTCTACCTAATGACATTTCTCAATAGCTAAATTTAATCACGCACCGCGTGCAAGTATGACAATGGAGATTTCAATCAATGTTCTTTGTGTGAGCTGTAATTATAGGCCCCTATAACGTTTTAGATTCACTCACCTATCTTCAGATAATGCCTTATCTACCCAAAGAGGTTGGTCAAGTCACGTTTATCTAGCCTCTATTCGAATTAGACCAAATCCTAGTTTTTCGGCGGTTTCTCCATGGCGGAAAAACATTTCACCACATTCCATTTATTTTAGCAAATGACAACACTTCTCGCATGGAAATGATGCTTAATATCACAATGCCTTCACTATGATGAATCACCAATATAGGAAGTTGAAAAGTGCCCTTCAGGATTTTGTTCATGGGCATCAAGGTTAGAAAAGAGTCCCAGGGATGATTTACATAAAAAAGGTCGTATCAAAATGGGGGTCAAATGCTAAAACAAACAAGACTTTGCCTGGTTTGCAAAGATTTTGACATTTTTTGAAAGACTGCCCTTCATTAAGTATATTTTTCCTGCCAATTTGAAAAACCCATGTATTGTGTGTGGCAATTATAATAACATAATTGAGAAATAAATATCCAATAAACACATACCTTTATCGTGGAAAAACGCCATATCTCAAGTTTCGTTCGACGTCAAAACATATCGCGTTCCTTGTCACATATCCTTGTTCCACATTCAACGCCTACTTATCTGTAATACGAAAAAGACTTTTATAGAGGATATTCAATAAGTGTCCATGACATATCGTGTTTTAGAAAGGAGCCTTGAGACCATATTTCCTCTAATTGGGACCGGGCCTCCAATAGCAGCCATTTTTGTCTGAACACCTTTAATTCATTTTGTTTATGAAAAAGGAATGACATGGCTGAACTTTACATTATATATTTGATTCATTACTGCTTCATTTAGTTTCAATACATTGTCTTTCAATTGGAATAATTTATTTTTATTTTCCCTCCCCCACTTCAAATTTGGCACAATTTCGGGATCCTACCGACTTTAGTCAACAACTATTTATCGAGAAAATGGTTGCTAACGACTGACTTCCGGGTTGATTATACCAACTATCCCCCTCTTTCATTTCAACCCGACTTATGTTATTAAGGACATCAGAAAATATCTGTTAAGAGTGATAGTTCGTTTCAATATGTTTTTACCCCATAATATACTCTCACATTTGGGTCATATCTATATAAGTATCCCTATGTACTAAAGCCATGTTCTTTTCAAAATGTTGGACCCTGTTGTTAATCACAGTACTAAAGCTTGGATCACAACATTGGCCTTTGACTCAACATTTTAGGCAATTTGATGAAGCGATTAATAACATCATTTAATACAATGTTTTAACAATCTGATCCAAAAACGCCAAAAAAGAACAACATAAATATAATCCTTACCTGTGACCTTGTTTCATAAACGCCATTCTATCATTAAACAAATAAAGCAGTGTTGCTGATCCTTGAGTGAGTTGTGTTTTTGAATAGACTGAGACATGTCGCATACTTGTAGTTATTGTGGTGATTCTCATGTACCGTATTTCCTCTAATAAGCGCCGGGTCTCCAATAAGCGCCGGGCCTCTAATAAGCGCCGGGGGGTCATTAGTAGTTGAGAAAATAAGCGCCGGGCCTCTTATAAGCACCGGGTCTCTAATAAGCGCCGGGTCCTAACCATTAGAAAAAGGCTCCCTCAGTAAACATTTTACAGGTATTCGGTAGACGGCTTAAAACGATTTTAAATTTCTGGGAAAAAATAAGCGCCGGGTCTCCAATAAGCGCCGGGCCTCTAATAAACGCCGGGGGGTAAAGGGGTGCTGAAAAAATAAGCGCCCGGGCGCTTATTAGAGGAAATACGGTATACGCAATTCAGATCAACAAGTAATGTACTCGGTCTTACTGTTACTTGATATATGTACATTGCTGTGCCAAAACTATTGCTGCAGGTGTCCAATTGGCTCCCATGTAATTTAAGAGTAGCATAAATACATTTACTTGTCCCATTTTATGTATTTGAATGACAATGGACATGGAAACAAAAAAATTACTCTGCAACACAATTTAAGATATTGGATACAGCTTTTTTTAACGAAATAATTTTAAGATTACTAGGTTTCTGTCGTTTTCAGCGATGGTGGCAATGGGGAAGTGACGTCACGGTAGAAATACCAGGTCATTGTTTTGCCGTTTTCCAAGACAATGCTTAATATTAATGAAATTGAAAATTATGAACATGATCTCAAGGTGCTAAACTTCATACATGCTACATTTTATAAGTTTTCGTTCACTGTCATGGTCATGAAAATTATTTATGCAACACTGAAACAACATGGTAGCCTATGGGAAAATGATGTTTGTTGCAGTACTTATGGGACGACACTGTATATGTCGATATAAGCGTCCTCACGATTAATTTCCCCTGATGAAGAAGTAACCATTTTCTCTGAAATGTCGTGATTTTCACAATAAAGACGTTGTTATCTCGAAAAAAATTGCTGAACTCAGCTTTACGTATATTGTCTTGGATTGAAAAATACAAGCGCATTATTAATAAGATAAATGCATATTTTGAACAAAATCATGGTTTATTACTTTTTACAAAAAAATCATCTCCCTAAAAGAAGAAAACAGCTTTAAAGTAACAATTCCGACGTCACTGTTCGTATTTGTGTTCCCGACAAACAGAGCGGTTAGGGCTACTCTATTTCTTACATCAATGGCTTGGTAGCTTTTTGAAGTACTTTTAAAAAGAAAGCAAATATTTTATGACGCTTCACTCTGGTAACGTCCAATGTAGTGAGACGAAGCAATGACGAAGAAGAAACAGTCGTAGTTTCGAGAAACCGACATTAACTCAAGTACATTGCGTATGTTGTTATTTTCTTTGTATCTGCATTTCATTTTGTTTAAGGGATCAAGGTTTATTTCAGCACGACAAAGATGTTACCATAACGTTACACTTACTTATTTTCGACCATTTATTTTTTGTAATAACACGCCCGGAGTGGGGACCGAACTTCAGGAAAAGTTGCTCTCATTCTGTACAAATAGTGGGGGCAGATTTTCGATTGCTTTTTTTTCTTCTTCTTTTTTTTACTGTAATTGTGTATTTATTGCTTTTTACAGTTGTTTAGCAATTATCACATACAATTTTTGTCAGCCTGTTTAGAAGTCCTTTCTTTTAAATATAAAATCTATCTGGTCTGTCTTTCTGTTTATCATTGAAAAGGGAGTGAATATTTATTTATCGGTGAAGCAAAGAGGATATAAAATGATTCGAAAGATAACGTTACGTGGCGGAAAAACACGGGACATTTCATCACATGAATAAAGTTGGTTTGCTGTTGACATCAACTAAACTCTCTCAAAAAAGAAACGCAACCCCTTATTTTATGCAGTGTTTATATCAGTCTTTAACCTGTCATTATACATAGATTATCAAAGATAACACAATGAAATTTTACATGGTGAAACACATGTATGTGTAGTGTAAGGTCTCAATCTCATAGGTCTCTATCAAACATTTGACGGAAACCAGGGGGCGCTTTCTTCAGTATCTAGTATGAGCACCACGAGCTGTAATCACAGCATTGCACCACCTCGGAACAGAACGGATCAGACGACAAATCCTTTCCTGTGGTATTGCTCTCGACTCATCCTGTAGTGTTGTGGCCAGTAAATCTAACGTCTGCGGTGGTGGTGTACATGCCCAGATACGACGATTAGGATAGTCCCAAAGATGTTCGATGTTGTCAATGTCGGGCGACCTGGAGGCCATGGAAAGGGGTTGACATTGGAATTCCATAGAAAATCCACTGTTGCACGAACTGTGTCAGGGCGGGCATTGTCCTCTTGAAACGGCTCACATGGCTCCCAACAACATGACGTTCCCTCCTGTCAAATCTGTCGACCTGTCGAACGCAGTTCGGTGAAAAACGTTCAATTCCTCGTCTGTATACACGTTGCTTGCCATAACGTCTGTGAAGTAGGACACTGAAACTGTCACCGAACCAGACATGCCTCCAGATCTTTAGGGTTCATATCCTCACGTTAGTGCACCATCTGAGACGTTGACGTCGATGTTGCCGTCTCAGAACAGGTCCGAAAAATGGTCGTCGTGCATGAATATTAGCCTCACGTAAACGGTTGCTGATGGTTTGGGCCGACAATCTCCTCAAACCAGGCACTTTTGTTGCAGTGAGGGTTGGTGTTGCTTGCCAATTACGTAGGGGGATGACCCAATGAAACAATCCTGAGCCGATGTGGTGATCCTTTGTCTACCACTCCGAGGACGGTCTTCGGTTGCGTGGAACTGTCTACAGCGAGGGAAAGTCGGGAAATAGTTGTTTTATGGACATTAAGATGGCGGGCAACTGTTACAAGTGCCCGGCCTGAATCCGACCAATGGAAAAATTTCGATCTGCTCTATTCAGTCGGGGGTGAGAGAGAGAGTTTATTTCAGTAAAAGGGCCACAGGCCCATTATACATCAGATTGTACACATATTGTAAACATACATGAGCACCATTATACATATTATATACATCACTATAAATCGGTAGTGGTTACACAGTTTAGAAATCTATTTCTTTGTTTGAATGCCAAATATATGTATTTTGCGAGGGAATTTATGACAAAAGTATTTTGTGATGCAAATAATTGGGCTAGTTTTAATTCTGATGGATATAAATGGTAATATTTAGGAAGAATATCACATCTCAATTTCTGGTAAAAAGGGCATTCTAAACAGAAGTGATACTCATTTTCGATATGAGGTACAATACAAAGCGGGCAAATACGATCCTCCCTTTTAAGACCTAAATATCTACCATATTATATCATCAAATTATGATTTGAACATCGAAATCTACTGAGTAAAATGCGGAACTGTCTTACGTTTACACTAGTGATATATGTTTCAAAATCTACACTTGTTTTAATCCTACGATAAAAATCTAATTTTGAGACAAGACTAATATTAGAAGACCACATCTGGTTATCAATATCAATACACCTTTGCTTGAATAATGCTACGAAACACGATAAATTTCCAATACGTTGATTAGCCCACACATTACCAAAACCTAAATCTAAATCACTTTATTCAGAATTGAAGGCCATATGGCCAAGAATACAACAGATGTTATATACATAAATGATATGGTGTGTAGAGTATATGAAATAGTAATTATGTTAACGTAGGCTCAGCTTTAGAGTTGTATTTTGTACCCTCATAAGAGCTTGGAATTTAACAGTAGAAGGTGGGCTGTAATAAAAGGCTGGAATATATTTAGATCTGTATTGTTTATAGAATGGACATATAAGTAAAAGATGATATTCATCATCACACAGTCCCAAAGCACATTTTTGACAAACCAGTTCATTATAAGGAACAATTGCTTTTGAAAAACGCTGTTTTTGTATATTCAAGTTATGTGATTGACATCGAAATTTAACTAACATTCGCATTAAGTCTTTACTTAAGGTACCACTATAAATATATTTTTCCGGCTCTACAAGTGACTTGAAGGTACTATAATTTACAAGAAATGATGAATTACTGATTTTACTATTCCAGTGTTGTATATCGATATCTATACAACGTTGTTTGAAAGCTAACATAAAATGATTTATATCGCCACAGTCTTGGGCTATCCATACATAAGAAAAACCTGTAGTAAACAAAAGCATTCTAACGTGCGAAACCCAGTTATTTCCACCATTTTCATCATAAATTTTTAACATCTTATAGCTTGCATTTGGGTATCTATTTCGGTCCATGCGGACAATTCGACACCAATATTTAATACACTTTGAATAATAATGCACACACAAATTACATCTGCCAATTTCTCCAAGTACAGCACATGATGCTGTTTTTTTACTAATACATAGGAACCTTTTAAAATATTCACTCTGAACCTTTTCAATACATGTTCTAAAAGTGTAGCCCCAAATTTCGCTACCGTACGTTACAATTGGCAGTATTTTACTGACAAATATACTTTGAGCAATAGACAAAGATAAATCCTGGTATCTTGCGAAAAGTTGAAACACTGGAAAGCATGCCCTTTTAGCTTGTAAAGACAGAGTTTCACAGGCTTTAGACCATATTAAGCGAGATGAAAATACAATTCCTAAATATTTATAGTAAGGTGTTACTTTTACAGGTATTTTTCTATAAAACCACTTTTCACACTTCTTAACACATCCACCATTTCTAAATACAACCACCCTTGACTTATCAAGATTCACTTCAAACCCCCATCTGTTACAAAACTCATCAAGTATATCTAATTTCCTTTGCAAATCAACAAAACCATAACTTAACAAAAGAGTTTTGACTTTCAAAGCCCAACAATCTATACCCTTTTCAGCAAGACGAAACTGATAATCATAAACCTTGTTTAATATCATATTTTCAGTTTGAGATAAAAGACGAGCCCAATATTTGACAATTTTGACTTATTGATTTACTTTTAATGAATAACGACCAAGTTCAGCACGCGCAGCAATATTCGGCGAATTCCTACCGAGACCCAAAATCTGCTTGCAAAACCTATCATGTACATTCAAAACAGATGGCGACGGGTGAAAACCCCAGATCTCACTTCCATAAAGTAACAAAGGCAAAACTTTGACATCAAATATGTGAAGCAAAACATTTATTGGTAAACTATAGAAACTTTTAACTGACGATTTGAGAATATTTAATACCTTTACCGCCTGTTCAGCCAGAGTTTTCTGTGTTATATACCACAATCCAGATGAAGAGAAATGAACACCCAAGTATTTATAGGATGGAACAATTTCAATCGATTTACCATTCAAAAGGAAATTTTCATAATGTCTAAGTCTACCAGCCTTTCTGAAAACAATAACTTTACTCTTATCAATATTGATTTTCAATCTCCACCTATCACAATAAGAAACAAGCTTATCGAGCCTCTTTTGTAGACCTATAACTGTGAAATCAAAAAGTGCAATATCATCAGCGAATAAAAGTATGAACAACTCGATCAAATCTAGATTAATACCCCTTTGACCATCAGCTGATAGACTTTCCACAATATCATTGACAAAAAAAGAAAATAGAAAGGGAGACAACTGGCAACCCTGACGAACTCAAGATAAACAATCGAAAAAAGGCGTGTAACCATCTCTCAAAGAGGCTTAAACATTCTGATACATGTTTTTCAAAAGTCTGTAGGTATTACCCTTTACATTTCCAAGCCAAAGTTTATAAAGGAGACTGCACCTATCAACCGAGTCAAACGCAGCTTTCAAATCGATAAATGCACAATAAAGACGACCTTTATAGAGTGAAAGATATTTACCAATAATAGTGTTAAGGACAAATATATTATCATGAGTTTGGAAACCATGTCTGAACCCAGCTTGTTCATCAACGAAAAAATCTTCCATCTCGGCCCACTTGTTTAACCTGTTATTCATAATTTTACAAAATATTTTACCAGTTACTTCAAGCAGTGTAATAGGTCTATAGTTTTCGGGGCTATCAATTTTACCTTTCTTATGCAAAGGAATTATAACTCCAAATGTCCACTCAGATGGATAGATACCTGTTGATAGGATGCTATTGAATAATGATTTTAATAAAACAATACAATGGTGAGGTGCATTTTTAAAAAATTCAATCGGAAAGCCACTGAGTCCTGGTGCTTTACCGTTCTGCATATCATGAATAGCATTTATTATTTCTTGGTAAGATATTTCTTTGTCCAAATGTTCATTATCCACAGATGTGTCAATAAGTTCATCACTAATTGAGTCAACAAAGTTTCTGACATACGTATAAAATTGTTTATCTTGTGCTGAAACAAAAGAAATCTGAAACACGTTCTTAAAATGATTCATCCACTCACACGGTGTAATATTATTGTTTACAAATGATGTTTTAGATTTCACAATTTTCCAAAACAATTTCACTGTCTTTAGTATTGAGTGCATTTGTCAGTTTGTGTGTAAAGTCTGAAAATGACAAGGCACATTTCTCGGCACATAGTCGTTTATATTGTGATACAGACTCCACATATCGTTGTCTGAAATAAACTCTCTCTCTCTCATTGAAAAAAAAAAAAAATAAATAAAATAATTCAGTCGGGGCATTTTCGACCTTGATTTTCGAAGTAAACGAATTGAATAAAATGCCAAACAACGCGTCGTTTTATATCCTTGGCTTAAACTTTGATTTCCTTGATTTGCACGTGCAGTTCACTTTTAGTATTATGCATATGACTGTTTCGCACATTCTCGAACAAAATCGGATAAAATGTCGACGTGCGTTAATAAGGCTGCGTTTGGAAGCTATTACTAATCATACGAGAACATATCAAAGAATACATGACAAAAAAATCAAATTTACATTCACCATTTTTGTTCAGACGATGTTGTCAGATATTGAGAGAGGGGTTGCGTTTCTTTTTTGAGGAGAGTTTATATAATGATTAGACATTTGAGATTGAGAACAAAATACTAAATGTTAGAAAATAGCACAAAGTTCTATTTTCAGAGTAACAGGTTAAAATAGTTCAGCATTCACACGGTAGTAATTAGTAAATATTATTTTCACATTAAAGAGCCACCTCTTAATTTTCATTATATAGTGTTTTGCTTTGAAACAAAAGCAATGGCATAATTCATTACATGCATTCAACAAATCTCCCACATTCATCTCCAAAATGACATATTAAGATAAAAGATTGTTTTCATATAAATCTAAAAACTTTTACATATAATCTGCACTCAGACTGTACGTGTTTAATAACATTTTGACATTCAAAAGACTCTTTAAAAAAGAAAGTTTAAATCTTTAATTAATTAATAACACTCAGACTGTTGTTAATAACATTTTTACATTAAAATAACTCTTGAAAAGAAAGTTAAGACCTGTAGTAAACTAAACTCAGACTGTAGTTAATAGCACTTCGACCTTACAAAACCTCATGAAAAGCAAATCTAGACCTTGAGAAATCTACTAATTGCCACTTCTTTGAGATTCGTTTTTAAATTTAATAGAATACCGTATTTCCTCTAATAAGCGCCGGGTCTCCAATAAGCGCCGGGCCTCTAATAAGCGCCGGGGGGGTCATTTGTAGTTGAGAAAATAAGCGCCGGGCCTCTTATAAGCGCCGGGTCTCTAATAAGCGCCGGGTCCTAACTATTAGATAAATGCTCCCTCAGTAAACATTTTACAGGTATTCATGGTAAAAGACGGCTTAAAACAATCTTCAGTGTCTGTGAAAGAAATAAGCGCCGGGTCTCCAACAAGCGCCGGGCCTCTAATAAGCGCCGGGGGGTAAAGGGGTGCTGAAAAAATAAGCGCCGGGGCCCTTATTAGAGGAAATACGGTACACGTTTTTAAGTATTATTTTCTAAGACTAAATGTAGGTCTTCGTGTTACCACAACATTTGTTACTATGATAACTTCTTTCCCCCCCTTCCTTATTGTGTGTTACAGTCAAAATAAACAGCATACATAAACAACATATATAAACAAATACATAGATCCACAGATGGCTGATAAAAACTCATTTCTTTAGCAGAATAGGACTATTTCTAAACAATAACTGAAAAGATGACCAATATAAAAAAAACATTTCTTCAGTTTCTGTCGATAGAAAAACAAATTTTGATAAAACATAATACCGTAAAATTTCATTTTCCACATATTCTAACTTCTTTTAATAACTTAATTGGCTATCTCTAGTGCACCAAGAGTCCATTGAGATTTCCATGAATAAAACAATTTCTCTATAAAACATATTTCATATAATCAAATATCATACATTCAATCAAATTATTGATTAAAATCTTACTACAGAAGAAATAACTCTTAAAAAATCATTTCTTGTTATCTGGTGAATATTTCACTTCTAAGGTAAATCAATTGAGACTAATGTCCTTCAGTAGGCCTATATGTCCCTTTATGTTTCTTCACTGCTCTACCGCCTTTTAAAGGGGCAGTAGTACGTTTTTTGATAATTTTATATTTTAAATTTTTCACTGATAATTGTACGTTAATGCTTAATGTATTATTTTGAAAGTGTCAAAAATCTCATAACACAAATCAATCATCCATAGTCAGAGGACAAAGTATGAAGATTCACATAAGATCCATTGGCGGCCATTTTGTGTGAACACCTTTAATTCATTTTGTGTAAGAAAAAGGAATCGCATATGGCTAGACTTTAAATAATATATTTGAATTATTACTGCTCCATTTTGTTTAAATACATTGTCTTTCAATTGGAAACATTAATTTTCATTTTCCTGACATCACCTTATATTCCCCCTAAAAACGTGCTACTGCCCCTTTAAGGCCGCTTCCCTCTAATGTTCAAATGTAATATCTGCTTTTCTGACCTAAACTGACAGGCAAAAGAAAGTATACACTTTTTAAAATGAAATTATGGAAACTGGATAATATTGATGTTGACAGTAAGCATCGGATACACAGGGCCTAAACATTAACTTTTCAATTTAAAAGTTGAACTAAAACCAGATTAACACATTTTGGAGAAAATTGGAAAATATTGATAACCACGTGACCTCCATACTGGTGTAAAGTCACGTGACACATAGGTAAAATTGCTACACATTATTAATGTTGGCCATCCCATCTGTGAAAAACACACCTAAAACTCGTAAAAAGTAACACCAGAAACACTCGAATAACTTCTGAAATTTGACAAAAGTTGGCAATGGATACCAAAGCTACAAGAATCGCCGTTGTTTCTGCACTTTTAATGTAAATGTGTTGTCAAAATTTATTACAGCCGAGTTGGGGAGACATTTGACAATCCCCGAACACACAAAACAATGGTCTTTTTGCCCCATGAAGACTGATATCTGTTTGCGTTAGACCGCCGCCAACGCTTTCTCTGAGTGACGTCATTGACGGAGACCACCATAGATCGACGTATCACTATGCACACGTGCACCAGAAGACCGTGAACTGACAGAATCGAAGTTTTTCGACTGCTCAATAGACAGGTACTGACCGCTGAACTTTGATGTATGGTTAATGTCATTATGGCTGTGATTACGTCGGTTTGACTTGCAACGTTACAGCTTTACAATAATTTCTGTTTTCTCAAGACTTGTCGCTGATTGGACAACTGTCAGACGGTCAATAATGGCGTGTTAGAATCAAACCATACCCTCCAGTTAATGAACAAGCGTCGATACAGGTTTTGCATGAACACAGAAACAGCTGTCAGGTGCATCATAAGACATTTTAATTCTCGATCAGACAGAGCATTTGATAATGCCTGACACACGAGTAGACCACATATGGCACTCATTTGGCACAATTTACAAATTGAACGACTTAAGGGAATAGAAAGAATTAAAATTAACGTGTTTTGGTTGTGTTTTTTTACCCCTACATCTTTTGGATTTCTTGTGTGCCAAACTGGCTAATGAAACATTACAATTTAAGTTTTTGACGTTTTCCAAAATGATTGAACTATCCAATATACCTTATCTCAAACTTCTACCATATATAGTTTTTTAATTATAGTGATTTTAAAAGAGGTGTTCACTTTCTTTTGCCTGCCAGTTTACATAAGTACAGGCTTGGGTTACTTAAACTTATAATCAACTATGGAAGATATACCTCACTTGAAAGATCACAAAGACTCTGTCCATTATGAATGATGCTATTGAAGACGAAATACATTTTACATTTGATTGTTCATTTCATATTGAACTAAGAACTAAATATAAACCTGAACGTTGTGTACGAAAAACGAGTGCAACTGGATTTACCTCTCTTTTGACATCAAAGGATGACGATGTTATATATAAGTTGTTTTAATATAAAGCCTGGTACGGAATTAAGACAGAACTACCGTGGACCATGCACTACTTCTCAAGTCACTGGAGATTGAAGTTGGAATCAAGGGTACACCTCTAACATGGATTTCTTCCTATCTTTCGGGGAGAACCCAATCAGTCCAGGTTAAGGGTCATACATCAGAAGGAACTAAGCTTACGTGAGGTGTCTCGCAAGGATCGGTGTTGGGACCCATCTTGTTTTTACTCTACATCAACAAACTCTGTCTTGTGTCTCAGAAATATGGTTTTGGTCATTATCCTTATGCAGATGATGCTCAACTGATGAAGGTGCTACATGAGCAGACCATATCCCAGGACTTGAACACCATAACAGAATGAACATCGTGTATTAAAGACTGGATGGCAACACGAATGTTGAAACTAAATGATGAAAAAACAGAGTTGTTAATTGTAGGAAGTTCAAGACGCCTCAAGAAAATCTGTACGCATGATGTCACCATTGGCTCTTCTGTTATTAAAAATGCTTCCGAAAATGTGAAAGATTTAGGTGTTTTCATTGATTCAACCCTTTCTATGGAATGTCATGTCAGTCATCTGTGCAGAATTTGCTACTTTCATTTGAGAATTATCTCCATGGTACGAAAATATATTACCACTGAAACAGCCACAACTCTTGCCAGAAACCTTGTTATGTCACGTCTAGATTATTGTAACAGCCTCTTGTTTGGACTCACTGACTTCCAATTGAAGAAATTACAGAAAATACAGAATACAGCAGCCCGTATTGTCAGTCTCAAATCAAAAATGTTGAAACACGATCTATATTGAAACAACTACATTGGCTCGCCGTAAAGTACCGTATTGACTTCAAAATTCTGTGCATCGTCTTCAAAAGTCTGCAGAACCATGCTCCTGACTACATCTCCAGTTTGATAAAAGTGTACACGCCACCAAGAACCTTAAGATCTCAAAACCAGCACCGCCTTGACCCACCAACCGTCAACCTCACCACTTATGGCAATCGATCCTTTAAATATGCAGCACCAGAACCATGGAACTCTTTACCTCGAGAAATCAAACTTTCGCCATCACTTGATTCCTTTAAACGACTCCTCAAGACTCACATGTTTCATTCTGCATTTTAATATTCTTCTCCTTCACCATGTATATATTTTGTACATAACTTTTCTGCTTCCTCACGTTGCGCCATGAGCATGTACCAGTGGATGGAAATGGCGCCATATAAATATCCATTATTATTATTATATTATTATTATTATTACTAAGATACTAATTCTTAGGTTAAGAACTGTACATCAAATGATAAGATTTGTATGTATTTGGCTGAATCTTGTGTACAGCAAAATGGTTGTGAATGTGAATCTGATTATCGTTGTACTCATGATACAGATCTGATTTTTTTAAATATATTTAATAAACTTACATGAATGCTTTAAACTGTATATGAACGAGAGGACTTAAGTACAATAAACATTGACTTCGACCATATTTGACTGTCTTTTATTTTCTTAGAAAAGCGCGACATTGTACTGTCCGCAATTTATCCTTTTTGAATAAATTCATGCAAATGGTTAACTTTTTTTTAAAGTGTGAGTTTATCAAATTTAATTTCGAAAACATAAATACGGATCGAAACCATGAAGACAGCTAGCTATAGGTTTGAATTGAATTGGATAGGTTTCATATAAGTACGAAAATATTCTTTATTATTCGTGTTAATGAGACCAGCGGTTTCATCTAATTCTGTGCATTTATAATGCCATTTTTTTCACGATTTTCATTGACAACTATCAATTACAGTCAGCTTATTTTAAGATAAAAATAAGTGTGTCTAATTGTCTATTTTCATTATTTTGAGATGTACTAGATTACGATTTTAAATCGCAATGTAAATTTTATCAACGTAGATTTCCACAGCGTTTTTAAGTGAATATGTATTTGTGAATTTCAATTAATACATTTTGAAATATTTTATTTTTAAAAAATGTGGTTATATAAATTAGTCTAGAACGATATAATTGAAATGGAAAATATACATCCTATAAAAAAATTAAGTTATTATCTAAAAAAAATTAACAATTATTTAGGCCTATATGTTTATATATAGAGATTACAAAACGAGTTTTATTATTAAATGCCTATTTCTTAATTGATTTATTAACTAATATATTTTTTTCAATTTCATTCACATTAGTTGAAATTTAAAGATAAAAACGAGTCTTGAAATTCTAATAAATATACTTACATATTGCCAAGATCTAAAAATAAAACATCTATTTTTGGAAACAGTTTATGTATAGGCCTATATAAAATACTTCACTAGATGAAGACCTACATTGGCCTAATGTTATTTAACCTAAAGTTTGGTGGCTATTTGGTGAGAATATATAATTTGATCTATCAAGGATCATTAAAGTTAAGTTTAAAGGAAACGGAAAAGTAATGTATTGACAATTTGTTTAACAAAACGAACAAGGCCTATTATATATATAATACATTGCTGATATACGTTTCATTGACAATGCTGAGAGGAAGTGACGTCAGGATAGACTATTATGGGATATCGGCACTACGAGTAGTTGAACCTGCAATGACCTCCGAGTAACATTACTCGTATGTCGTCACCATACCATACATGAAATTTATGTTTCATTGTATGGAATCAACTACATTTCATACACATTCATGTGTAGCAGAAAGGTTCAGCTCTATATGTTTGTTTTAACAGGCGTCAGATTCACAGAATCTTATTTTGTTGGAAACTATTTCCCTTAGCGCATGATTCTCAATATTTGTGATGAGACAGTGGAAACAGATTTCATGGCTGACAATGTGAACTCGACGATCTCAAGAACGAAAATGTGGCACCAAAGCTCGAGGCGTGGATATTATTTCATAGATATTTGTAAATAGTACAATCAATACTTGTACTAATAAACAAAAGCAACATATTAAGTGAACGCCTTTTTGTAATTAAGACTTGATCTAATTTTTTGAAGAAGCTGATTCACAGGAGCCAAAATGTCGAGTGGTGGTATGGTTAGATCTCAGGCCAGAAAAGATACCAAAATGCGTATCCGGGCCTTTCCTGTAAGTATCTTATGCTTCATATCATTTTGTAAGTTTGAAATTATTATTTGGTCGATCAAAATCGTCCTGTTGCCACAAGTGCAATTGATCAAGTGCAGGCGGAAATGACAACTAAATTCCCATTTTAGTTTCCAGTGCGACGATGCATAAAATTGTAAACATTGACCTCCAGAGGTAAAAAAAGATAATTCCAATCAACATGTCATTTGCTTTGAATCTATATACTGTGTTGTTATCTATTTTGGACTTAAATATTTTCCTTTTTTTATTTCCAATTGTCACCCAAATGTCTTATCTGTTAGTGTTATGACTTGTCATGATGACAGCAGTAACAACACACTTGTTAGATTGGCAGTCTCAAGTGTTTAAATTTTAGTAAAATCCATCTGTATCCTTAACTATGCATTTTAGAAAGTGTCATTAGATGTAATCATGTCAACACACTTAATCCATGTTAAACAAAAATTGGTGTTTATCTCTCTCCAGTCTTGTGCTAATCTGGCTGACAGTTGAATTATGTGATATGAAATTTTAAATCCGGATGCCATTCCACAAAGCAGTAGTAAAGTTAAAATCAGTTGTAGCCTATGCCTTTAACATTGTTTACAGTGTAGACTTACGATCAATTGTGCTTTGTTGAACAGGAACCTGATCTGAGGAAAATGTTTCTTTTATATTTCACTATCAGTTACATTTTATTATTCCCTTAGGAAAAGTATCTTATATTGAATATAAAACAACTTTTTAGGTTGCAAAACATGCATAGGTGAAATTTCAAATGATAATTTTTTTGTCATGTTAGATTAAAACAAGTTAGATTTATCTATTAAATTTAAGATTTTGTAACCAAATATTAAAACAGGTTTTTTCTGTGAACATTATCATTATCCAAAGCACAGCTTTGCAGCTTCTAATGAATCTGTGTTCATTATTACTACAACCCTAATGTTATTGTTTTCATATTGAATAATTTGTAGCACATTTTGTTTTCATAAATGTTCACTTCAGGTCCTAACATATACTTTTTCACATTTTGCCAATTACAGTTATATTGGATGAAGTTTAAAAAGTAACGGAAAATCTGCAACATGTTGCAAACATTTATGTTGCCGTGTAATAAACATAGCCATTAATTCTTTCTCTACCCTGTTAACAGATGACCATGGATGAGAAGTATGTGAATAACATATGGGCTCTGCTGAAAAATGCTATTCAAGAAATCCAGAAGAAAAACAACAGTGGTTTAAGTTTTGAGGAACTTTATAGGAATGCCTATACAATGGTCCTTCATAAACATGGAGAGAAGTTGTACACAGGGCTGCGAGAAGTTGTTACTGATCATCTTGTCAACAAGGTACGTACAGGCTATGAGTGACTATTGACCCCGAAGGGACTATTGGGATAGCGATTGTCTATTGTGAGAAACTATTGCAATAGCGATAGTATATTGCAGGGTACAAATGCAATAGCTATTGCGATAGATTATCAATTAAGGAAAGACAAATTGTGTTGCTTTGTTTGTGACAATTTCAAACTCAGCCGTACTTGTTGAAGTTATTATTTTACATGGCACAAGAATATTATATGTTTTGTCTCCTGGTATCTACTGCTCTCAGCGATCTGTGAAAAGTGTTCCTGTATTTTCCAATTGTATTAAGACATGTTTTTGTGTGCATTTTACTTTTGAAATTGAACTTAACAACTGAATTTACTAAAATATTGGAACTATCGATAGTTAACCTAGACATGCTATCAATACTTTTGGACGTTTCCAAAACAACTATTGATAAAGTACTATATAAATATAATATATATATACATTCAACAGTTATTACATATAGGTTCATATGCTTGTTGTAATAGAGTGTCACAAATAAAAAATATCAACAACAAAAATCAAATTGGACGATATGACTATTATCTTAATGGTTATCTTATTTTATGTCAAATTACTGAAATTAATGTCAATTACTGAAATTGAATTTAAATTTTCTGTTTGTAAGGCATTGATATTTCCTTATATTGGACGGTAGTATTGCATGTAGTTGTAATTATCCTCATAAAATCAAAATAACTTGCAGGTATTGGCTCTGGTACCCAGGAATGATTGTTCAATAATTCAACCTTGTCATGAAGAATGCTTTGTTGAAGAATACATTTAACAATATGTTTAAAAAGTGTTTTTATTTCTAGGTTCGAGAAGATGTTCTGCAGGCTCTGAACAACAATTTCCTACAGACACTAAATGTAGCATGGAACGATCATCAAACCTCCATGGTCATGATACGAGACATCCTAATGTATATGGTATGTTAAACTTATGAGAATCAGAGATGTAACAAGACGCATACCGGTACATATACTACCGGTATAAATATTTATACACAGGATTAACTGGTGCATATATTTTGTGAAAAGATGATTTCCAGAATTTGATGTCAGTGTATTAGAATACCTATTGAATAGCAACCCCCATATCTGGATCTCAATCATATTGAGACCAACCTGTAACATTTCATGACTAATAAGTATAGGGTTACTAAACGCTCTTTTCAAAAATTAAGTATTAGGGTAATGGTACAGAAGCTTTACAGTATGGTTTCATTGCATTGTTGTTCCTAGAAGATCAGCTAAGGGGGTCATTTTGGCAATATTTTAGCAGATGGGCCACTTTGCCATCGTAAAAGTATCCTACATCTTATAATTTTAAAGGACACTACGCCAAAAGGGTGGGCAAATGTCATCTGGAGGAACAACACTGCATTGCCACCAAAAGCAAAAATGTGTTTGTTGATTTATTGCAGGTTAATTTGCTGTTTTTAAGTCAACCAAAATCATTTGAAGAGAAAACAAGTTAATCAGTGCTTTGCTCATTTCTGAGTGTTGTCTTGTTAATTTTATTAAATGAGGCAACAAGTCAAAATAAGAGTTGTTCAACTTCACAAAGTAAATACCTAAAATCTCATAATTTTGTTATGAATTTGTTTCAGGACCGAGTGTATGTACAACAAAACAATGTGGACAATGTGTACAATTTAGGCCTGATCATTTTCCGTGATCAAGTAGTTCGGCATCCAGTTATTAGAGATCACCTCAAGGCGACATTGTTAGAGATGGTTGCTAGGGAACGAAAGGGAGAAGTTGTCGACAGGTGAGTTTAGGCCTTTGCAAGAGTTTTCTCTCTAGTTTTACCAATTTTACCATTAATATTAAGTCTAATTGTAATATTTTCATATCATTATCATATTTATACAATCATTTCTTTATCTTGATTTATTATGCATACTTTCTGAGGATGATCCCGATTTTCTTAGAAAATTGTCATTTTATTTTAAGACAAAGATTTAGCTCTAACAACTTTAATTTTAATCACCTGATTTACTTATTAGAACATCACTATTATTTAGAAAAATACATGTATATTTTCTGAGGATGATCCCAATTTTCATAGAAAATGGTCATGTCTATTAAAATTGAATGTAGCGTGGTTCCTGTCTTTTTCTGCACCAGTCACTGTCAAATATGTCTTATTGTACCTTTCTTTTCCTGTTAAAGTAAAATAATTTGCTGTTGAACACAGCCTTCTAAGTTTGGCTTAAAATGAAAAATGAAAAATAATTTGAACACCATTTAACAATAGTTGCTGTTGCATTAGATTCAAGTTCATGCTGCATTAAGTTCAGGTTTTAATGTGGCCCCAAATAAGCATTAACTGGTTCCTTCTCTATGAAGAATGATATGGGTTACGTACCGTAATTCGGATTTGTAATGTAATATTGACATTCTATTATTTTTTATAGGGGAGCAGTTAAAAACGCCTGTCAGATGTTGATGGTCCTTGGAATCGACTCGCGCAATGTTTACGAGGAAGATTTCGAACGACCTTTCCTTGAACAGTCTGCAGAATTTTACAGAGTAAGATCTTTGATGACATTTGAACATAAAGTGATTTTGTGGCCTCTCTTTTAAAGCTGAAAATATCTCAATGATAGATTCCAATTTCATGCCAATGTTCCATTAATTTACATACACTGGTCATTTTCATGCAGATTTAATATTGTATTACTCCTAGAGTTCTGATGGGGATAATCATGATATTTTATCTGAAAATATACGTATTAAGTTATGTTGTCTGTACCGTCACAACTTGATAACTTTTCCCCTTATTATTCAAGTGTGTTCCATCAGAAATGTTTTGGCAATAATGTAAATGTTTATATCTTTTAGAAAACAATAATTTATAATTATGAAGGCATTATTCAAAACTTGTTATAAACTTTGTAGCTGGAGAGTCAGAAATTCCTGGCGGAGAACAGTGCGTCTGTGTACATTAAGAAAGTGGAGGCTCGTATCAACGAGGAAGCAGAGCGAGCCACTCACTACCTTGACAAGTCCACAGAAGAGCCCATAGTTAAAGTAAGTACAGCTTTTCATTTTAATGTTAAGATATAGAGAAGCACCAACCCATTGTGTGCTTTGCACTAAAGTACTGTTTTTAGTTCGAAAAGGCTGGCATAGGTTTAGTGAATCAAACTCTGCCTTTAATCGAAAATCCTCTGCTAGGGCTTTTCTTTTTGTCAGCATAACACTAATGTCATTAAAGTAATTGACCATTGTTTTGTGATGAAACAATAAACTATATTCCGCCGCGAATGGCTGAAATATTGCCCAAGCTGTGTTAAGCACTAACTCACTCACGCTCTCACAAAAAACTTATCCTGTGATAAAGGCTGATAGCGCCTTATATCTATATGGAACAATGCTAAAGCAGTCAGGGACAATGTCCAGCGAGTTGTGTAAGAGAAGTGGATATGAACAACAATCTCTAAGCTAAGGCCATAGTTGTTTTATGGGAACAAGTGGGTTCTGTTTCTCCTGAGCTTTCCTGTTACTGAAAACTATCATCTAACAAATGAGTTATAACAGTATTTGAGTTTGGATATCAAATAATAAGTGTACTGAAACTCAAAAATAGGAGCTCAGGACCTTCCCAGTACTAAACACTTCAGCATCATATGAATGATAATTATGTTGTTATTTTGTATAGCCCAAGATTTCATACATGCTCAAATGCGACATAATTAATACAAATATGATTTGACATTAAAAGCTATGCTGATTATTGATAAATCATTTTATACATTTTTATTATAGAATATCACAATATTGAGTTGTTGCTTAGCGACACTTATGCAATTATTCAGCCATTTATTAACTTTTATTATGGAATATCACATTGTTGTTAAGCGACAATTGGGAAATATTATTCAGCCATTAGTGGCACGATTCATCATTGAGAATTGGTGTGAGCCCTAACTTATATTGTTACGCTTATACCGTTGACATGTCCTGACATAGAATTACTCAAACAGGTTTTATAACTTTTGTTTTTAATTTGCGTAGACCAGTGCTAACATAATGAGAGTAAGTAAAGCCGTATTTGATTTGGTTATTATTTTACAGTTTCTGTTTCTTTTATGTTTATGTTTCTTTTTCCTTTGTTTATACCTTATTGAGATGAAAACTGACTCCAGCAGTTTACTACAATTTTGAATTGAAGTTTGTAATCAATTTCAAATCTTAGTTATCATGATTTCTCAACCTTTAGATCTGTGACTCCTTTTGTTTTTGATTCATTATTAAATCTATGAATGTTAAAATTACCTTATTTTTATGGTAAATATTAAACAGTGATCAATTGGCTTTTGTCAAAAATTACTTATTAAAATGAGAAACAACTTCTTTTATTTAATCTAAATATTTGATTTTGCAGGTGTTAGAAGATGAGCTTATTAGCAAGCATATGAAAACAATAGTTGAGGTGAGATGTTTTTCTTGTTTCCATTAAATGTTATAAAACTTTCTAGATAATAAATTCTTTTTAAGTTCGCACAAAACATTGTGTAATTGTAGGTAATAAAAGTGAATATGTTTTTATTGTTAAAGAATCAAAGTTAAACATAAGAATAATCCTTATTTTTGCAAAATATGTTTTGTTTTCCTTTTTCAGATGGAAAATTCAGGAGTAGTCCATATGCTTGAAAATAACAAAACAGACGGTGAGTTTAACTTAGTGTTTAATGTGATCAGTGCTGTTGTCTTTGAGTTACATTTTCAAACCCCCTATTTAATGACACCAAATATTCTACGTCAAGGACAAGAATTTATTTTATGGTTGATTATGTTTTATAATTGGAAATAATAATTGATACACTAAAAATCGTGATTTACCTTAAAACTTTCTTATTTAACCTAAAAATCAAGATGTTTGGGTTCTTTTCTATGAAATACCCTGAGAATAGTGTATTGTGACATGAATCACATCAACTCATATTGTTTAATTTCACATATTGAATCGGGACATGTCTGTATCTTCACAACTCTAAATAGTTACCTTGTTTACTTGTATGAAAACATGCACAATAGCTCTTGGTGTGCAAACAATCCCAAACTCGGCTTCTTGTGTCAGTGAACATCATCTACACTGCTGTTTACTCTACAATTTGTGAATGTGTTTCAGACTTAGCATGTATGTATAAGTTATTTATACGGGTACCGAGCGGTCTGAAGACAATGTGCGACTGTATCAGCAAGTACTTGCGAGAACAGGGGCGCGCTCTGGTGGTGGAAGAGAGCGAAGAGGGAAAGAATGCCATCACCTATATACAGGTAAGTTACATTAGAATAGAATTTCAGCATCATTCTTAAGGAGCATCAGAAGGGGTTTATTCTGTGTATTTGTAGGCTTTGGGTGGCTGAGATAAGGTTTGTTAAATGATTAATATTGAGAACTCATAACCGCTATTCGAAATTAGCCAACACTGTCAGGAATTGGATTTGTCTTGAGGCAAAATGGTTACTAACTCTATCACAATTCTTTTCTTCCATTATGGTAACATTTTTAACTCAATTCTATAATTTCTAGAATTCATTTGATATTGGCATTATCTAAGCACCTTTTTTATATTTTAAGAATTATGTGAAATAATGAAAATCAAGGAGTTCTGTAATGTTTGGATAGGGTGATAATTTCAGTATTGGGATTTAAGTGAATATGTTATGTAAAATCATATAAATCAACGAGTTGCGTAATATTTATTGCAGAGTCTACTTGACCTGAAGGATAGGTTTGATCATTTCCTCCACGAGTCCTTCAGCGATGACAAGCTCTTCAAACAGATGATTTCCAGTGACTTTGAATACTTCATCAACCTCAACTCGAAGTCCCCGGAGTATCTCTCTCTCTTCATTGATGACAAACTCAAGAAAGGTGTCAAGGGGGTAGGTACCGATTGATGTAAATAATTATGTGAAAATATCCACTGATCGTGATTGGCAACGTCCCTATGTTAAATAACTGAAATATTGTTGAAAATGTGAAAACTCTCACACTCAGTCAAGAACGTGGCAAACACTCTCCCCTTAAACCAATGTTCTCCATTAGGTTGAGGTAATGTCTGAGTACATGGGTAGATTTTGGTGCTCTTCTGCCTCTGCAGATAATTGATGAACTTTAAATCTATCGTCACGGTAATGTCTGCCATACATAGATAGATTTTGGTGCTGTTCTGCAGCTGCAGATAATTAATGAACGTATGTTCTTGTGCTGCTGCAGATGACTGAGCAGGAGATAGAGAACGTGCTGGACAAGAGCATGGTTCTGTTCCGCTACCTCCAGGAGAAGGACGTGTTTGAACGCTACTACAAGCAGCATCTCGCTCGACGTCTCCTCCTCAACAAGAGCGTCTCCGATGACTCAGAGAAGAACATGATCTCCAAGCTCAAGGTTTGTCCTGTTGGTTCAATCAGTAAATGTACTCCAAGTGCAAGAAAATTTGATTCATTCAAAGATATTTTACAAAATCACATTACCAGAAAGTTTTTCTCCAGTATTAAATCACCTACATGCTAGTTCAAAGTTTTTCCCAAGGCTTGCAAATAAATCTCTTTAAAAGAGAAGTAAAATTAATGTTAATCCTTGTATTTTGTAACTGCTTAGTTACATATCCTTTGCTGATAATTTTCAATGTATAACATTTGTTCTCGCTATGTTTTATCCAGACGGAGTGTGGGTGTCAGTTCACCTCGAAGCTGGAGGGAATGTTCAAGGATATGACGGTGTCAAACACCATCAACGAGGAGTTCAAAGGATTTATACAGCAGGCACAGGTAAAAACTAACACAGGGTTATTGTTTGATTCCCTAGCTTTTAGTGTTCATTTGGTTGCATGGTTAGAAAATTGCACTAGTCGGGTAGCGGCAGCCCGTGAAAATATGCTGAGCTAGTAAAATATATTAAACTTTTATTTTGAGGGATTTATGCAGTAGACACAGGTAAAAACAGACCACAAATACTTTCACCTCCTGGAAACTGTAGTTGATGAAGACGAGTTCTACAGTCTCTAGTTTAATCTTGATCCACTTGATCCACTTGATCCACTTGATCCACTTGATCCACTTGATCCTCAGCCAGTTGACACACTCTCTCTCAACCATGACAACAGTTTAGTGCGCATTTGTGCAGGTACATTTCCCTAAGTCTCCTTTTTTGCTCTTTCCATAGCTGAATAATGAGTAATGAGTCTATATAGAAAGTTTAAGACACCTTGCCAAAGGTCTTTAATCACTCATTACATATAGTCAATGAAATTATTCACATCCAGCAATAGCTCAGTTGAACAAGCCTACAAGGCTTTTGTCTTGATGGATATCAGGGTATGTGAATGAGCTTCATGCAGACGTAGCAGGCTTAATTAGCACAAGCACAGCACAACTGTCTACACATGATGATAAGGATATTCAAGATATACTCAACCATAACACTTCTTTCTTTCTCCAGGTGAACCTGTGTGGTGTTGACCTAACTGTGCGAGTGTTGACAGCTGGTTTCTGGCCAACACAGTCTGCCACCCCCAGTTGTAACATCCCCCTCGCCCCCCGAACAGCCTTCGAGGCTTTCAGGAGGTAAGATATATGTATAATTTTGGCTATGTATGCCCCTTGATGACATTTTTAACCCAAAGACCAATTTTATTGATGCGGTTGTTTTTTGGAAAAAAGAGCACTTTGATTAAGAAGTGAGCATGCAAAGTGTCCTCTATTTACAGGTAATGAAGTTAACCTGAACATTAGCTTGACTAAGTTTATACTTGGCTACTCTTAGAAAATATTTGATAAACCAGTTAGATAAAATGTTGATCAGTCCTTGAATGAACAAGAATCTATTCCATGTATCATCCAAAGCGAAGTCTTAATTCAAATCCTGCATCTAATCAAACTGCAGATTCTCATTTAGATAACACCAGCAAAAGCTGCTAAAAACCTATGGTTGATACAATGTAACATAACTTAAATTTTATTCCCCTACAGGTTTTACCTAGCAAAGCACTCGGGTCGCAAGCTGACCCTACAGCCCCAATTGGGCAGTGCAGACCTTCATGCAACGTTTTATGGTCCGAAGAAAGAAGATGTGGCAGCAGCGGAAAGTGCAGCCAGTTCGTCCAGCTCAAGCAAGGGCCCGAGGAAACACATATTGCAAGTGTCCACCTACCAGATGTGTATACTCATGCTCTTCAACAATAGGGACAAGTGGACCTTTGAGGTATGCATCTATGTCATCAAGAAAAAAAAATAAAACGGTTTACGGTCATTACAAACAGTCAAAAGTGATATGGCAGATTTTTTCCCCCCAATATCTAAAAAAATATTACGCAAATAAAGTTTATCTAGTCTTTTGTCAAAAAAGTCTTGATGTAAAGGTGAGAAACTGACACGGGCACAAACCAAAAAAAACCAACAAAATTATGTTCGGCCTAATTTTGTTGTTATTGAATATAAGAACTCTTTTCGGGGTTAGTATTGATTTTGTTTTACCTTTTGGTGTTTTTTTTGTTTTTTGTTTGAAACATTGCATTAAGACGTTGAAGAAAGTTTGTCAACTTACCCTGAATGAGAGTACTGTTCTTCATGGATCAAAGTAAGGTTCAATCATTGAAAATTATTGAAAAATATATAGTCTTACTTATTATTTATTAGTCTTATAATACTTACAATGTTATTCTAATTCAACTCATCTAGTAGTTTTTGAAGTTTGGTTTTTTAAAAGTTTATTATTTTGGAAAACATCAAAGAGAAGTACTTGTGTCAATGGTGTTTTGTGCAAAATACGGAAGACATTTGCCTTGATGGTGAGATTAATCTTGTGTTTCAGGAGGTGAAGAACGAGAGCGACATCCCCGAGAGGGAGCTCACACGAGCGCTACAGTCTCTTGCTGTCGGGAAACTAGCACAGAGGGTTCTCCATAAGGAACCAAAGACTAAAGATATCGGTCAGTGCTTGTATTCATAAACTCTTTTTCGTGGTTGTTCTGGATAGGGCTGCAACGATTCACTACGATGCATCGAAAATCGATTCAGATTTATAATATCGAAAATCGATTCATAATTCAAAATTTCGATTCGATTCACTTTTAATTTTTCTTGCTAAAATAATCAAAATTTTACCTAAATTAGATCTTGATTGCATTCGCGAGTGTTAACAAGTCACGTAAAGTTTTTAAACCGGAAACCAAGTAAACAATATGTCAATCTGTCTACAATATGTAACATAATCAGTGATTGGTTAATATCCTAATCCTCATCGCCAATCAGCGTGGTTTATACATTTGCCTTAGCAGTGATGCATGGCAACGGTCGAGCAATATGGCCGAATCGAATCGAAATAAATCGAATCGAGCTGTAAAAATTTAAAAATCGAATCGAAGTTGTCTAGGTGAATTGTTGCAGCCCTAGTTCTGGAGCATTTCAGAATTGCCTTGCTTTGTCAAGTAACTTTTCAGTGTTTTGTTGAGATGTCTCTTTGCTGATACTGCCCAATCAGAATTAAACAAACACTTGCTCACTCATTTTTAAACTGGCCACATATAATGGTTAACTTTAGTAATTCTACAGCTATGATTTTGAATCTAAAATTTTTTAAATTATTAACAAAGTGCTTTCTTTATAAAATTGCTTTTCAATGTTGTCTTATTAATGTTCAATCATTGTCTTTTTCAGAACCCAATCACATATTTACAGTCAATGATCAGTTTTCATCTAAACTGTTCAGGGTCAAGATTCAAATGGGTTTGTATTTCCACATCTTTACTTTTCACTACTTTTTTTTTGAACAATCAGATTATCAAATTATTTTTTTGTTACCAACTGGTAATTGCTGTAATTTGGCCATTGAGAATGACTATTTACTGACTTATCTACCGGTATATGATGAACTAAATGTTTATCAATAAACAAGAGGTCAAATGTTTGTCCATGCTTTCACAACAAGCAGAAATACTAAATACAGAAAGATCTTTTACTGCTATAAATCAATACAAGAAACATCTTAAAAGTCAAATGTTTAGCAAAGGTGTGATATGCTTGAAAATTAATTATTATCAAATCAATTCACGATAAAGACTCTGACTATGTTTGTTTCATTCCATTACAATAAATAGCACAACTTGTAAATTGATATACATTGAACCACTATATAGGCGCTACTTACCAATATACTGCTAACACTTGCATGTACTCTATGTTCGAGTTATATTAGCACAAATGGTTAATTGATATATTTTGAGGCACTTTATGGTCGCCACCTACCAATAAGATGCTAACACGTGTGCATGTATTCCTCGGTGTTCCAGTTGCAGCCAATAAGGGTGAAGCCGAACCTGAGAGGAAAGAAACAAGGAACAAAGTGGATGAAGATAGGAAACATGAATATCCTTTTGCTTTGGTCTCAGTTCTTATTGTATTATTGTGCAATTCTTTCTTCAAAACCATTACTATTTCTCTTAAACCATTAGCTAGCTGATGCCCAAATCTTTACATTTGATCAACAGTCCATAATAAAGTGGAATGTGTTATCAGAATTAGAAGAAATCGGTTTTGGTATTGTTTTGTCATATGAATGAGTAGAGATGCATTTTGATGCATGTATATGCCTTTATTATATGATCAGCGATGAAATACTGGGTTTTATCAGTGAAATAAACTGTCTATCAGGCAACAGTGACAATATATGATATTTTCACTGTGACCAGTGACGATATATTATATCGTCACTGGTCAGGTGCCGGAACTACTTTCAGCCACTTGTGAACAAAAGGGGGTAACTTTCCAGTTTTTAGAGTAATTTTAATTGAATATTTCATTAAAAATCATATAATAAATAGAATACTTAATGTAGTATTCCAAATACCAGGTTTATATCATCTCGTGACATGGGTAAAGTTTATATTTCACTCGTGGGTGAAATATCAACTTTCCCCATGACACTCGATGAAATAAACCTGGTATTTGGAAAACTACATTAAGTATCCTCTATTTATTAAAGTTCACATAACCACAAACATATTTCACTATTTTCTTTGGAATATAGAAAGTCTGATTACAATATTGTATAGTGCGTTATAGGTCGCTACTCAAATATGTTTAGTTTGGTAATGAAAGTCTTTTTCGAAAGCCACTTTTGATTGGCCGCTTAGACCTTTCTGACAACAAACAAGTGAATGTATGACTGGTCACGCCCCCATTTTGTGACGTCATAAGCAGAATCAGCCTCGTTATCTATACATCTATCGTAAAAATACCACAGGAAAAAAACCTAATAATTAACGATTTTCAGAAAAAAAATTCCTCTCAGTTAGATAAATCATTTGACGATGTTACACTACTAAGCATTTGGTGTTAAAAGGATATCCACATCAATAGTAATTAAACAATTATTTAGGCGGTATTGAAATAATGATGAGTTACTCTGTATATTCTGTTTATTACGTCACACCCACGTGAGTTTTATGGCCCCTAACCTAGGTCGGCTTTTCACAGCCGATAATTACGCTGTCTAAATGAAAGGCTTATTAAAGGTGTTTATTAGACAAATTAACAAAAATTAAGTCCAGCTTTTATTTTTTTGAAAAATCGTTGAACGAAAATCGAGAAGTGGTAAGGTCGAGGTTGGTTGATGTTTAAATGCCTTATTGCTTATACGAATGAATGAACGAACAGCAAATTGATGACCATAAGCTATTTTATTCCTTAATTAACGTATTCTTGTACATTTAGTTAAATCAAAGTGTCATTTTGAAATCTGTAAATGACTGTATTCTCTTGTCATGAGTCCTTGGTCTTGAATAATTTTAGTCCCAAACTTGACTCATTATTTGAATAGTTTCCTTAACTTTTCGCACAATTGAAGCTGCTATTGTTAGGATCATGAAGGCAAGAAAGAAACTGCAACACAATGTCCTGGTGGCAGAGGTAGGAACAAATCAACTTTCTCACCTTTTTATAATCTTGAGAATGTTGCAAGAGCCATCTGAAAATTCATTTCATTGTAAACCCTCAACGCGGATGGCTGCAGTTGTGCTCAAGCGGCACCAAACAATAACTCACTAACTTGTTGAAAACCAAAATAGTATGTGTCTATTAACTTACGTCAAGAAGTTTAAATTAAGTTAAATATTAAACATATGTTTTTATTCTTCCATCCAAATATTCATTTCAGGATGACCCCTTGAAATACATATAAAAACAACATAAAAACTTGATTGCAATGTCTTATTATGTATTTGTGTTTTGGAAATATTGTTTCTCGATTAATCTACCTAAAATGCTGTGTCTTTGCAGTGTACGGAAATGTTGAAGCCCCGTTTCCTCCCGAGCCCTGTAGTTATAAAGAAGAGAATCGAGGGTTTGATAGAGAGAGAATACTTGGCAAGATCTACAGAAGACAGGTGAGACTGTTCTCTTCTTTCATAATCTTTAGTCTTTCACTTGAGATTTTGAAAGAGTGGAAACTTAAAATGAGAATGTACAGTAAAAATACAAAGTGTTTGCGAACAGTTTGTTCTTTTCCAGAACAACCTTGTCCTTTTGAAAATTCATGGCAGACCTGATTCGTAATCATTCCCCAATTATGTTATTAACCTTCTTTCAGTAGAGAGAATGTATCCCCTTCAAAACAAAATAAGTGTAACCTTTTCCAATTCCATATTGTTAATATAGCAATCTGTTAACCCATGGTCAATGACATTTTACCTTCTTTATGATGTGAACTTCTGGATTAGCAACAATTAAAAGTAAAGAAATCACTCACACAGACTATATATGTTTTTGTTTTTTTTATATGTTGTGTACCTGTGTATTTTCATAGATCTCACCGATTTCTTCTTTCCCTTTTCAGGAAAGTGTACACATATGTTGCCTGAGCATGGAGTGTTACGGAACAGTTGGACTTAAACTTGGTGGTCTCACCCACACTAAACTTAATGTGAAGATATATGTACATATTTATATGACAAAAACAAAAAAAATGTTGTTTTTTCTAAAACATGGATTTCATGTCTGTGAAGAGAAGGCCGTATTTATCACAAACAGAACGAACGATTGATTGATTGATTCCCAGGGACAGAGGAGAGGTGAAGTGGAGTTGTGTCTTTGCTCATGAATATTCATCCCAACAGACCTAATGAATATTCATACTTGTTTGATTCTTTGATTCTGTGCAACCACCCCAAGCTTGTTAAATTGGTCAGCCATGGATACCCTCTCAAGTTGACTGGACCTGCTTCATGGATGTGTAAAAGTTTTGCTGTCATCAAGCTACTGAGAGTAATTGGATTTAAATAACCAACGCCTGAATGCAGGAGCTTTCTTAGGGCTTTTAGCTGCCAAATTCTGATTCGATCTATGCACCATTTCTATTTGCAATTTCAGATTTCAAGGCAATGTTTGCTTGCTTGCTTTTAACTATCTGAACTTAAGTTAAATGCCACTGTGACTATGAAGCCAATATCAAAGAACTGATTCAAAATTTCCCCAGTATCTAGTACAGATTGTGACTTTTGAAGGTTTTTGTACAATATTTGTGCACATGCAATTGAAATCATTAACAGTTTAGAGACTTGATACAATATTTCACAGTGCGAGCACACAAGTGTGCATGAACACTTTATTGGAAGAGAGAATGAACTGTGTCACCATTAAATTGTGTACAAAAACTGTTATAGAGGCAATTCGGTTTGGTAACCCAAATCTCTGTATAAGAATGGTAGCAGCTCGGTCTGATTGTTAGGTAGATTTTGATTGTGTGATCAAACAGGTCATATTGTATCTGTTAATAAATCAGGTGGAAAGATTTCTGAAGTAATACTTATGAATGTACATGTAATGGTATGAAATGGAGGGAGACAGAATGGCTTCCTACAAAGTTAAAGGACGAGCATGTTTTAATATATTTGAAGCAAAATTTCTGACATCAAACTGAAATTCAATTGCTGATTTTGTTTTGATTTTTTTTTAGTGTTCTTGTTTATAATTAATGATTGTTAAACTATTTTCCCAGTGTCTTATGTCTGCTATTTCTGTGCATTCCTTTCTAACCAACTCTATGAATATGAAGGGGTTTCCTAACTGGTGTGGTGTTGTCTTTGATGCGACTGGCGTAGCATGCAATATTCTTGACCATTTTGTGCAACTAGATACTTCCTCAGGTGAAAATAATCAGATCGTGTATTAGAATCAAAACTATATTCACTATAATTTGTTTTTCCAAGTTCATGACGCCATTATGTAATTTAATGAAAACAATCTGAAAACGGTTATGGAAACTTTTTTATATGATAATGGTTTGTGACACATTATTTCAGATCATTGAAATTTTGGTTAACATGAGTTATATGCCATGATCAAAATTTTGCATAGATACGTATTGGTGTTCTATTGTTTCATTGATGTGTCCTTGCATCTTTTAAGCCGAAACCACTTTTCACGACCAAGCCAGTAGATATCTGAGCATGTATCTAGTTGCACAGGTTGTTCATCCGACCGAAGCGCCGTGTAGAGAGCCATCCGTCAGTCTCTATCAACCTGTCTGTGTGGTAGTTCTTGTGGGCTACTTGATGTCACCGATATTCAGTTGTCATAGCAGCGCTTGTAGGGAGAGGAGGGCACAACTCGTGTGTATATATACTTTTGTCGAGGAAGTCAGGCCTCGATCCATGCCTGTCTTACGAAGGCTGACCGATTTTCTCTTCGACCATATGAAAATAAAAATGTTGAAAACACTTTAATCATTGCTTTTGTATTTTGTGGAAGGATTAAGTGGGAAGTGGTGTTCATCCGAATGCCTTCATTTTGGGTTGTTCCTCGTTATGATCCATTGTAGCTCATTATCATCATTATGATATGAGGATGTCACAGAATCATAATCTGGAAGCTTTAAGGGCATGGCTATTGCCTGTCAAAGAGTAACCAATCTATCAATCATAATTTTTATCACCTAAGGATGCTATGTACGCAGTTTCAGATCCCTATGCTTTTTTCAAGAGAAGTGATAGAAACGTCTCCTACAATCTATCAACATTTAAGTCTGATTTCCAGTGCACGAGCAAACATTGTTTTTTACTATGTAACACAAGTTTGTGTGAACCACTTGTCAACGTTGCTTCAACAAGGGAAGTAACTAACTGCATTTTGAAAAGCTGTCATTGTTGTTACGCCAGTTCAGTAACGGTATCGATAGACTCAAGTCCTATTATTTGCAAAGGTGGGGTTGTTACGTTTGTTACTACGCTACTAGATAATATGTACTATCACTAGACTATGATTTGGTTTTTGCTGATAAGTTGGTAACTGACACGGTCAAGTGGTCTAGGCCTGTGTTATTCACGAAAATTGAAGCACATATTTGTTAAAGTTGGCTGCATATCTTTTTGTGTAAATGCATGATGAAACAACTTGAAATGCTTTTATAACCAAGCTATTTAAAAAATTCAAATGCGTAATAAGTTTAGCCTGACTGAATTTGTTAAAAAAAACACAAAACCTGAGAACTCCTGATGATGTTATCAATGGTTAGCGACCGAGTGAGGACTCGTATGACATGCATGGAGTTTTGAGAAAATAATTTGTGTTTTGACCTAATTTGCATCTTTATCAGATTGAGGAAATGGAATACGAAGTTGATCAGATAGCTTTAATGCATTGATAACATCCTCCACACATATCATTTCAGTGAATATTATATACCGCTTAAAGGGCTTCAAGACTTTTATTCCTTAAACCAGTTACATGTGGACCATATTGCTCAGATCTTTCAGATAACCCAATAGTCTTGCGGACTTTCTCCCTGCAATAATACTAGCAGCCCCGATATAAGTGAAATACTCTTGAAAGCGGTGATAAACCCCACATCACCTCACCTCACCTCACCTCAGATTAGCAAGGAAATTTCAAATGGATACCATGCTTATCTTATCCTTTCAAATAACTTAACATCTTTAGCTGACTGGTAAAAGACTGCAAACCATCCGTCCGTAAACTTTGTGGAATTTCGACTTCTTCTCCAGAACCATAAGGCCTAGAAAGCTGAAACTTGGTGTACAGACTCCTTGACTAGTGAGGATTATAAATTGTCGATTTGGTGGCCCTGTGGTCCCTAATAAGGGCCACAGGGGGCCAAGCCTTAAAACCTATTTTCATCTTCTTCTCCAGAACCGTAAGGCCTAGAATGCTGAAACTTTGTGTGCAGAGTCCTTGGCTAGTGAGGATTATATATTGTGGCCCAGGGACCACACCCTAAAAACTAATTTCCATCTTCTCCAGAAGCATATATGCCTAAAAAGCTACTTTGTGTTCAAACTCCTTGACTAATGAGAATTAATAATTGTAGATTTTGTGACCCTGTGGCCCCAACTAAGGGAGGAACCACATTGGCCACACCCAAAAGCAAAATCGAATGTAAATCCTGATGAGCTACAGAGCCAATGGCTCTATTTTAAAATTCTGTCTCTATCAAACATAGTTGTCATAACATCTTCCTGGCCAAGATTCCTCACCACTTTGCATCTTCATTATCAACAGTCTAAGTTAACCTAGCCTCAATATTACCCGTTTCACTCTGATATCGAGTCTAGAAACGTCTAGCAGAGGGTTGCGTCAGCCAACCTTTCTGCGACCTATGACCCTCTAATTAATAAGTGCGAAGGCAGACTATTGCGGCTTGTTAAGATGAGTCTGATTAGTGAATTCGATACGTGGGCTAGCGTGACCCTCTACTAGACCTTTCTAGTCTCAATATCGGAGTGAAACGGGTAACATTGAGGCTAGGTTTACTTAGATGCAGAACCTTGATTATGCAGTCTAACTTACAGAAAACAAGAGACAATGTATGACAAATGACTTTATTAGTTACATCATTCCACCCATAACATTGCAAGTCTATTGCACACACCCTCATTTCTCAATGTACAGGAAAATAACACTATCTTCAGGTAAGAGTTATCTCCCCTTTCACACAAAGCAATATTGACTTATTCCCCTTTGGCGTGTCACATCAGTTTAATACTAAATAATGATTCATCCCAATAACAGCGAACCATGAAACCATCACGTCTTAAACTTCGATGAAACATCATTTAGTTAATATATGTTGATCTCCCAAGTTTTAAGGATCAAATAATACTTACACCGGCATTAAAAAAAGTTCTTACAGTGTTGTTTAAAATCAAACACTAACTTGAAATCTATTGCAAAGGTTTTCGAGTTTGTTTTCTTATTTTTAGTATTTTAATAGTCTTATAAGTAATTGCAAATTTTATTGTGCAAAGAATTATTTGACACCTAAATCCAGATAAACATTAAACAAGCATAATGGGTTTTTTAAAACCAAATTTTACAATACAAAGATTGTGTGACCCATAGACTGCTCTGTAATGATTTAGAAATAATTTAAGTTCAGGATGATAGAATTCAGGTTTATTTTCATATGAGAAAATGCTTCGGACCACTTGGACAAATCAACCTAAAAATATCGTTGACAGATATCCAAGAAAAGTGTAAAGGGCATCAAAGTCTTAAAATATAGTACAAAATGGACATGATCTGCGAGACTTGTGCATCAGTTATGATGGCTCAAGCAAGTTTTGTGCCTCACTCAAAATCAAACAGACTTAGCAATGTTACTGCCTTAGGAATGGTGTTGAACAATGTCCGAGGCCTATCTACAGCATCCCTTTACACTGAATAGGGTTGGAAAATCTCTCGAGTCGGTAGGTCATGGATTTACAGCAGGTCTCAACAGGTCACATAACTTTGTCCAAAAGTCAAGCTACTTGGTAGGTTTTTTTTAGAACAACAGATTTATTGACTTTTCTATGATTATTTGGTGGGTCAAAGTAAGAACTTGGTAAGTCAGTGACCTGGCACATACAGATTTTTTAACCTCTGCCGTGAGTGAAATTTTATAAACTGTGAAATTGCCCAGAGATGTATATGACAAATACAAAACTTTTGGCAGTTACAACTATGACTAGAGAAGTTGTGTCTTTTGTAAGTAGATTGCAAAGAATATAGAATCATTAATCCATGGGTGGTTCACAATGAGACAATTCTTTCCTGTCGACCATAAATAGCAAAGTACATAAATTAACAAATATGAAATAATACTTTGGTGACATTGTATAAATGTCAAACTTGTAATATTTGAGAAATAAAAGGACAAGAGAATTTATATCTATGGGATAAAGGGTGAATTGAATAACCTTTTTTGTGCGTCCTTATTTCTATTTTCAAAAACTGAGGGGGAAAAAGTCTGTCATGTACAACAATATATACCAATACATACTTTCCCCTCACTGTGACCACGATTGATGCTAAGTATGGCTACATGAAAAGGGAAATGAAATATAAGAAATCTTAAATGTTTGTCATATCACCTTTGAAATCCTAACATCTACTACCAATTGAGGTGTGACGATACATATCTTGATTCGTTTTTCAAGGTTTTTGAAATAAAACCTTAACTCTTTAAAGAATAAGCAATTTTAAAGTCAACAATCGTATCACGATACAGGTATCATCAAGCTTAGTATCACGATTCCCGAATCTGACAATACATCGTCACACCTCTCACTACCAACGAACACATTTGACCTCGCCACAAGTGTAAAACTATGAACGCAAGAATGCAGGAGGCACTTGGGTTTCTACATGGCAGGAAATCATCTCTTTACATTTGTTATCTATTCTACTATGAATGCATACATTCTACTGTGAGCTAAAAAGATTTTAAAGTGACATTGAGCATCTTGAAACTAAATTCCATTTCGGTTTTCAAATGTGCCAAATCATTTTGTTGTTATGAATTCCAAACATGATTCTGCATGCATCTCTATCTCAAAATTTGACAATTGAGTTGCAATGAAATCTTTCAAGAGCCTTATGCATGTGCAGGAGTCAAAAGAAGAGGTCTTGAAGGCTCCTGGATTGTGTGATTTTGAAGAAACTATCTCTCTTTATATAAAGAGGGATTGTCAGATTTATAAGGGGCTGGTTAATGTCTTCAAACCACAGCCCTGCTTGTAGGGACAAAACATATTTGAACTCAGATTTAAAATCATTCAATCAAAGTGACCTTACCTCAACCGACTTACATATGATTATTTAGAATAGAGGCCCTTCTCTTTAGAATTCTTCGCAACAACATACTCAATGTCACTTTAATAGTATTTGTGCATAGGAGTTAACCTTTCATGCTGCCTTGAAGTAAAATTGAAATAATTGTTCGAAGAATGTTAATGATTTTTTCGAAAGTATAAATAACATGAGAATGAGCTCGTAACTTTCTGCAATAACAAATTTGATTTCAGACTTCATTTAAATTAATGATTATTCTAAAAAGAAGTAATAAACTGATGTTATTATCATCATATTTCAGCAGTTGATAAACAATCTAGATAACTGATAAAGAGAGCTGTGGCCATAAGTTCAAGAAAAGGACATGATTCATATCTCAATACAAAGTGAACAATATGATAATATCTTCTGATACATCACAATAGATATGATAAGTACCTGAAAACTAATCCCCTCATATGAGACATACATTAATCATGGTACATAAATTCCTTGAAAAAATAATACTTCAGACATGTCTTTTGAGTTTAAGTTGATAATTCATCAAAAGATACAATTAGCTAAATCCAAAGAGTGTTCTCAACTTATTACAGATAAAAATCAACCTATTTCTTAAAGGGGCAGTAGCACGTTTTTAGGGGGAATATAAGGTGATGTCAGGAAAATGAAAATTAATGGTTCCAATTGAAAGACAATGTATTTAAACTAAATGGAGCAGTAATAATTCAAATATATAACGTAAAGTTCAGCCATGCGATTTATTTTCCTTATACAAAATGAATTAAAGATGTTCACACAAAATGGCCGCCAATGGATTTTATATAAATCTTCATGCTTTGTCCTCTGACTGTGGATGATTGGCTTGTGTAATGAGATTTTTGACACTGTCACAATAATACATTAAGCATTAACTTACAATTTTCAGCGAAAATTTTGAAATATAAAATTATCAAAAAACGTGCTACTGCCAAAATAATACATTAAAGTTAAATCCTGAATCCTGCAAGCTTTTATATGAAATAAAATTGTGTAGATTGATATGAAAAAGATAAAATTGCCTCTATCTTCAGATAAAACTGTTAATCAAATTAAAACACTTCTATAAATAGAAAAAAGAAAATTGTTTTTTAACACTTAATAATATCAACATATTAAAAGAAATAAGTAATAACAACAACATAGAAAGTATCTAAAAACTAAGATAAAATAGAGAACATATCTAAAAAGAATTCATAATTGTCAACATGATTCCAAAATCACTATCTATTTAGAAATGTAAATAAAGAGCAATGTTTTTGAGATGAAAGAATCTGTAATTACAATCCAACACAGAAAAAAGATTTCCTTGGAGTTTTCTTGTAAACTATACTACTTTGTGCATAATAAGTTGCTACCTGACAAACATGAAAGTGCAAGGTATGCACCAGTACAAGATAATGCACCTTATAAACAAAGATATCAATCAGTAGGGTTTGAGTTACTCTACATGATTGGTTGGTTGTGCTAGGTGCATGCTATGATCCATATTTAATCCTTTTCATTTGTTACATTTTATGTGTCAAAGGCACAACCCTTCAATACGAGGCTATTTTTGTTATGGCAACCGTGATCAATAAGAAACGCTTTCCATTTGTTACATTTAATGTGTAAAGGGAACTACCCTTCAATACGAGGCTATTTTTGTTATGGCAACCTTGATCAATAAGAAACGCTTTCCATTTGTTACATTTTATGTGTAAAGGGCACAACCCTTCAATACGAGGCTATTTTTGTTATGGCAACCTTGATCAATAAGAAACGCTTTCCATTTGTTACATTTTATGTGTAAAGGGCACAACCCTTCAATACGAGGCTATTTTTGTTATGGCAACCTTGATCAATAAGAAACGCTTTTCATTTGTTACATTTCATGTGTAAAGGGAACTACCCTTCAATACGAGGCTATATTTGGTGACATGACACCAGATTCAATGGACATAATATGCCAATTCTATGATTGTATTTGTTGACATTACAATTCATAAGAAATATAACATGACAAAATGATGAGTCAGGGGAGATAATCAACCAAAAACCTAAGAAAAACATTGTAAAAAGCACATGAATTCAATGTAACGACATGGATTTTGCCAGAGAACTGTGAGAGTTATCTAGTAAGACAAAATAATGGTATCACATCTCTTGAATTGTCAACCATGATGACGTTATATTTTGTCCATCCCTTACAGAAGTTGATAGTGCAAAAATCGAAGACAGCGGTTAAAAATAGCTGAACACGATATCATGACCTTATGAAATATCTCGTAGTGTGAAAATTTTGCCTCATATGAAGGATGTATTCAAAAGGGGCTGAAGGGCTATGTCATTTCCAGAATATGCCTTAATGGTAGATTTCAATCATATTGGGAAAATGGCATCAAAGGGAGGTAACTCAAGATTGAAAATTTCCTGAGAGTTGTGCTGAGAGAGTCCAGATTTTAAAAAACTTATCTTCATTTGAAAACTCAATCTAAGACTAGCAACATCAAGAGTTACAACCAAAAATGCAAATTCAACTTGAAAGGAGATGTCCCTTTAGAAGAATACTGGATAAGTGGGACTACTTGTCGAATTTTATTAATAAGTATCATATCATAAGCTTAACTGGCCTTTTACCCCTGTTATAAGTTCATGGATTAAAGCTCTCTATAGTTTTAAAGCATATTACATTTGTTGGCAAAGTAAATTCCTTATTTCATATCACTATCATATGCAGGAAAACATGTTGAACAGAGTTCCTTGTTCATAATTTTCATCTCAAAGATAACTTCCTCCTAATTAAAAGAATGTTGAATCTTTGATGAGGGAAGTTGAAAGAGATATACACATTCACATCATGACTTGCATATCATTTTACTGAATCACACTTCCCTATATGAGCCCTATCTCTGTACTTGAGATTTCTCTCCCTTCTTGAAAAAGCATTTTCTATCAATATTTCTTAATAAAATATTGTTCAAATCATCTTGATCTACTTGCTCTTTCATCCTAACAACAATAACTTTTTTTCATTGGAGTAATAATTTGAAATTGTGCAAAGGGGCAAAACTTTGTCAATAAATGCTGAGAATGTTGGAACTTTCAACTTATAATATCTTATACAAAGAGAGCTAGAGATTGTAGTAGTATGTAACCCTAAACATAGCAGGTTTTTCTCAAATTGGCATATTCATAAGAAATTTAAGATTTTCTTGATAGTTCCTTATTTGTGAACAAAATAAAGGTTTCAAGGGATATCAATATCTGGTTAATATTGTTTTACATTTTTTGTTTAGCTACCCTCTTTATGATTTAATTATATGTAGATTGTAGTATTCCCTTGTGTTTCCCTAAACATAGCGTTTGTTTTTCAAATTGGCATATTCTTAAGAAATTTAAGATTTTCTTGATAGTTCCTTATTTGTGAATATCAATATCTAGTTAATATTGTTTTACTTTTTTTGTTTAGCTACCCTCTTTATGATTTAATTATATGACAAAATATATACATTGTACTTTGATTTTCTAGTAACTTCATTTTTTACTCCATTAAAATATTAGTAACCATAGAAGATCATGAAATCATCTTAAATGTAGCAAAAATATGTTGAACACTGCCTATCTATGCAGATATAGTATTTGGGTTTTTTAAAAAGATATTTGTGCTTAAATCATATGTACATGGACCAATGGAACGAATAAAGATATAGCGATAGGAAAGAAAGCCATGTTCAAAATTATCTTGTTCGCTAAACCTTGCTGTACTTTTTTTCCAAACATTAAGAAGTGTCACCCAGAAAATAATTTGCAAATTACAAATATTTGTATATATTTAACATTCCCTTATTTCACTCAAATTCATCACTCAATTTCACACATAATTTACGCAGTATCACACGCAATCGACAAAAGATACAGTCTTCCTTTGGACTAGTTTCAATATGACATTGTGCTTCAAACCATGGAATATATAAGACTATAAATCACTCTGTATATCAAGAAATTGTCATTCTTTCGTTACATTAAAATATCATGGTGTAAACATTCCCATATGAACATATTTTATATTGGAATTATTTCAAAACAAGAAAACAAAATAGTCATCTATAATAAAATGATAAATTAATGGTAATTAAAATGAAACTAGGCCATGCACTTCCTAAACTAACAAGGTCTTTACTTGAATTAACCCTTTATCTAAAAAAAACACATGATAGATCCCTTTTTGCTGACGACAGGTAAAGGGTCAATATTCTCTTTTTTTCATGATTGTCACTCATAAAAATAGATTTAGTTAAAATTTTCAACTTAACCAAAATCACCGCTGGACTATTGTTTCTCATTGCTATAATACCCAACTTTCCCTGTTGTGAAATTAACGACCATCACTGTAATGTTATCGACAGACCCTCGATAATAGGCCTGTAAAACTAAACTCTTGGCACCATAGTGAGGCTCGGAGAGTCTGTCTTTCACGTACTCCACCGCCTCTTCGTTACTAAAACAGTCCCACAATCCATCTGTGGCAAGTACAAGAAATCGTGGCTGCACCTCCTCAAGGTCAAAGTGCAAAACGTCAGGTTCTGCTATGACAAAGTTTTTCTCCTTCAGTGGGTAGTCTCCTAGTGCTCGAGATGTAGCTAACACACCCGCTACTCTCCATACTCCGTTGAAACTTATGAATCCTCCCGCTTGTCGAATTCTCTTTCTTTCTTTTAACTGGAAAATGAACAGTTGAGGATCAGATTCTATTCAAGCATCTTGAATTGACAAGACATGTAGGATGGATAAATCAATTCGTTCTTTTAAATTAATTTAAGCTTTGGATATTTATGGGTGAAATGGTTCGAACTAAATAGTTCAACATTGGTACGCTGCTTTCTGCTCATTGTAGTATACACCAAAGTATAATTGTTTATTAAATACAGTACATTATTGAATGTTCGTCATCCTTTTTAATATTTGGAATTATCAAACTGTTTCTCTAAAAAAAAAATTATTCTCTTGTTTGAAACAGGTCACACTATTGGTTCTGCCATAAAATTCCGAAAGAGATTCTTTACTGTATGTAACAAACTTATATCAAGTACTATGTTTAACCATATGGATCTTACTAATAAAACGTCCCTACAAATATCACTTTTGAAACGTATCCATTGTCATACAATTCAGGAAGGCGTGTTCATTTCTTGGGGATTTTTTACAGAACAGTTACATCATTGTTGACAGTATCATTAGCGCCACGCGTTGTGGTCTGCTTAACAGGAAACCAAGAACTGCGCATGTCAGCTAGGGAGTAGTCATTACGTATTGTAAATAGGGAGTAATCATTATTATGTTATCATATGACATTCATGATACCTCAAACTGGGATTCTATACTGTGATACCAAATCAATGCTCAATTGTAATAGTAAATAAAATTTCGACTTTTGATCTGATATCAATGTTATTTTAATAATAATAATAACTAGATAAGCGTTTGCGGGATACCGCAAAAGCAGAGCAGCCCCGGAACTTTGGGTTTCGCCTTACCCTGTTCCGCCTTTTACAGGCCTCACCAAATTGGGAATTTTCTCGTGACCTTGACCTTTGACACTCAAGGTCACACAATCAATGAACACATTTCATTGAGTATAACATTATTGTAATGAAATAAAGTGTTAAAAATTGAATTAATCCATTTTCTCCATATATGTTGACCTTGCTGTGACCTTGACCTTCGACAGTTAGCACCCAAAACTTTTTGAACTTTGTTGTACTTCTCAAGAGATAATATATACAAAATCTAAACTTCATAGCACAAAAACTTTTCAAGTTATTGTGTTTACAAGGAATTGCAATAACTCATATCTCGTGACCTTGACCTTTGACCTTCAAGGTCACACAATAATTGAACACTTTTTATTGAGTATAACAATCATGTATTGATTAAAAGTGATCATAGTTAAAATTAAGCATTTTCGCTAAACCATGCTTAAGTCATGACCTTTGACAGATTGTAGCCGAAACCTTTTCAAATTTTTTTACTTTTCCAAGGATGATATATACCAAGTTAGAGCTTCATAGCACAAAAACTTTTCAAGTTACCGTGTTTACAATGAATTTTGTGGCGATTTTATAACTCGTGACCTTGACCTTTGAACTTGAAAGTGAACATGTCATAATGATTCCCTGGAAGTATTAACATTTAGACATGTTCATGAGTTCTGAAAAGCTAAATGGGATAAAGTTATACCCAAATTTAGTGCATTTTGTAATAACTCATATCTCATGACCTTGACCTTTGACCTTCAAGGTCACACGATCATTGAACACTTTTTATTGAGTATAACAATCATGTATTGATTAAAAGTGTTCATAGTTAAAATATAGCATTTTCGCTAAAACATGCTTACGTCATGACCTTGCTGTGACCTTGACCTTTGACGGATTGTAGCCAAAACCTTTTCAAATTTTTTTACTTTTCCAAGGATGATATATACCAAGTTAGAGCTTCATAGCACAAAAACTTTTCAAGTTATCGCGTTTACAAGGAATTCTTAGAGTGAATACATAGCTCGTGACCTTGACCTTTGACCTTGAAAGTGAACATGTCAAAATCGTTCCCCCGAGGTATGAGTAATAAGGTATGAATAAGAGTTCTGGAAAGCTTAGTGGAAAAAAGTTATAGCTAGTAGTACGAGCGCGGCGGCGGTGGCGGCGGCGATGGAAACTTCACAAAAACTGATAGCAGCCCCGTCCTTAGACGGGGCTGCTAATAATAATAATAGTTCATTTATAATGCGCGCAATCCAGACAGGTTGCCTGCTCAAGGCGCTACAACATATAAAGTTAAAAACAATGAGATGTTCAGTGGGCCTAGATGGTACATACCAACTGTGGTTTATGGTCGAATGATAAGGCAACTGTGTTTCCCTCCTTGTCACAGAGAACTCCACGAGAATCCCCCACATTGGCTACAGTCAGCTGGTCATTCTTCAACAGAGCTACCAATGCTGTCGTGCCTGAAACATTCATTTAAAGTTATGCAATGTTATGTGTTGAATGATTGATTTGTATAACTTTGTACGGTATGGTTATTTGATGTGCCTAAATAACTGTTAAGATCAAGCAATATCAAAGGTACATGTTTAGGACGGCTACTATTTGGACACTATCATAAAAGCTACTTACCAGACATTTGCATTTCAAATTTTCAACTCCAAGCAAAACAATTGTGTCATTCAAATGAGCTGTTGAGATCTGATATTCTTTATATGTACTTATGTTTATACCGAATGCAAATATAAATGATATAGAACCATATAAAAGATGTCAAGAACATGAGGGTTTTGTTTCCTCTTGTGGAAGCTGTGCATTTTATGAAGATACTTATATTATCATGTGTATTGAAAAATAATTTCAATTTTTCAACATTTGTTTTTAATTTCAGTATCGAATACTATCAATGTCAATATACAACACTTACCTGAAATCTCCATGTTAGATTTTGCTAAGGTAAGAAGTTGTTTGTCGACAGCAAGGAACTCTTCTATCAACATCTGAGTAAAGTTTTCAGGTTCCTCTCCAAGAGAAATTTTCAAAAGACGAATCATCAGGCTCTTGAAAAGTGTTTTCTCAACAAAATCTGCTGCAAACTGAAACAAATATCAAATTATCAAATTGTCATGAACTACAGAGTATGAAAGCTATTTGTCATACAAAAACCTTTCACCCAAAAAGACATGTATTGCTGAGTATCAAACATTTTTGTCAAACACAAAATTAAAATCCAGTCACTAAAACTATTTAACTTTTTGTTTCATAAAGGAGGTGAGATTATGTTCACCAAACCTGTTTAATGTTTCAGTTATTAGCCGCTTTGTTTCATTGATTACAAGACATAATCAATTTTAAGCAAATATTTATATTTACCTAATCTTGAATTTTTTTATTTTAGCACAGACCTTCATCAAGACACAAAGTTGTATTAAAAGGAATAAAACTCTGAATAGTTAAAATCTTGATATATACATTTAGATATTCTAATTTATTCTCCAAGAATTTATGATAAAATTCAACAACATTTCTTTTAAAAAACATACCTCTCCACCATGGCCATCAAATATTCCATAAATGGACGTTCCTGTATGTTCCAAGTCAATAACAATATTGAAACGATCTTCCATGTGGGCACGCCGTCCTTGTATAGCAAACACTGCCACATTATCTTTTTTAGATTCCCAAGAAGCTTTAGTCTTTTCTTCTGACACCTCTTTTTCGCTGTTATCAGGGATATTATCGTAATTTCCGCTAAGTTTCAGCTGCAATTTTACTTTGGCCCTCTGCAAGAATCGCCAAAGAGGCTGGACATGCAGAAATGAATTGTACAAAAGTAGTACCAAAATGCACAAAATGAACGCTTCTGGACTGAGAATATATACTCTGGCGAATCTACTTGCTGCGGCTACCAGTGTCATGGTTACAGTTTCACTGGTACCAGCAAGCAGTGACGATATAAACAACACCGAACAGGACACCTGTCATCTGTCTGCCATTGTTGTGGTGCCTGCTGGGAATGAAAGCCAGCCACTTCCGGTTCCACGACCTGATATTATCTTCCTAAAAACATATCGGGCAAATATATTAGGATAGGCCGTTTTCTACCGGACGTACATCGGTCACGGCCCCTTCGTTCTTTCTTTTTAAGCACTTTGATTCAATAATATTGATCTTATTTTATTCTTTGTATATTCAAATTATCAACACTATTAAACTATTTAAACTATAATTTAGGATTATTGAAAATGGTAGTCGAACACTAAGACTCTGAAATGAAGGTATCAATAACTTTTAATTTGAAGAAAAATAATTAAATATAACGAAAAAGAGACTAAATTTGAGCTCTGTTTACCTTTTTTAAAATTGCTTGAACTTTATCTCATTTTAGGGTCTGGCTGACAGACTATTAGATAAATAAAGATTATATTGAAAAAGAATATGTGGTTAACTCTAGATTAATGGATATCGGCATCACTATGCACAAACATTGGTTCAAATGATTTGATGATAATTTTATTGATATATAATCTTCATATCACTTAACTCAAAATGACGCCTTTTGATAACCGAATGACGTGCTAAATCTAAAAAAAGAATGATAAACATGACTGGGAACCATAGACAGTGCAATTTGTAAATTATTTTAGAAATATTTCCATTGAAGACAATTCAGGCAGAATATATATTGTTTAAGTTGCAAGTATACAGTTCCAAAATATAAATAAATTGAGACTGACAGATATGATAAATGATATGATAGAAAAACTGTTGATCTAAATGTGTTTTGATTAGACATGTGACTCGAATAGCTGATGAATGATTCTTACTAATTCTAAGATGTTTTGTGACTTGATATATACCGATTCAACTGCAGCCTTTTTCGACAACTTCTGAAAAAATATGATTGCCATTCTCCGCGCGATCTTCTTGCAAAGTGAAGGAAGAATAGAATTTCACGACACTGTGCATACAAAATGTTTATTTGACATGTCATCGATTGCGTTAAACAGCTCAATGGTATTTATTGAAAGTCATTAAGTGATTATATATATATCATAAAGTTATAGGCAAAATCACATCCTTTGACTTAATATTCTTCTTCTATTGAATATGACATTTAATATGAAAAAATCCTCTGGCACCAGTTGATCAAGCATTGTCAAAACGATCATCTGAATCCATCACAATGCACCAAACCATAATCATTTAGATACTTTTTTTAAATAGCAAAATTCGGAAATTTGACATTTAATCAATAATCATGTTTAAAAATTGAAATTTTAAATACGATTTATTCTATTGTCCATTTTCGGGTGTCAATCTGTGGGGATGCGGTAAAGTCGTAGACAAAACCGGCTCGTAGACACGAACACAGGGACTTGTAATGCAGACAACAACAGAGTAAAAAGCTTTTTAGTCGACGATCCAGCACATACTACTATATAAAAAGTAACTTTTTACTTTTTATATAGTAGTATGTGCTGGATCGTCGACTAAAAAAGCTTTTTACTCTGTTATTTTTTGCATTACAAGTCCCTGTGGACACGAAATCCGGTGGAGTCGTAGACACATCGAGCAGTGTGCTCGTAGACAGGTTTCCAAATAGGATTTTTACTAATAATAACAAACTTTTATTTATCAAATTCAAGGTTTCGAACACTCATAGGTTCGGTTAAACAAATAAAGAGAATAAAAACTATAACGAGTCAATTTTGTTGTGTTTTGAAACTATTAAATGAATCCAATATCCATGTGTTATTTTCAATTCTTGGAGTTCTTGTTTGATCTAATAGCGAAATTAGTTAAGATCAATCAATCGTCGACTACAATACCTTGTTTGTTAAGTAAACTATTTAATTGGATTGTGACAACAACTCTCAAAGAACAATGCGTAATTTATTAAGAAAAATATTCAATCAAGACAGTGATAGAACGACAGCCGCGTGTATGAAAATACAGTATTTTTATGTGTTGTGTGGGAAACACTTTTGATAAACCCGGAAGTAAAAACTTTAGCAGACGATGTGTTGACACAAGCACCATGAGACTAAATTTCTACATGTTATGGAATATTGCATTTATAATGTTCCTTTTTATTGCAGTTATATACTTTTTGTTCTCATCACTACCAAGATGAATTAAAAAATTCAACAAGAAAACTTACAGGCCACGCAAAAGTGTCCTTTTCCTGAATCTAGCACCTGCACTGATTTGTTTTGCCACAATGTGACCGCCCCGACAGGACCTATTTATAGTCATCATAGCGTCATAATGCCATAGTGATAAAATGTCGACCCGTCGACTTCTAGCGTGATCAATTAAGGTTATCAAGATCGTAACACATAACAACATCCACGAAATGTGATCGCAGGTGAATTAACTTCGGCTGATCTCAATCTCTTTAAACTTTCATAGTCTAACATAAACATTTAGCCACAAATGTGTTCAGTAAGTTTACTTCACGGAGTATGTAATATTGATTATGAACGGATATCAGGGTCAATTTCTGAAACAAAGATTGCGGTGCACATCTCTGGATATAGATCTATGATTCAAAGAATATAAAAAGTAAGAAATATTAATTAGATTTTCCATATATCAAATCCAAATTGTTTTAAATTCTAAGTATCAGTAACTCTTTCAACTGATAAATACAAAAAGATGAATCATGAGAATATGTTACTGCCGAATTAAAATTAGGAAAGTCGTTTTTATGTTCTTTCTCTATTGTTTTAATTTTTGCATGTAAGTCTAATGATATATTTTTAAAGATTCATACAAATATAATTTGTGATGATATTATTTGATTCAAAGAGAAAGAAGTGAAATAGGATATTTGTTGTTTATGTTGTGTATAAGTGATACATATAACCTTTATTATTTGATTGTAAATAATGTTTATTCCTTTAACCATATGTTCATTGTTTTTCAAGGAATTACTACTTCTTGATTTATGACATCTTGAGGTAAAGAGAGGCCTAAAATCAATAGATGTATTGTCAGAATTCATAGGCGCACTCTTTATTCTTGCTCTTGTCAAGATTGTGTTTGGCTATTGTTATAAAGACTTTGCTTTACAATACTTGACCTTACAATAACTATTAGCTTGAGAGCAACAACTTTACATTTGCTTCAACAAATTCATGAGATATTTTTGCCGCTTCTGTTAATACAGATCTCTTTTAGAATCATTGAAATCATTTCCAATTGTGTTTTCCAGTAAATACTCATTCAATATGGCTGGGATGGAAACAACTGTAAAGACGCAAAGTGAACGGGATAAACTCAACAAATTGCTACGTTTCTTGGAGCATGATAGTATTGCCTTTGGAGACAACAGGGTAAGAGTTTTAAAGTTTTCAATATTTGTGGACTTTGGTAAGTAGGTAAAATTGATTAAAAATTATCATGTAAAAAAGCGAACATTATTTGACAATGTAAGAAAAGTATTACGGATACTCATTGTTTTATATGTTGGTCATCAGTTATGCTTATTTAAACAACTATAATAAGCATATGAAGTACATGCAATTATAATCTTCTTTAAATGATTGTTGCTCAAATGAGAATAACATTTTTGATGTTTCTCACAAAGATGTAGATTTTTGAATTAAACATAAATTGAATATCCTTGCTTAAAGGATTTGATTTTCAGAGGAATAACTTTATTTCTTTGTTTTCAAACACAATAAAATTTATTTGGATCAACAATGTTTTCCAATGTTATTACCGGTACTTACTGTAATCACCAAATTCTTACATCATGATAGTTTGTATTGATTATTTCTCTCAAAATATATTAAATTTATACTTTCCAGATTCAGATGTTGTATTGATTCAAAGGAAATAATGTAACTGGCCATCTTATTTCATCTTTCATTTGTTTAAAAGCATGCACACATGCAAGACTTCTTTCCTAAAGGAGATGGCACAAAGATATTTTGCATGCACATTTCATTATTTTGTATGATGTAAAATTGTTCATCCAAAACATACAGTACTGTAGATTTAATGAACAAGCATAATAGGATATCAGAATTTGTGTTGTTACCATTTTGACACAGTTTGAGAATATCTTCACTGTATCAATTAAACATCAATTCAAATAATTCAATTTTCCCATATCTTAACTAGAAGCTTTCTTAAAAGAGATGCCATGATTTAAGTAATTCCTAACAATTCTTTTCCTTCATTAAAGGGGGTCTGCAACCTGAATTTTTAACTTCCAGAGTTTTATTAGCAGGGCCCCGAAATAGTCGTAAATACTCGGTAGGGACGAAATCCTTGACACAAACTCGGTACTGATTGTTAGCTGTAAGCAGTTCGTAACCAAATAATTTTGTCCCCACCGAGCATTTACGACTCTTTTTGGGCCCTGCTAATAAAACTCTGGAAGTTAAAAATTCAGGTTGCAGACCCCCTTTAACAGTTGATTATGATTATTTACTTACAATATTTTTATTGTCATGTATTTTTATGTGTGAGGTAAGCAATCATATAAAACTCATCAATACAAGGTCATTATATAATCATTTTTCCAACATTTAACATAACAAAGTTAAAGATTACAACCTATTTTAGCATGCTATGGTAAATAAGGAAATTATCACATTTGCAGGAAAGCTTTCATGCACTTGTTGTACTGCTCCTCAGTATAAATAGTTTACAATGGTTTACCGATGTTTCATAGAACCTCAGTTCAAAAACCTCACTTAATTTACCGGTCTCTCCGTTTATTTGCTGTCCTCGTTGTCATTCACAAAGTTGTTCACCGTTGGAATATGGTTCCTATTTGCTTTTCATTGTTGCATGTCAATCCTTCAAGAGCATTCACTCACTTGGTTTTACAACGTCGGTCACTTGAGTGTTTAGTATCAGACAAGAACTTTTATGGCACTAGACATTGCAGGAAGTTAGATTTGAACCTACCCTTGACACATGATGCTTGAATCCAAATAGAATTTATTTTTAAGGTCTGCTGAATGGTGCTTGAATGCAATAGCTTGAAAGAATAACTTATGTTGAAGAGCTGTTTTTCAAATTATATATCTTTTCTTTATTACAACATACACTTTAGTATATATATCATATAATAGGTACTATAAATTTGAACATTCTAACAATTTTATCAAGAGATTTAAATTCATTATTTGTTGTTTCAAGTATGATATTTATCATATTTCCTCATCAAATTCAGATCTTAATATTAATCATGTAATTATGTATGAAATTATCACATAGCTATATGGAATTATATATATATACAGTAGAACACAGATATAGCGAACACGGATATAGCGAACAAATTTTCAAGTCCTGTCTCTATATAATATCATGAAAATTATATGTGTATAGTGAACACCGGATATAGCAAACTAAATTCTTTGGTCCCTTGGAGTTCGTTATATCCGAGTTCTACTGTAGTGTCATACCTTGCTTGTAAACAAGGATGAGGATGTTATTGAAATACTACAAAGAATATGATAACAACTCTATTCCAGAGGAAGTTTCAGTCTCCAGACAAGCAGGTGCCTCCAATAGCTCCAGTCCTCACCCAGAGAGTCAACACTTTCTATGTGGACAGATGGCCCGCACAAAACTCAGGTACTAAGGGAATATTTATACATGTGTCTAAGATTCATCTTTCCTTGAATAGACACACCAAACTCCTAGTTCAGACCGCTGTGGTCATGTGTCTGATCATGTGTCATTATCAAGGTTGTCCTCTATTTATAAATCATGCAGGAATAAAATAATATAGGTAGGGAATCTTCCTTTAGGTAAATATTTATTAGTTTGGATCATGAACGTATGTTTAGGTGAACCGGTTGGAGAAAATCCAATCATTAGGAGTATTTGATATTTATTAAAGTTAGATCATACACCATGAGACAACTCGCTCTTTTGGAGTATGGGCCTACAGTGTACTAAATCTAATCTTAATACATTGATGTCAACTTGGAAAGAACCCCTTTCCCAGCAAGATTTTCCTGATAACTACTTCTTTATTGTGAAAATAACGAGGGTTTAGAGTACAATATACATGATAACTACTTGATGGAGTAAATACTCTGACTTGCTGCAATTCCATGTTTCCAGAGAGAGGCTCTCTGTTGATGCCGACAGCCAGCAGACTTGGTCCACCGGGGCACAGCGTCATCGGGGGCACCCCAATCTCTCTAGATACAGCCTTGGTATGTTGTTTAATTTGCTTATGTTTGGTCTTATCTTTATGAGTATGGACTGTTAAAGTCATAGTTTCAGTTTTGCAAGTCAGATATTCATTCTTGCCACAGGGATTAGGAAAGGCAGGGGCTATTGGCCATTTTGTACATCAAGTGAAAAAATGGCCCATTGAAAATTTGAAGCTTACTATTGACATAAGGAGAATGGTCCATTTGAAATTCAGAAAATTACTGAAACCCTGAAAATGGCCCATTGTCAAAGGTGTCTTTCCCAATACCTGCTTGCCAGGCTAACTTTTCATCATCACACTTGTAACAATGTTATATTTAAGATCACATTATCTTGTTCTTTTCTGGGCAGAGTCCCATGCAAGATTTGAACACACACCCTTAGAGTTAGGCAACACTTCCAGCATTGATCATATCAACAGGTAATCAACTTGCCATATTTGCCATCCACAAAAATGGAGGTCCAACAAGCGTTAGCTAAGATGTTGTTACATTCATTACACCTCTTATAGATGTTAATTTGAACAGTTCCTAAGTCCCAATGCTGAATGTATTAGAATATTTCCGAGCTGAGTCCCATGAGAGATTCAAACCCATACCCTCGGAGTTTGAATCTCACATAGGACTCGGCCTGGACAAGTACAAGAATGTGTATTATTCAAGATAATGTGAACCCAAATATAACGTTGTTACATTTCTTCAGTATCTAAATGGCATTTATCTCTAATTTGCCACACTTTTTCCAGAGCTTCACTTTTTTGACAGTTTTACAGTTGAGGTTAAACCGCTAGATGGCTGATTCGCCGTGAAGTAAATCATGAGCAACAAATCAGAATTGTGATATATTGAGAATATAATAACGGCATTGCACATGCGGTGACTAATAACAGATGCATTTCTGACTGAGATTACCACCTTTTATTCTGCTTTCTGTGTCTGAAAAAAGTTATAGAATGAGCTATTTCATTGATTTTCATCTTTCATCTAGATTTCACTATTAACTTTTGCTTTGATATGTTGAATTTTTAATTCTTTTAGATATTGGGAAATTGATATTTAATGCTATTGTTGACAGGAGCTGAGGACGCTAGTGTATGGTTCTTGTCACCATTCCTTCAGTCGGGAGTGGCAGAAATCTAGTCTCGCCTTCCAGCATTTAGACGGGCGCTTTCCTTATGGTATTGCGATGCAGAGGGTGAATATCTGAATCTTTAAATTGTACTTTTCTTTCATTCATGTCAAATAGCTAACACAGATTTGAGGTTATTGTTCACAGATAAATTTTCTTAACGTCAATTTAATTCTTTTTAAATTTATTATTACACTGTATGTCTTCTTAATGTAGTATTCTGTTATACATCTCTCCAATTATCCATTTCATTCCTTTTAACAATGAAAGTGATTAAATAATCAAAAACTAGAGTTGTGACTAAACAGACTTATCATACACCATATTTATGATAATAAAATGTTTCATTTTCCTAATATATATCCGACACCTGATACTACGTACATTTCACAACCCAAGTAAAAAGGAGATCACATGATCTCACACAACCAGTTCCTCTTATATTCATGTAAAAGGCTGGGATGATAACATTTTGATAACATGTAACATTTTGGTAATACATATGGTCTACCTTGTACAGTGTGGAGCGCGAGCTCTATCCCTGTGTGTGCAGGGTTTCTTCATCAAGCACCTGTTGTTTGGGAAGGAGTGGCAGTCTACCCTCTTCATGGCCAGGTGAGCTTTTGCTTGTATTATGTTATGGATAAGACATGATCCTTAGGCATTATAAAGAAAAAAGATTTTTGCCCATGGGATTTTGCCCAAGGGCCATAGACCTGGGAGTAAATCGAGAGGGTGAACATTCTTTATTCTTAATAATTCCCACGGACCATGTTGTCTAATTATAAACGGCCAACGACTAATAATTACATTGATGTGACTGATAACATGAAAGAAAAGAAGTGCCTGTAAAATATCAAACTATCCGAATTCAGGGCTCTGTTAGGGCACCTAACTTAACAGGCTCAGTGGTCAGAGCATTTGGTTCAGCGTACTGAAGTGTAACTATACGGGTTCAAGAAGGCACCTCTCCAAAAACACTTGTAGATGGCAAAATTAGATTTGTGTTTCTTGTTCTCTGTGCACACTAGCAGAATATTTTGTTGCTGTGCACTGGTTGGGGCTATGAAATAATGTTCATGGCAGGACGATTTGAGATCTCATGTTTTTCATGGCAAGATGTTTATTTAAAGTTAATTAATGAAAAAATTGGGTATTCAACAACTGCATCAATTTTCATCTTCTTGTTTTATCTCAGTGCACTCCAGCCGAACAGTTTTGAGCGGCGACGTGCACTAATCGGGGCAATGAGTGAAGTGTTGTGGACAGCGGGAGACGGACGGAGAGCGTGTGTTTGTCTTCTACACGATCAAGACTGCTTCGGTCCCGACTACAGATACAGACCGGATAAGATTACGGAGAGGGTCAGTTGTATAGCAGCTTGATTATTTTCAAGAGTCAAGAGTTGAAAAAGCAATATTTTCTGGAAATAACTTCTTGAAGTTGTAAGCATGTAAAATGTTGAGTGTTTGAGTATATTCTCACAATATAATAAGAACTTTCTTATTTGAAATACCTTGATTTCTTTATTTTACTTTTTAATGCCCTTCAAGTATTTGAAAAGACTTTCATTGGTTGTTTATTGTTCACATATAGTTTGTAAATGGGACAGGTGAACTAAATAAAAGGCAGTGAAAATCAGATTCTTTTGAATTGTTATGTAACCACAATTGTTGCACCATATTGAAATCTTCTGCAAATTGTATGTCACTCTTCCACTGTTTGCTCATTATGAAAAGTGATGGATTTGTAATGCATTTTTTAATGACTGCAAGTTTTGCATTGTACAAATGTTTTCTGTAAGTTTGAGATTCAGATGAAAAGTATGGTATAATATGTTAATGCAAGACAAATGTTATGGATAACAACTTCTTTATTGATTTATCACAACGTTTATGGGCTAATTCAATAAAGAAGTTGTTATCCATAACATTTGTCTTGTATTACCTCACCAACTTCTAAATGCCTTTGAAGAATTTCAATATGTTAATGGTTCTTTTCAGCTCCATTTATTTGAGTTCAAGAAATTAGAAGATTTGAAAATATTTATCAAGAGGCATTTAGAACAGGTATGTATCAAGATTTTCTTTCCCATTTCCAGCTTTCAATATTCAAATATTTCAATATATTTTCAATAATTTTGATATGAAAATACAACAAGTTACCAATTCAAAATTTGTTAGCATAAATCTTCTACACTCATTAGCTTTATATGATTATACTTAATTGATTAATTAGCTTTGTAACATATCTCAAGAGATAATGTGTTATTTCAATACTTTGGGTTTTAACTGCTTTGCACTGACTTTGCATCAGTCATTTCTCAAATTCACTACAATCATCTGTAGTGAAACCAGTTTTTGATCCAAGTCAAATCTTTAATAGTTTCAGGGAGAAAACAGCTGTGGTTGTATACTGTTTCTCTACAGTCTAGTCCTGTCCCGGACCATTCACAGGTGAGAAGAATTATAGTACTCCGCAAAGCATTGACATTTCTGTGAACATAAGAATATAATTTCCTATATCTTACCTAACTCTCAATGCAACTCGTATCAGTCAGCAATCAAGAGCTGCAAGGGGGTCGGCCCATACATGAGATACTAGCTAGGTTTTACCATCTTGTTTCAGGATACGCTAACTCCACTAATCTGTACCCTGGGCTCAGAAGCCAGATTCGCTCGCGCGGCCCAACTTGGGATATAGCAAATCAAATTATTTTCTCGCCACCTTCTCGATAAAAATTCAACGAGAAAATGATTTCATTGAATTTGGATGGTTGAGAAATGAATGTTCATCTTAGTTGGGGTCTCTTGCAGTTTATAGCCCACCCCCATATTTTCAATATATTTGTTTGCCGGGCCCTCTGGTCTTATACCCACGAGGATACGGTAACTGATAGAGCGGGTTATTTGTTGGGACATTCAGTGCTGGTGGTAGGTGGATTTCTTTAAGAATGCATGTACGAACAAGGACTTCCATTGGTCCAAAATATTGGACTCGAGTAGTCGATTGGTCACACTCGACTCTGACACCAAGAGATCATGTAATTACTGTTCAGCCAAGATATTATCCCGACATATTTTGACTAATAGATGTTTATATTCAGAATAGTTTGACACCAATGTCTTGAAATGGTTATGTTGAAGACCATCACAGGCAAACTGTCTAAAATAAGTTAAATCAGTAGCAGTGACACTCTTTTTGAGACCTCGAGTCCAAGAACGTTGACTTGAGTCCAGCTTGACTCAAAAGAGACTCCAATAACAAGTATCCATGGAAGTCTTAGTTTGAAGCCTTCAATGATCTTGTTCTGAGAATGTTCAAATCCTTGTAGTCATGTACCGGTAGGCTGCATAATCTCAAATGTATCTTCATCATCATCATCATCATCATTATCATCATCATCATCATCATCATCATCATCATCATCATCCTCATCATAGAATTATTTGTATAGTGCTGGTCTCCAGTGTTAACTGCTCAAAAGCAATGACAAAAGGGAAATTTTTGCTAAAGTAAAGCAAATTTGTGCATATCTGTCATTCTAGCATGGGTAAAACAAAAAACTCCAGTTTCATGAAAATCATATGACAAAGTCTCAAGGTGACAATCTCTCTATCCCCAGACTGCAGGACGACCTTGAGGAGGACATAAAGGTGAAGCTAGTGACAGACATGAACAAGTGTAAAGAGTTAAAGAAATTCGTCGATTCTTGTTTCTGTACTGTGGAACACATCTGACAACCAATCTTTACTGGGTTTTTCAATCCTTTTCCTAAGTTATCTAACACGTTTCTCTCTATCCCCAGACTGCAGGACGACCTTGATATAACGGAGGAGAGGAAGGTGAAGCTACTGACAGACATGGAGGAGTGTAGTCCGGCTCTTATAAACCTGCTGCTCACTGGTCGGGCTGTTCCTCACCTACATAATGGAGACATTCTCTACAGCAGGAGGGGCACCTTGCTGGTACGTTGTACAATAATGTTATGTTGTAAATGATGAGACAGGAGGGGCACCTTGCTGGTAAGTTGTATAAATAATGTTATGTAGTATATGTTGAGGTAAGGCAGAAGGAAATTTATGTCAAAGCAACCAGCCTGATGTGAAGACAACAGCATTTTCAGTGTGGATGGAAACAGCATCCAATTAGACTTACAAGGAATAAGTCAAGTAAATGATAACCAGGGTATTGCAGAATCCAGAAATTAACTTTTATCATTGAAATGTTATGATTTTAAATGATATATGGAATATATCCGTGGTGTCTTCTGATATAAAATATCAAAACTCATTGATAAGAGTATCCTCAAGAAACTTTGGATATTTTTATATTAATCAACCTGATATATTTTTATTTTATGTCATAAGACATTGTAGGGAGTTTCTCTATGTAGCTTCATCCATACTTAGTGAGAGATAAACTGCAGTTGCAATCACAAGATGTTATGATACTTACAGGCACATCCAATCAAGGGAAGTAAGCAGCGCAGTAACGTTGGCTTCCTCTTCTGGGACAAGGGAGAGTATGATGATGAAAGGACTGAGGTGGGATTTGTTTTCATTAGTGGGAAGTAATAAATTTGATAGCTACTCATTTATTTTTTTAGATTTTTTTTCACTTTCACATTGAATATTTTCTTTGTTATGCTTTTTAATACTTTCTTAATAGTGGTTGATTCGGGATATTTTGGGTCAGTCACTTCTGTAAAAATGTAAATCTGAGGTTTAAATTTGCTTATATAAAATTTGTTTAGAGCAACTTTCAACAGAGCTGTTCATACAACCCTTCTCAACAGATTGTTCTAGATACAGAGATAGATAATATATATATGTGAAATAAATTAATAAAAAACAACAACACTTTGTAAGAATGAATCAATATTCAGTGAAATTACGTACCATGCTTGTTCAAGTTTCCATTACAATGACATAACTTCCGAAAAGGGGAGGGATCCTTCAGTGATGATAAAAAATAAGGATAATGAAAAATTCACTTATCAATCAAATTTCTTAGTATGCTGATCCAAGTTGCCATATATTTTCCCAGGTTGGCAGTATGCTGAAGACTCCCAAGTTCCCTGTGTGGGTTACGAAAGTGAACGGCCAGTTTGGTCTGTTGTTCAGCACTAACCTTGACCTGGTGGGAGACTGGCGGGCTGAACATCGGTTTGCTCTACACTACTATACAGGCCTTCTCAGTCAGGACAAGCCTACAGTTCTTACTATCGGTTAGTCTCTCTCTGATCCAACAAACTTTGGACCAAATTGAGAAAAGGAGGTTGAAGTTATCCAAACTAATTATTCAAATATTCTGCAATTTAGGTTCCTTTTTTCTCCTCTCCATTCCAAGTAATCAAATCTTTTGCCAAAATCTGTTGCTATATTTGCAGTTCTTTGGTTTTGAGTACATTTACTAAGTGACAAAAATTACAGCGCAACCTATCTGTTACAAATCAGCTGAATGTAATGAAAGATCCATAGTTAAATAATTTCTAATTTTTGCATGTCACATGGACATGACTGAGATTTTAAAACTAAATAGAAAGATCAATCATTTGTTATGTACAGGCTGTCATAATATTTCATCCATTCCAGACACACGGTATAATCGTCCGAGGCCAAAGACTTCCTGTATGAAGAGGGACCAAGATGACAAGACTCCTGCAATCGAACACTGCATCATGACCAAGTGAGTTTCCACCTTCAAAAATTCATTAAATCAAATCATTTGGAATTTGTGGATGTTCGTTATTTTTACTTTAAGATCGTCAAAACATTGATACTTAGAATGAACTTCTTTTTCATTTGGTGAACTCTCCTTTTCAAAAATACCTATATCTGCTTTTATGACCCTCTTCCCCAAACTAGTTTGACGATATTCTAATCTACATCAATAAGGTTTATTTCATCACTTTTGTTGATAAAACCTTTTCTGTTCTTCAAGTCAAATGTCATTATTGCCATGCTGAGGACTGACTAGTTATTGTCATGGTAGGTTTATCAACACTAACAGTGATCTATCTACAAATATGACCTTCTGAGAAAAATCTTGCATCCCACAACTCTTGGTTTAATTCTTTATTAGTCCTTTCAAAATTTTGCAAGTATTTGAAGCAGGGCTCTGAGGTTAATTTATCACTGCATTAATGTCAGATATTGGTTGTTTTATTCTTAAAATATAACAAAAGTGAAGGAAGTAGACATAAAATCAGCATTCTGTTAATCAACGATAAATTTAATGCTGAAGTTTGCTGATGTGTTTTTTTATTATGTTTGACTATTTGTTGCCTTTCAGGTGGTATGGTGCCAATGTTGACTGGAATGGAACCTTCCCTTTTATTTGATGTATCTACTATCATTATCATCACATATCAGCTTCTACATCAGTCTATCAAAGACAACTTCCAAACAGGCATAATTACTTTTTCCAATAACTGGCAAAATAAGGCCCTGCTGGTTAGCATTTAAAATGTTGGTTTATGTGTAGCGCCCTCTTTGACGATAATTTATTTTAAGGACCTTGGAGTTGTGCTGCAGTAGGTTGTGGTCAAAATGCTGAAATGAAAATGTTATAAAAAAGGTATAATAAGGTATAGATATTAGTGTTGTGAGGATATGTTGATACATTGTCTGAGAATCGTGATACTTAATCTGAGAATATAGATATTGTGACACAATATCTGTATCAGGATATGAATAGTTCACTTTGAAATTGCTTATTTAATCTAAAAATCAAGATATTTTTCGAAGGTACATTTTTGTTCTTTCTATAAATTCCCCATAAACTTGGATATTGACATGTATCGTATCAAATGGTACCTTCTTTAATATCATAATAAGTATCATATCACGACATGTCTGTATTGTCAAATATTGATAAAACAAGCCAGTGATTGGGAATGCAGGGGAAGTAACTCATGGAATTCAATTGCTTCATTGAAAAAGGAAAGTGCTGATCACAGAAGACATTTGAAAGCATTTATAAAAAAATACAAAAAGAATCAAAAGCCTTCAAAGAATTAACACTGGATAATCTTCTTTATTGGGAAATTGCAAATGTCTTACTAACTGTGATTGAAGAGTTAAAGGGGAATGATATTGTTGAAACTTGATTTTTTTATTTTTCTCATTTTAATTGTTGAATAATTTACGACATTTAGGTTACTCATATGTACCTTAAAAGATTTGTACTCACTGACACAGAAATCACATAAAATTCATTTCCTTAACATATCTTTTTTCCAAAATAAGTTGCAAGATTTGAGGTTCAAAGTGTCATATTGACAAGTCATTGTTTGGTTTTATTTTCATTTGACTGGTTATACTTACTATCCCCCGCCACGAAGTGGAAGGGGGATATAGGTTTGAGCTCCGTCCGTGCGTCCGTCCGTCCGAGTTAAAGGAGCCAATTTTTCTCAGAAACCGTTAAAGGTAGGATTATCAAATTTGCCCCTGTAAGAATTTATTATTTATTATGTATTGTATATTTGGATTGTTTTGTCTGTGTTCATATATGTTTTAATTTAATTGTTTGTTTATGCCATATGATTGCCTTGATATAATGATAATAACAGTCCATTTATGTAACTACGGTAAGTCACTTACCCAGGGTGATGCCACAAGTTTCTAAACTCATATCTCAGTGTGGGGCAGGGAATCAACCCTTGAAACTCTCAGATTATCCAGCAATGGGTTACCCAGCCATCCAGTGAGCTGAGCCCATTGTTGCTGAACTACACTGACAACGGTCAACTGAGCATTGCACAGGTCCAAGTGCTACCTGGTTATCACTATATCCTGTTAGTCTTTCTCTCAAAATATTATTTGTCAATTATTTGATCATTACCCATTTCATAATTCAAATCCTTACCCAAGCGGGCAAGGATATGCCGGGTATTAAAGTTTGCATAATGGTCATGGGAATTACAGTTTTTCTAAAAATAACTCGCATTTTGATTGGTTGACGGAACTTTTTTTACACCCATTCATGATTCTCTTGGATCTTCTATTTCAGTCGAGAGAAATAGATGACAAATCTTATACCTAAGTTGCGAAAGTCACACATTACTACAACATTTTTAATGGGAAGTCAAGAGCTTTTGATGTTTTCTTTGCCGTAAATACTATTTCAAAACTTCAAGGCGGCACTGTGTGGGAGAGTCGCCAGCCGAACTGTCATTACGTCATAGCTCTATGACGTCATTAAACATGACATCAAACAGTGACGTCATAACATTCCTCGCTAGACTTGTCAAACGTAACGAAAGCTAACGACGTCTAACTTTTTCTTTCTGGTTGTGAGCGGTCAATAAATAGATTTTTTGTCATATGAGACAATATGTTTGTGATAAAATGTGACATCAAAGTTATTAACAATATAAAATTAGAGCGTACATGTATTTTGCGAACTACTTCGAGCCGCCCATCTTGAAGTAGTGAGCAACATTATGAATGGTGTATGAGTACAATTTGTACTTTACCGGCCGTGTGTAGTTTTTAATGTTACTCTTTTTTCCCCGTTTTATGCATTAAAATGATCTTGGGTAAGAAAAAGAATAACCAACTCGGTGCTCGGAATTACGGATTATCTGTCCCTCGTTAATTATTGTGGCAATAATTAACTCAGGACAGATAATCCGTAATTCCTCGCAACTCGTTGATTATTCTTATAATATGTGTTAAACTTTGAGATACTTTTTTCATCATGGAAACAAATGTGGATAGTGTGTACACTGAGTCATTCCAAAACAGTGTATTGTGATAAAAAGCAAGTCTTTTTGCGGATCTCAGCATTCAATATAGGCTTTATAGATAGGGTTAAGTCTACATTCAGCTTCTATTACCATAACAAAACAAAACCATGAGTCCTCTTGGTCATCAGTTGTATGTTGACATACAAGATACAAGATTCATCTCTGTGTCATCTCTATTATCTAGAAAATACATGTATGTGTAACAGTGGCAATTTTGCTATATTTCAGTTATCCAAGTGAGCTACATTCAATTGTACCTGTTGCAAATTTTGTAGTCTGAGGTTAGAAAACTTAAAGAGTAATAAACATACACTACAACGATAATACAGACCACCCAATTTCTCATTGTTACTGACACTTTTCCTGAGTATATTGAGTGATCAACCATTTCTATTGACAAGGAAACAATTTGTCTTACAATTGTTCATTTTTCTTGTCTGATTGTCTATGTCTATCATTGTTTTTGCTATTGATGTTACTTTAGATCAAAGTTTATCTCTAAGAATTTTCACTGAATTTTTGGGTTTTACCCTTTTTTGGTGTGTGTATCAGCTAATTTGGGCTTTTGATTGCGTTGTTATCTTTTGAACATTTTTTATGCAAAATATTGAAACCACATGAATTTCTGTTTCCACAATTGTTATTCAAACTATGTTTATTATGTCTGGCAGTATGTCTCATCCAACGGCTTGCCAGTTTGCATGTATAGATTTATTTATTAAATTAATTTGAGTTTTGTTTGAATTTATATGGATTTTCACTTCAAAGGACTTTATTGCACATCAAAGGATTTTATTGCACATCAAAGTATTTTATCACATTTATTGATATGATTTTATTTTCATTCATCATGTTTCAATAAAAGTATTGTGATATTGGACAATTTGGACCAAATTTTACATTTTTTCATTTGTTAATCAAATTTTTACGCAAAATAAATCTATTAACCAAAAATAAGAGAGCCTTTTGTTTTGTTTTGTATTAATAACACCTAGAAGTGTTGAAGAGTTTGTCAAGAAACAAAGCCAATATCATTGAAACCAGAGGAAACCGTCCATTGTACCAATTTGTTTTTCTGGACTGAGATTTTCTCTATATGAGCAGTGTCGGTTGGCTGGACTGTGATCTTTTAACCTTCCATAAATTCAAACAATCGGAGTTCCACTAAAATAAAAAATCCTTCCAAATCCTTTCTGGTTGAAATTCTAAAGTTGCCTTACCCCACAAACCACGTTGACACATGGTGATTGTTCCATATACTATTGGTCTCGAAACAATATTCTGAATTTCGTTTCCATTTAAACGACCAACGGTAGAAAGAATGTTGAAAAATCGAAAAGGCGCCACTATACTGATTGTTTCACCTATCAAGTTTCAATATGTTAAGGCATGTGTTTTGAGTTCTGGTCCAACTGGTAAAAACAGCCTGAACGCAGGACCGATGGATGTTATTTTTATATCCCTAAACTTGTCAAAGCTGACGCCACTCCTGAATGGAACAGCCAGGTACAGTGGAAACTTGTTATAATAAAATACCTTTATCGCTGAGGATTAATTTCGAAAAGTTGTTTTGTATATAATTCATTTTGAAAAAAAAGGCCAAGAATAATTGATAACGAATTCCTTATTCTGAGAATAAGACGTTTCAATATATTGTATCAAGTATATAAGTAAAGAATAGCTGATACATAGATACACATTTAATAGAGGTATTATGAATGATTATATCGGAATGATGGAATTGTTATTCTTAGTTGAATCACTTGTCAGTCCAAAAAGTTTGACGATATTGTGAAACTATTATTACTATTATAGAAGTTTTTTTTAATGGCATTACCTCCCTGACGTTATTTATTTGAATGAAACAAACAATGCAAGTACGTACTCAATACTTTATGTTTAATGGAAGTAAGGTCCACATTATATTAATTATTTTGTGAACATTAGTGTCATTAGTGAACAAGACGAATATCGTCAATACGTTTTGAAAATCAAACGGGACAAAAAAAAAGCTTACAAGATTTTGAAAGTCAATTGGACAAAAAAGCTTTTGAAAGTCAATTGGAGGAAGATACTTCTACAATAAAACTTCTGTAACGTGCAATAAAATGACCAGGTAAATAATAAATATTTTTCACAACCCTGAAGGATCAACACTTAAGATGGTCCTTTTCGTAAAACGGCCTGCAGAAAATAAGCTCCGTGATTACCGTGATATATTCTTTGGCTTCCATACGTATCCAAACACCAATTGTCATTATACATACAAATCATCTTACGTTTATCATAAAATGCTTGATTGATCATGATAGTTATTAGTTTTCAATGAAACTCAAACAACACCCTTTAATATGGGCTTTAATCGAAATCGAGCATCAAATGTATAATGAATAATATACCTTTCAAAGACAATTCTTCCAATTCTATCTTCTAATCTGTTCAAAATACACGAGCGATCAGAATCGAGATTCATAATGCCCGCCACTCGGAAAAACCGATTTGCTTTCACTTACTTAGTGAATTTTGTGAATCATGTCACTATTACTCACACATTCACTCATGATATGCATAATAGATAAAAGAGGCTCATTTCGGCTCATAATCGAAGAGGCTAGCATAAACAAAAACATTGTCATAGGCTCTCGATATGCAAGAATAATTAACTCTAAAACATTTACTTCAAATTTACATCATGGTGTGACATCTACTTTGAATAGAAATTATCTTTTTCCAACGATATATCTGTTTTGCATAGGTTTAAAGGGGCAGTAGCACGTTTTGGAAAATTTTATATTTACGATTTTTCACTGTGCGTTTATGGTAAATGTATTCTTTTGGTGGTGTCAAAAATCTCAATACACAAACCAATCATCCATAGTCAGAGAACAAATTATAAGGATGCACATCAAATCCATTTGCGACCATCTTTGTGTGAACACCTTTAATTCATTTTGTGTAAGAAAAATGAATCGCACGGCTAAACTTTACATTATATATTTGATTTATTACTGCTTCATTTAGTTTAAAACATTGTTTCAAGTGGAACAATTTATTGTAATTTTCCTGACATCACCGGATATTCCCCTGGTTAAAACTAAGCGAGGTTTCAACACGTAAAATCTATATAAACATCTTTGCTAACAATAACAGCAAATCAAATACATAATAAGTAGATATATTCTTTCTCAAATGAAACACAAACAATTGCAATTCTAAGTTAATATTGTGAACATGTGGACATTTTTCATTTGACCACTTCGGGAAACCTACCAGAAGGCTTGTACATGTCTACAATCCCCCCCCCCCCCCCCCCCCCCCCCCCCAAAAAAGATGTGGGATTGTTTCGAGTAAGTAAATTGAGAGTTAAATCATATAAAAAGTCGAAAGATGACGATATAGGTCAAGCTTTCTGTTCTTATAATATATTGCGTCAACGTAAGCAGATGAATAACAAATAAAAATAAACATGTAGATCTACTATTGTAATGTCCTTTATATTCGGATCTACGCAGCAGATATATCCCTCAATATTTTTATGTATATCCCAGCTAAACAAAGTTTGTCAAGCTTCTTAAAATGCTAATATTATCCTACGCCTAGCTATATTGGTTAACAGATTACATATTGTATGATGCTCATATTGTATTTACCATGGCAGCGATCTGATGTAACATAAGAAATACCGTATTTCCTTAATTACACGCCGGGCGTCTATTATTCTCAAAAGGTCTTCATCATAGGCGTCTATTTGAGGCAGGCTTCTATTCAAGGCAGGCGTCTATTTCGTAAAAAGCGAAACCGTTTAGACTATTTTGTAAAAAAATCAAATAATTTAACAAAAAAGAAGCGTTTTTATATATTAAACTTGGTTTACGCGGCGTTTAATTAAGGCAGGCGTTTATTATTTTCAGAAAGTCTTATGCAAGGGCGTCTATTCGAGGCAGGCGTGTAGTCAAGGCAGGCGTGTAATTAAGGAAATACGGTACTGTCATTTGTGGGTCTCATGGCAATTCTAGGAAACAAATGTCTGCCTGTGTAATTGTAATTGTTTCTACTTTAAATTGACAAAATGAAAATAAAGGTTGCTTTCAGCCAATACAAACTGAAAAAGGAAAGAATTTGTGTATATTTAATATTTTTATTATTCTAAAATTCAAGGTTTGTGTATCTTAAATTTGTCCTGAAAACTTTTAATAGCTATTAGAAGAACATTATAAATACAGTTAAATTATGTCTGGGACTCATCGCGATTATGAAATGTTCTATCTGAAATGATTAGGCCCCTAAACTACGATTTGAAACATTCTTTTGTGTACAATGTGTATCTAGAAAAGATTGAAAAATATGCCTATAAACGACAGAAACATCTCTTACAGCAGAACTGTGTTGAGTTTAGTGTGTTTGTTATTTTTGCAATAATGAAGTTGATTTAGAATCCTTTGAAATGTTGAAAGTTTACCAGCATTGTCTTCAAAATTTATCAAAAATAAACATCTCCTTCGTTGTGATTACGCATTTTTCGGAAATGAATTTGCAATGATTTAATATTCACTTTAATTAGTTAAGACAGATAACGTAACAGAAAAATGTAATGATAGTTGATAACTAATTTTGACCATGTTCATCAGTGGGGTTTGTGTTTAATTATAAAACGATTAAAATTACAATGTATTAGTCACCACAATGCCAACATATGGAGAAATTATCACACATGAGTTTACCGCTTGAATTACTGATAGATTAATTTAGATATCTTCTGTTGTGGTTGAGAAGAAAATGTTCTCATGTAACAAAATAGTTCCAAGTCTCATCTCGCACTTTCACACTTTTTGTGGTTTCAAAAATAATTTACGTCTTGATTAAGTTATTTGGTTATTTTATTTATTTCCATAGCGGATGGTGTTAAAAATGTAAGATTTTATGTGAGGTAGCCTTATCTTACATTATCATTGCAATTCACAAACAACGCGCTGTGAAACTTTAGAGGCAGGTATCGGCGCTGCATTGTGACGTCACAGACAAATCACGTGACGGTCTCCAAGAGTCGCCTTAGCTCGAAGGAACAAGGAAAGGGCGCTGCGATGCTGAAAATGAATAACGCTAATGTAGTTTAAAGTCGACAACTAGTTTGTTAAAGAACCCTCATCATGGCCCAGACGGGCGGAAAGCGAAAGGGGCTGCCTCCGATCCAAAAAGGACCAACTATGATGGCTCCTGTTCCAACCATCCAAGAAACAGAGCCCGAAAAAGCCTCGTTGTCGACTTTCGATGAACAGGAACTGGTGATTGATCCGAATCTCTTGGTTGGACCTGTTTACGATAATTCCAAACAGCGAGCAAAGGCTTTGAAAGAACAGCTGGGCGATATCAACACACGGTTGCAAACGGTAAATGTTGATTCTAACTGTATCTCACAATCATTCATGTAATAATCTTATATAATTCTAATTTAAATCAGGCTTATTGACAGTGTATAGATTGGAAACCTTGCCTGTCCTGAATATTAATTGGTCAATTCCTTAGGGGGAAATAAAGAAAATATTTGAAAAGTTACCAGTCCTGACCAATAAGTAACCAGTTTATGCAGTAGCAGACGGGCTGTATTTTAACCAATGGTATTTATCGTGGAAACGAAATTCAAGTGGATATTTCAATTTATGCATATGATGCCATAAACTGATAAGTGCGCAATTATTACACTACCAAGTTGAAACAGCTTATTTGGAGTAACAATTTTGGTTATTTGTATTTGACAACTTTATAAAGAAGGGAGTACAAGCAAATTTCATTTCCATAAAAATAATTGACGGGCCTTTTGGAAGGACGGTTGTACCAGTATATTTGATAATATATAAAATGATAACAAAATTTGAAGTTACATGCTTTTGTCATAATTTGTTTTAAGAACATAATTTGAACACAACACAGTTATTAGAGACTGTAATGGTAGGAATTGAAAAAGTGCCCTTGTCATGGTTAGTTATTTGTTTTGAAACAGGCACTTTGTATACAAAACCAAGGTAATTCAGAAACATTCATAACTGGTGTATGGAATTCTTTTAAATACTCTATTTAAGTTTATTTTATTTCATTTTTGTATGACATTACTTACTAGTAACACAAAATATGTTTTAAGTTAATATTAGGAATTGAATGAATATCAAAACATTAAGTTTCAATGTATGTTAGTAGTTGTAACACAATTTAAATTCTGTTTCAGACTTTGACAACATTTGATACTGTCAATCCCTTTGGACAAGATGTAAGTAATTAATCTTTGATTCCAGTAAAACTGCATTTGTTAACATTGTGTTAGATTTGATCAAGGTCTTTTACAATGTATCATTTCGAGAAAATGAGAGATACTTATCACTTCAGGTAATTAAAGAGTTGCAATATTTTCATCTGGGCATATAAGTAATTCAGTCATTAAAATTCAAATGATTTAAAGTTTTGTCCCTGTGAAGATAAAACTTCATTGATTTAAAAAATGTTTATAGACAATTCATATAGACAATAAGAAGAATGTTTCAGATGTTAAGCTACCAATGTTGGAGAGAACATTATTTACTATAGATACACAATAAAGGGATAGGCAAAAGACAGTACACACTTCAGTTGAATTTATCATATGTAAGTTTTTTATCACAAATATTTCGTGTTTTTGATATTGTATTCTCAAACTGATAAACACAAGAGTTAAATCATCATTCAAAGAATACTTTTAGGTGTTTTTAAACAAATCAAATTTTATGTTTATAAATTGTTAAAACTGTATTTTGATATAACACAAATGTTCATCAACAAGGAAGACATATTTGTGAAAATCAAAATACATGCCTATTTGTTGACATATTGACAACATTTTTATCATTATCGGTCATGTTAAATTCTATTTCTTACTCCTGCGCATGCCTTCATTAAACAGATATGTTAACAAACTATTTACCAGACACCAAGTACTGCAAATAGGTGTTATTGATAATGTGTTATTATTTATTATTTCATATGTCTGTTAGATATTAAGTTAATTTAAACAAAATGTGTTGTGTACTTTCTTTTGCCTGGCGTTTTACATCAATTTTTGCAGATTCTTTAATTTTCTTAAATGTATATCAATCTCTGTTGAATGTGGGTTATTCAAGCACAATTCCTTGGTTGATTTGGCTCCTAATTTTTTCAATCTCAAGAATGCTTTACATGTACAATTTTGTAGTTCCTATTATAATTGACATGTTATGGCATTATGCAAACATGCTTATGAATGTACATTATGCCTTTGTTGTAGAGTTGAATATTACAAAGGTTTAAAAAAGTATAATCTATAAATGTCACTCTTTGTCATAGTTAATTATTTACCTAATTATTCCCCTTGTCCAGGAGGACATGCTTGGAGACCTTGATAAACATGTCAATGGAATGGAGAGCGGGCAGGTGAGGACTGACAAAAGATTACAATAATTTATTGTAGATACTAACATTTGTTGTTGATACACCAAGGATATTAAGCAAATATTTGAAAAGTTACCAGTCCTGACTAAAAAGTTACCAGTCCTGACTAAAAAGTTATCAGTCCTGACCAAAAAATAACCAGTCCTGACCAAAAAGTTACCAGTCCTGACCAAAATGTAACCAGTCCTGACCAAAAGTAGCCAGTTTAAGGACTGTATTTTAAACACTGATATTTGTTTCTGCTTAGGCTACATGCATACCCTGATTCCAAGTGAGCCAAAAGTATTTAATGGCTCTTTAAATATCCAGCCAATGAACTTACTTGCATCCTGCAGAAGCGGCAGTTCCCAGATGGAAGAATGCAGGGGCTCGAGATAACGTACACCCAGTCTTTTTGAATAATAACATGCCTGAAAGCAAGCAGACGTCACCCATTACATTGTTAGTGAAACCGGACATTTGGCTCGATGGAGAGCAGTGTATGGTATTTGAGCTTAGTGGACTCAAATATGCTGATGTAGAAGGATGCTAAGCTTCTTTTCTATTCTATGCAATTCCTTTTTTGAAAAATGAGATAATGATCAAAAGCAAGTTGTTTTCAAGGGTCTTTATTTACTATTTTTTAATTGAAAAAATATTATTCGATACTGTACATGTTTCATTCACTAGATATTTTTAGCATCAAAGTCAAACTTTCTTGCTAAACCTAATTTGTTTTAAAAATTACTTTTATTCATGGTAAAAAAAATTTTTTATTGATAGATGAAGGCAACACTAAAACACTTCATCAACAACTACCGCGACATGTCCAGTCATATACAGGAATCATCTAAAGAAAGGGAGGATGTAAGTAACATTTACTTATCTGAAATATGATTCTCATACAAGGGCACGAATTTAGAGAAAGGAGTTTTTGTTGTTGAATCAAATGAGCAAAGACACTACTGCAAGATATTATTAAGACCTTATTATTTCTCAATTTAGGCATGTTAGTGAGTGTATAATTTTTTATGTCTAAAAATGTTCAAGTTGATAAAGAATAAAACATGCAAACAAAAAAAGATTCAGAAATGAAGTAATTCATTGGCTAGAAGCATAGAGTACCTTGCTAGGGCATGGTGTTGATAATTTCTATGGTTTAATATTTGTACATTTATGAATAATCCATCAAAACCTGAAGTTAGTCTTCCTGAAAATTTTATTTAGGTTTTGAAAGCTATGTTTTGTTGGTGTCATGTAAAAAGCCCAAATTTGAGTTGGGTCTTAGGCACGGCCACTCAAGCCCATGAGTCAATCTTTTTTGGTCAGTGGAGGCCTAATCAAAAGATGAGGCTCACTGTGATTAAAGTTCTAAATATGAAAAATAAGTTTAATTGATGCTAAAAAAACCTCTCACTGCAGCAGATAAAAACTTGCATCAACTGTGTTTTAATTGTATTCATTGGTCAAAGATTGGCATTTACTGAAAGAGCCACTCCGTGGGTTGTTTGGGGTCCAAAATGACAAACGTAATGAATAGTATCATTTGATTGATAAGTATTGATTTTTGCACGAAAGTATCATTTTGAAGCTTATTGACCTTGTAAAGGGATAATAGGAAGGTTTTAAGTCGCGATTCTGATCGAAAGCCGGACATTGATCTGGTCAATCAGGATACCGGTGTAACCTAATTTTGGAAACTTGTCGAGAGGCTTCAGAATGACAGTAGTGAGTTGATACTGTTCGATAGGTTATTTAACGAGTATCTATGTAAATAAGACGTTTGAATTTGTCTTTTGCGAACAAAAATGACCATAAAAAGATTTTAATTGAAACAAGTATTTATCGCATGTTGGCCATTTTTAAGATGAATGATCGAGATATTTGGGATTTATGCTTAATTACTTACTTAATTTTTACTTAATTATGGCATTTACATTTGTATCAAAGCAAAATTATATATGATGCAAATACAGAGTGGCTCTTTAAGTTCTCAATATTGACAAGAGTGCATTCAAGAACCATTTATTGAAACTGTCTTTAACATTCTGTTTCAGATTCTCTTTCAGCTATCTGATGTGAGTATTCTCAAAAGATTCAATTTATTTGAAAGTCATATTGAAATTGATCATATTCTAAGGAATGAAAATAGTGTATTTACCAGGTAATGGATTTGTTCCATTGGAAATCTTCCCATACACGATTTGGCTGAGAGCAACCTGTATAATCACCTACTGATTTAAGTTATCTTAAAAAAAACCATCTGGCTGGCAAAGATTTTAGATATCATGTTAAATATATATGGGAAATATAGGCACGGAAGTTCTTTCGTTACGATTGCCTTCATCCTTCTTTTTATGCCCCTGAATCGGAGATTCCGGGGGTATATTGTTTTTCACCTGTCCATCTGTCCGTCTGTCCGTCTGTCCGTCTGTCCGTTTGTCCACAAAAACTTTAACCTTGGTCATAACTTTTGATTGGTCAGAGCTAGGTCTTTGATACTTGACATATGGATCCCTTGTGATGAGACCTTTCAGATGACACCATGACATTTGACCTTGTGACCTTGACCTTGACACAGCGAGCCTTTTTCTGAAAACTTTAACCTTGGCTATAGTTTCTATACTGTCAGTGCTAGGTCTTTGATACTTGACATGTGTATCCCTTGTGATGAGACCTTTCAGATGACACCATGATATTTGACCTTTTCCGTCCGTCCGTCCGTCTGTCCGTTTGTCCACAAAAACTTTAACCTTGGTCATAACTTTTGATTGGTCAGAGCTAGCTCTTTGATACTTGACATATTGATCCCTTGTGATGAGACCTTTCAGATGACACCATGACATTTGACCTTGTGACTTTGACCTTGACACAGCGAGCATTTTAAACTTTAACCTTGGTCATAACTTTTGATTAGTCAGAGCTAGGTCTTTGATACTTGACATATGGATCCCTTGTGATGAGACCTTTCAGATGACACCATGACATTTGACCTTGTGACCTTGACCTTGACACAGCGAGCCTTTTCCGAAAACTTTAACCTTGGCTATAGTTTCTATACTGTCAGTGCTAGGTCTTTGATACTTGACATGTGTATCCCTTGTGATGAGACCTTTCAGATGACACCATGATATTTGACCTTTTCCGTCCGTCCGTCCGTCTGTCCCTTTTGTCCACAAAAACTTTAACCTTGGTCATAACTTTTGATTGGTCAGAGCTAGCTCTTTGATACTTGACATATGGATCCCTTGTGATGAGACCTTTCAGATGACACCATGACATTTGACTTTGTGACCTTGACCTTGACACAGCGAGCAGGATGCATCCGGGGGCATTCGTGTTTCACAAACACATCTTGTTTAAGAGTGGTCTGCTAATGAATAGGTTTTGTATGCTCTTAACTGGTATTTGAACATGTGCTTATGCAGACTGTAGTCAGACCATGAAGGGAGGGAATCACAACAAACTTATATCTCATTAAAGAAGTTATATTTTATAACTTAAACTTCACTCAGAAAACTTTCTTCACTAATCAGACTGCAATTGGAATATTCTATAATTCTTATGATTCATAAATAAAATGTTGAAGTGAAAAAGATATTTTTGTTTTGTTTTTGTGCAGATTGAATTATGTTTTTGTGGTAAGGACATTATGTTAAAAAGTGTTAGTTGTTTTAGTTCCTATTGTTTTATTTTATTAACTTGGTGTATGCTTTGTTGTAATTTTTATATTTCTTCCATTTCTAGTGGTTTACTCTTGATCACATGGTGAGTATGTTACAATTTTGCAGATAACTTATTTTCTTTTCTTACTGTATGACTCATCTTTTCTTGATCACACTTCTATATTTTCAAGAAGCAACATGAGTAATTAACTTCAGTTCATTAACAGATTTGTATGTTCAAATAAGCCCAAAGTAGATGTTTGGTTTTAAAATCCTTGGGTTCTGAACTTTTGTTTCTTCATTCATGACATGAGAGTTCCTCATATTGTATTGTATTGACGCTTCATTGAAACTGATCAACTGTCTTCAAAACGAAATCGGTCAATCACAAGGCAACCACCAGCCTATCTCCCACAGTGCAGCCCCCCCTTGTCTTCTGTCTTCAAAATGTCCTATACAAGAGCAGGCAGTACAATCTCATTGAAATAAGATCAAGCCTACCACTGCAGTGTTTTTGATCTGAGTTATTCTTTTAAGTCTTTGTTTGATGTCTTTTCGACTCCAGCCAATCAGCAATGCACAATTTGATAGACCTCTCAGTGAGTCCCATTGTTTGTATTCATTGATTTAAGAAGGTGTAATGTCAAAGACTAGGCCACCTGACACAAACCCCATGGAGAATTAGTGGGATCAGAAATGTTACGAGGTATGAGTGTCTGGTCCAACAGATTTAAAATTGAGATTATCGCGAACATTGAACATCTCAAAAGCTTGACTATGCAACCAATGTGATTTTTAACTGGTTTGAGACTTTTAAAATATTTTTTAGGATGATCTTGATGCACCTTTGACTCAAGATGATGAGCAGGAAGCTGAGTAAGTATTTAACAGTAACCATGGTAACAACTTATCATAAGATATATATTCATAGAGTAACAGAACATTATCAATATCTTATATGAATAACAAAAGTCTTCGGGCTGGGGTATCTTTTAAGAATAGAGAAACTTTATTGGTTGATTAAAAAATCCAGCATTGAAAGGTGATATAACTGATGATATTTTAGAATATTTTTCAATTCATTCAAAATTAGATTTTGTTCATTTAATAGACCGAGATATATGATTTTTCTCTGAGTTACAAAATGTATTTTTTAAAGCAAAACACGTTCTTAGAAATTTGTATTTACAAATTCTCTCACGTGAATGTCTTATTATTATCCAATTTAAAGATTATTTTGAAGGTGCAGTGACAGTTAACCACAAAGGTTCTCTGCAATATCTTTTAATCAAGAGTTTTTCATATATTTTGTTATCAACCTGAAGGTTGAGTCCTTATCATTAATTTTGTTCCATTGGATAAAATCGTTTCTGCAGCAAGAACTACACCGATGCCCTGATGAACTTTGAGAAGTTTAAGCGTCTCCAGTCCCAGATTAAAACTGCCACGGATAAAGGTCTCAGTGTGGACCATCTTGTCGCGTGAGTTTATTGTCATTGAATCAATCTCATTTAATTCAGTTCAAACTTTCTTTCCGACCTTACTGCATTTCTTATCTGATAACCACAGTCTGAATCAAATCGACCATGCTCCGAGGAATAAATAGTAAAAATGTTGTTTCTATTGGGGATCGAACCAGCCGGGATATTCTCTCCACCATGGTCTGAATGCAGCCTGCCTAATGGCATGTTGCTGTACCTGGATATTACAGACAAAACCTAGTCATAAGCTATGCAATCACAACGTCTTTTCTAAATAGTCTGAAGCGGTGATCATGGATAAGGAATGGTACACTGGAGTTACCTGCTCTTGGCATGATATCAAAAGTTTTTGCCTCCGTCCTTGCGATTGGCTGGTTGATCTTATGTCAGAAATATGCGATAAAGGTGGGTTTATCAGACCCTGGAGGAGAGGTTATTCTGGCTGGTTTGAACCCTAATAGAGACAATATTTCAACTATTTGATTCCTTGGAGCAGTCTATGATAACCAACTCAGCAAATCAGTAAAATGGCTATGATTTGATATCTTAGGTTAGAACTTTTTTTAGGAAAATATTGAAGGTGAAAGGTTTCTTGTGCTAGGGACTTTGAAATTCTGTAAGGTACGATACTAGGTGTCTTTCTGATTTCATTGAAATTGAAATCTACTATGATTATTTTAGAAAATATAGTGTCACCATGGAGACCCAAAACCTTTCCAACTTTCTTGACCAACTACTAGTATTACCCCAATTTTATCATTTCTTTCATTTGAATAATAAATAATAATAAATCTTTTAAAATGACTCGTTAGGAAAATCTTCTATAGTGTACTATCTACAAGTACTTAGCCCTAATAAATAGACCTATATTTTTCTATAGAATGAATGAACACAAAGCTTATCATATCCTTACTTTGGTATTACAACTACCTTGTGCTCATGATATCTATTTGGATAGAAATATTAAAATTACAAGATTCTCATTTTCAGAGAAAAACGCAAACTGGAGCTGAATGTGATGGGAGGATTTCGAAATATAAAGAAAGGTCTGTATCAGAAAATTATTTCATTGTCTAATAAATTCTTCACTTTGTTTACACCATGTAATTAAAAATTAATCTTAAATTGCTTCTTTGTAAGTTCAAATATCTCAATTTAAAAAAAAAATTGATCTTTATAAATATTTTAACAAATAAGCTGCCAACCTTAAGTAAAAGTCTGTCTCTGATTAACGCCAATGGTCATGACAGTTTTGGAAAAAAGATGCTCAACATTTAGTATTGTATAAAACATATCCTTCTTGGGCATTCCTATATTTAAGAAGTTATGTAGATGTCTCCCCTGAGCACTATAAACTTTGTTTTAGGTAATTGTATAATTAAAGATGGTTATATGCATGCGATAGATTTAAATACCCTGATTGAGCATGCAAGTAGCATATTTATCATTTTATCAGCACCTTTTAACCCCCGTTTGCACTTTTTGGAGGCTTTGGCCCTGTGTTGTTTCTTTTTACGAAAATGTTAAGCTGAAACTGTGTTTAATGTTTGCTGAGGGAGTATAAATTCAATACTTTGGACACTGCATAGATTTGAGTCTCTCTGCTTATAAATGTCCCAACTCTAGTTTTCTCAACTACTTTTAACTTTAAGTTCTTAATTAATGAACACCTGCCTGATATTTGTGTTGCCCAGCTAAAGAGACGCGAGGATCAGGAGGAGACAGTACCTGGAAGCATGCCGCTGACGAGGTCGTCGGTCTTCTCCGAAAAGTCAGGGGAGAGAATGCAGATGGTGAGAAATATAAGTTATCATTGCGTCCTCTCTTTGTATCCCGCAGAATGGTCCTGCTTCTTTTCATTTGTAGAGGACATACGCTTTATTCTTTTTATTTTCATCCATCTGTCTGTTCCTTAGCAAAACCTCGGTTTAAAGGGACATTGAGTGTTTTGATACAAATTTAAGAACACTGCTAAAAATCTATATCATTGAAACATATACACAAAAATTATCCCCATTTAGTTTGACCTAAAATAAGCTTAGAAACCGAAATAATTAGTAGAGGTGTTTCCCCAGGATATAAATAGATCGAGTTTATAACTTTCTCTCGCAAAGCATTGTGGTCATTGTTGCTGTGGGTGAATTCGTACCCAAAACGAAGCTTTCCCCATCGGGAATTCGTACCGAAAAGAAACTCGCGCCTATAACAAAACGACGAACACGTATCCGTAGTCCATTTGATGGTTTATTAGTCATTAGTGATATGTTTATCATTAAAGCATTCTTTCTTAACAATTAAGGCAATTTAAGCTAATTACACTCATTATAAAATACATCGCACGTTCTGATTTTGAAATTATTTCAATGTGTAAAAGTATTCTATATTTACCCTCAATATATTGTCAATCAATATTTAGCTTCCAAACATTATTTTAAAGATATGAAATCAAAATTCAGAGTCAAAATCCCGTGGATTACAGACCTTAAAAGGCTCGATAAGTCGAGTTGTGCAGTCGCTCTTCCGTATATGGCTGACTGTAGAGTCACGTGAACGAATATTCCTGATATCGTTTATGATCTTTAGAATTTTGAAAGAACAAGTTGAAGTAATTTACATAAGTTGATTATATTACCAACCGATGACGAATTAAGCTATAATAACTCGGTCCTTAACGGAATGAAGAACTGCCTAATTTGCATAGAAATTTCGTATATCTCTAATATGATATCAACAAGAAAGCTATTTGTATATTTGTGTTCACGTTTAGTATTATCTTGGTGTCAACATAGTTATGGTTACATATTTAGACGAAATTAATGTTTAATTATCGAAGCCTGTAAATAAAATTAGGAAACGTTTCCGGTACGAGTTCGTTTGGTTACGAATTTACTATATCCATGTCGTAGTCTGCTCACACACTGAATGTAAACACAGATGGCAAAGAGGGAAAAGGAAAAGAAAAGCTACATGGAATGTTTAGAAGTAAGTTATGTTAATTGGTTATTCAATATCAACATAATGCTTAAATAATATATTGTTCTCTGGTTTACATACTGTTGGTATTTGTTAGTAATTGATTGATATTGCGGATGAAAATAGGCGAGCTGACGTAGTACGCAATAATCGGAAATCTGCTAAATGACATCACAATTCACTAGCGCGCGCTTCCGGTTACAAAAAATGTCTTTTGAACATAATAACATCGACTTATTGTGATTTGTCAGCATACTCTCATATACCTAATTGTAGTTAAAAGATTTATCTACCGATTGATATAATTTATAGGTGTTTTGAATAAAATCTTGTATCAGAAACATTAACATACTCAATGTCCCTTTAAGCTTTGAGAGAGTATTAGATTTCTATGCCATACTAGATATTATGAAAATGATTAGTCGAAGGGGGTAAATGTTTGATGAAGCTAGAAGTTATTTCTAAGCGATTGATTCTTTTTATGTCTGTAAAAATTCAAATCTGTATTTATAAGAGAGAATGCAAGCATAAATCCACTTTCATAGTGATAAAGATTTCTGTACCAATAGAGGTATTAAAGACGTTATTGATCAATGTGGGTTATTTGATCAGACTAGCAAATTGATGATTTCTTAAAAGAAAAGTTTAAATGCCAGTCTGCAAGAGAGGTCTTCAATAGAGAATGCAAAGGTCAAACAATCAAACCTATGGAAAAGCACTTGGTACTATTCAATACAATCCTTGTTTCACATATTGTTTTTATATACCCACTGTTGCTGAACTATACTGATAGCAGTCAACTGAGCTTTGCACACATGCCACCATTTGATTGTCCAAGAATGCTAGCTAACAACTCAAAATTTTGTGTTACTGAACTCAAGGCTGGTCTTGATGGAAATGATGTGTTTATTCCAGAGCTTGAGACTCTGAAGAGGAAGGTGAATGGTCTGGTGCTGGAACTGCAACAGAAGTCTAATTCAGTGGACAGGTGAGGATTACTGAGTGGGAATGAATAATGACTAAGTTGAGTTAAATCATGGCAATTATCATTCTCTCCAGCAAGTCACGAAATGTTGATACAGCCTCTGTTCTAATTAGCCAAGTTTGTGGGATAGAATGGGAGATGCCTGATTGGAGGCAATCAGAACTAGTTGTGCAATCAGCAGATACAGATACTGTTCTAAATTAATCATCATTTTGGTTTTGGTTATCATTTTGATATGAACCACCCTTTCCATGCGCAAAGGGTTGTCACTTGCTAAAGAAATTCAAATGGATTGTGGTGCAAATTTTTCTTATGGTATATTGACTTATTGTTTATTCTGACAAATTATTATAGCAGTGGCAGATCCAGGGGATTGTATATACTGTGTATCGTTTTCATACCAAAGCATACAAGGTAGTTTAGATACGATAGGTAACATTGTGTTTTTTGTCTATCATTCCTGCAGATTATATCCCAAATCATCATCAAAACATCAAACTGCCAACTGTCTCTTTGTCAATTATGTTCATGTTATGTTCTGGGCCAGTCCATTATTGTCAGAGGTATCAGGCTTGAGATTAGCAGTGCAATGGATCATAGCTTTGTTGTTATAAGCTGTAGGGGAAATGGGTTGTAGGGGTTTTGGGGTACTACCTTCCTGCATTGCCTGGAGCCAATCAAAATCTCATAGCACTATTAGTATATTTGTAGGCATAAGGATATCAATCTTTTATTTTGTGTACAATTAACTTAATTCATTTTCAGTAATTATGATTATGAAAGATTATTGCCTCTCAATATTAATTCTGGTTTTATGTGGTATATTTTTCAGTTTGAGAAAGAATCTGAGAGACCAGAAAACAGTAAGTGTTTTTTCCTTATTCAAACAATTACCTAAGTAGAGTTCTTGATGTACTATTTTTTATGATTTCATCAAATTTATTAATGATATCTGTCATATTAATATTCATATGTGACTTAAGTAATCTTGAAGATTGTTTGTTTAAATATATGATGAAGTTGGTTGTGATTTCTGATTCACTTAACCAAGAAATGTTTTTCATTTTCATTCAAGATGATGTCAAAGTTTGCTGATGAAAATGCAGATCTAATTGATGATGTAGCCAAGCTGAAGTTCAAGATAAAGAAGCTGGAAGTTAACTTGGAGAATGCAACAAAGGTAAAAAACCATTTGCCTTATTGGGTTATGTTAGGCTTATATATTACTAGAAATAAGACTTTATAAACTTTGAACATTTGATTATGTTATTGTTTTATTTATCATTGATATGATAAAAAATAAAAGATATCATAAAAGTGTCCATGACATACTGTTTATGACTAAATAATAGTACAGTGAGAAGGAGGAATATAGTGATAATTTGGCACAAGTGTCTTAAATATAATATATCATGTGCATAAATATAGTTTTTAGTTGATCACCAAAGTCGCAAAATTCAGTGAAAATCAAAATCTTTTCAAAATAAAGGTAGAAAACCCACTGTGGTGCATTTGGAACACAATGTTATAGGTGATCTGCCCCTAGTGCAGAACGCTGATATTTTTTACCTCGTAGCTAATAATAATTTTTTAATTTACGTTTATTTCATAGCTCCTGCAGAACCAGATAAGCCTATCCGATAGAGCTGCCCAACACCCAAGATACTTACTAGAACACAATGTCATAGCCTAACTGGGGATTCAAAGCATTGTTAATAATTTGACGTCACAATTGTTATTTTCCCTAGTGTAACATATGATAATCATGAATTCTTATATAATTGCCCTCATAGATGATAAGGGATAAAACTTATGAAACCTTTTGCATATAACATATAGCTCTGACAGATCGAGCTAGATAAACCCCATTGATAGCTGTCGAAAACCCAAGATATGCGCTAGAATGCAATGTCATAGGTGAATTGCACCTAGGGCAACATATGATAACTATGAATCTGTATATGATTGCTCACAGAGATAATAAAAGATAGTACTTTTAAACCTTTTGCATTTACTTCATAGCTCCTGGAGAACCAGATTGACCTGAGTACAATAGAGCTGCCCAAGACCCAGGATGCGGTGACAGGCAAGGAGATCAAAGTGACTTTGTCCTTCATCATGAGACAGGTGGGTTCCATTAGTCTCTTGCAGGCTTTCCTCCATAGGTCAGTGTTTAAAAACCATGTTTCCTATTCAAATATGAGCTCCCAGAATCTATGCAGGTATGCTTTGAAGGGAGGGTATATTTTTAGACTTGACGTCGGTTTTCCAATACAACCCTAGGGTCTTTGGGTTAAGAGGTTAATCAAATTGGGAACAGGACAAAGGCTAACTTAACAAAAGCCACTTAGAACAAAAACACCAAGACAAAATCCTTCCACACAAAATCCACCCAGGACACAAAAGCCATGTAGACCATAAACACTCAGACAAAATCCATCCGAACAAAACCCAACCAACTTTTACATAAGTATTAAAGGACACAAATAATGTAGTACTTATAACATTTATAAGTGTATATCACTTTTGTGGCCTTTGCCCTATGTTTTTTTGGTCCTGGTGAGTTAGACCCATCCAAATGGTTGGGTTACACGTAAAGAACTCAACTGTAGACTTTAATGCACTTGGTCTTATTGCTGATGCAGGATTGTGTCTTGTTCTACTGTTATATACAAATGTGTGTTCCTGGGTGAGTAAAATATGTTTACTTCCATGCCACCCTGTTGTGAATATCTAGAATGTTAGTGCTTGTTTCCACATTGTAAGCTCCATTTTAACTTAAAGTTTATATATTTGTAATTCATGCAATTGTTGCTAGACTCACTTTGTCCTGGCCATATGGTCAAATACAATTGATAAGTTTATCTACAGAGTTTTGGGGGCAAAGGCAAAAATACAAGAATAATTTTTTCTCAATCAAATCAATTGAGGACTGCCATAAGTTGAGCACAGTGGTGTAGTGGTTAGCATGCTTGCCCATCACACCTTTTGCCTGGGTTCGAATCCCGGTAGACCTGGATTTGTGACCTTGGCTATACAAGTCTTTTGTCCTTGGGCAAGGTACTATATTCACATGACACTCAGTTCACCTAACTGTACTAATGGATACCTTTACAAGGGGAATAACGGACCTTTACAGTCTCACAGAGCGCTTGTTATTCGGCGAAAACAACATACTATCCTTCCAGGGTAATAATACTCGTAGTGCTTTGATCATGCTTTGTCATGGATATATGCACAGTACAGGAAAGCTATTATTAGCTCACCTTTACAAAGTAAATGTGAGCTTATGTCATGGCGCTTCGTCCGTCGTCCGTCTGTCTGTCCGTCTGTCCGTCTGTCCGTCCGTCCGTCTGTCCGTCCGTAAACTTTCAGGAAAAAGACTACTCCTCCTAAACGAATCCAGATATCATTCTGAAATTGTAGTATGTTATACCCATGGTGATTCCTCACAGAAAGGTAGACGTTTCAGTTTTGAGAATCCAAGATGGCCGCCATGGCAGCCATATTGAATTTTCAATTAGATTTCACGAAAAAGACTACTCCTCCTAAACGAATGCAGATAACATTCTGAAATTGTAGTATGTTATACCCATGGTGATTCCTCACAGAAAGGTAGACGTTTCAGTTTTGAGAATCCAAGATGGCCGCCATGGCAGCCATATTGAATTTTCAATTAGATTTCACGAAAAAGACTACTCCTCCTAAACAAATCCAGATATCATTCTGAAATTGTAGTATGTTATACCCATGGTGATTCCTCACAGAAAGGTAGGCGTTTCAGTTTTGAAAATCCAAGATGGCCGCCATGGCAGCCATATTGAATTTTCAATTAGATTTCACGAAAAAGACTACTCCTCCTAAACGAATGCAGATAACATTCTGAAATTGTAGTATGTTATACCCATGGTGATTCCTCACAGAAAGGTAGACTTTTCAGTTTTGAGAATCCAAGATGGCCGCTAAGGCAGCCATATTGAATTTTCAATTAGATTACAGGAAAAAGACTACTCCTCCTAAACGAATCCAGATATCATTCTGAAATTGTAGTATGTTATACCCATTGTGATTCCTCACAGAAAGGTAGGCGTTTCAGTTTTGAGAATCCAAGATGGCCGCCATGGCAGCCATATTGAATTTTCAATTAGATTTCACGAAAAAGACTACTCCTCCTAAACGAATGCAGATATCATTCTGAAATTGTAGTATGTTATACCCATGGTGATTCCCCTCGGAACGGTAGACGTTTCAGTTTTGAGAATTCAAGATGGCCGCTATGGCAGCCATATTGAATTTTCAATAATTATTAGATTTCATGAAAAGACTACTCTTTCTAAACTAATCTAGATATCATTCTGAAATTGTAGTATGTTATAACTATGGTGATTCCGCACAGAAAGGTAGACGTTTCAGTTTTGAGAATCCAAGATGGCCGCGAAAGCAGCCATATTAAATTTTCAATGAGATTTCATGAAAATGACTACTTCTCCTAAACCAATCTAGATATCATTTTCATATTGTAGTATGTTATACCTATAGTGATTCCTTCCACAAAGGTAGACGTTTCAGTTTTGAGAATCCAAGATGGCCGCGGTAGCATCCATATTGACTTATCAGCTGCAGATGACACATCATTATTACTAAATTTTAAGCTTTCATCAAGTGATCACTCGCACTATATAAATTCTCTAATTTGAACTTACTAATCATAATTTTATCTTGAACATAGAGTATTTAAGATTGTCATGCAAGTTGTTCTATATTTTAAGTGTTTCTAAAACATTAAGATGAAAGACAAACATAATTAATTAATTTGTTTTAAATATTTATGGCAACTAGCTGCAAAAACCCAATGACATTAAACATCATGTTAGATTTTGAACAATGGTATCTCCCTTATATTCCTTTTAATACCACACATAAGGGGTCAACCAGAGTTCAGATATTTCTGTTGAGTCCACTATGCTGTCTAATACACATCCCAATACAGGCTGCTAGCATCATAGTGACAGCTGCTAGTCTGTTGCATAATCAACCTGACCCAATTGATATGGTAGAGCATTATGCTATATGGCCATGTGTATGCAATAAGAGTTATGGAAATTAGACTTGTATTCTCATGACAGCGATATGTTCTTTCTAAGAATAACAACTTACACAAAAAATTGTCACTTGTTTTGTGTTTAGCAATCTACATGATAAGTTGATGTGGAAAGAGTTATTTTGCATCAGGTTCCAGTTCCTGTGTTTTACTCATATTTGTACCATTTCTATATCTAACAGCAGTTCTTCTTGACACAAAATCAATTTAGGACATAAGCTAACTATATTTTGTGAAATTTATATATTTTTCACAACAATTCATGTTCTCTCCCGTCAAGTCTATTAATACCACACATAAGGGCTTAGCCAGAGTTCAGGTTTACATGCTCAGCACACTAGGATGCTTCTCCAAATATACATACACAAAGCCAAATACACAAATTGCTACACTCTCCTTAAGGATCTGGGGCTAGCAGCCCTGCCTGCTTGTATATTGCATAGTAATCCTGACCTAATTATACCCCCGCTACGACGTAGTCGGGGGTATATAGCGCTCCGCGTGTCCGTCCGTGCGTGCGTGCGTGCGTGCGTCCGTCCGTCCGAAATCGTTTCCGGAGCATTACTCAAAAACTATTCCACTTAGAAACTTAAAATTTGGTATGGAAGTAGCCTATATGGTGCTGTGGTGCCTTTTAGGGGTTTCAGCTCAATGGTCCAAATAATTTTTGAAATTTTGACCAAAAACGATCCGATTTTTGGACTTTGTCTCGTTTCCGGAGCATAACTGAAAAACTATACCACTAAGAAACTTCAAATTTGGTATGGAAGTAGCCTATATGGTGCTGTGGTGCCTTTTAGGGGTTTCAGCTCAATGGTCCAAATAATTTTTGAAATTTTGACCAAAAACGGTCCGATTTTTGGACTTTGTCTCGTTTCCGGAGCATAACTGAAAATCTATACCACTTAGAAACTTCAAATTTGGTATGGAAGTAGCCTATATGGTGCTGTGGTGCCTTTTAGGGTTTTCAGCTCAATGGTCCAAATAATTTTTGAAATTTTGACCAAAAACGGTCCGATTTTTGGACTTTGTCTCGTTTCCGGAGCATAACTGAAAAACTATACCACTTAGAAACTTCAAATTTGGTATGGAAGTAGCCTATATGGTGCTGTTGTGCCTTTTAGGGGTTTCAACTCAATGGTCCAAATAATTTTTGAAATTTTGACCAAAAACGGTCAAAAATGTTTACTTTGTCTTGTTTCCGGAGCATATATAAATACCAAATGACTTGCACACTTCAACCCAGACTCCTTATATCCATAAATCTCACCTTACGGACAAAGATTTTTAAAACAATTTGTCTATATTTCTTAAGAAAAATGACCCAGTTAACCTGACGATTTGCTATCCGGACGATTTTCACCTGTAACCAAAACAAGGTTCGACTGTATAGTGCTGTTGTGCCCTTTAGGGGTAAATCCAGGGTTCCCAGAATTTTATTCAAAAACTACATGGCCGGGGATGTTTTGAAGTGAAATAGTTTTTAGGGTTGCAAGATCATTGTGTTCTAAGTCATAATCATAAATTTTCAAATTAATGTTACGTGAAGGCGGTCAAACTCAAGCGGGGGTATGTGAGCCGCGCTCACTTTTGCCTTGTTGATTAATAGAACATAATGGACTTTATGGAAAGTATAGAAATTGTCTTTATGAAAAGTATACTTGTATTCTATTAATAGTAATACTTTTTACAAATAACAATTTAAACAAGTCAAGAATCAGCTTTTGTGTACAACAAACTGCACGATGAGTTAATATTAACAAGTCAAGAATCTGCTTTTATGTTCAGTAATCTACATGATAAGTTAATAATAGAGGTATTTTGTATCAGGTTCCAGTTCCAATACCATGTGTTTTATAAATACCTGTAAAAATAAATGATAATTGTATCATGCTGAAGGGGTTCTGGGAACAACATGTCATCATAGAAGTCATTATTTTTCAATTAGATTTCAGGCCAAGTACTACTCCTACTAAATCAATTAAGATATCATTCTGAAAAAAGAGTATTTTTTTATATAGTGATTCCTGACAAAGACGCATTTATTTTATTATCAAGAATCCAAGATGGTCAATATGTCAATTATATTGAATTTTCAATTAGATTTCATGAAATTCATTGAACAGAATACATTTCCTGATCAATCAAATCAATGTCATTATATTTGTATTGATATGCTTGTTGTAATATTTATCAACACTATAAATACAGTTACAAAAAACTGTATGAATCATCTTTATCTGCGAACAGCCTGAAGCATGACTGTTTTAATAAATCCTTTCCGTTTTACATAATTCCTGACACTTCACATATATGGCAAATAACATACCGGTAGCCAGTGAGGGATAAATATACATTTTATAATCATCTATATCTGATTACGGTCTGAACAATGATTATCTAGATAATTATAATGATCATTCAATTCAAACAAATCCTTTTCAAAAGCATTTAAAATGATTAAATTTTTTCACTCCCAACACTAACTGTTTTTTAGTCCATTGTTCCCATGCAATTAATTTATTCCAAATTGAAAATTTTGGTTAATGAATAACAAATTATCTTTTATTTTGTTTGTCATGCTAATAAAAGATATGATTTAATATTCATCTTCAAAACTAATTGAACAGCTGTCTGAACAATTCTTTTTTTACAAAGTCTTTCTCACCAATTCTCTCTGTTAGTTAAGATACTTCAATAAACATATTACTGAGTTGACCTCCAGATTATTTCCATTGCAAACCTCTCTTCTACTACCCCCCCTTTCCCTCCTCCCCTTTTTTCTCCTGTCCTTCCATTGCAAACCTATCCCACATTCCTTCTATCCCCCTCAGAAGGGATATATTCCAAATGTTTATGTGCATCATCTTTTTAGTTCTTTGGAAGTTGAGAGTGTGACTAAATGAATACTCCTAAACCAATCAAGATATCATAATGAAATTAATACAGATGCCCACATAAAAGTAGCATTTTGAAGATTAAAAAGTCCAAGATGGTCACCAATTTAGCCATAGATATACAAAAATGTTATACAAAAACCTACTGCTTGTTAACAAATCATGATTATATCATTCTTGTATTAATGTTTGTTCAAACTCTAGTGGTTTCCAACAGAAGAATAGCATTTTAAAAGATAAAAAAATCATGATGGCAGCCATAATCTATTATCATATAAAAGATGGTTACACAATTAAACCATATTACCACATCATTCATTTTAAGGTGAGCTTCTGTACCCTCGGTACTTTTATTATTATTGTTATAAATCAACTTTAAACAAGTGTGGCTTATGATTTCTTTCCGCTTTGTTGGCAGCTAGGGGAGGTAACTGATGCCGACAACTTGAAGCGGTTGACCAGTGATCCTGCCTTGTTACGCAAACAGCTCCGGGAAAACACAGATACTATCGAGGCCTTCTCCAGGGTGAGCTAAGTCAACTAATTCCATGCTTAGACCGTATGTATTTGACTTATATTACTGCCATGGTAAACACAATCTTGATGTTAACATAGCTTATTAAAGTTACAATAGAAAAAATATTTAATAGAATCAACAACATAATTTTAAATGTTTTCTCTACAGGAGCTCATCAAACTGACTGAGCAAGTAAATGACCTGACAGATTCTTGCAGGAGAAAGGTAATTCAAGTCACAGTTAATAACTCTTTATCATTGGTATTGACACTCTTAATAATCATCTTTTGATAACCAAGAAAAAAGATTAAAGATCACACAATCCCGGGGTAGGGCATAGCTCTGTCGGCAAGAGTGCCGGTCTCACGTTGCTGAGGTCCTGAGTTTAAATCCCATCTAGGCCAAGGTGTAAAAACCTAGAGTTCACCTCTGTAAGTGTCACTCTGGAGGCCTAGTGTGTAGTGCAACAAAATCTGTGCACTTAAAAGATCCCACGAATTCATGTCAGTGACTCAATAGTGGATACATGAACACGTGCATACGCCGAGTTGTCGGTTATTAGCATTCAGTGTGACTATGTGTCTCAGTTCACCCAGCTGTGAATGGCTACCCTGTGAGGTATAGAATGGTCCCTAACCTGAGCGCCACATATATGGATGCCGGTTGAATACTTCACAGGGAGTTGAATTGAATGTGAAAATAATTTGAAAGAATGCCATTGACCAGGGGAAACAATGTAAGAGCCTTGAGCAACCATGAGTGGATGGATATGCGTGCTATATAAATATACATATAATAAACCTGTCAAAATTGGTTGGTGTAATTGAGTGTGAGTATAATTGGTGAGTTTTCTAAAACTGATGAAGATGAATGATAATGGTGGTGATGATGATGATGATGATGGTGATATTGATGATGATTTGTTGATGATGATGTTGATGATGGCGATGACGGTTATGATGATGATGTTAATGATGATAATGATGATGATGATTTTCTTGATGATGATGATGATGATGATGATGATGTTGATGATGATAATGTTGATGATGATAATGATGAGGATGATGATAATGATCATGATGTTGATGATGATAATGTTGATGATGATGATGATGAGGATGATGATAATGATCATGATGTTGATGATGATAATGTTGATGATGATGATGATGAGGATGATGATAATGATCATGATGTTGATGATGATAATGTTGATGATGATGATGATGAGGATGATGATAATGATCATGATGTTGATGATGATAATGATGATGATGATGATGATGATGATGATGATGATGATGATGGTGATGATGATAATGATGATGATGATGTTGGTGATGACGATAATGATGTTGTTGTCGGTGGTGGTGATGATAATGATGATGATGATGATGATGATGATGATGATGATGATGATGATGATGATGATGATGATGCTGCAGGAGATGCTACTTCTGGACCTGGAGACTGCCAACAACCAGCTGAGGGAGAAGATCGGGGAGAGTGTCAGTGATGAAACTCTCTCTAGAGGCTCCGCACTCAGGTGGGGTATTAACTTAGATGAGATTAGAAGTGGATGTTAAATGCAATCCTGACAGTGTCACAGTAATAGTAATCATGTATTCATGTATCTTAGGTTATATCCCCATATAGCTATTTATATTTCAAGCTATTTAGCTATGTACCTTCATTTATCAACTCATGTATGCATCTGTGTAACAATGTATCATCATGTATCAATTTTTGTATCATTCTTTGTAACCATGTATCTGCATGTATTCATGTTTCCATCTATGTAACAATGTAACTCATTATCTCCCCCCAACAGTGTGATGGGTGTGAAGATGGCCCTGAGCTCCAACCTCTGTACCTACTGCAAGAGCAACCTCAGCTCCCGTACATCTATCAGTCGGGTGAGTTGTCTCCCTTGGACTGTAATTTACAATACGGGTAGGGTGAGATAGAAGCTCCTGGATTCTTATTGTTGGATATTCCTTTGGTTGAATCAGTAGAGACTGACTGATTTAAGGGTCCAAGGTTCAAATCTTGATGGAGAGGATTTAATAATCACTTCTTTTACATTTTGTGCCCATTGTTCCTCACTCCATCAAACAACTGGTTTCAATTTTTACAAAAATTTCAGTGTTGATTTGCTTTATCTGAAAGCAGTTTTAGTGGAATACGGCTCCTGGACAGCCAAATGGAAACCATGTTGTATTAGGAGCCTGTATGACTGGATATAAGCCAAAATTTTATACCAGAAATTAGTTGGTCAAACAGGGGGGTCCGCCTATATCCAGGATATATGATGCAGATGAAAAAAAACAAGAGGCTAAGCACGAGTATCTGTCAGCTCAGTCAGTTAGCGAGTCGATGGTAATACATATCCTTTGTACTTAAGGAAACAAACAATTAAAAACATTAGGTCAACATTCCAAGGTTATATATTTAACCCTATTTCCAGTGTTCCTCTCAAGAGTTGCGACCCCAGGTCAAGAAGGAGGAGACGGACAGGCTGTACAAGAAACTAGACTATTTCCGCAAAGCTCTGTCGGACGCGGAGATGAAACTCAGTCAAGCTTACAAGGAGATGGCTGCTATGAGAAGACAGAGCTTAGCAATGGTGGGAATACCAACAATATAACTATCTTGTTTTATGTCAGTGAATTTATGTTAGTTTTAAAAGGGCAGTAGCACGTTTTTAGGGGGAATACAAGGTTATATCAGGAAAATGAAAATAAATGGTTCCAATTGAAGGACAATGTATTAAACTATATGTATTAAATCAAATATATAATTATAGTTCAGCCATGCAATTCCTTTTTCTTACACAAAATGAATTAAAGGTATTCACACAAAAATGGCCACCAATGGAATTTATGTGAATTTTTATAATTTGTTCTTCGACAATGAATGATTGGTTATTGTAATGAGAATTTAGACACTATCAAAATAATATTTTAAGCATTAAAGGGGCAGTAGCACGTTTTTAGGGGGAATATAAGGTGATGTCAGGAAAATGAAAATTAATGGTACCAATTGAAAGACAATGTATTAAAACTAAATGGAACAGTAATAATTCAAATATTTAATGTAAAGTTTAACCATGCAAGTCCTTTTTCTACAGAAAATGAATTAAAGGTGTTCACACAAAAATGGCCGCCAATGGATTTTATGTGAATCTTCATACTTTGTCTTCTGACTATGGGTGATTGGCTTGTGTAGTGAGATTTCTGACACTTTCAAAATAATACATTTATAATTAACTTACAATTATCAGTGAAACATTTGAAATATAAAATTATCAAAAAACGTGCTACTGCCCCTTTAATGTACAATTCTCAATGAAAAATTTGAAATATAAAATGTTAAAAAAAACGTACTAGGGTATTAGTATGAATTTAAAATAAAGCACAAGGCAGAGTTATATAGTATATAAGGGTGAAACCTTTGCTCTGCTTTGATATGGATTGCATCAACACAATAATGTGACAAACTTAAATTTCAATACTCAGTAGAACACATTATCCATTGAAAATCAGATCTGAAAAATCTAAACCTGAAACAAAGTGAAAAAAACTAAATCTATGTAAGCAGTGTTTAAAATATAGCCCGTCAGCCAGTCCTTGACTGGCTACTTTTTGCCAGGACTGGTTACTTTTTGGTCAGGACTGGTAACTTTTCAAAAGTTTTCTTTATTTTCCCCTAAGGAATGGATTAATTAATTTTCAGGACAGGCTAGGTTTCCAATCTATTTGATACACTGATGTAAGTAATATTGATGATATTAGTTATGGAGGTTTGTACAAAACCACAAATATATCAAATAAATTATTCTTCTGAACATACCTGTCATTTGTTAATACTGTTGCAGTTCAATAATAGTAATTGAATTTGAATTTATTTATATATAATTTTTCTGTCGTAAAGAAAAGGAAAAGAATTTGAACTGTTCACTCTAACCTCCTAATTTCCTAAAATAAAGGGGATTTTAAGGTAGCTTCATTCTAAAAGCTAGGTAAAAGATGTATAATTTGAGTTTTGATGATTTTTGTTTAGCTTGAAATATCTATTATACAATGCTAATAAAATGTCCTTATGTTTACAGGATATGTCAGTACCCGATCTTGACAAGGACTCAGATTCAGATGATGAGGATAAGACGTTTAAAGTAAGAATTACAGTTTTTCAATAACATAATTTTTAACAAGGTACAAAAGTTTAAAGTCTATCTTCAAACATAATGTATGTAGGTCTTTTTCATAATAATCTTTTCATATTTCGATATTCTTTTAACTACATTTGTATAAATATTATTTTGAGCAAAATCTTTATGTTGGTGTAAATGAAAAAAATTTACTTTCTAATTTAATTCCAAGATATCTTAATTTGAATCAAATCCCCCTTTTTTTGTTGAGAAAGATCATTTCCTATTTGGTTATTCTATTACTGCATTCATTTCATATATTTTTGAACAAATCTTAGATGTTGGTGTAAAATCAACATAATTCATTTGCTAATTCAATTCCATGATATTTTGATTTGCATCTCAATTCCACTTTGTTTTTTTTTGGAGAAAAATCATTTCTTTTTTGGATATTGTTTTACATTGATTGTGATCGTGATGTTGATGAAATGTGTGTGTGTGTATTTTATTTACTTATTATTGTGTGTATTTATAACTATTATCAAGCAATCTCCGATGTACAACAAATTCCCTTCTCGGGCAATAAAGTATTATTATTATTATTATTATTATTATTCCAAAATTATTTTGAGCAAAATCTTAAATCTTGGTGAAAAATAAACATTATTGACTCCCTAATTCAATTTCAAGATATCTTTAAATGATCTCAATTCCCGAATAATTGTATATTAACTAACGCTAATCTTTCACGTGTAATGTTCAATTGCTTCTCCATCAGTTCCAAGAGCCAGAAGGTCACAAGGATAAGAAGAAGATTGTCAAAGAATCAAAGCGAGCTAAGAAAAATGTTCGCAGGAAGTCAATTAAACCAAAGGTAAAACTTATAATAATTTATTTTTAAAAACAGCATTATGAACAACGCTGATGTCACATTTTACAAATGAGAATCAGATTTTATTCCATTGTCCTATCCATTCATGTAATTAAGTTTATGTAGAGTTATTCCAAGGCATAAGAAACCAAGTTTCACGAAAAAGAAAATTATGTATCTTGTCTTGACATGGCATTTTGAAAGAGACTTAAGAGTCATCAGTTCCCAATTAAGTATATATTTAAATCATTATTAATAGTATATGGTTAAACAACCGCTAACCTCGACCCTATCACTTTTCGATTTACTTTCAAAGATATTTCAACTAAATAAGAACTGGGTATGCTTTTTGTCAATTTGTCCAATAAACACCTTTTATTAGCCTATTATTAAGACCGCGTAATTACCAGTTGTAAAAAACCTAACTGGGACAGGGGCCATAAAACTCGCGCGGGTGTGACGTAATAAACAGACTATACAGACTAGCGCATCATTATTTGAACTGAAACACCGCCTTAAATAACTGTTTATTTACCAGTGATGTGGATATCTTTATTACTTCAAATGCTTTATAGTGTTACATCGTCAAATGACTTATCCAACTGAGTGTTTAACATTTTCTAAAAATCGTTAATTATTGGGTTAATTTGGTGATCCCATTATGATAGATGTATAGAGCTCGTTGCAATCATTCTGTATATGACGTCACAAAAAGGGCGTGTGACTAGTCATGCATTCACGGGTCTGTCGCGAGACAGATCTAGCTGCCCATTAAATGTGGCATTCAAAAACGGCTTTAATTACTAAACTGAACATAATTGAGTGGCGACCTTTGACGCACTATAAAATGTTTAATCAGACATTCCTATATTCAAAAGAAAATAGTGATATATGTTTGTGGTTATATGTTGTTTAAGAGATCATGTCCAATTTCTAATGTCAGTATTATGTTTTTATGATTTTTAACAACTAACACAATTTATCATGCAGCAAATATTTAAGATAAGTTTAAATCCTTACAAATACAAAATGGTTTTATCCTCTTCCTTGTATTCAGTTATGAAATTAAAAAATTAATTGTTAAACTTTTGCAGCCACTTGGTCATGAAGGTTAGGTTTAAATCTAGAATCAACAACGTAACATGGTTACACGATATTGTTTTTCCAGCATTTCAAGGTAAGGACAATTCAAATGCTACATTTGCAACCTGTGCAACCATGTTTTACTGTGCAACAAGGCAGTAAAAAACAAGTTTCAAATCAAACTCTTTTCAAGGCAAAGAAAAAAATCATGTTCAAATATTAATCTTTTTTCTAAGTTAATGTCATATTCTAATATAAAACCTTTTTCTAGGCAAAGAAGGAGAAGTCGCTGCCCCCGATCAATCAGCCAGTGATCCCAGAGCCGGAGGAACCCCCGATGCCAGAACTTGAGGACGATCGAGAGAACACTCTGTGGCAGATGGGAGACATCCAGAACAGGGTAGGTGTCAGTTTGTGATGAACGATAATTCTCCAATAATTCAACCGCATAACATTTTATTGAGGTCACAAATTCAAATCACTTCTATAATTTTAAGCAAATGCCAAAAAGTTAAAGCTGATGCTCCAACAATTCAACCATTGCAAAAAATTCAAAGTTTCATAAAGACAACATTGCAAATTTCATGTGGTTGTCCATAAGAACTATGTTTTAGAATTACATGTGTATTGATAGTTATCCAACATTTCAACCTTAATGCCGAAAGAGCGGTTGAAAGTGAAAATGTAGTTAAAATGCCGACATTTTCTGAAAATCTTTTTACAATTTGAGGGTCATATTAATAGAAAAAATCAGTGTCTGCTAAGGATCGGTAACATTCCTCATCTCTGTATTCCTACATGTTGTCATGCAGAAAAGCTTAACAATAGGAATTGGAAAAGCTTTTAGCTTTGTTCTATGTTTTTAGGAAAGTGTGATAGTTCTATGACTGATTATGATCTATAGTATTTTCACTTTTGGGAGTTTGTAGTTAGTTATGGAATATGGAGAAAGATTTTTATATTGTATTATTTATTATTGATATTTGGTACATTGCTATTCTTGTTTCCAGCTAAACTTAATCATCACAGCCATCCAGTCGTTTGCGACCGATGTTGGCAAAATGATTGATAAGGATGATGATGATGTGAGTTGAAAATAAAAACTAAAGACTTAATATTCACCAGACATGCCTACCCTTATGATTTTGGCGTAATGCCTACTATTTTTTGTGTTAAATTAAACCCAAATTATATGTTTTTTGCACTTGCAAGTGAAAACCTAAGTGAACGCAGCTGCATTGAGCAGCATTGAGAGCATTGAAAAAATTTGCATCATAGTCATTTAAAACTAAGGCTAGATGTTATGTATCAAATGAAAATGATTTTATTTCAAAGGAATATTAATGAGCCACAACTTTTTCCAGTATGGGAAGCAACCCACTATGCAGCAGTTCAAGTTTGGCCAATCGTATGAGGAGAAATCTGCCAAGAATGCAATAAATCAGAAAGTTTCCGAAGCCAGACAACGAAGAGTCCAGGTGACGGTGAATGGACAGAGGGCAATCGCAAGTTTACGTGAAGTCTACGACTTGCTAAATGCCTCACTCAGTTTGGGGGTAGGTCAAATTCCATATATGTATAAATACATCCTGCTGTATCATACAAGTTATACCATTCAGCGTCTGAATGGTATAACGAATTGATCTTACCAATGTTAACAAAACACATGTAATATGAAAATATAAAGAGTAATAAAAACTGTTTTAGCGCTTTGGCTATGCTTTATTCAAAGCTACAGATCAGTTTATCAAAAGTAACCTTGATGTGTTCGAGGTAACATACATTGTACATTTCAAAACGCTCAATTTGCGCGCTTGCCATGCTCAAGAGGGGGTTATGAGTATTTATCCAGGGTAACATGGACCAATCAGAGATCTAGATTCTTACAAGAGGTGGGATGATACTTTTTATATCAGTTAGAGGCTCTCCAACCGATTGTCACATTGACATTTGCCTCGTATCAGCTTTTTACTCAAAGCTATATTTAGCATGAAGATGCTCTAATTTGGTCCTTACAAACTTACTCTATTTAAGTTGTTTTATTGGCAGTTTTTTGAAGGCTGAGTCCTATCATGATACCTTTCTTGGAAACAAAATTTTCTGTTAACAAATATATAGGCATATTACATGATAATTTTACACTCAATTTGTTAGTAATGTATTGGCAGATGAAATACCATAGATAGGTGTCATTAGAGTGGCAACAATGCAACAATGACTAGGACCATCAGACGATCGTAAAAGTTAAGCTGATATTTATCTAATTTTAGCAATTTCAACTTTTGTCATATTCTGTTTTTATTACCACTGTGGTCCAAATAGAAATACTAGATGGGGTATATGAGTGAAATTGGCTCATCAATACTTCTATCCCTGCAGCACGATGACTACGAGATGATATACCGCGCCTTCAAGAAGCACCAGCAGATACGAGCCGTACATCATGCCGCCATGATCGGTAAACTGCCCGGAGGAACCAATGTTGTGCGCATGGGCAGCAGCGAAAACGCGGTCGAGTATTATATGAAGTCTTACGGAGGAAACGGCGGAGGAGGAGGGTCTGTGATGAGAGGGGGGACCGCTCAACCGTGGGAGGTGACCGCTAGTCGGGTCGGTAATCGTCCAGCTTCGGAGACAAGCTCTAAGGGCTCGGTAAGTATATGGTCTTTATTAGTTTATTTTGGTATATTTGGTGTTATCTTTAAGGAAAGGATTACAATCACCCTGGGAGGTTAAATTACCACTAGTCATATATCGATAAATATAGAGGGAATCTCCAAAGGACCGGTAAGTATCTGCTGTGTTTAAATATTTGTTTTTTCTTAGAATGGAAAATTCTATGGTTAGGTCTTTTCGCGCTAATGGAAAAGGAAGTCTTCTATGTTACTGCTAGTAGTGTTGTTAATCAAGATAACCTCCAAGGTAAATATCTGCTTTTTTTGTTTTTGTTTTTTTTGTTTAAAGGGTTGTTTTACAGCATAGACTTACCAGTATCCCAAGAATAGGTAAGTAATGTCAAATCTATATCTCAGTTCTATATATATGCGCCAACTGCACATGTACTAATCTGGGAAGTAACTACTGGTTGTTGTGTTGATAACAAAACTGCTTTGAAGACAAGTTCCTAGGGTTAAGTAAGTTTCTCCAGTTTTCAGATTTAAGCCTGTTTTTAGTTATAAGGTTAAATGTTCGGTAAGTCTTAGACTATCTCCCCGAGTTGGCTGCAGTAGAGAACTGTTCTACACTCAGTATGGTGTGCAATCCTACACTGAATATCAGCGTAGTACCACCAATGGTTCGCTAGTTTCAGCCGATGCTTGCAGGTTTCATCACAATACATAGCCACAATAGTGTTGCAGGCTTTCTCCCTGCAATAATACTATCAGCTGTGATATAAGGGAAATAAGGTGATAAACCCCAAACTCACCTCTATCTCAATGGTCTATGTATGATCTATGGACTTAATTGAATGTCCCTCTTGGAAGTTACCTCTTGTTGTGTTAGGAATTGACCTTTTTCAAGCTGAGGGCAAGTTTTTGCAGTTCTGAAATCTAAGTGAATGATTGTAAACATGTCAGAATCCAGAAGATTTGTCAAACCAGTTTGATGTACAAAATAGAATGGAGAGCCAGTCTGATTAAAATAAACCTTGTTCTGGGGGAAACAAGTTTTAAAATATTGACTCTACCGTGAATCTACCGTGTTCTATCTATGTTGTTATTTATATATCACCATCTTATCTTTAGATAAGTCCTTTAGACTTGATTAGTTGTTTATTATAACAGAAAAACGTCAACCCATTTTAACCTTGGAACAAGCTTCTGAACACTAAATAGAAATAAGACTAAAAGAAAACAAATCACAAGATATCAATTGTGTATAAATAGGGAAGATTTATTTACAAAATAAAGAAGAAATCAACAGTTTGTACTTGCTTGAATATATAAACACAGTTTATTCTTCAGTATGGTTTAATGTGATCTGATGAGTCATCGAACAACAGGGATTGGGAAATACAGTTTGCACAATGGATGATAAGACTGCCCAATTAATTAATGAAGTTTACTATTGATATAAGGGCAGTGGTCCATTTGGAATTAAGAAAATTACCTTTAAAAACCTGAAAATAGCAAGTTGTTAAAGACTTATTTCCAAACCCCTGGAACAGATGATTCTAGGCCTAAGCCCCATTAACACCAAACTAGCTATAATACAGTATAGAAGACAAAGAATGCCAAGATTTTCTAGAATACAAATCCCCAAATGAGTCTTCTTCTTGCTAGAGAAAGGGCATGGCATGGCACAACTACAGAAACACTCATTTGGCCACAGTTTGCACTCGGCAGAATTGTTCCTACTAGGACCAACTATTTAATCCCATTAACACCAAACCTGCTACAATACAGCTGAGGAGACAAAGAATGCCAAGATTTTCTAATATACAAATCCCCAAATGAGTTTTCTTCCTGCTGGAGAAAGGACATGGCATGGCACAGCTACAGAAACACTCATTTGGCCACATTTTGCACTCAGCAGAATCGTTCCTACAACAGCAACACAATGTCCTGAAACACGCACGATCAGAGCTGGAGTTGAAGGCCGTCATGTAACGGAGAACAGTTTTCACAAACCCGATCATCATCATCCCAATGGAAAGCTGTCGAGAAGGGCTGATACATTCACAGTTGAACATAAATACGAGGAGAGTGATGGATTGTGGGACATCGGAGAGGAATATAGAGATGAAGACTTCGGAGAGAGTTTGACATATTTCAAACCTTGTCTTGCCTTTATGCTGCATGAAGGACATGAATATGTTGACGATTTGAATCACTGCTAGAATTGAGCCGCTCATTGCAAAAACCACCAAAGCTTGTCGTACTACCTCCATATTAGCATTGCATATGTCATATTTGTAATATTTGCCTTCCAAAAATGAGTTTGCTGAACACCCATAATTGTCGAAAGTGTAGGTGACATACCAGTCCATGACAGCATCGCCCACAATAAACAGCGCTGAGATGACACCAATGAGTCTAAAGCCGATACTCATCTTGAAAGGAACATCACGTTCATGGCCAGTGTAGCCTTCAAGAAGCCAGTCCCCATGAGGTCTGTCCCCAGGTCGATTGACAACGATGAGCTCGGGGTTAATGGAATAGGTGTCCATGAAACTGCTGTTGCTGGAGTTCCGATTTGGAGCTCTGATTCCAGTCCTATCAGAGAGGTGGGACGACCTCCTATTTCCCATGGGTCCAAGACCATTAGGACCTGAGCTTGGACTCATGGAAGGTCTGTGATCTACTTGAGAGTTTCTTGGTCCATTAGGATCCAGGCTGAGGTTCGGTGCACGAGCTTCATACTGAGAGTTCCTTTGACCATCCATGAAGGAACTTCTATCCGGATTTGAATACCTTCTTCTTTGGATATCACTCCTGGAGTCATTCAGGTCCCGAGGATCTCTTCCATATAACTGATTTGAGGGACCATGAACTTCAGAACTCCTGTCCGAACCAATGTTTGGGCCATGTCCTAAGACAAATGAGGACCTACTCGATGGGACTCTAGGTCCTAGCTGGCTGTTTCGAAATTGGGCTCCTCTGAAATCCACGTCCTTCATCCGAGATACGTTTTCAGTACCTCTGTCCTCTATCTGACTCTCTCGGCTAGCATGAACAAGTTTGGCTTGTGGTATTCTATTCTGATAATATTCTAGTTTGTCAACATAATCAGGAACAATTCCTCCATCTAGGCTGGCCTCAAAGGAATTGTAGTCAAGGGAGTTTTGGCTCATATTGATTGTTGGTGTTTAATTTTCCTGAAAGAAAATTGAAATTCAATCAGAAAAAAAGTAAATGCTAAAATTGAAAAATTGAATTATGCCATGCATTAGAGAATCTGTTTTTTTAATTGAATAAATTGATAACATACCACTTTATAAGGTGATGTGGTATTTTTATAGATAAACCTCTTTTATCTTTGTTATTGCCTTATACTGGAGAAAAATATAAGATGTAAAACAAAGTTCCCCTTGCAATGATAAAGCCATTAATTTTTCTTATCCTTGTTTTTAAATTGATGAACATGATTGCTACAAATATACATTTGAACCTGAGGCTGTACCCTCTTGTTCCGGACAGAATTCAATTAAATAACATCACCATTCGGACATTATGATGAGGTCAATACCTGTTTTCATAGACTTGAGTTAAACAATATTGACCTTAGATGATGTCAGAGATTGATATTGTTTTCCTCAGTTCTATAAAAATAGGAATTGACCAAATTAACCAGCTCATGGTTGTTTCAACATTTATATGATAAATTAAGATTAGAGTAAAAAGATAAAAGTACAGTCATAGAGCAAAGTTTTATTTGAATGTTTGTGATGATGGACCAATGACATCACGAAACAATGATGTTGATGTCATTAAGTCTACTTTTAGTAACTCAAGTCAATACCCCTTATGGATTAAAGGTCAATATCATTTTCTGTCCATTGGCATTTGCAAGTATTTGATCAATCAAGATTGCAGTAAAATAAACATTTTGAATAACAATGAAGCTAACATATTCCTTCATTTAGTCAATATATTTGTAAAGTTTTTCAAATGTTTTAAAGGGGCAGAAGCACGTTTTTTGATAATTTTATATTCTTAAATTTTCACTGATAATAGTAAGTTAATGCTAAATGTGTTATTTTGATAGTGTAATAAATCTCAGTACACAAGGCAATCAGCCATAATCAGGGGACAAAGTGTGAAGATTCACATGAAATCATTGGCGGCCATTTTTTGTGAACACCTTTAATTCATTTTCTGTAAGAAAAGGGAATCGTATGGCAAAAGTTTACATTATATATTAGAAGTATTACTGCTCCATTTAGTTTAATTACACTGTCTTTCAATTGGAACCATTATAATTTTCATTTTCCTGACATTACCTTATATTCCCCATAAAAACGTGCTACTGCCCCTTTTAGAATCATTTTAAAAGCATGTATTATTAAAAAAACTTTTGAATGATATCTTTGCACTTGAACTCTGCATGTTTAGCTCCCTACCTGATTCCTGTATATATTCTAATATATGAATGGCCTTTCAATCAAAATGCATGAGTGTTTATGTAATACAGAGACTGTCATAGAAATAATTTTTTTATATGCTCAGTGTAGGAAAATTTGTGATGCTATCAGAATAATACATTTAGCATTAATGTACAATTATCAATAAAAAGTCTATGTGTTACTGCCCCTTTTAGACTGACACTGTTCCTAAAATGGTCTCACAAAAATATGATTACAAAGAAAATGAATGGTCTCTTGAAACTTTTCATCGAGAGAATGCTACCAAGGAAAAATATAAAAGATAAAATAGCATATTACGGTGCTTTTAAATTAAAATTTGATCAAGTTTGATAATCCATGATACACATTTTCTGATTCTGATACTTTAAATCTTTTCTTATAGGTTAATTCAATATTATTAGAAGTCATCAATTTCCATGTCTGAAGAGACCTGAAGAGATCTGATTAAATTATGTGTTATTATTTATTTTAAGTATTGTTATTTTATTAAAATTATTTTTATTTAACTCATTGTATTTTAGAACATGTTCTTATTCATTTGAAAACAATTATTTTTACACAAGGTAATGAATTTATAGAAACAAAATTGAGAGTCATTTATACTACATTTAAATAATCATTTACGGTTAGCTTTGCTCCGTCTTAAGATTGAAGATATAACTAACTCAGAACTCATATCTTATCTTCATACATGGGAAAGTCAAATCTTATCTAAAATTGTATATCTACAGTTATGACTTATATATATGCAAGGCAATGATTTTGAAACCCATTTAATATATATATTGCTTTAAATAAGTTGCACTATTGTTTAACAATATATTTCTCATCCTTTTATCATTAAAATGGGCTAGAAACAATGTCCTCTGGGAAAGTGTCCTTATTTTGTCACATTTGTTGACAATGTAAGCATAAATGTTTCAAATGGTTTTAGGTTCTTCTTTCTTAAAGGGGCAGTAGCACATTTATGTAAATTTTATATTTTCAATTTTTCACTGATCATTATATATTATTTTTTTAGTTTAAAAAAATTGATTTCACAAACCAATCATTCAGTCAGTGAAAATATAAGATTCCTGTAAAGTCCATAATGGCAGCCATTTTTATGTGAACAACTTTAATTCATTTTGTGTAAGAAAAAGGAATCCCATGGCTGAGCTTTACATGGTATATTTGATTTAGTACCACTTCTTTTAGTTTAAACACATTGCCTTTCAATTAGAACCCTTTATTTTCATATCCTTGACATCACCTTATATTCCCCCTAAAAACATGCTTCTGCCCCTTTAAATGTTCTATCATAAATACGAGTTAAAAGGTGTAAAACATTCATGAACAAGAGAAATCAACAAAGAAAATGACAAGTTTATATCAATGATTTACCCGTTTTCCTGAAAAGTGGCAATACATATGACGTTCAGCAATTCTCCTTTAGACCTCCCTTCCTTGTAAAGATAGCTTTTGAATCAATACATACAACCAAGATAAGATTGCAACAGATAATAATAGAAATTCCCTATATGCACACCTGTTGGCAGATTGCATCTATGTCATATATGTTTATCTTGATAGATCCAACACCTTCCTTTTAGATTAAAGATATAAAAATTTATTCCCCGAAACTTACCTATATCTATGTGATATGCTGGTACATCCTGTTTGTAATCATCTATAATGTGATAGACTATAAGGAGCCTTCCCTGTGAAGATAGTCGATTTGGGTCAAACTGAGATAGCTGATGGTGAATGGGTGTAACTGTCCATGTAAACTGAAATATTTTCTGACAATAACCTGCAGTGTATGAAATAATTTTTCAAGATCACTAGCAAACCGGGCTAGAAGGTTTTCAAAGTTCCCAGCCCAAAAGAAAAATTACTAGCCCAAATAGGTAAAGACAAAAAAAAAAATTCTGACATTCATTGTTTTTAAATCAAACACATATCTGCTCAAGAGGTCTTGGCATGTGATGGGTTTGATCGGAAACTGACACAATATACTTACTGAATTATTTACAAAATTGAATGAAAAGACGTCAAAATTGTTTTGATATACCAATCCACAATAGACAACCGGGCTATCATTACATTTTTAGCTCATCAGGTCTGAAAGACCCGATGGGCTTATGGCATGGCAAGGCGTCCGGCGTCCGTCCGTCCGTCCGTCCATCCGTCCGTCCATCCGTAAACTTTTCACATTTTCGACTTCTTCTCCAGAACCAATGACACTAGAGAGCTGAAATGTGCAGACTCCTCGACCAATGGGGATTCTAAATTGTAGATTTCGTGACCCCATGATCCCAAATGGGGTCACAGGGGTCAAAACCATAAAAACCTATTTTCATCTTCTTCTCCAGTTCCAAAAGGCCTAGAGGGCTGAAAAGTTGTATTTAGACTCCTTGGCCAATGGGGATTCTAAATTGTACATTTCGTGACCCCATGACCCCAAATAGGGTCACAGGGGTCACAACCTTAAAATCCTATTTTCATCTTCTTCTCCAGTTCCAAAAGGTCTAGAGAGCTGAAAAGTTGTGAGTAGACTCTTTGGCCAATGGGGATTCTAATTTGTAGATTTTGTGACCCCATGACCCCAAATGGGGTCACAGGGGTCAAAAATTTATAAACCTATTTTCATCTCCTTCTCCAGTTCCAAAAGGCCTTAAGATCTGAAAAGTTGTCTGTAGACTCCTTGGCCAATGGGGATTCTAAATTGTAGATTTTGTGACCACATGACCCCAAATAGGGTCACAGGGGTCAAAACCTTAAAAACCTATTTTTATCTTTTTCTCCAGTTCCAAAAGTTCTAGGGAGCTGAAAAGTTGTGTGTAGACTCTTTGGCCAATAAAGATTATAAATTTTACATTTGGTAACCCCTTGACCCCAATTGGGGTCACAGGGGTCAAAACCTTAAAAACATATTTCCATCAAAAGTCTGATGAGCTACAGAGCCCATGGCTCTATTTTTTCTACTAGCCCAGGCAAATTTTAACTAGCATCGCGCTACCGGGCTAGTGGTTATTTCGGACACTGATAACCTGTAACGTCTTCAGTGTAATCACTTTGTTCAGTGTTGTAGCTAATAAATCAGTTTATTTAAAATTATATCTATGCTTAACAAGATGTTGACAAGGTCAGCTGCAAACTGAAAATTCTGTTCAGATATAACAATTACAGTAGAGCACAGATATAACAAACTCGGATATAGCGAAAAAAAATTAATGTCCCGTCCCTATAATATATCATTAAAAGTATATGTGTATAGAGAACAAAATGATATAGCAATCTAAATTCTTTGGTCCCTTGGAGATCGTTATGTCTGTGTTCTACTGTAGTTTTGTTTTATATCTTTTGACACTGTTTATTGCTGCAGTATTGGCGTTAAACAAAAAGTCACTCCAAAAATGAGTAATTCTACAACGACGTTACGGTTTTTTTTCACATTGTGAAGCAACATGACATGCTGACTAATCTATGTTCAACAAGATGATGACAATGTCGGCTGCAAACTGAAAATTCTGTTCAGATAACAATTAGTTTTGTATCTTTTGACGCTGTTTATTGCTGCAGTTTTGGCTCAAGCGGCGCTAACCAATAAGTCACTCAAAAATTAGTAATTCTACAATGTTTTTTTCTACATTGTGAAGTAAGATCACATGACTAATTTGCATGACGTCATGACAGTTATTGGTTGCTACGCTAATGTATATACATGTATATATATCAGGTATATTTATCATGATCCAATGTAATGCCTGATAGGGACTGGGTGCAGTCAGTAGTCAGTACAGCAAAGTGCTAAATATTTCAAGATAACAACAGGCATTTTTAGCATTGCTAGGTTATAGGCAGCATTTAATCAGTATGGTGAATTTGGTTTTGTGTAAATCAATTAATGATTATACCTTTTTTACTTAGAGAGACACTTGATTAATAACATATCATATATTTTGGCTTTGATATCAACCACAATAACATGTATGGCGAATTTGTCTTTATGGAAATCAATGAATAATCATACCTTTTTAGCTTAGAGAGACACTTTATGAATAACATATCATATATTTGGCTTTGATATTAACCGAAAAATTACATATGATCAAAAACTTCTCTCATATTTATCCCCAAGGTAAAAAATATGATGATCATTGAGACATTAATGGATGCCACTGATTTATGTTCACCAGATTTATTTCTCATTGTTTATAATGCATCGTTTAAAGCATGTGTTTTAATTCTTTTAAGACAATAGAGACTGCAACTTCCCTATGTAACAAATAGTCGATTCTAACAGAAAACCACTATGGCATTGTGTCAAAGATAAGCTCGCTTAAATGATGTCACTGCATTGTTGCTGTGTTCGAAGGAAGCCCACTATTAGTCATGGGATGGAAAGGTTGGCATACGCTGATTGACCACTTGAACCTTTTTTATGCCCCCGAATCGGAGATTCCGGGGGTATATTGTTTTTCACCTGTCCGTCTGTCCGTCCGTCTGTCTGTCTGTCCGTTTGTCCACAAAATCTTTAACCTTGGTCATAACTTTTGATTGGTCAGAGCTAGCTCTTTGATACTTGACATATGGATCCCTTGTGATGAGACCTTTCAGATGACACCATGACATTTGACCTTGTGACCTTGACCTTGACACAGCGAGCAGGATGCATCCGGGGGCATTCGTGTTTCACAAACACATCTTGTTTTATTCGAAAAGACCTAATTATCTCATTGCATTAGCACACAAAAATAAATCAAATAGAATAAAAAAATTTAAATATTCAGCTCAGTAAACAACAGAATCCCAGCTCTGAAATTGCCAGTCGTATGTGTCCATGCGTTATTAAGCGGCCCTAAAATCAGAGGCGTTCAATCTATAATTAAGGACGTTTGATTTTTCCTGTAGAACCAATCAAACTTGTGCATTCATCACTTTCTTGGCAGAATGGGACTTATGTCATGAATGACATAACTCAGTTAGGAATTAGGAGTTGCATGTGATGTGAGAGACAGCTAGAATGATTCTTGAATGTCTGAAGTTTTAAATTTGGAATCTAAATAAACGATCAAAAGTCTTTCACGGTACATTGTAATATTCATTGTGCTATAAGAAAAAATGATAAAAAAATTTATGTAGCGTGTAAGTCTAAGAGCCACTATGTGAGTTGTCAGGGGTCAAATATGCCAACTTAACCAATAGCGTCATCTGATTGAAAAGTATCAACTTTTGCAAGAAATGATCTTTTAAAGCTTACCGGCATCGTACACTGACAAGAAGAAGGTTTTGAAGTCACGATTATGATCGAAAACCAGACATTGATGTGTGTCAATCACTCGAACGAAATTTTTGAAACTTATCTCATACAGTCAAAATAACTCTCTTGAGTTGATAATGTTTGATAGGTTATAAAACTATTATTCGTGTAAATTGGACATGTGAATTTGGCTTCCACGAATATATATGACTGCATGTTTTAAGATTTTCTTTGAAAACTAGTATTTAACTTCTATTTTCCATTTTGGGAACGAAATGTTAACTTATTTGAATTCATATGATAAATTATGCCGTTTGAGTTAGTATCAATGGAAAACAGCATGTTTTATAATCGCAAAGTGGCTCTTTAAAGTCATTTCCTATTGATTGAGACTTACTTTTACAGGGCTGCTGTAACTGTGTATAGGTGATTGGGACCAAGTCATACATGATGCATGACAGAGTTAAGAGTTGCATGTGATGTGGATACAGGTTGATTCTAGAAGTGGTTAAAGTCTTTGGGGATTGAATGGATCAATCAAAATCCTCTGGATAAAAGGGATAAATTGTATTTGTCTGTAATTGCTGTGCTACAGATCACAAGTTGGTATGGGTGAATTAGGAGCTAGGAGAAAGGTGTTGAGGTTCTTTGGAGACCTAATGCAAGGTGCGTACGGTCCTTAAAAAGGCCTAGAATTTGAAGTACTGCCTTAAAAAGACCTTAAATTTTTACACAAAGCCTTTTAGAGGCCTTAAATTTGGTGTAAGTGAAATAATTGTGAAATAACTTTACTTGCATTTATGAATATTCTTGTGACGACCTCCCTGAAGATAACAATTTTGAAAAGTTGATTTTGTATGTCTCTTGAACAGTGTTACAAGCATATTGCAAAGCTATGTAGACACTTTTTCTCTTTCATAAATACCTTGTTCTTCAGGGACAATTAAGCCTTATATTTTCTTTTACAAGCCTTAAAGGGGCAGTAGCACGTTTTTTGATAATTTTATATTGTAAATATTTCACTGATAATTGTAAGTTAATGCTAAATGTATTAATTTGACAGTGTCAAAAATCACATTTCATAAGCTAATCATCCATAGTCAGAGGACAAAGTATGGAGATTCACATAAAATCCATTGGCGGCCATTTTATGTGAACACCTTTAATTCATTTTGTGTAAGAAAAAGGAATCGCATGGCTAAAGATTATGATATATAGTTGAATTAGTACTGCTTCATTTAGTTTAAATACATATATTGTCTTTCAATTGAAACCATTAATTTTCATTTTCCTGACATCACCTTATATTCCCCATAAAACTACTGCCCCTTTAAAAGGCCCCTAAATAGTCCTTAAATTTTGTTGGCTGTTGACTGTATTAACCATGTAATGGATAAAATCAAACTCCTTAATTATCAAGATTTTTGAGGCTCAAAGTCACTTGGGATCTGATGGATCAATCAAATTCTCAGTCATTCAGAGTTAAATTGCTTCTCTTAGTTTGCGAGGCTTGAATCAGAAAAATCTTTTAATGCAAGGACATTAGGTATATATTCCATGGAAGGTAATGTGATATTGAGGAGTGATACAAACTTTACATATGGGGTATGTGAATTATTCATGTATGAAATTAGTTAGCAGCATGTGATATGCAGAGCCTTGGTTTGGTAGACTTGCTTTGGTTTTGTTGATTGATTATTCAAATACCTGTAAGAAGGACTGTATGGAAGCTGTTAATATTCATACAATATAAGAATATCAGGATTTTTGGTTATTTTGTCGGTTCGACATATTAGACTTGTTCAGAGTTGATAATTGAAATTTTTTGTGTGGAAATATCTTCGCATATAATTTTGGCAAAGGAATGGATAACAGTTGCAGGTGAATGAATTCAACAATGTTAAATATCAATTCTGGAAAGAATTAATTTTAAAAACATAAAATATCATTGGAAGGTGGTATATATCAGTTTATGAAATAAAGTTGAAAAGTAGCCAGCCAAAAAATGGTATATTGTAGATTAAACAATAAAATTAAAGAAAAACCTCAAGAAGTTATCAGCCCAGACTAAAAGTAACAAGGTACTGGGCTGTCAGACGGGCCTTATTGCATACACTGTATCTATCATACCACAAAATAAGAAATGAAATAATTCTTGATTTTATCCACTACCGATTATAATCCTACATCGAAAAAAAACAACTGATTTGTTTTGAACATGAAAATTACTTAAAGCATGAAACAACGTGTCAAGTTGGCGTGATTGTGACTTTTTATACGACGACCGGGGAATGAGTGTATCAAGGCTATAGGTTCATGGGGTTGTAATGAACACCCCTGTCTACATTACCTGGGTGAACGGCTCATAATTGTATCAGTTCACGGGTGGTGGCACACCTGATAGATTCCGTCCGCATGTCTGTAGATCCTTGAATGTGGAGCAACAGGTTTGGATGGAATTTCTGTCCTTTTTTCATTCATATTCTTCTGTCATCATATCTCTACTGATTTTGTTATTTGTGTGACAAATTGTTTTTCTCTTTTATTCATGATCTAAATGATTGTGATTGAAATTACATAAATGACAGATTTCTTGAAAAACAGATTCTTGCATTGGCAGATCTTTTTGAGATCATTTTTGTTTTGAGATATCATTTCTGGTCGTGTATACTATAGAAAATGTTCATACTATAACCTCAAGTTTTTTTTGTTTTTTTCTTATTGAAAAGGCTTTGTTGTATGATTTTCAATCACATTGTTAGTACAGTGATTGCTAATCAGTATTATCATGTTCTTTTATGAATTTAAGGATGTTGTAAAAATGTTTCCAATTCAAATAATCTGTTTCATGTATGCTAGTATAGAATTATTACTGATGAAATAACATTATATTATACTGATATACATGTTTTTTGGATCATTTAGAAATAGATTCACAGAAGAATGATATATGTATATTCGTACATACTTATAAAAAGCGTTCTTCCCCAGTATTCATCCATTTACCCATAACAAAATCAAACATGTTAAGTGCAACTACTCAACAATTGCCCCTTAAATACCAATAAATGAAATTTATGAGCCATGGAAACTTTGCGATGATTTCTTTTGATAACAATCCAGTCTTGTGACTACCCCTGATATGTATATTTCATAAACTATATATTTAATACACTACCTATCTTGCTTTAAGTGCATGTCTTTGATACTAGGGCAGAGTATCTTTCTTAAAATTTTATTTGGTTTTGATAAGCTAAAAAATATCTAATATGCTGATTGAAGTTCATATCTCATCACTGGACTTGCAAATATGTCCATTTATGCATATTATCTCTAAAATGCTTGATTTTATTGAAAAATCAAGAAAACATCTCAAATACGTTTAATATTCGAAATTATGCATCCAATTAATCTACCTATTAATGGCCGTATTTTTGCTCTAATGTACTGATTGACCTTTAACTTGTTATTGTCAGTGGTTCCCGATGTAAGAACATTGATTACAAAATTTGACATATGTGATCCTATCAACATACTCTGTGTGTCTTTAAGTTTTACCTTGGTTCATGTTGCTATATGTACATACATACCCTAAAGGCGAATATTTCATTTTAATTTTTTTTCTAATTAAACACTAAGACTTTAATTGACTGTGTTAGATTCAAATTACAATTAAATGCTTTTTTCTATTTACTACCAACAATAGTTCCAGAGCATGTAGATATATAAATAGATATATTATTATTATTAGATATATTACCTGTTGAAATATGAAGGTTAATTTTACATCTTTCTTTTCAGTTCAGAGTTTACAATAACAATAGATTTTGAATTCTTCAAAAACACATCTTATTATGATTTTCATTTCATGAATGTTTAGAATAACACAAAAATATTCCTGTTTGTAAATTTTTGTCATATTGGCAAAAACTTAACTTGGAACAGATATTAAATTCATTTGTATTGTAGGTAAGTTAGTGTTTGTTCACTAATTGATAGGATATAGTAAGTATAATCATCCAAATCTATATCATTAATACCAGCATATAATTTTCACTGATGAAATAAAAAGACAATAATTACAATCATAGCTACTTTTCTGCTAACTTAGAAATTGATTTGTACGTCACAAGAGAAATGCAACAACCCAAGGAATTAGGATATGCATGCCTTTGATGTAGAAACTAACTACCAGGTAAGTATAATCTTGTACAGGCTGTTCAACACACAGGCTCTACAGGTGATCGTTACACCAGGTACAGCTCTCTGTTTACACCTGTGCAGAATTAGCTTCCAAGGATTATCTCCCGAGATCAAAGACCACCATTATCTCATTACTAGATCAGTTCAGATCAGATCAGTCCGGAATACCTGCCAGCATGTGGTAGAACACCTTGCCTTGACTCAGATAGGTAATGTTTATATGTTTATATTTACAAATTCCTCAGTTTAACTATAAGATGTATAAAAGTTGAATTGTAAGGTCATTTTTTACAAGATTATGTCTCACTGATTGTCTGTTTTTCGATCATAATAATGTCTTCATAACCTCCTATTGTTGCGATACAATGTCGATAAACTTTAAAATGATCACTTTCAAACCAGAACTTATCAAATGACACTAAAAATGTTTTTTGGCAACCACAACTCATGAAGTATGTCTAGGATAAAAAATCTAACCATTGGTATTGGTTGACAATACTGGCTGTTTACGTTTCTTCTTACACTACTCCATGTAGTACTACTACTACTACTACTACTACTACTACTACTACTACTACTACTACTACTACTACTACTACTACTACTACTACTACTACTACTACTACTATTACTACTACTACTACTACTACTACTACTACTACTACTATAACTATTGCTACTACTACTATTACTACTACTACTACTGCTACTACTACTTCTACTACTACTACTACTACTGCTACTGCTACTACTGCTACTACTCCTTCTACTACTACTACTACTATTAGTACTACTACTACTACTACTACTACTTCTACTACTACTACTATTACTACTACTACTACTGCTACTACTACTACTACTGCTACTATTACTACTACTACTACTACTATTACTACTGCTACTACTACTATTACTACTGCTACTACTACTATTACTACTACTACTACTACTTCTACTACTACTACTACTATTACTACTACTACTACTACTACTACTACTACTACTATTACTACTACTACTACTGCTACTATTACTACTACTGCTACTGCTATTACTACTGCTACTACTACTACTACTACTATTACTACTACTACTACTACTACTACTACTACTACTACTACTACTACTACTACTACTACTACTATAACTATTGCTACTACTACTATTACTACTACTACTACTGCTACTACTACTTCTACTACTACTACTACTACTGCTACTGCTACTACTGCTACTACTCCTTCTACTACTACTACTACTATTAGTACTACTACTACTACTACTACTACTACTTCTACTACTACTACTATTACTACTACTACTACTGCTACTACTACTACTACTGCTACTATTACTACTACTACTACTACTATTACTACTGCTACTACTACTATTACTACTGCTACTACTACTATTACTACTACTACTACTACTTCTACTACTACTACTACTATTACTACTACTACTACTACTACTACTACTACTACTATTACTACTACTACTACTGCTACTATTACTACTACTGCTACTGCTATTACTACTGCTACTACTACTACTACTACTATTACTTCTACTACTACTACTACTACTACTACTGCTACTACTACTACTGCTACTACTACTACTTCTACTACTACTACTACTATTACTACTACTACTACTACTATTACTACTACTACTACTACTACTACTATTACTACTACTGCTACTACTACTACTACTGCTACTGCTATTACTATTACTACTACCACCACTACTACTACTACTACTACCATCACTACTACAACTACTACTAGTACTACCACTACTACTACTGCTACTACTTCTACTACTTATAATAATAATAATAATAATATGTGTTCTTATATAGCGCAGGCATAATCAAATCACTTAGTGATTTCTCTAGGCGCTAGGCATTTGAGTAGAGCTGGTGTCAGAAGAGAGTTTATGAAAGCCCATAGGCTTTCTTAAAAAGGACAGTTTTTAGCTGAGATTGGAAAGAGTCCACAGATGTTGCTTGGCGAATGTGAAGTGGCAATGAGTTCCATAAGACGGGCGCAATGTATGAGAACTGCCTGTGTCCATATTTCCTAAGTCTAACCTTAGGAACGTTCAACTGATAGTTTGTGCCTGATCTTAATGGCCGTGCTGGGACGTACTGAGGGAGAAGATCTTTCAGGTAGAGAGGGGCTTTGTTGTTGAGGCTAGTACTACTATTACTACTACTACTACTGCTACTGCTATTACTACTACCACTACAACTACTACTACATACTACGTACTACTACTGCTACTGCTATTACTACTACAACAACTACTACTACTACTACTACTACTACCGACTACTGCAAACAATACCTATGTTACTAACATCATCCCCAGAAGGGGTAAAGAGGATGTGCACCCCTCCTATGAGACCTCCAAATATAGTAATTGTTAAGTCTGGTATTTGTTATTCAATATAACAGTAAACAGTGTAGGTTAGGAATCTTCAGTTCAGAAAAAATTAACACTAACATTTATTCATACTCCCCTCATATAAATTGATAATTTGTTCTTGTGAAACCAACAGGACACACCCAACCAAAACAAAAATCCTTGTATTGTATTGTATCACAATGTCACAAAAAAATACAATTAAAAAGTCCAATAATTGCACGTCACTGCATAGGTATATGATTTATCACCACATACATAGTTCAAAGGTGTGCACTGACAGGAGATAAGCTGGATAACCTCTAATCTCAGTGTCATTATTTTGAATAAAAAGTTTAAGCTTGTCAGTGACAAAGTTATGTATTACTTTCTAAGCTCAAACTCTGCAGGGGTTTATCAGTGATAAATTTACCCCCCCCGCCCCCCCCCCCCCCCCCCCCCCCCGAGTCCTGCTTCAAATACAAAAAACATTAGAAAGGACACTAAATCTAAGCTCTGCGTCCTGGGAAGAATTTTGGTTGCGGGTTCCTTGACTCACTAGGACAAATCAGAGATTGATCACTTGGTTTATATTCATTTTCAAAATTCTGATCCTCTTGGCAACGAGAGCAGGAGAGATTCGATCAGTGCTACTTGTGTTTGTGGAGATAGTGCTGACTGTCTTTATCTTTCTTTATCTTGATTTATTTGTTTGTATTCGGAGAATCTCAACCTTATACACAGATAATACAATGAACTTTGGACAAAGCTTTTTTTCTTACATGTGTCATTGTTCTATTCCTTATCCCACTTTCTGAAAAAGTTTACAACTTTTTGGGAAGTTTTTGTTTTATTGAAATTATTGACACCAAATGCTTACAAATTTGACAGAGTATGTTTTCATTACGTAGTAATAGTGCACATGGTTTATAAGTGCACATGATTTTCAACTCTCGTGAAGTGAGAAAGTGTCTTTTTCACTTGCGGCTGCGCCACTCGTGAAAATATCATTTCTCACTCCACTCAATGAGATAGAAATGATATTTGTCAAAAACAATGAAATAGTCTCTATTTATTCTTAAAACTCATAGGGCAAACTGACCGAGGTTCGGACACCACCCGAAGTCGCCCGAACTTCGGACACTTTTGATTAGAAGCTGACGCAGTTATACGTGGAAAATCTACATGTCATTTGTTTCAAAATGTTTCTTTGCAATCTGTCTTGATATAGATTTATCTTAAAAAAACATTTTATTATCGTACCTATTTCCCAACTTACTTTTTCGGACAGGGGCAATAAACCGGTTCATGGAGGAAAATGGCGAAATATTTGTTTTCATGTAAATGTTTGCACAAATTTCAGGAAATGTAAGAAGCGCCAAAAGATCATATGCTTTATTTGTTTTAAAAGAGAAACTACTATATGATCAAACTCCGATAAATATTTGCAATTAAAAAGTTAATTTAGAAGTAAATATCGGGATTTTCGAAATATATGACAATGACCTTGGTTCGGACAGTTTTGACCATGGTTCGGACACTTATACATTTTCTTTATAGAGAATTGAAAAACAAATAAATTATCTCACAACTGCTAAGGAAACATAGAGAAACATTCAACCAACACATATTACAAAATTATTTACTCCTAAATCATTTAGTTTAGCCTGTACAGTGTTTTAGCGTCAATGCATGCAAATGCCATTGTGACGTCATTAGATTCTAGCGGCGCATTCGGGAGTTGCCGAGAAGTTTATCTTCGGAAAGGAAGCCGTGTATTATCAAAACATTGAATCATATTTGCAAATTATCTGTTTTTCATTGTAAATAAACGAGTTAATGTGTGTTGGGTGATAAAATTAACCTTTTTGAGGCATATATTAAAGCTGTGATGTATGCAAGAACATTGAGTGGTACTGTCCGAAGTTAGGTCAAGACTGTCCGAACCCCGGGCGAGTTGATATACACAATCAAACCCGTTAATTTCAGTTAATCTACAAATATTTCTACAAAAACAAATCGTAATACAATACAAAATTTCATTCCTAATGGCATAATTGGCTGAAAATTATTTTCTTCCAATGATAATGTACAGTACAATCTTTGAAAGTATTTGGATCGAAACAGCGTCCGAACCTCGGTCAGTTTGCCCTATATACGGTACAAAATTTGCAAAAATATACAAATATTTTGTTTTGATATGAAATGAAATTATGTTGAGGAAATGCAAAGGCAGTTTGTGTAAAGATAGACTTTTTACCAAAGAAGTAATGTGTTAATTGCATTTGTTGGACACTTATTGCAGCATTGCATGTTTGTACATCATTATCAAGCTTAGTATTATAATTAACTACCAAGGTTTAAAAATACCTGGGCTCGACATAACAAAACATGTCAGTAAATTACCTTTGAGTTGTTTTGTTATGATTAATATTAATTCAGTTTACATAAACCAAATTTATGTTGATATAGAATAAAACTATTATTTAAATAAATTATTTTGTTCCAATATTTAAAAAAAAATGGGGTTTGATGATTTATTATTATGGTTAAAGTTTTGTAACAATTTAATACCATGAAGTTTTATAAAAGATTATGTCAATCCAAGAACACTTAGTTTCCTCTCTTAAACTATGACCTCTCATCATTCAAAGATAATTTATTACCTGAAGTGTCCAAATGGAATTTAGAATGAAATTTATTATCCTTTTTAAAAATCAAATAAGAACCAAGATTAAGTTCCAGATGTCATGGTTTATTTGCCCTGCAACCTCAAAGTACTTTCAATTCTTTATCTGTGTGGCCTTTCTGTTAGACAGGTTGTAGATTTTGCATAATAGGTTGAGATTTAAGTTGAGGTGAGGGTAAGTCTAGAAACTTTTACTCAATTGAAAAGGTAGATTTTATGAATTCATATTTTACGAGTCTCAAAAGGATATTCAAGGTAATATAATGTGATCAATAAGGAAGATTATTTTTGTGGATAATCAACTTCTTTATTCTTTTTTACTTTGAAAGCAACATTTCAACATATATCCTAATGTCGTTGTCAAGCAAGTGATCATTCGGATCTATGTCGAAACATCGCTTTAAAAGAATCAAGAATAAAGAAGTTGATTATCCATAAAAATAATCTTCGTTATTGATCATAACACCAACTTATAGAATGCCAATCAAAGAAGTAATATGATTTGATGCAGAAATTCTGCAATTCTTGGAGTAGAATTATTTTTGATAGAATAAATGCATTTCGTAGAAGTTTTGATGTAGTTTTTGAAGTATCTGTTTGTTGTACTTACAGCAATTGTCCAAAATGTTTACTTAGGATGTGAAATTTTTTAGGAGTTCAAAGGATCAGTAGGGTTGTTACAATAATTCTTTCATTTAACATAAGTTGTGATTTTCTAGTCAGATAAGTTCAAGATATTTAGATTGATACCAGATTTTGTTTTTTGATGAGTTTTAATGCATCAATGTAATACCTAACACAACGATGATATGTATTATATTGGCAGTTTCTAATTGAATAAAATTTTGTAATGGTAATAACTATATTTTAGATTGATAATATGTAAATAATGATATACAAATGAATACTTTAAAATAGATAATATGGCCTGTTTGATAAGAGAAAATAAGTTGGTTTTAGATGTGTCATTCATACTTGATTCTGTCAATTTGATTGACAGGTGCATAGAAATCCATGTTGATATACTCTCATATCTAATAGAATTGGCATGTACTAACTGGCTTATCCTCCCTATGTCACTAAAAGTTAGGATTAAGCTTACAATTATAGATTTATTGATAAGTTGAAAGGCTATTTTAGGATGTTTACAATTTTGATATTCAGGTCATATTTACGCTTTATTTTCTTCCTTTGCCAAACAGTCCCTTAATACTTTCTAATATGATTTTATATCTTCAATTTATGATCATTGATAGACAAAATTAATAATGATCATGATTTGATTAAAAAACGGATTAGGGTTAATCCGCATTTTCTGATATCAAATTAATAATTACAAGATAACCCAATTCAAGAGCTCTAGTTTTGTATGGTGTGACCTTTCACTTTGAATAATGTTAGAGGTTAGTTTCAATATATAGTAATTTGTCAAAATAAGATGTCAGAATGTTGACATTCAATAACAATAATTAAGTTCATAACATGAATTGCAAATGATTATTGATTTCAATCAATCAATCATTTATTCAGTAGAAAGGCCTGCGGCCCACGTACAGAATTATACATAGTACATATATTCAGAGTTGCTATTTATTATATTAATTACGTAAAATTAAAGCATCTTTAAATTAGTTTGAAATGGACATTAAATAGGCAGAATTATCATTTTGGAGGTTATGGATCATAATATCTTCATTAATATACACAGGTATATTTTCAAAGTATTTAAGACGTAGATTTTCATATACTGGACATTTATAAAGAAAATGGAATTCGTTCTCTACATAATTGGATTAACAGATTTTACAGTAGCTATTTTGGCGAGGAATACCATCACGTCTACCAACATTTTTATAAATGGCTAACTCTCCAATTCTTAATAACGTAATCCTGCGCCTTGCCTCCTTAGATTTAACAGTTATAAGATAATTTTCCAAACAAAACTCAGTTTTGATTTTAGAATATAAATGTAATGTTGAATACTCATTTATCTCAGACATTATTGATTGAACAGAACAATTTGATTTTATTGATTTTATGACTGATGATACAATTTTATATTTAGTTTAAAAGGGACAGTCCTATTGGGTTATTTTTGTTGAAATGATATTTGATTACATGCTCTTCTTTATTAAGTTGTCAAAAATAGATCAACAAAATAATACCCCCAGTAACTGTTTTTAACTTGGTTGTGTTATAATCATGTACTAATAGCCTTATTTGCATAAACTGAAATGTCCCCTTGAATTTTGTTTCCACAATAGATACCCCGGTAGCACTGTCCCTTTAAGCATATGTATTCTTGAATGAGTTGGTGTATTAGAGATTTGAAAGAAAATATTTGGTGGACCATGCAAACATGTCATAAGTTTCTTTGATTGCTTATCTGACAAAAAAGGAATAAGTACTTAATATTAATCCAAAACATTGAACCATGAAAACAATTCCTTGTTATGCTGTTTATGTTCTTGAGGGAAAAAATATTTCTTAGATATGAAAGGTGCTTTTACCTACATTATGTCAAATTGTCGCCAGTTTCTTAATAATTCTGAAATTCTGAAACTTTGATCAATGGGGATTATGGTTTGAAAATTGGATGATGAACTGTTAAAAGACGTCTTGCCTTAAAAAATGTTACATAAACAACTTTTATTTACAAAACACGACTTAAAAGGCTGATGAGCCAGAGAAACTGATGTTGTATATTTTGATAAATTTTGATAATTAAAATGTATCAAAATAAACGACATCAGTTTGGTCAGGTATTACTTTTTGGATATTCTTATCTCTGATCATAATACATTCTTCTTGACTTTGCAGATAATGTGAGTACAATATCACCAGGCTAGGTAACTTCAAGACAGACATTGTTGATGTGTTGCGACGTAACCCTGGATGTACTGAACACGTTCACCCAGAGGGATTTACTCGTGTCTCGCTGACATCTTGACTGGAGAAACTATCACTGGTGCATGAATTGTTTATATGAAGGATACCTGCAAGTGTTTACCGTGATATAGATTAACTCTCTTCAAGTCATTTTGTATTAAGGACTTGATAAATGATGTCCTTGTTTGGTCACTTAAGAAACACTGAAGAAGTAAGAAGGCCCAGTGTTGGAAACAAAACCATCTTTTTAAGGTAGGAAGTATGGTCCTTTGCTTCTACCAAAATGGAATGAATAACTTTCAGGTGTGAGATATGAACCCATTACCACAACCAACCGGAAAGATATAAAAAAAAATAGAAGACCGCTATATATATGTGTATACTAGAAGATATTTATGAACATAACTACCAACAGACAGGAAATATGAAAACATAACAACTACCATGAAATATGAAAACATAACAACTACCATGAAATATGAAGACATTACCACCACCAGATAAGGAAAAAAAAAGAAGCGAATCCTTTCAAGAGGCAATTAGGCAGTGAAAGAGGTTGGCTAATGTTGTAGCAGGCAGCACACGCCATATGTCTGTCTGTCCATCCGTCTGTCCCTGATCCTCTTGCCCTGCCTGGCAACTGACTCCTCAAAGTGGTCTGTGTCGACTGGGTCAGGACCCAATGAAATTGATTGATTCCAGTAATGCTAATAAGTGCCCGACAGCTTGCCGGTTACGAGTGTTATGTTCAAAGCAGGCTTTACTTTCTTGGAGCAGCGTGCTAGGATATTGGGAACATATTGACTTGTGTTAATGCGCTTCCTGTTGTGGGATTAATTGATTGAATGTTGTGAAATTATCACCTTGGGTTTTCCTGTTCTTATTTCAACTTGTCTGGTGGCAGAAAGAGTAGAATAAAAAATCTTGAAATTCCTTGAAGTAAAGGAATGATACTGAAGCTTTGCTTGAATTTTGGATGTTTGAATCATCCTATGGTGCTTTTAAAGTCGTCCAGTGTTAGGCGATGACTGTTGAGCCATTTCTGGATTTTAGATATTCTGGGTTTATTACTTCAATTTGTGAAAAAAGGTCTGGATCTGAAAATATTTCATATCTCTTTCACAGATAATCCAGGAATTCCAATGAAAACAGAAGCCATTCCATTTCTGAATATTCTTGACTTGTTCAACCTGTTGAAAATTATTTAGCAGGAAGAAGACACAACAGAACAAAAGCACAACTCATGGAATATCAATGTGAGATAACTGATCTATGAATACATTAGATTTGATCTAGAATCCAGGCCATGGAATTTTATATGTTGGATATCTGTCTATAATCACTTACATTGGATCTAGAGTCCAGGATATGGAATATAAATGGTGGATATCTGATCTATAATTACTTTGTATTAGATTTAGAATCCGACACAAGGAATATCAACTTATCCATAAACACTTGATATTGGATCTAGAATCACAAATAATCCACGTGATGTGCACCATTTAGCAAGGAGTATGGAATTGTTGTTTTATTGGAATTCAATTTGAGGTTGTGTTGTGATTGACTCCAGATGGATTGTTCCTATGATTGCATGGTGACGACTTAGTCAAGGGTGACACACGTGGAATGTGTTCTTCTCAATGGAGATTGGGACCAAGATTATGGAGTACTGATACGTTAACTGGAGGTGAAGAATGTCAATTGATATTAGATCAAAAATATGTTTACTGGAGGTACAAAATTCTGGTTGAGTACATCTGATGAACTGTTTTGTGCCAAGGATTGAAAGTTGCAGAAGTTTCTTAAAAACATTCTTCTTTTATATTCTTGTTTTTTTATTGTTTGTTTTTGCTGACATGGTGCCATTTCTGCTTGTCACACCATTGACACCAAGAGTCTTCAAAGCTTTCTCAAAGCATTGATCTTTATACTGACTCTCCATCTTACAATTAGTCTTTAAGAAACTATTTGCCATTGATTGACATTGTGGGTATAATACTTGTTGAGAAGACATGGAAGTGTATGTGGGATGTTGGAACCTAGAGAATAGGTTTTAACCTGGGATGACTAACAGTCACATGTTCTGCTGTTTTTATGAAAAGTGACTTACAGTCTTCTGGAATAAAATTTATTGGATGAAAGATAATTCAAAATTCAAGAGTGTTGTTTAGACCTTCCAATCATAACTAGGTTCAGAATGTTTTGCATTTGAACAGGGGCAACAAAACTACCTTGGTGAACCACCCTGTTTACTATTGCTTCATCCAATTTTCAAAATGGAAAGATACACCCAAACCTCAAATAGTAGATGCACTTCAGGAAGATCCATGATTTTGGACATTGACGAGGCATTGGAACGATTGTCCAACAGATCGAGCCCAATCAATCGGATGCATGTGACCGTAAAACGTAGTTCAACAGTTATACCCCAGGTTGCGCCTGATAGGACGTTTGGATATAACGGATTTACCTCCCCTGGATATAATGGAGCAACCTCCCATGGTTATAATGGAGTTGCCTCCCCTGGATATAATAGAGTTATCTCCCCTATTTCTGTTCAGACATACCCTGTGTTACAAAGGAGATTGTCAAAGTTTAAGCCTAAGCATGTCAGTGCCAATAATCAGACGTTGCCAGGGTTACAGCGGAGTAAGACTATAATTTCAACTCCCTTCAGACATTGTGATGCTTGTACTATCAAACATTTACGCAATTTTAACAAGGTAAGAACTTTAATCTGTTTGTTTAATTTGAACTGTTTGTGTGTTTAATAGAAATGAGAAGTTTATGGGTTTTAAATTGGATTTTTTGTTCTCCATTGGATTTCACTGAAGAAGGTAAGTAATTGTTTAAGAATAAATTTATACAATTTCTTACACTGTTGACATTAGTTGCAGTTGTTGCCAATCAAGTCTACAGGTTTGTATTAGAATATGATTAACAATAATTCATCTGTTTTTAAGGATATTGAGAGCATTTATATTTGTTTTGATAAATTATTGGTCTTTATAAAAAAATTTATTGAGATGAAAACCTTCAAGGAAATCATTTGAATATATTTGAAATCAATTGGCATTAGATTGGATTGTAAACTGAAATATAATTGTGGTATTGTGGTCTGTCAAGACTATTCTTCCTTCTGCTCTTATCTCAAGACCTATTTCTACAGACTAGCCTACCCCAAATAATCTTCATCACTTTTCTCCTTCCTATGTGCGCCTTGAGCATGCACTGCGCATGGAAAGGCGCCTTATAAATAGACTATTATTATTATTATTATTATTATTATTGGTACGGGGGATGAAGATATCCATTTGGAACATACACATATATATATGTATATATACGCTTAAACAAACACACTTACATTGGTAATGAAATATGGACATGTGACAGGAGATGTCACTTGAGGAAGATCAAGCAATATCTTCTAGGCTTTACCGTTTTGAAATGAGATTTTGAACATTTCCTGTAATCAGCAACTACATGACATCAGAAATGTTTTGTATCATCAAGTGATAATGCCACGATGCTATGACATCATAACGATGATGACATCACAATGCTATGATGTACGTTAAAAGATGTATGTTAACTGATGAACGTTTATCATGCAAGCATAATGAAAAATGATTTTGAATGATAAATAGAATCTTGGCAAATCTTGGATATTTGTTACTTGCATCAAGTTGTGTTGATATATATTTGATATCCGAAGAGACTTGAGTGAGATTCTCTATTTATTGAAATAGTGGTATTGGTACAGGTGATGAAGGGATCCATTTCAAACCTAGACTTTTCTCATATACATGCAAACGTTCATGGGTTATGAAATGTGAACATGTTTCTTTGACCAATGATATTACCTTGTTTACAAATCCAAACTATACAATGACTTGTTTATAAATCCATCTATATTTACAGGTGCACTCTGGAGGGGGTTCTCGGTTCGATGACGTGGTGCTGGTACAAGGGATGAAGAGATCCAAGTCGGACCTACACTTCGGTCAGGAGGGGCTCCATCTCAATGCTATGGGCATGAAGGGCGGGGAGGTATGTCTAGTATTGTGATGAAGGTGACAAGGAGTTAATGGATGATCAACTTCTTTATTTAGAAGCTTAGTTTCATGCTTGACAATGGTATAGGATCTAAGGTATGTCTGTCATTGTGATGACGAAGACAGGGAAGATTTGGATGATCAACTTCTTTATTGTAGAAGTTTGTAAAAGTTCTCATGCTTGAAAATGGTAGCAGCATCTATAATGAACTGTTGCTACTCTCTACAATAAAGAAGTTGAAACTTCTTGTCTTCTTGATGTTTCAAACTTGTAATATTCCTTGCAAGTAACTCATTATTATGAAATTGTGTATTAATGTACTGTACTTAATAAGCACTTTAATTGGGGCTATATCCAGGTAGAAGTACCTGCTTAAAACGTTACCTACATCTGAAGGAATTGTACTTTCAAAGCAGCCTCGAGGTTCTGTTTTGTTTTGCATCCCTTGGATATGTTTGAAATCTGGGTTATATCAATGACCCACGTTGTTTTGAGAAATATGTTACACTTAATGGGGCTGTGGGATATTTTAAATCTCAATATTTTATTTGTGTATTTTTGCTGCAGACGTATTAGAGAAAAAGTTTATAGTGGAAGGATTGAGGTTTTAAGTGCAACCCTGTCCCTGTATGTAAACACTGCAATTATTAATCTTTGGACTGAATAAAAAAAACATTTGAATTACAAAACAACAAAAACCTGTCCCGTGTTCAAAGTTAAGGGTTCTAATTCAGTACATGTTTAATTTGTTGGAACAAGTTGAAAAATCAAGCTTTTCAGCTGTCTATAGCATTTTTCCTCTCAACCATAATTGGCGCTATGCAGAGAGAGACAGAAAAATTAAACAACCATAGGCCTATAGAGAATCAAGCCTTAAATTGAAACTTTGTCATTCAGTCCCAGCACCCCCAGGTGTTCATGGTCGGAGCCAAGGAACCTCGTCCTGAGGTTGTCGGGGGCAACAAGGAGGAAGTATTGCTGCCAACAGCCAAAGTTCCGAAGAAAGGACTAATCAAACTTACCTCCCTTGAACAGGAAATGGAGGACCCCGATATGTTCACCAGAGGGAGAAGTGCCGGTAACATGATAATCTTGTAGAGTTACCTCGTACCTCACTTTCTATCCTAAACATATCAAAGATATAAGATAAAACTCAGATAAAATACCATTATGATCTTCAGTATCTTCAATATTTATACCCCTGCTACGGTCCTTCCATCTGTCCTTTCCATTTTTCCGTCTGGTCAAGTATCTCAAAAACCTTTCTTAACAATAACCATGTTTTAACTTAGATCATTTTTTAATTTTCTGGAATTCATTTGTAGGAGATAGTTATATGGTGTACAATGGGGACAGAGTTTCTCAGAAACTATTAAACCTAGAGGAGTGAAATTTTGGTTGTGGATACGTCTAATGATATTCTTGATCGATTGCCATTTCAATTTTTTTATTTCTAACAGAGTTACGGCCCTTGATTCTGAAATTGGACTTGGAGCGATTAACAGGACTTATAGTCTATGGTCTATTTCTTTTACACCCAAACAGCTAGATGAATGAAATTTCTTTAACAGACTTTTGCCCTAAAGTGTATATAGCAGATTGCGGGGGTATGTGTGCCATGCTCACTTTTTTTCCTGTCTTCATTATTTTTTGTTCGAAAGCTATGTTCTATCTCCAGAACCTGAGGCCTCTATTGTAAGCTTAATTGTAATTCCTAGGTGAATCAGACGCCCCAAAAACCGAGCGTCGTAAGAGTGAGCAGCAGCGCAGCATCATCAAGCGGAAGGATATCCTGGACCAGATCCGGGAAGGGAACCGCATGTTGGAGGAGGAGGAGCTGAGAAAACTGCAGGAGGAGGAGGAGAAGTCGGCCCAGGTCGAGGACTACACTCTGGCTGATCTCCAGTCTGCTCTTGGATTTGTTCAGGTATTGTCGTCTCCCCTGTTCTTGTAGTAACTTTATTCTTATTGAGGAGAAGTCGGCCTAGGTCGAGGACTACACTCTGGCTGATCTCCAGTCTGCTCTCGGATTTGTTCAGGTATTGTCGTCTCCCCTGTTCTTGTAGTAACTTTATTCTTATTGAGGAGAAGTTGGCCTAGGTCGAGGACTACACTCTGGCTGATCTCCAGTCTGCTCTCGGATTTGTTCAGGTATTGTCGTCTCCCCTGTTCTTGTAGTAACTTTATTCTTATTGAGGAGAAGTCGGCCTAGGTCGAGGACTACACTCTGGCTGATCTCCAGTCTGCTCTTGGATTTGTTCAGGTATTGTCGTCTCCCCTGTTCTTGTAGTAACTTTATTCTTATTGAGGAGAAGTCGGCCTAGGTCGAGGACTACACTCTGGCTGATCTCCAGTCTGCTCTTGGATTTGTTCAGGTATTGTCATCTCCCCTGTTCTTGTAGTAACTTTATTCTTATTGAGGAGAAGTCGGCCCAGGTCGAGGACTACACTCTGGCTGATCTCCAGTCTGCTCTCGGATTTGTTCAGGTATTGTCGTCTCCCCTGTTCTTGTAGTAACTTTATTCTTATTGAGGAGAAGTTGGCCTAGGTCGAGGACTACACTCTGGCTGATCTCCAGTCTGCTCTCGGATTTGTTCAGGTATTGTCGTCTCCCCTGTTCTTGTAGTAACTTTATTCTTATTGAGGAGAAGTCGGCCCAGGTCGAGGACTACACTCTGGCTGATCTCCAGTCTGCTCTTGGATTTGTTCAGGTATTGTCGTCTCCCCTGTTCTTGTAGTAACTTTATTCTTATTGAGGAGAAGTCGGCCCAGGTCGAGGACTACACTCTGGCTGATCTCCAGTCTGCTCTCGGATTTGTTCAGGTATTGTCGTCTCCCCTGTTCTTGTAGTAACTTTATTCTTATTGAGGAGAAGTTGGCCTAGGTCGAGGACTACACTCTGGCTGATCTCCAGTCTGCTCTCGGATTTGTTCAGGTATTGTCGTCTCCCCTGTTCTTGTAGTAACTTTATTCTTATTGAGGAGAAGTCGGCCCAGGTTGAGGACTATACTCTGGCTGATCTCCAGTCTGCTCTCGGATTTGTTCAGGTATTGTCATCTCCCCTGTTCTTGTAGTAACTTTATTCTTATTGAGGAGAAGTCGGCCTAGGTCGAGGACTACACTCTGGCTGATCTCCAGTCTGCTCTCGGATTTGTTCAGGTATTGTCGTCTCCCCTGTTCTTGTAGTAACTTTATTCTTATTGAGGAGAAGTCGGCCTAGGTCGAGGACTACACTCTGGCTGATCTCCAGTCTGCTCTTGGATTTGTTCAGGTATTGTCATCTCCCCTGTTCTTGTAGTAACTTTATTCTTATTGAGGAGAAGTCGGCCCAGGTCGAGGACTACACTCTGGCTGATCTCCAGTCTGCTCTCGGATTTGTTCAGGTAATGTCTCTTCTCCAGACCCAATGACTCTAGAGAGCCGAAATTTGATGTGCAGACTCCTCGGAAAATGTGGATTCTAAATTGTAGATTTTGTGACCCCATGACCCAAAATGGGGATAAAGGGGTCAAAACCTTAAAAATCTTAAAAATCTATTTTCGTATTCTCCTCAATTCAAAAAGGTCTAGAGAGTATTGTTGTAGCATGTCATAACATCTCCGTGGAGTATGCTTAAAGAATTCAATAGGCATACCATTATATCCTGCATATCACTGATTGGGGTCACAGGGGTGACAAACTTAAAAACCTATATAATTTGCATCTTCTTCTCTAGTTCGAAAAGGCTTAGAGAGCTGAAAAGCTGTGTGCAGACTCCTTGGCCAGTGGGGATTCTAAATTGAAGATTTTGTGACCCTGAATAGGGTCACAGGGGTCAATACCTTAAAAATCTATTTCCATCAAAAATCTGAGGACAATCTACAAAGTTGTGACACAGTTTCAATCATTCCTTTCTTTCTTATTCAAGGACGACTCCTTAGAAATCAGGGCAAACAACATTGCACAAACTGGAGACAGGCGAGAAACATCTGTTAAAGATGCATCAACAAAAGAAGCTGCACAAAAAGCTCCCAAAGTCCCGAAGCTACCCCAAGTAACAGAGAGCATCAAACAGCAGACCTTCCAGCTGCCTTTCTTGAAGAAGTGAGCTCGAACAGTTGATATCATGATGAAAGAGATTCTTCTACTGAAGTACTGAGGTGAACAACAATATTACACTGTGATAATATTAACATTATTTTCGGCAGCTTTTGTTGCCTCCTGCAAAACGAATGTTAAACATGAAATTTTTCACAAATCTCAGATTAACAATTGAGTAATGAATTTGAAAAGTGATATGAATTGCAAATTGTATACGCATTAATGTAAAGCATTTGTATATTAATGATATATTGATTCGATGTATGTTATGAAATTGGTATAATGAATATTTGAAGAATAGAACTTAAAAATATGCTGTGCTTTTGTTCGTTTTAGTTTGTCCTAATTTGTGTTAGAGTATTTATAATTGTTTAAGATTTAATTATTTTCATGGTACTGTAATGAATAGATATTTGAAATTTAGGATATTAATCAAAATTATGTGTTTGTTGTGAACATCTATTACTGTGATACAAATTTTCAAAACATTAAATGAATAATGAGTGTTTAAATAACTACAATAACTTTGAATATAATAATGAATTATGAAATTGTCATTTTGTGCTGGTACCTTGTGTATAAGTAAAAGTGGGTGCTAATTTGTGCAATTTATAATCAATGTTAACGAAGAATATCATGTTTGTGTTTACATTTCTCTGTTTTTTGTTGTAACTTTGATTTTAATTGCAAACAGTATGTCTCATGCAAAAGTAGTGAGCTTGTTTCAATTTGTGATATTATATGTTATTATATATTTAATATTTCTGTTGAGTTTGGTTATGGTTTAAATTAATTTCACTTTCATTCTTACAAAATCAATAGATATTTGATAAAAATGTATATTGTAATATAAGATAGATTAATTGCAATAACTGAAAATTTCATCAAAGTTTATAAATGTGATAATTCAAGATCATATAAATGTTTGAAGTAAAATAGAACATTCTTTGTATGCTCTATATCAGTTTTGTGGTTTCTGTGTATTATTTATTGAAAGGTTTTATAAACTTTATTGTTTTTTGCAAAGCAAGACTTGTGATTATCTGTTAACTTATCTGACATGTAATATTCTACAAATGAAGATATTAAAATCTTTGATGAAATGATAGTTGAAATTATTTTTTACTTTTATTAACACTTCTGGCAAAGCTGACAGGGAATCGTACTGTGTCGGCATATTTTTGTCTTGCCATCAGTCTCAAAAGTGATGCTATGACAAGGATATTTTCCTATTTGTATTTTTGAACGGAAAATTCAATAAGGATGGGTATCGTTCCTAAATTCTGTATTTCAATGTATTGGTACTTCGAGAATTTGCATGCCGTCTTGTCTAGATATGAATGTTGAGAGTTGATCATCATTGCTTAGCTATTAGCCGTTTTGGAAAACTGCTGTAACTATATGTCTCAGTTCACCCAGCTGTTAATGGGTAACCTGTGAGGCATTGAATGGTCCCTAACCTGAGCGCCACATATGGATGCCGGTTGAATACTCCCCAGGGAGTTAAATTGGAAAAATGATCGGACGGTGAAAGAATGCCATTGTCTTCGTTAAGAACTTTTCGTAAAATCATGTTTTTTTGGGTTGTGTTAGTTGGCAATTTTAGATGGAAATTGTTAATTTTAAAATGTTCAATTTATTGGATATTTTCAGAAGTTTGTACCTATTTGTATCATAATGTTTTTGTATTGAAATTTACAAATATATCGATAATGCGGCATACTTAATATTCAACATTTTGGTAACTAATCTTCAACAGAAATAGAAAAAAGAACTTGACACTACAAAGAAACATCAATGAAGGACTTAGCAACATCAGAAAAAATGGCTTATGTGTGGGTTTGATACGCTGGCCCTAAGTTGCCGCAGAAGTTTGAAACTTTCCTGGATAGAAACCAGAGAAACATTAATTTGTTTCTATGCTACATTAACCTAACCTTCAGTAGATTGTCATCTACATATGTTTCCTAGCCTTAGTTGAAACTCACAAGTTCTTGATAGAAGTCTCAGAATTATTTCTTTTCCGTTTTGTTTGTTCCAGACATAAAATGTCATGGGCTCATCAAATAATAAAAATCAGAATTAATTACATTTCATATGCAAAGACAAAATCAACAGATTTGTACAAAACTATTTTTTCAAGATAATTAAAGCAATGAACTTGCTTAGCATAAGCCTGTGTGCTATGAATGAAAGACATTTTAAACACAGTTTGCTATCCAATATTGTTATGATTGATTCAAAATTGTCATCTTTTTCCAAAATGCACCAACAATTTTGGTGTCACTGGTACCACTACAATATATGTATAACATTATAACTTATTAGATCAAGAAAAAATAAATGACTATAGGAACATTTCAGTCCAGATTTTATGACTTGATTGAAAAGGTAAAATAGATGTATAGCGATATTTTCTTTTTTTCATGTAAAACAAAATTTACTATTTGAAACTCTAGGTTGGGTTACGTACACCCACACCAGCTTTCTTTTTCTGGGAATGCAGGTTTGCTTAATATATTGAATGTGGCTCTTAATCTCAGATCTTGCGTATTGATGTCACTCATATCTGAAATGATAATTACACTTTATTGTCCTTAGCATAAGTCCCAAAAAAAATATAAACAAGCTTCTGGTCTTTACATTAAGGCAAAAATGATGCGATGACGCAGATTTTTTTTAATTTCCATTTTTTTTATCATTGAACATGAAGGAAAATATTAATCAATATAACCTTTGAATAACTTTTTCACTGCCTCTTTGAAGGCACTCACGGACGGAGAGCCTGTGTTTCAACCCTTTTTCTAGGCCACGGGACTAAATTTCCATTTTTCCCTTGTCAACATCTTGAAAAAAAAGCTTGATGCGGGGGTTTGTTGTCCTCATAATACTTAGTTTAAAGCAAGACTCTCACCATTTTAATGTCTTTTGGTATGACACGACGAGGAATCGAACCCTGATCTTTCAGGTGATGATCTGAAACTCTACCAACTGAGCTATATATTCAGAATTTTTCAAAATCTATTGTGTTGGAAGAAATGTTTGGTATTGATCATCTGCCAGACAAAGAATAACAGAAAATGAAAATAAAGGATCATTTATTGTTAAAAGAATAAAATATGTATATCAGCAAAACATATCACAGTCTCTGTTTATCAGCATTAATAAAGTGTAAATAATTTGGTTTTAAAGTCACAAAACAAATATGACGATAATGAAACACACACATACATATGAAGTATATTACAATTAGTAATTGAATTATAAAGTTGAGCAAACATGTTCGGAGACAGTAACATTTTTGAAGCAGTCATAAAATAATAACAATGATGTAAACTTTAGACTTCATGCAGACAATATTTTTGAAAATACTTACTGCTTTGGACAACATTTTATTAGACCTCTGTAACTTTAGACAATGCTTCCACAGTGTTTAAAATATAGCCCATCCGTCAGGCCTTAAACTGGCTACTTTTTGCCAGAACTGGTTACTTTTTGGTCAGGACTGGTAACTTTTCAAATTTTTCTCGATTTTCCCCTAAGGAATTGACCAATTCATTTTCAGGACAGGCTAGGTTTCCCATTTATTTTATACACTGGCTTCCATGACATTGTGAAATTCCTTTGACACATTTCAAAGAAAGTTTTGGCAAACAAAAACTGAAAACATACCAATCAAACTAGAGTATAATTCATTTGGTCTTGAAATGCACTATTCACATGTTGACTGGCCATAGCATGGTACTTTTATATCTGATATTGGTCCCTCAATGAAATATCTACCATCCTGTTCTGAGAACGACTTCTTCACTTTGTGAACAGTTAGGAAGAACCATATTCATTGAGAATGAAAAACATGTAAATTTAGTCATCCCAAATTGGATGATTTGATTATGGATTTGTTCTTAACGAAAACTCGAAAAAGAACAAATATATGTATTATCAAGCAACAATGAAATGTTTAAAAGGTTCAAAACATTTATAAAAGTTGCATAACTTCTTGGATCTTGGAATGAGACAGTTTTCATTGTTGTCTTTAACATGGAGAGTGAATAATGGATAATCAAACGTGGAAATTTATATTTTTATTCAGTATCATTTGAAAACAGTAAGTTTGAACACAAAACAATATATGAAATACTCTAAATGTGGAATTTTCTATAGTCCTCAAGTTGTTCGGAAAACATATCTCCTTAAATATTCAAGGAAAGCCTTTAACAGTTCCAGCATAGCACAATGTAACAAATCAAAACTTTGTCACATGATTAAATGTCTTAACTATCCAACATATCCATTTGTACAATGCTTTAAGCAATTTTATAAGACAATCATCGAACAACAAATCTGAGTCCGATAAACCAATTAATGAGCAAAGTCTGTGGCCTAGATTCTGACCTTGTTATGACTTCTCCGAGCAGACGCCACATGATTCGACTTGCCCACAACTGTCATACTTCCTCTTCCGGTGAAGGCCGCAGTTCGATGTCTGTTATGAAGAGATTTGAGGTCACCGACGACATTGCCCATCTGGTTCTTGCCCCTGCTTTCAAGCCTGACAGACGCTGTGTTCAACCCATCAGGAAGGGAGATGAGCTGGGTTTCAGGGTGGAAGGTCCGTGCTACTGGGATGGACGCCTGGTGCTTCCGAACCTGGACCACAGGCTTACCCACTGGAGAATAACTCGGAGCTTGGATCTGGCCGAACCTTATCGGAGGCAGCATATTGTTCTTTGATTGTCTGCCAGCTTCCATCTTGCCATCTATGCTCTCCAGGCTTATAGACATTCGTCCATTGACAGAGTGCCTGGCCTCTTCCAACTGTTCCAAATCTTTTACCCTTTCTTTTGATTTCTCTACCTGTTTCTCGAGGCTGCTGATTTTTGCCTTCAGTTTGCTTATTTCTTCTTCCTGTACTGTGATTTTAGTTGTCTTCTTTCTACCATCCACCTTCAGGTCATTCAGCTGTTTCCTCATGACAGTCATAATGGCTGCCTGCCAGACAGCGGCGCCGGACATCATTTTGGATTTCAAGGATGGCTTTTCAGAAGTGTCCTCTGAATCTTCTTCTTTTGGTTGTTCCTCATTATTTTGTTCTTTGATCTTTAGCATTTCTCCGTACCTTGATAACTTACGTCTGAGTTGATGAACCTGTTCATCATTTCTAACAGCAAAATCTTTGAAAGCAGAGAGTAAAGAAGTTGTATCCTCTCCATGAGGCTCATACCCAAGATGCAGAAGCATTAAGTTCCTCTCCTCTATCAGGTCATCATAATCATCCTGCACCTTCAACAGTTCCTTATACTTGGACACAAGCACCTCAAAGTCTTCATACAAAAAGGAAAACTCGTTTGCACTAATCTTCATCATCTCCCTCTCAGAATCCCTCACCTTCAAACTGATCAGATCATTCAGCCTCAGCTGAATGGACTTCAGCAATTCCTCCATCATACCAACCTTCTCTCCAGATCGTTGTATAGCAGCATCATTGGCCGTGTTGTATTTGATCTGGATGTTCATGTTCTCCTTATGCTGGTTCTGAACTTCCACGATACGACGTTCCAGGACCCTCTTCTCTGCTCTGGCTTCAACAATGGTGTCCTTGGCCTGCTGGAGGTCTTGCTCCAGCTCTGAAATCCTGTCCCGGATGTTCCGTCTCTCCTCCTCAAACTCATGAGCCTCTGTCAGCTGTTTCTCCTTCGTGTCCATCCACTTCTCCTTCTCCTTCGTGCTCCTCTTCCACTCGGCCTTCATCGTCTCGCCTTGGATCTGGGGATAGACATAACTTGATTATTATGTACAGTGCCGTGCCAAAAGTATTGCAACAAACGTCATTTTCCCATAGGCTACTATGTTATTTCAGTGTAGCATGAATAATTTTAATTGCCACATATTAAGATATATTTAACTAAAATGGACATGAAAAACAGAAAATCTACTCTGCAACATGTACACAACATCAGATTTTGAATACAATGTTTTTAACGAAATGGTTAAAAAATTACTGGGATAGATATAATTTGTCCTCCGTTTTTGGCTGCTGACAAAATGGTGGCAATGGGGAAGTGACGTCATGGTAGAAATACCAAGTCATAATTTTGCCGTTTTCCAAAACAATACTAAAAATTGATGAAATTGAAAATAATGAACATGAACTCTAGGTGTTATACTACATAATTACCAACTTTTGTAACTTTTCGTTCACTGTTGTGATCATGCAAATTATTTATGCTACACTGAAATAACATGGGATACTATGGGAAAATGACGTTTGTTGCAATACTTTTGGCACAGCACTGTATATTGAGCCCTTCCAAATCCTAATAATTTGGATAAGATTATTTCAAATATATTTTTAAGAAGAAAGACCCACGTACATTTCTATAGGGATATAATTGTATACATTTATATGTACATTATTGTAGCCTGGTAGTTTACAATATATTTTTCGTCTTGCTGTGTATCTGGATATGAACATACATGGGTTTAAAGATGGTTCGAGCCTATACTGAGCCTTTTCAAACATAAGATAATGTTTTTGATAAGACCATTATGTATGTGTTTTAAGACTTTGATCTATACAATACACATTATAATGCTCATCAACTAGTTGACGTTCTCGTATCAGTTGTCCCTAGACCTGAGATGAACATAACTGTGTGTAACTTTTAGCTGGTGTAGATTCACTTGTATCAAAAGCCAACCTTATTGACCACCGTTATAAGATGTCCCCTTACTGTTACATGATTTAATATATCCAAGAAGATAAGCATAGAGCCTAAGGTACACCTATTTATGTATTCCAAGCCTGTTTAATCGTTTATGACTGGTGCTAATTAGTGGTAAATAATGTGAAACTGAGCCATGTACATTATTTTGTAAACAGCGTTCACATTATTAAACTGAAACAAAAACTCAAAACTTAGGTTGAACTACCGTTGACTAGATGAACCAAAAGCTTAACGAGACTAACCTTATCTAACACGTATGTCTCAAGCTGTTTCTTCTCAGAATCTCTGAGACATCGGACCAGGGTGGGAACCTTTCTGTACACGTCACTCACATCTACAGTGTCCTTCTTCGTTTCTGGAACATCAATTAATAATGTCTAGCAAGTCTCTCACAAAATATCTGTTTTGAATCTATGATTGGAGCTTAACTGTTCTTTATTGTAGGGGAAAACTAAGATTAACTTTGGGATTTTTCTATTTTTATGATTGTTTTACTGGATATGACCCTGAGAAAATGTATTAGCAGAATTAGCTATGCTACCTTTGATCATGAAAATATCTGCTTGCTACGTAGCATTACATAAGGAACGTTTTTTTTACCCATAAGGTTGAAAATAAGTAGTGACATATTTTCAATATGAGCACTAGTGCACATATCACTTTTGCCTAGCAACGATTGTTGTAGAGTTCCCGTATTTTTCGTCTGTGACGTCATACCACCATTGTTCGTGACGTCACTATTGTTGGTCATTGTAAGGGAAGCGTCCCGTTTCTTGGATATTTCTCAGATAGTAAAACGGAAAAGAATCGGTAATAAAGAAATTATCACCCGAGAAAGTGTGTCATATGACTATAACCCTCGCTCGGGTAATACAAACATTCACACTCGTTTCTCAAAAGTCATATGACACACTTCCTCGGGTGATAATCTCTATTTATACCCTCATCCCTGACGAAATCAGACACGAACATGTAAAGAAATAGCATTTCATTAAAAGTGCTACTTCCCCTTTATGCCAAAATGAACTGTTCTACAATTTAACATGGATTTATGTAAAGTATATTCCATAAACCATATGATTAACGTAGTTTTTAACGTTTGTTATGTTTACTATTTATCATGTAAGAAAAAAAATATATTCATAACAATTGAATTCCATCACAAAAGGATAAGGAAGACATACCTTCATCCCTTAGAAAGTCCGACAAGACTTACCCTCATCTCTGAGAAAGTCCGACAAGAAGACTTACCCTCATCTCTGAGAAAGTCCGACAAGAAGACTTACCCTCATCTCTGAGAAAGTCCGACAAGAAGACTTACCCTCATCTCTGAGAAAGTCCGACAAGAACAGGTGCCCGGTGAGATGGAGTACATCACAGAACTTCTCGTATGCCTGGACTCTTCTCAACGGTAGCAGCTCTAGAAGTAGGCGAATCTTCTCGTGTGGGGAATCTGCCTTCTGTAAATAAGTAAAGGATAAATCACGTTTAGAGGTTTTGGTTGTAAATAGAAACCTGTCTTGGAGAGAGCATCCTAATGGGCGAAGTCGTGCAGACTGAACCCGACAGAGAGGTTTACTATTTTCGACCAAAAAACGCGAATAAGTGTTTTATCTGTCTTATAAATTGACACAACAAAGACTTGGTATTCACACAACTTCAATAGTATTCAACGGTAATATCAATCTCATTCAAATCATTTCGAAATTTTCACTCCTACGTCGCTACGTTTCTTGTAGCGACGTAGGAGTGAAAGTTTCGAAATGATTTGAATGAGATTGCGGCAATATTAAAATGTCATAGCATGCCACCCTTCTGTGAATATATCCATACCACAGCAAATATTATTTTATACGTTTCGAAAAGTAATCTTGTATAAGTGATAAGGTGATAAGAGAAACGTAGCCATTATGGAGTATAGCTTATTGAAAATTACATTGAATTCTCCATACAACGATGAAACATGACAAATCGAACATTCTGAATTTGAAACAACTAGACACTATTTAAGTATCAACTCGTGGTGAATTGCTTCATTACCCTTGTTATTAAATTCCCTCTACTGACCTTGAAATCAAACAGGTGATGTAACTTAGTTTTCCATATATGTATGTATCATAGCAACGATATTGCTTTCGTAAAGTTTGCTACACATTACAAACTTATTAATCTCCTTGTCAGACCGAAGTGAATTCTATTGTAAGAATTTTTTTAATGTTTCCACATGACAGTGCACCATGAACCATTCATAAGATCTATATATATAAGACTTGAAATTCGACATCAACAAGAACGTCTAATATTAAAAATTATCAAATGCCGCGTGTCTCCTCCGTTTAATTCAATAACTCTTTGGATGACAATAGGATTTGTCATTTTTATGATTGATATTACTGCACTTTTTCAACAGAGAATTATGTCATTATTCATAATTTTAAAAATATTCAATATATACAATTATAGGATGATGATATTATTCAAAGTTTCAAATATCTTCATATATATCCTAACCTTTTTCATTAAAAAAAAATCATCATGCTTTATCGTTAATAAAGAAAGCATACAAAGAGTAAAAGAATTGGCATGTGAAAAAATAGGATCAAACGTTATTCAATTGCCTCATGGGATAAAATAACCAAGGAAGCAGTTGAATCAATGGAATAATTGCTTTGATAGAATTTATTATATAATTTCCAATCTAGCATGTATAAAACAAATTGGTACACGTGGAAAAGGAAGTCACGTCATGTCCCGACCTCGTGGGATCAAATAATGGCTTCCGTGAGACTCGTTTCTCTGATTTATACGACGTAAATCAATATCTATGTCAGGTGGTCAATATATCGATACGGGTGATCAATAAATCAATACGGTGACAAAAAATCGATAACACATTTGCTTACTTTACAATATATTGCCCCATTTCAGAAGGCTGCGAAGCGTTGGATGATTAAATTGAGGTGATGTTTTATTGAAATTCATTGTCAAGCTTAAGAGGGTTTGGTTGGTGGCATTTTTAAAAAGCCTTTGCCTTAAACGTAAAAGTATAAAATAAGAATTTCTGATTGAAATTCCCGTATTATGGAAAAAAGCAAACATGAATATAAGCTTGTTTTTTCATCAGCAATAGACTTTTTTCATCAGAAGTTGTTATCCTAAATATCTTGATTTTCCATCTCTTCGACTTTTAAATAAGATTTAAAAACTTTGCGGTGTTATTTTTAGAGCCCTTATCAAGTTTGATAAGTTATTATCATGTTATAGTGTCATGGATTTTCTTATGAAATCAGAGATTAAGTGAAGGATTGATTCTGGTGAAGCTTGATTAGAGAAAGACAGGTCGGATTTTTGTACATCGATCCTGTCTTTACTTCCTTGTTGGGGTGTCATAATAATACTAACTACCGACGAGGTAATCTTGTCGGAGCTCCTAATGTTTATACGATTACCAGGGGTAAAACATTATTTTGTCACTTCGTCGACGCAATGACGTAAATTTTTGCCTTTGGTATTCTGCTCTGGAAAGCCTTTATTTGAAAGTATAATTTTGAGCATTTCCCTTGCATTTATGATCTTGGTAGTAAATATTAAGTTCTTGAGTCATTAGTGACATGAGTGCCTGAAAAGCAATATCCTCTCGCTTCCGCTCGTCAAATACTAACATTCAGTCACCAAAGTCGTAAAATTATTGAAATAGAACATAAATTAACGATTTTTGCAAGAGCAAACTTTAATTGCAACAACATTTTGATTTTAAATTGCTGATACGAGAAAGCAGTCCAAGTTTAACAGAGTTAACGTGGGTACAAAATGGATCATGTAACAAATGAAAGTAATACTTCACTAGGAAAGAAATGTTTCCTAAACTCGTCGAGTTAATCTTAATTGATTAATTTCATGGTTTCAAGTCTTTCGCTTTTGAAAGAAAATGTTCAAATTAAAGAGATTAAACAATCTAGATATTTATTGAATAAATTACACGAATAAAACTTTCCAATCTAAAGATAATGCTTAAATTCTGTCTCACAATAGCATGAATGCACCTATGGGAATATTCCATTGACTATCCTATCAAATGTCATTGTTGTACGAGTAGGCTTATCGCACTGTCCCTTTAATCGGAACAAATTAGGAAAAAATTATGTGACACTAACGTCTCATTTCGAAGACAACTTAATAACTATAATGAAATATGATGTAATAGCCAAATCCCTTGTCAGTGATATGGACTCACACGTTGATATAAAGACTTTATTCACATAAAACAATGTGCGATGTCAACATGGATCGGTGGCTCGGACATAACATGACTATCGTAATACCCGTTTCCCTATACATTACACGAGGGCGTGTTCGGTTCTGAGCGACCACAGGGTATTCACGAATGTCGGTGATTTTAAAGCTTTTCTAAGCAATAATGAAAACGTTTGATGATTGGTGTGAATTTAAATAAATAAATCGCCGATTAAATTATCAATTTGAACCCAATCGTTTCACAAAAATATGTGACATTTCTGAAATTATGCATTTGATACATTAAGAAAATGGGATATGGTTTAAAATTGTATTGTCATACATATTTCATAAAATTCATTTTGTCACTTGTCTCAACCTTTTTACAGACTCCCTACGTGTTTAGTTTTGATATGATTCTCAAACTCAATTAGGTATTGTCTTATGTGTATATGGTTAAACATGATTAGAGAACATTTCATCTAAATTTGCTATCTATATATCAAAGTATGCATTAGTATATACATCTACGGTCGAACATAATGGTTACTAGATCAGCGTCCTTGCCTCTCACGCCAAATTACGGGGTTCGAATCCCATTGGAGACACAAATTATTGTAACCTAGTTCGCATACTGTGTTGTGTCCCTTGGCAAGGCACTTCATCCACATTGCACCCAGTCCACTAAGCTGTTATAGTGGGTAACTTAAAGCAGTATATACGGCCCTACATGGTCTCGCTTAGCGTATGGTAGCTGCTATGAAAGTACACTTGCTTCAGGTTAATACTTGTCAGTAGCGCCTTTGGTATGCTATTGGAAAGGCCGCGATATACATACCCACCCACAGAATTGTATTCATCAATATTCTACGATATTTGAATATATGTATCATTGATTTACTGATATTTTGTTGATAGAGAATAGTAGGCCAATGTAGAGTAGAGTTACCCGTATAATAATGTCACGTAACACTTGGACAAGTTTTTACAATGGGGCACTTAGTGTAAGTAGCGGGGACGTAAACCAACATTATTCATAAGTGGAAGAATCGTTTATCATTGAAAGGAAATTTCGTAATGTTCATATAAATATATCATTAATGTGTTATATTGCTAACAGGACATTATTTTTTATATCATTTGAGTAAATTGCCAAAAGCAAAATGTTTAAACTCAAAAACAGGATAGTCAAACGTGTACGTGTATTAACCAATCTAACCTGTTTGTTAGTTCATATAGTCATTATAATCATATGTCATCTTTATGTTTATCGAAAAATATCTATAACATTATGAGTGTATACACCAGTTCAACGAATCGAATGTTTCTCACGCATAAGAAAATTTCCAAAAGCCAAATCTAAGATCTATATCCCTCCTTGCCTATCATGAAACGAAACACCTACGTGTTTTAGCAATTTAATCTAAGGCATATGACCACATACAAGCCTCAGTGATAAATAAATGATTTGTTATTAATAAATAGGCAGAATGATGCCCTAACCTCAATTTGAATATATTTATAATTGTTAACAAAATATTACGGTTATGATACATTTGGAGTGCGATTATATCCAGAAGTTTAAAGGTGAATACCAATTTGATGCCAATTCCATTTTAGTATGACTATCTAATACCAGAATTGAATTAAGAGCTGACATGCTTGACAATTAAACGATGCAATACGCAGATTACAACATTGTTCATGATAAGAGTAAACACAGACCAATAGAACTCCAAACAAAATACACCAAACAATCGTTACGTATGATAAGTGAATGTCCAACTTGGATCAAAGAACATTATATATGATTGAAGAGACAAAACGAAAGGCTATTTCAACTCTTGACTGACCAAGACGTATATTAACCTTTCATTAATACCAGAGTTACTGGATAACTGGATAATCTCTACGTATCACGGCTTCACGAAGGCGGATTACTTCAGCATACCATCAGGTAAGTTAAGTCGTATTTCTGTTAATCTATCTGACCGGTCAGGCGAAATGGCCGTTCTGGTCGGAGCAACGATATTGACTTTCCCGGAGGAATGGCTTTAAAGACTGTAAGAAAAATCGTATTGGGCGAAGTTCGATGTCAAACAAAATCCACAAAAAAGACAATACATTTAAGGATAACAATCTTAGAATGAAAGCATTGGACCTTCGAAATCAAACAAAATCCTCAAAAAAGACAACATTCTTAAGGATATCAATCTTAAAATAAAAGCATTGGATGTTCGAAATAGTTGAAAGGATATCCCTCCTTACCGTGGCTCATAGCATTCAAAATTAATTTTACAAATCATATATCATTTTGTTTCAAAAATCTCTGAAATCAATGAACTCTCCTCTTGACGTATAATCAACACATACTTTGGATACATATTCTTAAAGAAGAACTTTAGAATGGATTTTATTTTGTCTTGAATTTTTTTAATGTATTTAAGTATTTACTGTAGTAATACTTAAACATATTTAATAATTTTCAACGATTACCCATTCATGAAATTTGTAGCTGATATAATGTGTTGTTATTGATCTGAATGATAGTCCAAAATCCGAATACTCTACAGAAACAAATCAGAATACCATTCTCGATATACATCACGTATGCGTGACATTCCATTTAGGTATTCTATGTTATATTTGATATCTTCTGTAACTGGAACAAAGAAAATATCTAATTGGATTCGAACACCGGAACGTTTCCACCACTCTAGCTCTTGTGGTGTCATTCGAATGCTCAGGTAGGCGCGACCAACCTATGTTCTAAAGGCCAAGCTAAGCTTATCTGGGCAGACAAGGGCATTAAACTACCACATTGGAACATAATTATTAGCTTTCCGGAACCAAATAATTTCAGAATTATAGTATAAATTAAGATAGTTCATTACAAAATTATTTGTCGAATTCCTAACCTTGTTAGACAAAAATGATGTCTTGATAGGTCATATATACGATTTTCTGTGTGAATTTATTAACACTTGTTTATTCCAAAATGAAGCATGTACAGTCTTGAGATGACAAAATATAAATGATCAACTTCTTTCCCACCACAGCGTGCATTCGATAGTTACATAGCCTCAGAATATTTGTGACAATACACAAAGTTTTTCTTCTCTAGACCTCAAACTCAATACTGCCAGCTAGTTCCTAAAACATTATCTTATTTTGTTCGTAGACAAATTAGAGTTTATAATTTCGGAATACAATATTAATAAAAAATATTCTAGAAATCATTATTCCTTCTTCTAGACATGCAACAAACATTACAATTTAGGTTATCAATATGACTAAGATTAACATAACTACTTTGAGAGGCATTTTAGAAGTTGGAATGACAATAATGCATGGCAACTTGATGACATGCAAAGTAATGAAAGTATGCAAAGAAACTGTCATTCATATATTCCTCTGCATTAAGATTAACATACTTTTCAAAAGAATGCCAATACATATTTTCATCGATCTGTTTTCTGCAACCTTTTGAACTCAGTCCTTATCGTGAATGTGTTTATACGGATCTGCTATTAAGTTATCTTCTATTTGAGTGTGTATCTACTTCAGAAAGCTTTAAATGTCAATCGTGAAACAAACAGGTCATTTCTCTATAAACATTCATCTGCACGCTCATTTCTCTATACTCTTACTTCTTTGATTCTCGCATTTTCTATTACTGTATCAAATTTATGATTAACTATAGATTTACTAACTACCACATGAAACAATTTTATAAATGTTTTTAAGTTGAACCAAGGGTTTTGTTAGAAATGTCAATGTTTTGTTCTTGTTGATGGTCGAACTACCGACATAATAAAACTGAAGGTTTAAACTAAACCCAACACAGTATAATAAAATTAAAATAATTGAGAAAAACCTCTGTAACATCTGATAAAAATCCAGCGAATTGATATGTTCTAACTATTGTAATAACATAAGATTAATATAAACGAATGGGATAACGTATAATGCATATGTTAGGTTTTGAATTTTCAACTTTTATCGCATGCTTGGATTTAACAAAGAAACTTAAACGCAAAGATATTTGTACAAGGATACGGAAGAAAGTGAACAAATTTAAGGTATGCAGCTGTAGGGCGTAACATTTGATAAAAATCAAGCGATTTGATATATTCTACCGTATGCAAATAATATAAGAATAATATATACGAATATGATAACGTATAATGCATATATTAGGCATTGAATTTTCAAAATTTAATGCATGCTTGGATTTTATAAAAACACTCTTACTTAAAGATATGTATACTAGGATACGGAAGTAAGTGAACAGACTTTTGGTACGCAGTTATAGAGCGTATGTCATACAGGCAGATCTGATTCGATGTCATGCAAAAACAAATCACGTCAGCCATATTGTGCTCTTGTTCACGGTCACATTTTAATCCAGACCTCCATACGTCAATGATACGTCATGCATGATACAAGACTCGTTCATGTTTATTCCTAACACGTGTATTGACTATCTCGTTTTGCTGTCTGGGTAAAGGTTAATTAAGCTTGCATATTCGTCATTGCTTCATGGGCCAAGCTCAATTTGAGGGTAAATCATGTTGTATTTTATCCTTTGCAAAGCGTATTATTCGAGTTTATTCCAGTCTTGTGAAAAGATTACTAGTTTTCTTAATGTTATTCGTTAAGATAACTATCTTAGTTAAAGAATACAAACATGAACTTAAGATATTGTCTGAATTATATTTGATGATTCAATGTATTATTTGCTTCATTGGATAGTGATACTTTACTATTATTCCATAGAATTATATCTATTAATAACATCTAATAAACTTCTAAAAAACATCATAAACAACATTACATTAACATTTTCGGTACGTACGTGTTCGGGCCTAATATACATTATGTAGCCTATTTTAAATGATTACTTTAAAACGTGTCCAGTGAGAAAACAATGATTTGATGTTTCTCAAACAGGATGTCTAAAAAGACATTGAAACGTCATTACAACGGGTAATTGCCAACATTCCAATCGGGTCATTAATTTTTCAGAAAAGGGTTTGAATAGGTGAGAATAATGAATAAATTATTCAACTGTCAATAAGGAAGTACCATCTAGATTTGAGTTCGGCCCTCGGGTCGAGTAATATTATATATTGTGAATCCGGCTTTAATAGGAGATAAATGTGCACTTAGCGTCAAAAATCTCAAATTTAGTAAAAGCTTAATTTAAATACCGAATTGCACTACTAAAGGTTATCTACCACACAACAAAAACAGCTCTCTAATACCCACAAGCATGGTCTATTTCAAACCTTATCAACACTCATAGATTAGCAACGAATAGACATAACACACATTAATACGATAATTTTAGTTTTGATTTGTAACATAATTCACGTCCAAAGTCATTTTCTGTAACTTGATCTTTTCTTAACAGAGATTTATAACGAAAAGACACAACATACATTGAGATATTTTAAGTTCTGTTTTGCAATAACGTCCACGTCAAAAGTCTTTTTCTTAAACTTGATCGTCTTTCAACATGTTTGGACACGATATGCAATTTGAAACATCAAAAATAACAGCAACATTCAATGTAGGAAGGTTCATAAGACCCCGGATCAGTTTATGATTAATAGTCATGGAGCTAGTATACACCCCTGTCATGTCAAATATAACGCGCTTCAGCGCACCCGACTATGAACATATACTTGTATCATATCTCCATTATTCCTACGATCATATCTTGCATTTATACCAATTTAGTTTAAGTCTCTCACTCAGTGATGGGACACCTGACACCTATGTTTATATCTATATTATAAAGGAGGGAACTTAAGTTGTTTAAAACATGCACACGAGCGAAAAGGATTAGGTTGTCATAAAATGAGTCATATGCGTTCAACTGGAAGGTAATGATACAAAATGTTTTCAGGACTGTTTTAAGGAGACTTGTCACAAATGAGCTAAAATTCCTTCCAAATCTTCCAAGATCTATGGTCATGATAATCTATCATGAGACAATGAATGCATTTTGGCAACCAATACGTATCTGTTTAAAGGTTTAAAGTACAATTATACAGCTTAAGTTTGATAACAATTGACAGGATATAGCAATCCACATAAAAATGCACAAAAATATCTGAATATTCGTTATACCAATTTACACACAACCAGAGCTGCTGAAGAGTCTGTGTAATAGTTCCTATGTAATGTGGCCATTTAAAAAAATGAATTAGTTATTTTTTCATCGTAACATACTTTATAGTGAAAACTGTTTGTTTAATTCTAAATGAACCATATTTACATTTATTTACATATGTGACAAAATGTGACATATCAGAAACAAATTATGCATTCCCTTAAAGAGGCATAGGATGAAATTTCTAAAAATTCAGATTTTCTTTCTTCTGCAATCTTTCATTGATTTGAAGCATTTTGACAAAATGTTTTCGAAATTAAGATTAAATAAGATGATGAAAATGTTTTCCAATAGTGCCACTGCCAAATTCCTAGGGTACTATAAGTATCTTCTTAACTTCATTATTCTCCACTAATTTGAAAATGATACGCTGCATATCAAACTCTAATAAAAACCAACTTGTGCCCATTAAGTGATCATGTCCATCAAAACACTTGTACATATACTAATTTATTAAATCTACATTTTCTAAAACTTCCAAAAAAGTTCGTTCAAATTATTAATCTGCCATTGAATCCAAATGTTTATTCCAGTTTTAAAACATGTCAAATCCTCGTGTCATAGGTTTATGAAATAATCTTCTTAAAGTTCCGAACATGTTCCGCTCAAACGGTGGCATCCATTACACTCACCTCAATGTCTGCCATCATTGACTCAGTCAGGACCCCCTGTTCCCGGAGCATGTTGGCGAACTGCGGAGTCCAGATGATGTTCCTTGAGAGCAGAGTCCGACATGAAGCCAGGACTTCCTTCTGACGTGGATTCATGGTTAGAATGTGGTTAGCTTCACACTGATTTGCTTCTAGAACACCACCCTTTTCTTTATGTATCCCATGTTGTTGCCGTTGTTGTTTTCGATGCAGTTTTTCTTATGTTATCTGCTTTTATATTTGATATTTAAGTCAGCTACAGATGGTGTTTTAAGATTTTGATAATATCTAACCTTTGGTTTAACACAATTTGTGTAACTATATTGCAGCTTCGTTTTAATAGGATTCGTGTATTTTCAGAAAATCAGCGCTGTTGTCTAATCTTGCTGTTCCTCGGATTCGGGCTCTGGAAGTACAAAAACAAGAGTTAACAATTAATCTAATCAACTAACATTTCTGAATTCAATAATTCAACAATTGAATATCACTATACCAATGTAATATATAACTATCCTTGCGCACTAATAAGACTAAACATATTTTGCTGATACACAACAACCCAACCTTACAATTTATCTGGTAACATATTCATAGCAACGATTAACATCATTGGCCCTTAAAGGGACAGTCCTATCGGGGTTGTTTGTCGAAACGAAATTCCAGGGTACGCATAGATGCATTCTTTTCATTGTCAAACTTTTGATAAACTAAAAGGTTCTCATCAATAACATATATGAATATAAGTGACACTGTGTAATGATAATATATAAGTATAAACAGGGAAGTACTCTTGAATTTTGTTTCCACAAAAATGCCCCGATAGGACTGTTTCTTTAAATCATAAACGAATCATTTCATTTCATTTCAAGCATGCTCGACCGATAGTTCCACACCACACCACAACATTTCTACCACGTTTTCGGAAAGTCAGCAGCTTGCATTTTAATGTCACCAATAAGCCTGATTTTCTTTATATGGGATTCATTCAGCTATAATCCATGCATTTTCTGACAGGAATGTTTCATTTATGCAACAGTCTGTGTTGAAGCATTCATTAGGAAGAAAATGAGATGCAATTTTTATGGCTGATGAATCTCTTCATTGTAGCAACGCTTCGGTATTCAGCCTTACAGAAACGATTTAAGAATGTATACCGTATGTCTACAATAAAGAACTTGATCATCCATAAACTTCCTTGTCTTCTACATATTTCCAACTTCTAAAATAAATATGATGCAAGCAATGTTCCATGATAGATAGTCTTCTACTTTTATAGACATTTACCCGATACGGTTTGCATTCTACTATTATCAGTACATGTTTCTGTTGTTTGTTTGATATAACACATATTTATGCTTTATTCTCGAATGCGTTCATCTCTTTTGGTCTGCTATCTACTATCATCATAGGTGTTTATTCTTTATGGCTATACGATCTAAATATTGTGATATTTGGATCTACGAAATACTTATGTATTGCATATTTATAACGGTAACATGATGGACGTTCATCTATCATGGTATGCAATTTACTTATATTAGATCAAAATTGGATGAATTATATTTTATGGTATGTTTCCATCTATAATTATTGAAATATCAGATATGGTATGCAATTTACTATTCTGAGTTATTTCTTATGAAAGGTGTTTATCCAACGAGGCTTGCTTCTTTCTATTTTCTATTATGGGCATATCGAATGTGCAATGTAGTTGTTAATACGTCAAAACGCAAATCCGTTTATTTTACTTTCACTTTTCACTTTTATTCAAACGAATATTTTGAAAGCGATATGCATTGATTCAAGGGGTAGACTATTCACTGCTATCATCATACAATGCTTTACAAAAATAATACGAATTTCAGCATATGAAAACATGTTATTTTAGTTTATATGTTCCTTTGTTTTATTATAAATATAACTTCTTGTGTACAAGGTCATCATACGAATAAACGACTAGACTTGATTAAATATGCTCAAACAATAATTTGAAAGCAAAAGGCGTCTAACATGTTCAGCATTGATCATAAGGGGAGGAACATTGGTGCTTAACGTTAATGAACGACCTTTTTGGTGAACGAATTGAAGTGTACATACTATTGGCGAACGAAGACTCAACAAAACAGACTCTATATATTAGAATTTAAAGGGGCAGTAGGATACTTTTTGAAAAATTTATATTTTCAATTTTTCACTGATTACTGTACGAAAATGCTAAATGAATTATTTTGACAGTGTCAAAAATCTCATTACACACATCGATCATCCACAGTCAGAGACAAAACTATAAAGATTCACATAAAGTCCATTGGCGTCAATTTTGGTGTGTACACCTTTCGTTCATTTTGTGTAAGAAAAAGGAATCGCATGACTGCACTTTACATTATGTATTTAATTATTACGTCTTTATTGATTTTAATTAAATACCTTGTTATCAATTGGAACTATTTATTTTAATTTTCCTAAAATCACCTTATATTCTCCCAAAAGACGTGCTACTGCCCTTTCAAATGGACAGGTAAGGTACCGGGTCGGTTAGAAGAGAGACCGTCCAATATGACAGGTGAGTTGAGACAAGGTTTAGGGAAGGATTTGAGGTACTTGTGGACGCAGTGTACTTATTGGACATATATCTCATGGGTTTATCTTCCTGTCTTCATTGCCAGACCCTTCTTTATATGGAAATAATTTATTCTTCCAGCTTAATTTGTTATTTTATAACTTCAGATAAGAAGAGCGAGCAATTCAGGTGACGCTAGAGGACGGTTAACAACATCTATTGAATATGCATATTTGTACCAACATATTGTTTATTAAGTAATCTATGATTTAGCATTGTGGTCTCAAACAATATTCAAATAAGTGTTGAATTTAGGGATCAATATAAGTTATAGTCATACAGCAGAAAAGGGAAAATGCTTTTTATGAATAATTATAAATATATATTATCAGAAATTACATATTTTAAATTGTATATTATTTACAATTTATCTGAAATCAACATGATTGAAAGTTATGACACGTGCCTTTATTATCATGATAGATATGCTATTTAATATCCATTATCATATGTTATAATCATAATTTAGAACCTTTCAGAAACACAAACCTGATAAATTTAGTTTATATAATTATAAATAAATCCATATTGTCCACTTACATATATGTATATATTGATACATGTATATATCTAACATAAGTAGAAATAAGATAAATATACATTTTGTTATAACGTAATTAACGTATACCATGATGTAGTTTATGATATGGATACGATGATAAAATGTAACAATGATTTACAGAAATATAATTTTATAGTGAGTGAGTGAGATATTTTTTACGCCGCTTGGGCAATATTTCAGCCATAAGCGGCGTTATAATTTTATAGATATAAGTATAGAGGCATTAACTGGTAAATCAATAGCGAACATACCACGTTTGAATGATAAGCCGCCCCTCTCGGTGAATGATATCAGTGGAATGGGTCACTTAACGCCGGTTGTGTGTGTAAATATGAGTATATTATAGACATAAACATGGGGATTGGGTTTCTGGGATTGACTGAAGGGAGCGATCTTCCTCCGCTTGAATAACGTTGTGAGGAGTTTGATAAACAATGGTCATCGCTTTTAGAGGACAACTCCATACAGGGATCTTGCTTTGCTGGTATGCAAGTAACCTAGAGGGCAAATGTACGTGTCAAAACAGTTTGAACTTTTCGTGGGTGTTAAATGCATTGTAACAAAAAACGACATGCTTTTGTAATAATTAAGAGGTAATGTTATGAAAAAAATCAGATTTCTGGATAATTTGTGTTCATAATGGAGGAAAAAGAAACAATTGAAAAAATACCTATTCCTAATTATATTATTTCTTTATACCATTCCTACAAACATATCACAATATCTATCTTTTAAAAAGAATGACACTATTAGAGAAACAAAAAAAGGAAACATTCAAGATTACTTCCTTTAATAAAGCATTTTGGCACCATATCAATACGAGAAGAACCTTGCTTCTCTTAGACTTACAGTAAGTCCACTTGACGTTTATAAGCTTACATGATAAGTCATATTACCAAACAGGTGAGCCTTATAAACATAAAGACCTACATACTTGCTCATTCGAGTTCAAATCCATTTATGTAAGTCTTGGACTAATTTGTTGCCATCTAAGAATAAGAAAATAACAATTTATCTGATTATCAAACATTGAGGCCTATGAATATTAAGCAAGACCAAAAATTTAACCTAGTGCCACAAACTAATATCTTACAACAGACATCGCAGGGAATCAACTAGACTCTATAATGATAAGAAATGATTCAAAGGCAATCATATTGCCGACGATGCTAATTTTAATTCACCATTGATAGTCATTTGTATTATATGTTTGTATTGTTATGTACATTATCATATACATGTATATAAATGTGACTCATTTTAGACATTCTTGTGTCTCATAGGCCTTGTGGCCGGGTGGTACGCTTTTAAACGTGTTTTTTACGACTTCCGAATCAGACCATGTACCACGTGACACATAAATAAAATATTTTTCTTCTTCTTTTCTTCTTCTTCTGTATGATGTAAACTGGGTTGGAACTTAAATGAAACATGGAACCATTTGGCAAGAAAGATTCGTCTCCCCCCCCCCCCCCAACCCTACGGTAGCCTAGTCTTACATAGATTTTGTTATGTATATCATATTGTTATATATAAGTCATAAGTCATTTATGTAATATCTTGTATGTCCATGTCTATAATGCTTTGCCTCAGTGACTGAATGATAATCGCTCTCTTGACGCCATTAATATTGTGGCCACATAATCAGTAATCCCTTTGTTAATGTAAGGATCTATTTCTGCATTTTATGTTCTCTGGTTGTCTGAAAGGGTGTTTGAACTCCAAACCGTAACACCATAAGAATAAAAGGGCAACGTTCTTAAACAAATGCCGAAATTTTAGACACGAGACTGGGTAGGTTTGCATCCCGCAATTCGTCCCATTATATAAAATTATTATATTCATATACAAACTTAAAATCGAGAAATCGCGAAGGCAATCATATTACAGGTAGAAATAGAATTTGTAGACATTCAAGTGGGTAAGTTTTAATCCCACAATTTTTCCTATCACGTTATTGTTATATTCATAAACCAAAGAATCCTTGATAAGACGGTTACAATTCTTCAACCTTTTCTGAAAAGGTTTAATATGCAAAGCACAAGTTTACATTTATTTCATTCAATACATATCCTTGATATGTAATGAAGACAACTTCTTACACGTGAGTCTACATTATCTCTTTTTTTAGACATTTGTTCAAATATCATAATGATCGTTTTACCAACACATCGGACATGTAAAAAATAATAAACAAAAGAAAAGGTGATAAAATTCAATGTCATATCTAATCAAATCATCTATTTGTATTATACAATAGCTCGAACATTAAACTCTTTAACAATGCTTATGTAAATACATCTGAACCGTGTATACAGTCATAGAGTATATAAAGGATTACCTGGGAACGATTGTTTGTTGGCTCAAACTATAATGTAAATCTTCTGGTTAAACAAAGGCAGTAGTATGTAAACATCTTAAAATGACATGACTTACTTCTTAATTCTTCTGTTAACAAACACACCTACAGGCATTATTATATATTACTTATCTTAAGTCAACTATTTGAAACGATCCTAAGATTATCTATCAGTCAGCATGTCTACAAATGTCTAAACAATCTAAAATATTCGAAAACAGGAAATGCTAACAGAATTCCGTCCTTACGAATATGAACACTTAGGGAAGGATTATTTTTCATATTGCTATATATGTAAATTATAAGAAGACGTTCCACTATTATGTTCGTCATTGACGATAATTTGACATTGAAGGTTGCTCAGATCATACATAAAATTTAATATGCAATTTTCTTTTAATTTATATTTCATAGAAGCTCTTGATGCTCTAAATGTACTAATCAGTTATCTCTTCGTGACTCTAAAATGATTGGCATTACAAAATTCAAATACAATCCTCATATACGTCATGTGTCTCAATGCATAGCAATGTCAATCAGAATATAAAAAACATATTTTACTTATCTAATGTGGTAAAGTTGACACTATTTTACATGAACTTCGATGTGGCGTCATCAACAAAGATATCTTTTTTTAAAACACAGAACACATAGGAACCTTCCCTCTAAATTTGAATTTGTTAACGTTTACTCTTGAAAAGTACACGATAAAGGGTGTACCGCATTATATGTATCCATTATATTTTAATTATTAAACGCGTTCTAGTTTTATCCTAACGAATGGTGAGAATGTCTGTTAGAAAGGTTACACATTTGCACGATTATTTCAAACCATTAACAAAGAGGAAACTAGATAATCCTTGGAAGTTTTTAAGTTCATTAAAACAGAAACAAAATTCAAATTTGTTTATACCACAATTACTGAACATTTCGTATACGGTACAAAACACGAATGTATCAGTTAAAAATCTTGAAATTTCGCAATATGAATTTCATATAACTCTAAAATAATATAATTGCATTATGAAAACAGGAAACACGTAAAGGCACTTACCTAAACTCTTTCACTACATATGCTCCGTATAAGTGAAAAGTGTCCAAAACATTTCAAAACAGGAAAACGCCAATTAAAATCCTTGTTATTTCACAGAGTGAACACAGAAGCGCAATCACTACAGACCCTAAGACAGTTAGAAGTCACATAGAGGTTCACTCGGTCACAAACCCGCTCACATAGGGCGTGTTCGTTTCTGAAGGCACATATCGATTACATGGTAGTATGAGCACACTGATTGCAGATTAAAGATATTACAAAGGGTCCTATATGAAAGCCGATAGTTCTTTTATATTCGCCATGTAGCTGAAATGTTGCGTATTAAAGATTAGAACAACAGGGTAGGGTAATTGCTACATGACAAGAAATGGTTTACATTTCGATTAGTAAGAACACAGGGAGCCGTCTAAATCGTTTTGTCAAACATTGTTGATTTTGATACGTGCTTAAAGCACCAATATCATACTTGCATGGGGTTAATAATAAATAATACTAATTTTAACGCCTAGTATCCAGTCCAGGACTGCTTAACGGCGATACACATAGCGATACAATGTATATTATTACCCTGAAGGAATTATACTTTCGAGTCAAGCTACTAAGCGCCTCGCGCGACCATATAGGTCCGTACTTTCCCCATGTTCAGGTACCTATTTATACAGCTGGGTGAACTGAGTGCAATGTGAATGAAGTGCCTTGCCAAAGGACACAACACAGTGTTAAGCCCAGGTTACAAATTTGTGGTGTCTCCACAGGGATTCGAACCCGGGCCTTCGGCGTGACAGGGCAGCACGCTAACCACTACACCGCCGTTGGTAGTTCGTGGTTAAATTTAGCTATTGAGAAAATAAATACATCACTCGGTGGAAAAATCTTTCATCGAAAGTTTGATATCATATTTACATGTTTTAATCAACAATTTTTTTTAAATACCCGCTTTCGGTGACATCATCACTATGTGTGTAGGTTTACAACGCGTCTCAGTTACCGCAATTGCGTCCGATGGGTATCAACATTGGCGGCAACTAATGCCTGACTCGGAGAAAAAGAAAAGAAAATTTAGATGTGCGCGACAACGACGGCTTTCAAGCGTATATTAAATAAGCAACCTGAAATTGTGAGATGACCACACTTGAATCGCCATTATGTCCACATGACGGGCGGGGCTTCAGTTTCGGTCATTTTGGTCAGTTTGGTAAACTGTCTCCTATTTCATGAATTTTTGTCCGATCTTCTAATGGTTGGTCACCAAACATTGCTTAGAATACGACAAATACAGTAAAATACAGTTTGATAATGAGTTTTTAAGATTCTGTTAGATACCGCCTACATGTACCTAAATTTGAATAGATATATATATTTACGTCGTTATGTGAATTCCTTATTAAAGTACGCATGCGCGAGCACCAAGTCACTGTTTAACTAAGAGAAAGAACATTTTCAACTTTCTTCCTATTTCCCTAACTGATGGTCATTAATGGAAGCTTATAATCCAACTGATCACCCTGCAGTATACTTTAAAGTACAAATCTTGGAAATTCAAGACACACAACAGCTGACGGCCAAGAGTTCATGACCCAATAAAACAGACAACCTCTTGACCAATTTTTCTCTGCAAGATCATGATACTGCTGACTTTCTTCTTCATCTTAGTTAACATCAATAATATCCTCCTACGGATGTGCCGAAAACTGTAAGTATGTTCCAAATACTCATCCTCGATAATCCAGCGCTTTAGTTCCGATAAATCTACACTACAAGCCCTGGAAAATTTAACGGGGTTTTACCTCAAACCCAATTACCTCCCTTTGCAATGACTCAGCTAAACGCTTGCTTTTTAACAAACAATGGGATCACTTCTAAAACCACTTTTCTACCTCTAACTATACCTTTCTTTCCGTCGCTTCCCTCATCATATTCATTCCGTTTCTCCCTGATCTGTCTACTCTATTTTGGATGGCACCATTCACGTGTTAAATAGCTGAAAAATTGCTGACAACACGTTAAACCCCAACTCACTCACTCACTCACTTGATGTCACGAACGGTTGAGTTGTTTAGGCACTTGGTGTCTGCGTTTCGTTTCTGATTGGATAACATGTTCGTAAAGGAAGGTAATTGGGTTTGAGATAAACCCCCGTAAAGTTTTCCAGGGCTTGTAGTGTAGATTTATCGGAACGAAAGCGCTGGGTTATCGAGAATGATCTTTATTCAACATTACATGTATATGATACTCACCTTGGTACAGCAGGGTTGCTGGAGTCTGAAGCTCAGATTTCTGCTATGGTATGGTCCTGAAGCTCAGGCATGATCACTGCGTCACCATGAACGTCCATCTGCTGCGTTTGCCACATCATCATAGATGACTCTCATCCCGGCACTCGCCTATCATTTACAAATTTGTTTTTCCGCATATCTTATCATTTTTTCGCAGTAGCCAAAACTGGGAATTTCTGAAGCTCAGGAACACATTCCCAGTTTTGGTTCCAACGCTTGGGCATTGTGCAATGCTTGCTGACCAATTTGGTCCACATGTGCCTTGAACCAAATTGGCCCCATACTCTGGCTTGATCAACGCATGATCAAGGGTTTCTAGTCACGAGAATTCCCCATAATGCCAAACTGTTACTTATGTTAATAAATGTTTGAATCTGCTGTTGGCTTCAGTTGTCATTATAAACATATATATAATTGTCACAACCAAGTCTATTAAACCCAGTTGTTCAGGCGAGAGCGAGCGAACGCCCGATGTGGAAGGTTGGCTGGTGTGTGGGAAAAGCATGCAGCACGGGCGAAAAGTCTATTTAGCGTAGCGATTTCCCCGTTCTATTTTTTTATCAGGTATGTGTTAAATGTTCTGAGTGCTGTAGACTTGTTCAATGTCCATTTTCCTATGGAGTAGTCAACGCCTTATTTTTAGAACACATTGGTCATGTTCGCTAATGCATTGACTGGCTTCGTTTTTAAAGCTTGAAAGTGTGACCAGACAATATAAATACAATTAAGATCATATCGATCTGTATGTATATAATATATCAGCTGAAATATAGACAACTGTATTCTTAAAAATGTATGTACTTGATCATGTGATCTTTCTCGTATCTAACAAGACAGTATGGAAACGAAGACGCCATTTTGAATGGTATACTTTAAAAAATATGGTGTAATGCATAAAAGCCGTTCAACGTTCCTCCGGCGGTATGTTTAATACCCTTTAGTCTATCACGTCACGTGTCTCGTATCAGGATTCATAATCAGCGAATCAAATTACGTTAAATTTCACTCGTTTTGTCAGTACCCGGATGAGAGGACGGTTGAGTTCGTGATATAGCTCATGACTCGTTGACACATTTATTGTCTGAAAAAAGTGTGCAGATTTTTCACCAGAATAGTTTGGAGTGTGAAGAATGTTTATAGTGGTAAACACAAATCCCATTTGTTAATCCTTATTCAGATTTGCATGGATAGTGAGATACCTTTTAGCTTCAGAATAACCATGCTAATTTCTTTCTTTTGCGATTAGGCATTTTATATGGTTGCTGCAAAGCAAGACATCTTCTAACTCCTCTTGGGCAATAGTTCAGCCATTAGCGGCGGACATCTTCTAACTAAATGTTCAACCGACGTAACATAAACATGATTTGGTTAAGTGGGGTGACCGGGCCGAATTTTCAAAATCGACATTAGGTGTTCAAAACAGAACTGTCGATGAATATACTGTATAACATTGTCGGTGCTGTGTTCATTACAAATCTTTGCAAATTTAGCTCTCTCTGAAATCTGAATTTTGTTTATGTTTCTTTTGATTCATGGGAGCGGGATAGCGCAGTGGTTAGCGCGTTCGGCTTCGGATCAGGAGGTCCGTGGTTGGAATCCCGTCAGGGGCTCGGCAACTTTGTCTGCTGTAGAGAACTGTTATACACGCAGTCAGGTTTGGGTGCAATGCTACACTGAATTTCAGTGCAGTACCAGCCATAGTTCGCTAGTTCCAGCCGATACTCGTAGGATTCACCGTAATGCATAGCCATAATAGTGTTGCGGGCTTTCTCCCTGCCATAATACTAGCAGCCGTGATATAAGTGAAATACTCTTGAAAGCGGCGATAAACCCAACATCACCTCACCTCACCTTTAATTCATTTATGCTAACATGGAATAAGAAAAATATCTTTATATTTATGTCTGTTAGCTTTCAACTACGTGTCATTCAGGTCTCTCTAATGGCTCTATGGTGTCCATTCTCTCCCCACAGAGGTAGATCAAGTCATGAAATGTTGATACAGCCTCTGTTCTATTAGCCGAGTTTTTGGTCCAGAATGCGAGATGCCTGATTGGAGGCAATCAGAGTTAATTGTGCAACCAGCGACGATGTTCTAAAATCATCATATGGCTATTGAATCATGGATAAGGTAGTGTGATATGAACCACCCTTTCCATTCATTTGCTACAGACATTCAAATGCATCGTGGTAAAAAATTTGTCCGCCAGAGGAAACTACCGGAACCCACGAATTTCGTCTTATAAGAACAGAGATATTATCAACATTTTATGACTTATGATCTACCTCTGCGGGAAGAGAATTGGTTATAACCTAATTTTATTTAACAAGGAGCTGTTGCCAACCGGAAATAGGTCAAAAGTCGTCAATGACTCATAATGAAGCGTCTCGGAGTCCTCTTCAGTCCGCTTTGAGCGTAGTTGAGTTTTGAAGAGTCTGGAAGAGTCCGGATCTAAAATTTTGTCGGGATTGGGGTTTTAAACGTGTTCGAAATCCCACTCCCGACCTTTTAAGTCCGGCGAGGTTCGTACATTCGACAATTCGAAAATTCCAGTGATTCCATTGAATTCGTATTCATTCGTCAAAGAGTCGTATTGAGTCAAGTCAAGAGTGTTTATTCATGTTTGTAGGCATTAAGTCTATATACATGAACATTTCAAAACATATTTCATCTACAATATTTACAATGATTATAACTAGAGTAACGATTGCCTTCTGTTAAGGCTATGAATAACATATTTACATAAATTAAGCATCATTGCTTCGTTTTCCGTATTCATAAGGCATTTAAACTTCAACATATTTGGAGAAATAAAATAAAATTTTGGGAAATATAGTTTTCGTCAAAGAGTTGTATGTGGCTCGTATCGGAGTCTGGGGAAACATGAATATTCATAGTTTTTTTCCTCTTAATCACATGTTTTAATGATTGTCGGTTGATCAATTGGATTTTTAAATACTTGTTTTCGGTTTTGGCCGTTACACCTGCCCACTGAATACGCAAATGAAAAAGGTTAAGCGGGTAATTAAAACACAGGAAAAGGAGTTTACGAATCATTAACTCTTTGCCTTAGAAATGCTTTACGAAAAAAGTGAATAGAAAGAATAAGAAAGTGAGTTTTATTTGGATTAATGTTGTTATTGTATAGCAAAAAAGCTATATACATACTGATAAACAGAGTTAACGAATTATTAACTCTTGTTTTAGACATAAATTATTTACATTTGTACAGAAATAATACTTCCAAAGAAAGGGACAATACTTGGATGTAAACTCACGGGCAAAAGAAAGGTTTCACCTTAGTTGATTTCATCATATACAAAATTTTCAATTACAAATATTTTCCTTTTTAGACGTCGTACGCTAAAACAGAACAGTACAAGCCTTTAGTTATCAATCAAAGAATACTTCTAGACGTGTTTGATTTTGTTTTTGGAAAATTGAAATTTTTAATTATTTTTTTTTTGGAAAATTAATTTTAATAAACAACAAATGTCCATCGATATATAAGCTATATTTTACTAAAAAATCACAAAACAAACCTTGTTTTCCACTCATTCACACCCTTTTTAACATGGTAGGGGTCATGTTGGTGTAAATTTAATTTTTTACCCCGGTGTTCTTTAAACAAAGATATCTTAACAAAAAATGAATCAATCAACGATCAATTCATATGAAATATTGTAGATATGATTAATGTTGATGATTCCATAATCAATGCGTCATATATATTTCAAATCGTTGTAAAATCGAAACCAACTGAGGTGAAACCTTTCTTTTGCCCGTGAGTTTATGTTCGTATTTACAGAAAAATGATTAACGAATTCCTTTCCTCTGAAATACATGATATGAACCGGGTAACACAGTGACCCCGTGAGTTATTGGGCTCATGTGCCACATTTTGTATATTTTGTAATTTGATCGAGAAAGTACCAATAGTTCAGAGATATCGTAAGTTCGTAAAAACTTATTGGGTTTGTACAATCTTGATATGAATGTGTAAAGTTGCAATTATGATCGGTTATTTTTTAAAGTTATTGCATTATGGATATATATGACAAGATTTTTCATTTTTTTACAGCTTAAAGGGGCAGTAGCACGTTTTTAGAGGGAATATAAGGTGATGTCAAGAACATGAAAATTAATGGTTCCAATTGAAAGACAATGCATTTAAACAAAATGGAGCAGTAATAATTCAAATATATAATGCAAAGTTTAGCCATGCGATTCATTTTTCTTACAGAAAATGAATTAAAGGTGTTCAAAAAAAATAGCCGCCAATGGATTTTATGTGAATCTTCACACTTTGTCCCCTGATTATGGGTAATTGGCTTGTGTAATGAGATTTATTTCACTATCAAAATAATACATTTAGCGTTAAATTACAATTATCAGGGAATATTTTAAAATATAAAATTATCAAAAAACGTGCTACTGCCCCTTTAACAGACTATAGAACTTAATGACATTTGGATGAACATAATAATACCGTTTAGTTTATTTGTAATTGATCCTATAATGGACAGATAAAGAGAAAATAATATTCATCTTCGACTGCAAACTACAAAGTGTATATATCCTGTCTTCTTTTTAAATATTTCTATATCTTCTGCTTTCAATCAATAAAGCGCGTGATGAGCATCGGAACTTGCTAGTGATTGTTAAAATGATCGTATGTAACACATGTTAGGATTTGATAACTTATATTTCTAGTAGCCATGTAGTTGATAGGGTTTGATAGCTTATATTTCTAGTAGCCATGTAGTTGATATGGATTGATAGCTTATATTTCTAGTAGCCATGTAGTTGATCGGGTTTTATAGCTTATATTTCTAGTAGCCATGTAGTTGATATGGTTTGATAGCTTATATTTCTAGTAGCCATGTAGTTGATATGGTTTGATAGCTTATATTTCTAGTAGCCATGTAGTTGATATGGTTTGATAGCTTATATTTCTAGTAGCCATGTAGTTGATAGGGTTTGATAGCTTATATTTCTAGTAGCCATGTAGTTGATATGGATTAATAGCTTATATTTCTTGTTGCCATGTAGTTGATAGGGTTTGATAGCTTATATTTCAAGTAGCCATGTAGTTGATAGGGTATGGTTTGTTATATTTCTAGTAGCCATGTAGTTGATAGGGTATGGTTGGTTATATTTCTAGTAGCCATGTAGTTGATAGGGTTTGATAGCTTATATTTCAAGTAGCCATGTAGTTGATATGGTTTTATAGCTTATATTTCTAGTAGCCATGTAGTTGATAGGGTATGGTTTGTTATATTTCTAGTAGCCATGTAGTTGATAGGGTATGGTTGGTTATATTTCAAGTAGCCATGTAGTTGATAGGGTTTGATAGCTTATATTTCTTGTAGCCATGTAGTTAATATGGTTTGATAGCTTATATTTCTCGTAGCCATGTAGTTGATATGGTTTTATAGCTTATATTTCTTGTAGCCATGTAGTTGATATGGTTTGATAGCTTATATTTCTAGTAGCCATGTAGTTGTTAGGGTTTTAAAGCTTATATTTCTAGTAACCATATAGTTGATATGGTTTTATAGCTTATATTTCTAGTAGCCATGAAATTGATAGGTTTGGACAACTTTTATTTCTGGCAACCTTGTCGCTGATAGGGTCTGCCATAATAATGCTATGCTAATATTTCTAGTAGATATGTGAAGTTGACATGGTTCGTTATAGATTTTCGTTATAAACAAAACCTACCATATATACTATTCAAACAAAGCAAAAACGCAGAGCTGAAAACGTAGTCATACATTTTGTACACGTCTCAACAGATCGAAGTCACCTAGCAGTCAATATCTTGCGAAACCTCAATGAGGGACAGTTTATTGTTTGTCACCTGAAGAAGGGACACGAGGCAGCACAGAAACTTCGTGAGAAATAGGAATTTGTCTCGTTTTATCACACTAACTTTTAAATGGCTTTGAAGAATTTCATTTATTGCCTGACATTCGCGTTCCATTTACAGGACAAAAATTCTGTTAAAATGAAAATTGACTTGAAATGTCCTGTTATGGTTTCCCCCAAGCATGTTATATTATATTGTATTATACCGGTAAGAAAGTGACCAAGTGACAAGTGACCAAGAAACCAAGTGACAAGTTACCAAGAGACACGTTTTTTTGCATTTGGGGCCACGTGGCGCACATTGCTAATACAAATAACCAAGACAAACTGTCGTATCCAAGAAAGGGTGTGGTCATCAAAAGTCTTCACTACCCTGGACAATCGTCCACGTGTTGACAACCATTTTAACATGGTAGGGGTCATGATAGTGTAAATTTTATTTCTAACAACTGCCTACATTAAACAAAGTTATTTAATAAAACATTATCCAGACACCATGTTTTTATATTAAATTATTTTAAACAAATGTGGTGTTTACGTTATAGATATACCTACACTTCCCGATATGTATCGCTCAATAACCTCCTGTTTGAATCGTGAGTCTCCGAGGCGTAGCGTAGCAGAGCCCAGGAACCACGATTCAAACAGGAGGTATATTGAGTATTGCACCGAGGGAATGGAAGTATAATTTCTTTTGACTGGTTTAACCAATGGCTCTGGAAATGGTTGATTGAATTCATCATTGAACTTCAGTTGGTCGCAGTCTAAATAAACCTAGCCTCAATATTATCCGTTTCACTCCTATACTGAGTCCAGCAAGGCCTAGTAGAGAGTCGCGTCATCCGACCTTTCTGCGACCTATGACCCTCCAACGTTATACGTGCGAAGGCAGACTATTGCGGCTTCGTAAGATGAGTTCTGATTGATCAATTCGATACGTGGGCTGACGCGACCTTCTATTAGGCCTTTCTAGACTCAGTTTAGAAGTGAAACGGATAATATTGAGGTTAGGTTTACTAAGATTGAGTTGGTCGAGGCATGAAGTTACATTAAAAATCATAAAGACGCTCAAACTGCTATAAAACCCTTGGTTTAAATAGAAAATATTTTGATTGTGTATTTAAAATAACACATTAACCAATTTAAATCCCTGCTTTATTGACTTTAAATATTCAAAAAAGCAAACTTAATAGCATTTTGATTTCTTCAAATATAACATAAATAGGACCATTTTATGACTGAAAATATTTGAAACCTGGCCACATCAAGGTTCCATCAAAGTCGCCTCATCATCAAATAATTGAAAATTTGTCTCATTATGATTGAAAAAAGTACCAAACCGCTTCATTATATTCATAACAACTATACCAAATACTTTTGACAGAGATGGACCTGGGACAATTAATGATCATCTGACGGTCAACAGAGTGACCCTTTCCAATCGAAATGTGTCCTTTACCCCAACTTACCCAAAAGGGACGAAATTCTGAGCAGGACAGTATCTTTATTGTTTGTGCCTTCGCTATATAATATTCTTTCGCTATAGCGGTTATGGTATTAGCAGTACCGCCAATGATGGTTTTGTAACAGTCATCAAGAGTGTTGGTTGCACATAGCTTAAAGTTTGAGTCCCCACCAGTTTTCACAAAGAAACGGAGACTTGAAGAGTTGCCAATGATAATCCTTGAAATTTTCTCCTCAACCATCTCAAACCTCTCCGGGGCTTGAATTACTTGAGATATCTTCACAAAAGGGCCTGAAGAGGAGAAGTTTGTCAGATTACATTGATAATTTTTAAGTAAGGGTAATGTTTTTTTACTTACAATGCCCAAGAGACGTTTGTTGATCTAATCTTCGTTCTTGTACCCGGTACCCTCCTGCACTTCATATTTTGGGATTTGAGATCAATGGTTTAGATAGAACGCTGCGATGACTTATTGAGAGTCAATTATATATCTACATTGTTCAATCATTTAAAAATACATTATCGCCAAGTATAAATCTTACAAGTAATAGTACTTCATAACAAATTAAAAACGAATCTATCATTAGGTCCCTGGAAACAGGAAATGTACATTATCTGTAATCTGGTATTCAGTACAATTGAAATGTATCCCAATTTATCAAAGTTATCAGATAAAATGAAAACACATGAACAGATATTGATTGCTGACATGACGTTAAACTCCACCCACGAGGGACAGAATAAAATACTCACAGCTCACCTTTGCAAAGGCCGAAAAGATGTGTTATGATTTAAAGTTCACATAACCACAAACATATTTCACTATTTTCTTTGGAATATAGAAAGTCTGATTACAATATTGTATAGTGCGTTAAAGGTCGCTACTCAAATATGTTTAGTTTGGCAATGAAAGCCGTTTTTGAAAGCCACTTTTAATGGGCCGCTCAGACCTATCTGACAACAAACAAGTGAATGCATGACTGGTCACGCCCCCATTTTGTGACGTCATAAACAGAATCAGCCTCGTTATCTATACATCTATCATAACAATACCACAGGAAAAAGACCTAATAACTAACGATTTTCAGAAAATGTTTTCAACTCAGTTAGATAAATCATTTGACGACGTAACACTACTAAACATTTGGTGTAAAAAAGATATCCACATCAATGGTAATTAAACAATTATTTAGGCGGTATTTCAGTTGAAATAATGATGCGTTACTCTGTATAGCCTGTTTATTACGTCACACCCGCGCGAGTTTATGGCCCCTACCCCAGGTGGGTTTTTCACAGCCGATAATTACGCTGTCAAAATGAAAGTCTAATTAAAGGTATTTATTGGACAAATTAACAAAAATTAAGTCCAGCTTTTATTCTTTTGAAAAATCTTTGAACAAAAATCGAGAAGTAGTAAGGTCGAGGTTAGTTGATGTTTAATTCCACTTTTTCATCAACGTCTATCGATGTTCCTTATTTAGCAATTTGAATTTAGACCGAAAGCTTCCTTGACTTAAAGAAAGAGGGTTATTTATTATCAATACTTCTCTATCAGAACAACTGAAGTTTTCCCTCTGTAAAGATTACGAATTAAAATTGTAAAATCCAGGAGCATTTAAACTAAGAATTAACTCCTTGTGTTATAATACCCCGACTCAGGAGAATATAAACTCTGACTTAACCCCTTATTTGTAAATTTCTTGGTAAAAATACTCCAACTAAGGAGAATATTAACTTTGACTTAACCCATTATATGTGAAACTCTAGATAAAATGCCCCAACCATGGAGAATATGTAACTCTGACTCAACCCCTTATGTGTAAATTTCTGAGTAAAAATACTCAAACTATAGGAGAATATAAACTTTGACTTAACCCCTTATATGTAAAGTTCTGCATAAATATACACCAATCATGGAGAATATAAACTTTGACTTAACCTCTATGTGTTCAAGTTCTGCGTAATTATACACAACCAAGGAGAATATAAACTTTGACTTAATCTCTATGTGTTAAAGTTCTGCGTAAATATACACCAACCAAGGAGAATATAAACTTTGACTTAACCTCTATGAGTTAAAGTTCTGCATAAATATACACCAATCATGGAGAATATTAACTTTGACTAAACCTCTATGAGTTAAAGTTCTGCATAAATATACACAAATCATGGAGAATATTAACTTTGACTTAACCTCTATGAGTTAAAGTTCTGCATAAATATACACCAATCATGGAGAATATTAACTTTGACTTAACCCCTTATATGTAAAGTTCTGGGTAAAACTACACCAATTATGGAGAATATTAACTTTGACTTAACCTCTATGAGTTAAAGTTCTGCATAAATATACACCAATCATGGAGAATAGTTACTTTGACTTAACCTCTATCTGTTAAAATTCTGCGTAAATATACACCAACCAAGGAGAATATTAACTTTGACTTAACCTCTATGTGTTAAAGTTCTGCGAAAATAACTAAATATACACCAACCAAGGAGCATGAAGACTCTGGCCTAACTCCATATTAGTAAAAGTTACGAGTTCAATACTCCGATTCAGGAGCATAAAAACTGCGTCTGAACCTGTTATGCGTAAAGTTCTGTGTAAAAATACACCAACCAAAGAGCATGTAGACTGCAACTTAACCTCTATTGTGTAAAATTCTGGGTATTAATATCCCAACCCATGAGCATGCAAACTCCGACCAAACCCCATGTGTCTAACGTTCTTGGTAAAATACTCCAACCAAACTCCAACTAAACCCCTTGTGTCTAACGTTCTGGTAAAAATACTCCAACCAAACTCCAACTTAACCCCACGGTCTAACGTTCTGGTAAAAATACTCCAACCAAACTCCAACTTAACCCATTGTGTCTAACGTTCTGGTAAAAATACTCCAACCAAACTCCAACTTAACCCCTTGTGTCTAACGTTTTTGGTAAACAAACTCCAACTAAACCCCTTGTGTCTAACGTTCTTGGTAAACAAACTCCAACTTAACCCCTTGTGTCTAACGTTTTTGGTAAACAAACTCCAACTAAACCCCTTGTGTCTAACGTTTTTGGTAAACAAACTCCAACTTAACCCCTTGTGTCTAACGTTCTTGGTAAACAAACTCCAACTAAACCCCTTATATCTACGTTCTGGTTACAAGTCCTCCAACTCACCTGTGCAGTTGAGACTGATTGGAGACCAGGTGTAGTTAGAGAGACAGGTGGTGGCTGCTGAGGTGAGGAAAGACTCCGTGTCCAGGTAACCATCCAGACAGGTGTAGTTCCGGGTACTTCCTACCTCCTGTCCTCCACTGCTGACTGCGTTGGTCACTTCGAGAACTGGACAGTGGTCATCTGAAATATCGGTTTTCGGGAATTAAGACAATAATGTTTCTAAGTTGTTACTGGCCACACAGGTCCTTCTTTCTTGATGGTTGCGAATTCAAATTTGATAGTCCAGAGGATATAGGTACTTATAGGAATATAAGATTGGTTGGATGGGGTGAGAACAAAACACATGACTAAACATAAAAAAGTGAGCGTGGCTCACTAATATCCCCGACCGTGCATAACTGACCAACTAAATTACTGCTTACGTCACATAACTTAGACATCTCATTATCCACACCACTGATACTGTTAATCTTACACCAAAAACAATTAAAACGGATTGATTGAAAAATTATTCTGCAATCGGTTCGACAATTCTGATCTCGGAAAATGATGACAAAACATTTGTTTCCCTAAAAATAAAAAAAATATACAACGACGAATAGTTTTCCTTCAATAGGTCTGACAAATTCGGATATTGGAAAACAACTAAGGACAACACATGAATATTTGTAAAACATAAAAAAACAATTGTAATTTGGTATTACACCCCTCCTAGTTAGGTAGAAGGCATGAACAAAATTTGAAATCAGTTTGAAGAATAGTTTTCCTCTAATTGGCCGGACAAATTCTACTATTGAAAAATTATGTCACAGTAAATTCAAAACATGGATATTCGTTTAAAAATAAATAAGTAAAAGACAGGTGCAAAGTTTGAAAACAATCGAAATGAATAGTTTTTCAGTAATAGGTCGGACAAATGGTCGGACAGAAATGTCATCGGAAGGACGGTAGGACGGACTGTCCGTTGGTCGGAGGTATAATAATTCATCCCTAAATGGTAAATATATGATAATTAGTTATAAATACCTTAGAAATCTTAAAACATGCCTATTTACCAACATAAGCCAAGATCAAGCGTCATACCTCTACTGCAATAAGACAGTTTTGTCTTTCTCTTGGTACTGCACTTGTGACCAACAATGCAGTTGTGGTGTGAACAGAGAACCCATCGTTTCTGAAATACCACACAACGATACATACAAACAATAAAGAGATATGATTGAGCATTGTTACCAGTATTTAGCGATATTTTTGGAACAAAATTCCGTGACTTTACAGTGAATTATTTGTTGGTTGATATATTATTCCTATTTTCCACTTTATCACTTGCCCTCATTTGAGACCAAATTGTCACCAAACCATAAGATTTAAATCCTCATAAGGTGTCTTTACTTGTGACAAGATGAAATGAAATGTAAAATTGAAGTCGTATATTATATATATGTTCACGAAGGTTTGAAATTAAAACTAAAGTAGAACACGGATATAAACTATCATTAAAATTATATGCGTATAGCGAACACCGGATATAGCGAACTAAATTCTTTGGGCCCTTGGAGTTCGTTATATCCGAGTTCTACTGTATCATATTCTAAGAAAAAAGATGTAAACATCCAACTTACTGATCGAATAGAGTGGTGATCCACATATATCCCCCTCTTCTCAAGCAGATATTTAGATGATGTGGATGCCCCAGTGTGAGGGTGACAATAATGTATCCCTGGTTCGTATCCAAAAGAACGACATCCATGGATGGATTGACAAAACACGGCGCAAGTCAATACACTTTCACCACTCAATTTCGTTTGAGGATATCCGTTGTCAGACTCAACAGTTGACAGACCCGAATACGCGATGACATGGCACAGAGTTAAACATAATGCTCCTTCTAAAATCATTTGACTATAAGATATTTAAATAAGTTAACGTAAGAAATTCAATCAAATGAAGATTGAACAAGACCTACTATTAGAAATGGGTAGACCAGGTTTAACCGCAGTTCAAATGAATTGATTGAAAGCGACGTGTCCCGTCGTTATTATGCTGAGCACAATATAAACCAACACAATTGGTTAGTTGAATTACTAACTTTAGTTACTATTGTTTTATTGTGATCAATTATGCATTGCTTGGTAAAACTGTGCGATGAAGGTTGTCAATATTCGTTTAGGATGATACAGAAAGAAGACTATTTCGTGATATTGAACTTTATCAATATAACTTGGAATATAATTATTGTAGCACTTTTCACTTTTCGTGATAAAGATAAGATAAGATCGTTCTTTATTGCCCGTAAGGGAGTTTGTGGTACATAAGTGAGCATGATAAAATGCAATTGTATTCATGATAAATACAACATATATATACAATTATTACCCATAGGGTTAGAAATAAGTAGTGACATATTTTCAATATGAGATAAGTGCACATATCACTTTTCAATTGTTTTTTTTAGCGCGACAACCCGTATATGTACGTCTGGGACGTCATAAAACCATTGTTCGTGACGTCACTGTCGTCTCAAGGGAGGCATTTTTTTGGATATTCTTATAGAATAGAATCGGTAATAAAGATAATAAAATATCATGTGGAGGTATCGTTATCTATATTGTAAATCTTTTTAACATTGATTATTCATGAAACTTGATGGGAAAGGTTCCGTTGAATTGAGTACTACTATATACTACTCAAATGAATCTAAGGAACATTCGGATATCGCCCTTTATATATACTCGGATTCACTGAAAACGCACCACCGGCTTTAATTGAATGTGGTCGGACATTTTGCCCCTGAAATAAGATTTTTTGCATTTCTGTAAGCCGGCCATTGCCAACGCGTCAAAATCAACAACAAATCACAGAGACTTAGAGAACTTTAATTAAAGTAACACGTCAGTATAAGGGGTACAAAGTGAAAAGTCAGTAACGGGTGTGTCCTCCCCTTGTATCAATACACGCAGTACAACGTCATCGCATGGAGGTGATGAGCCTTTGAATAGTTGCTTGAGGGATCCTTTGCCACTAAGTCTAGTACTCTCGCTGCAACGCTGCTTCCAGTTGATGGAGATTTTGTAGTTGGGGGCCCTGTTGGAGACGCTGGCCAATAATGTCCAAAAGATGCTCAATTGGTAAAAGATCGGGGGGGGGGGGGGGGGGGGGGGGGGGGGGAGGGGGCAGCTAGCCATTCGAGCACTGGAACATTATTCTGATGCAAGAATTCCATAGAGACGCGGCCCGTGTGCGCTCGAGCATTGCCGTGCCGAAACGTGTGGAGATCTTGATGACGTCTGAACATCGGCACAACGTGAGGGCCTAACACACTGTCGCTGTAGTAGACAGCATTTACTCTGCCTCTACACACGTGTAGATCTGTCCTGTGCCGGTAGCTAATGCCTCCCAAGACCATAACACTCCCTCCGCCCCAACGATCAGTTTGCACAATGCAGTCATTGTTGTAGCGTTTTCAACGGCGACGCCACACTCTTATTCTACCGTCAGCTTTTCTCAGATGAAATCTTGATTCGTCTGAAAAAACGACGCCATGCCAACGTTGTTATCGCCATTGTTGATGATGTGTTGACCAACGTAAACGGTGATCTGGATGGCGTTGAGTCAGTATTTGCCCTACATAGGGTCGGTTGCAATGAAGTCCTGCTGCGCGTAGCCGGCGACGAACGGTGTCCACGCTGACGTTCCCCCGTCTCCCACTCACAGCAGCACCAACACGTGTAGATGGCAATGTGCGGTCCTGTAGATGCTGTCGCACAATGTAGCGGTCTTGTCGAGCCGTAGTTACACGTTCTCGTCCTGGTCGTGGTCGAACTCTTGTGGATCCTGTTTGCTGGAAACGATGAGCCAGTCTCACGATGGTCGAATGATGACATCAAATGGTTCTGCTAGGTAATCCTTCCTGAATTAAAGCAATGGTCCTTTCTCTGTACTCGGGTGTCAAACTCGGCATATCGGCATTTATTACCCATATGGTTGGAAATAAGTGGTGACGTATTTTCAATATGAGCACTAGTGCACATATCACTTCGCCTGTGACGTCATAACACCATTGTTCGTGACGTCACCGTAGCCGGCCGTCGCAAGGGAAGCGGCCCGTTTTTGGATATTTCTAAGATGGTAAAATAGAATAGAATCGGTAATAAAGAAATTATTACCCTCGGAAGTGTGTCATATGACTTTTACGAAACTCGTGCAAATTTGTGTATAACCCTCGCTCTCGCTCGGGTAATACAAAAATTCACACTCGTTTCGTAAAAGTCATATGACACACTTCCTTGGGTAATAATCTCTATGTATTCCACAGAACTGAAGGTAGTGTAATGACCCAAGTTTGAGAAAGGCCACAATTTAAACCCATGTCGGCATGGAAAAATCGTGCATCACAAGAGCCCAATTTAGCAAAACTAACATTTTCGTGTTTTGGCGATATGTACAGTGCTGCGTTTTGGCGATCACTTAACCATCACTTTTAAATGTTATTGCAAAGATAGAATCTGCATACAAAGAAATTAACATGAAAGGTGAAAAAGATTTAAACAGTTTAAAGTTTTTCAACTTTTAAAGTCGGTGCGTTTTCAATGCATCTGAGTATACTTTATATGGCACATGGTTAAAGAAATGTTTATCATTATCGAAGAAACGTTATAATACTGACATTTTGGAATCAAACACCGAGGGTTTCGTACAGAGCTTTGATGCAAAAGTGAAAGTCACATGATGTTTGACATTCTCTCCCAACAGAGGGAGGGCAAGTTATGAAATGTTGATCAAGCCTCTGCTCTTATTCGGTAGAATTGGAGATGTCTGATTGGAGGCATCAAAGTTAGTTCCGTAATCAGCGACGCTGTTCTAAAATCATAATTTTAGCTTCTGAATCATGGAAAAGGCACTTGATATGAACCACCCTTTCCATGACAGTTCTAAGCGTTGTCATTTGCTTTAAAAAACTCAATTGTGTGCAATATTTTTACCCCAGGGGAAACTGGAACCCTTGAATTTGGTTTATTGAGACAGATTTCGAGAACAACATTTCATGACTTGATCCATCCTGTCTCCGGGCACGAACGCTACGCTAACTCAACTAATCTGTACCCTGGGCTCAGAAGCTAGATTCGCTCCCGCGGCATGACTAGGGAGTTAGCCAATCAAATCATTTTCCCGTTCAAATTTTATCGAGAAGGTGGCGAGAAAATTATTTGATTGGCTACATCTCAAGTCGGGCCGAATCTAGCTTCTGAACCCAGGGTACAGATTAGTGAAGTTGGCGTAACGTTCGTTCCCTGTGACAGGATGGACTTGATCTGCCTCTGTGAGGAGAGGATGGATATCGAATAGACGTTCAAAACAAAGCAGCTTTGTCTTGGGTGATCTTATTGTTAAGAAAGTGATATACCTGGTTGTCAGTAACTTGATGAAGAGGTTTTACTGAAAGAATGTGATTGAAAATCATAAATTTTAACATTAAGATTTTTTCCAGAAAAATCATTAAAATCAAGTTATTAGCTCCATGGCAGGTCGGATATTCATATTCTTATGAAGAACTTCAAACAAATATTAACATTAAGATTTTTTCCAGAAAAATCATTAAAATCAAGTTAGTAGCTCCATGGCAGCTCGGATATTCATATTCTTATAAAGAACTTCAAACAAATAAAAAAAAATGTTGAGCTTCAGACATTTAATGTTGTTGCAAATGATGATAAATACCCCTTAAGTGCTCCTTTCATTCTTTTGAAAAGTACATGATGTATACATGCTTATTATCCATATGTGATGAAATACGTCATGACATGAACTGCATATGTTACACATGTGTAATAGCCTCTAGCAATAATTTTCATTGGTTAGTTAAGAAAACCACATGACATCTGAATATGGACTTCTTACTTTCTGCTTCAGCGCGACCCAATACTTCGAGGTAGCACGCAAAAAGCTAGTGTAGCCCGAGCAAAGACGTTTTACTTTATGCTTCAGCGCGACCCAATACTTCGAGGTAGCACGCAAAAAGCTAGTGCAGCCCGAACAAAGACGTTTTACTTTATGCTTCAGCGCGACCCAATACTTCGAGGTAGCACGCAAAAAGCTAGTGCAGCCCGAGCAAAGTCGTGAACACTGAAATAGCGGGCAGGTGAATCAGTGCAAAAGTGTAATTTCATCTGCCTAACTATAATATTGCAGCAATGATTTGGAATAAAGAAGAATGGCAATGTCTGCTTCACTTTATATGTGATTATACTGAAATTGATAGATTACATCAAAATAGTTATAGTTCCGTTAAAATTGGCACTACACAAAAATAAGTGACAATAAATCTTTTTAGCAGACCGAATGACAGATGTATCCATACGAGCTGAGAGTGGATTTAGATTTTAGCTTTGATGATGTCTTGACAATATTAATCATCGGAAATCTAGCTTCTAAAGTTATGGAAAGAAGTTAAACACTCGTGTTGTAAAAACAATATGACATCTGTGAATGGGTATTAATCTCTATATGTATTGCCATTTATGTATATCATGAGCACTACTTATGAATCAAGTTCAGGAGGATTTTATCTTATTCATACGATAGAAGAACATGTTTATGTCATATGATCATACCAATATCGTAATGCTTTTAATCTTTAAATTCTTTTCATGTTCCCTCAATACTGTTATAAATACTTTATCTTTTTCTGAAGTTTCCTCAATATTTGGATTATAAATGCTTTACCTGTTTCTGAAGTAAATCTTGAATTGGCAATATCAGACAGGTGGGTAGTTGCATTATCCTGTATGGCATGCAAATAATCTAATCTATTCCTATGAATCCATTTGTACTTAAAGGGGCAGTAGCACATTTCTTAGAATCTTATATTTTATTTTTTTCACTGAAATTGCTTAACATATTATTTTTATATAGTGTACAAAAATTCATTCAACAAACCAATCATCCATAGTCAGAGAACAAATCATAAAGATTCACATAAAGCTATTGGCGGGTTAAGACCTTTAGTTCAATTTTGTGTACAAAAAGGAATCGCATGTATGAACTTTATATTAAAGATTTGATTTATTCCTCCTTCATTCAGTATAAATACATTGTCTTTCAATTGAAAGCAATTATTTTTATTTTCCTGACATCACCTTAGATACCCCCTAAAATTTGCTACTGCCCCTTTAAAGGCTTTGAAGTATGTTTTCAGTTTCGTCAGTAATTCAGTCGTTCTGAAATGCTTTCGTTTCTTTATATCTCAAAAACTGCTCGTTTTACAAAACTTGGTACATGTATGTGGTTAGATCTAGTGGTGGCCTGGTGCCTTATGCTATTTTGGCTATTCTGATTTTTTATATTTTTTTCTGGTTTCCATGGAAACATATTGAACTTAGTGCATATAGGGGAAAGGGTCGTTTCTGTGCTATATCTCAAAAACTGTTCAATATTTGTTTTACGAAACTTGGTATGTGGTTAGATCTAGTGGTGGACTGGTGCCTTTTGCTAGTTTGGTTATTCTTTATTTTTTCTCAATTTTCTGGTTTCCATGGAAACAATTTGAACTAAGTATATATAGGGGATAGGGTTCGTTTCCGGGCCATATCTCAAAAACCTAATAATAAAGTGGTGCCTTTGCTATTCTGGTTATTTCTTGTTTCCATGGAAACAGTATGAACTTAGTGCAGAATTTGTTATTAATGATATTGATATATAAATAACTGTTTATATGATCTTGTTATCATGCAAGGAAATCACAAACAGTTAGAATTAATAATGCTTTATTAAAAAAATATTTGTATAAAATTGAAAGAAAGAAATTTTTATATGAAAGGTAGAGAAGTGTCTGTATCACTAACAGGCATAGTGTAGATTGGCACAGAGAAAAATAATAACAAATTGTTTTTAAAAAATGAAGTTCACATAATAGGTATGGACAAACTTTACAATTGTTTATATTTTTAACATAAATGAAATTTTTTTTAAATAACAAAAGTTGTAACAAAACATTGAGCATAATTTCAATTGCACGTTTCTGCTTATAAACACATTAGAATACGGTAACTATACAAAACATAAATAACTTGAAGAATAAAAACTTAAATACTTCATAAGCACTTTCATAAAAAAAAAGATGGATATATATTAAAATTGAAATGTTTGAATTACATGTACATACTGTTAGAAACAATTAACCAGAAATGAAATACTAAAAACAAAACATGAAACAAAAAATGTAAGGAAAACACATAGAAAAAATAAAAACAAAAATAAAAAAGAAACTATCAACTATTGTTCAAAGAGATCATGTAAACTTGGTGTCATCTCAATGACTAATAACTATTGGTCGGAATCTGTTTTCATGATTGTAACCTATTGATTTGATTGGTTATCACAGATATTAATCTATAATCTGATTGGTTAACAGTGGTTGTCGCCGGGCATGTCACGACCGCTGGTGTTGGCACGAGGGTAGATGTGACGGCCGCGGAAACTGTTCTGTGGTTCCATGTCAGTCGCGGTCATGGTCTGTTGACGATGTTCGTCGTGGGCCTCGTAGGCTGGGTTCTGGTACATGGAGGGATGGTTCTCAAAGCCCTGGGTCTTTCGGTTTCTTCGTGACCTGGTTTGGAAACAATGTGTACTTTGAGTTGTAGTATAAATACGTTTTAAAACAACATCCTATCTCCGAGAAACGAACGTTACGCTAACTCCACTAATCTGTACCCTGGGCTCAGAAGCTAGATTTGCTCGCGCGGCCCGACTTGGGATATAGCCAATGAAATCATTTTCTCGCCACCTTCTCGATAAAGTTTAATTGGCTTTATCCCAAGTCTCTAGCTTCTGAGCCCTTGGTACAAATTAGTGGCGTTAGCGTAACATTCGTTCCCTGAGACAGGATGTTTAAAACAATGACATTTAGTACTTTCAGATTCTATTCAAATTCAATTTTCAGTTAAAATTAATTTCATGAAGAAAAGTTTTACTGAAAAAAACCTCCCAAAGTTACCGGTCTTAACCAAACGTTACAAAGATCTGAGGTACAAGAAGGTCCTTATTTCGAACATCATTAAAGTTTACTCCTATGTTATGAGCTCTCAAACAGTCATTATTTAAATTGATGAAGAAATGTGTGTACCTTCTCTTCAGGACGAGAGCGATGATGACGGCGATGGCAGCGAAGAGGATGACAGCGCAGACAACGGGAAGAGCGATGAGCATCTTGAAGTCAGTGGAGGATCCGGTCTCTCCTGACAGTTCAGCGAGCTTACATCTCAGTCCTGGGGAGTATACAGTATATAGCTTGAACTTACTGCTTGTACAATGATGATATATTATATGATTTAGAGTGATGAATGGCTATAGTTGCGATAGCCTTAATCGTCAATCAGATGAGTTGCAATCAAATGTATTGTCATCATGCAAGGAAATAACAAACAAAAAATTATATATTTTTAAAATGCTTTATTACAAAATAATATTTGTATAAAATTTAAGAAGGAAACTAATTTTTTGTAAAATATTTATATGAAAGGTAGAGAAGTGTCTGTATCACTAACAGGCTTAGTGTAGATTGGCACAGAGAAAAATAATAATCGTCAATCAGATGAGTGGCAATCAAATGTATCATCAAAGTGAAATCATTAAACAATTTTTTCGATGTCACACAGTTGATATAGCGTCAGGCTTGGAACTACCGGGTACTGGTATGTCTTAAGTTGTTATGTAATTAGACGTATATACACATACCATACTCAAAGTGCAATGAAAACCTAATCAAACCATTCAATTGTGCCATAAAAATTGTATTTAAACCACTCAATTGTGCAATAAAATGTGTTCAAACCACACATAGTGTTATAAAAATATAATTTCCTTATGATTCACCACATATGTGAGATAGTTATCGTATATAACCTGGTATAAGCCAAGAATTTGATACCAGAAATTAGGGATGAAAGAGGTGGTTGGCCTATACCCAGGATATATGATATACGGTCATATATAGTAGTTGTACAGTTTGTAAAATGACCTACCTGACTTCTGAGTCCAGAGCTGTTTGTTGGTTTCAGGCTGACACTCTAGACAAGAATAGTTGGCTGCAACAGCACCGGTGGTGTAGCACCGACCTTCGATATCACAGCCGCTGATCTGTCAAACAGAAATTAATACATGAAAATATAAGTTATATGGTATTCTTTCTTATGCAACTTGTCATAAATCTTCACTTGTATTAGCTTTGACCCTGTTTAGCACTTCATCACCTTTTTATATTTTTATGTTTCCCAGGAATGTACAAATTAAAAATATAAAAATGGGCTTGATTGAACATTAAAAACAATATAACTTATATGGTATTCTTTCTTATGCAACTTGTCATAAATCTTCACTTGTGTTAGCTTTTACCCTGTTTAGCACTTCATTACCTTTTTATATTTTTATGTTTCCAAGGAATGTACAAATAAAAAATATAAAAATGGGCTCGATTGAATTTGAAAGATTTCCATTAAAACAAACACAAGGAAACTAACCGGTCCATAGCATCGCCTTGAGGTGGGTGAACAGTCATGGCACGTTGGGTCGTAGGCGATGAAAACTTCATGGTTGGGGTGTTTGTTTCCATCGTTGCTAACGGTTACGAGTACAGCAGTCTTCCTCATGATCTCAATGTCGACCTTGCAGGTCACGAGTTCCTCCGAGATCAGTTCTGCAGACACGAGGTACTCTCTGCCTCCGACTTGTCGGTATCCGGTGCTGTCGATCTGGAAGTTTGAGCATTGAAATATAGGGCACAACTTTTCTTTACCAACACCATGTAGACTATATTTTTATTATCTATTATTTGCTATTTAAATGATGGCTCCATTCTGATAAGCCCAATGACACAGCTAGTACCGTATTCGACGTAATAAGTGCCAAGGGCGCTTAAAAAATTGACTTGGGTGGGCGCTTATTAAAGTGGTGTGAATGATGACCGAAAAATAAAGACTACTGAAGTGAAACTGTTGTTCAGATTGTCAAAACATACTTACACATTATTGAGTAGAAAATAACACATATTGCCGCTATTTTATCCTTTAATTTCTCTTGAAACAAAGTGAATACGTTGAATTTATAATTTTAGTACGGCTGGTACATGGGCGGTTATAACATTTGTAATTACAAAACTCTTTTGGTGTCGCTTATTGGAGCAGGACGCTTATTACGTCGAATACGGTAACAGTGAAATACATGAGTTTGCGAGATAATGATTCAGGATGGAATCGCAAATAAAAAGGTTGCTACAACCAATTTGCACCGGAATACATACAATATCTATGACACTTCTTATCTTTGATTTTAGGTTCAAATTTGCAAAATTTTAAAGAATGTACCTTGAATTCCTCCATATGACATGAAGAAGCTTAGACTTAACAAAGTTGCCTCTTTGACTTTTATCTTGTCAGAGAATGAGACAACTTTTCAACATACAATAACTATTACACTAGGCAATTTTTTAAGAAAGTACCATGATCATTTCCATATGACATAGTATTGGGTATTTACTCCCTGTTTTGGTAACAATTGAGTATTGTCGATTTTGATCGCGTTCTTTGGTTATATTGTACTCCAAAATATATTCTCCTGTTTTCGGAAAATTGGATATTTCATATGAAAATGTCTAGAAAATGTAATGATAGTAAAGAATGTGTTAAAGCACTGAATATTCATTTTTCAAGATATAATATTTTAAATATTTTAGGTAAGATTATGCTAGTGTTTAGAAATGCGTACAGTATGCAGGCTATTTGATTCTTTTGGGTTTCAAAGAAAATGTCTATGTATCTGTACTCCAAGCATTTAAACTAATTGGGTTTTTAAGGATTGTGTTGTGTAAAATACACAGATATGCTGCTAATTTGGAGCACTTTTCTACAAACTTAAATACCAGAACATGTACCTCAGATATCTGGTTATCTTTGTTATTAGGAGAAAAATGTCCAATTTTCAAAAAACGTGCGTCGACCATTTCAATATGACATACTAGGAGCTCAGATTCTACAAACTTGCATTCCAGAACATATACCTCAGATATCTGGTTACCTTTACCTTTGATTTTAGGAAACAATTGGCAAAATTTTTAAAGAACGTACCTCAGCTATTTCCATATGACATACTAGGCGCTCAGATTCTACAAACTTACATTCCAGAACACATACCTCAGATATCTGGTTACCTTTTATTTTAGGAAACAATTGGCAAAATTTCAAAGAACGTACCTCAGCTTTTTCCATATGACATACTAGGAGCTCAGATTCTATAAACTTACCTTCTAGAACATATATCTCAGATATCTGGTTACCTTTGATTTGGGAGAAAATTTTCCAAAAATTTCCAAGAACGTACCTCAACCATTTCCATATGACATACTAGGAGCTCAGATTCTATAAACTTACATTCCAGAACATATATCTTAGATATCTGGTTACCTTTGATTTGGGAGAAAATTCTCCAAAAATTTCCAAGAACGTACCTCAACCATTTCTATATGACATACTAGGAGCTCAGATTCTACAAACTTACATTCCAGAACATATATCTTAGATATCTGGTTACCTTTGATGTTAGGAAACAATTGGCAAAATTTCAAAGAACGTACCTCAGCTTTTTCCATATGACATACTAGGAGCTCAGATTCTATAAACTTACATTCCAGAACATATATTTCAGATATCTGGTTACCTTTGATTTTAGGAGAAAATTCTCAAAAAATTTCAAAGAAGATACCTCAACCATTTCCATATGACATACTAGGAGCTCAGATTCTATAAACTTACATTCCAGAACATATACCTCAGATATCTGGTTACCTTTGATTTTAGGAGAAAATTCTAAAAAAAATTTGTAGAACGTACCTCAACCATTTCCATATGACATACTAGGAGTTTAGATTCTACAAACTTAAATACCAGAACATGTACCTCAGATATCTGGATCCCTTTTCGTTTAGGAGAAAATTCTCCAAATTTCCAAGAACGTACCTCAACCATTTCCATATGACATGTGAGGAGCTCTGAATCTATTCTTACATTCCAGATCACATACCTCAGATATCTGGTTACCTTTGATGTTAGGGAACAATTGGAAAAATTTCAAAGAACGTACCTCAACTATTTCCATATGACAAACTAGGCGCTCAGATTCTATAAACTTACATTCCAGAACATATATCTCAGATATCTGGATACCTTTGATTTGGGGGAAAATTCTCCAAAAATTTCAAAGAATGTACCTCAACCAATTCCATATGACATACTAGGAGCTCAGATTCTATAAACTTAAATTCCAGATCACATACCTCAGATATCTGGTTACCTTTGATTTTAGAAAACAATTGGCAAAATTTCAAAGAACTACCTCAACTATTTCCATATGACATACTAGGAGCTCAGATTCTACAAACTTAATTTCCAGAACATGTACCTCATATATCTGGAACCTTTGAGTTCAGGAGAAAATTTCGAAGAACGTACCTCAACCATTTCCATATGACATGTGAGGAGCTCTGATTCCACAAAGTTTCCTCCCTGGACGTAGATCTCGGTACAGCTCTGCGAGTCGGAGAAGCGGCACAGACCGTTGTTACGCAGACCGTTGATTACAGGTGGCTGCAGGTGCTCCTTGCTGATTGAACAGTCCGAGCCCAGGTAGCCAGCGTCACACCTGCAGTTACCTGTCGACGAGAACACAGGTAATGCAATTGTCATCTCCTTCATAGTAACAGGAGTTACCTGCCCCTAGCTACTGGCAAGGAAACATTTGGTGTCCATCCATGTTTATAATTCCAGCTAGAGTCAAAACTTGGTCGATATTAATGGACTTCATAATCCTTTATTGATTTAAATTCCTCTGAAAAGGCTAATTTTTTATGCGTCTGCTTCATTTAGAGAGTGAACAATATAGGTTAAGGCATATTTAAAGTCAAAATCTCCTCAAGAGCTTTATATTTTCCAAACAAAGTCCATATTATTCATACTCTCCCTTGTTGGTCAATGGGAGAACAATATAGTTCAAAGCAAATCTATAGTCAAAACCCTATGTAGATTACTATTCCAAGAAAAGCCTCGCCTTTTTTGCATCATCAGTGTTTTCAAAATCAATAGGCGAACAATATAGTTCAAATCAAATTTATAAACAAAACACTATATAATATTTAGTATTCCCTGAAATGCCTCACTTTTGAGCATCTCCCTCATTAGTTTAACATCAGTGGGCTAACAGTACAGCTCAAGGCAAATTTATAGTCAAAACCCTGTTTGATTACTATTCCCTGAAAGGACTCACCCTTTTCGCATCTTCCGTGTCCGTTACAATCAGCAGGTGAACAGTAAAGGTCAAGGATTTCATCGACAAGTTTCTTCAGTTCTGGATCCTTGATGAAGTTGGGGTCCTTGGAGATTTGGTCAACACACTGCTGCTTCAGGTCATTGAGAGTAGCCAGGATGTAGGTGGTTCCATCGGTCAACTGGTCAAATAAATAAACGATTGACATTTTATTCTGTCAAATTATATATGTATGGAGAAGATTAGATAAGGGATGAGATGATAAATGTGAATGGATTATGTTAAAAATGATATCCTCTTTTACCACCCTGATTAACCAACTCGATCAGAGATCAAGAGAAAATTTAACTCATGAAAGTAAAAAAAAAATTGAAATAATTTCTTAAGAGGTTTTTAGAGGGGGGTCTAACCCCTGAAACATGGAACTGCAAAATTCAGCCCCTCATGTTCCTTCGGCTGACCTAATGGGTTGATGATGGTTACCCCCCCTTTTTTTTAAATAATTTCTTGCCGAGTATGGCTATCCTGCATCAATCAAGAACATACAAGAAGATAAAAGGAGCTTTAAGTCGTACCCGTTAGTATATCCTTTTACCTATGTTTTATAAGTGATAAACTCCCTCAGGCCTCACCCATGGGTTAGAGCCACCCCCTTTTTGTAGGACATACACAAGAAGGGTTAATAGTGTAGATAACTTTGTCAACTCACCCTAATGTCTGCTATACAGTCGATGATGTGTTGTTCAGACTCGAATGTCTCGTTAATAGTGTAGATAACTTTGTCAACTCACCCTAATGTCTGCTATACAGTCGATGATGTGTTGTTCAGACTCGTATGTCTCGTTAATAGTGTAGATAACTTTGTCAACTCACCCTAATGTCTGCTATACAGTCGATGATGTGTTGTTCAGACTCGAATGTCTCGTTAATAGTGTAGATAACTTTGTCAACTCACCCTAATGTCTGCTATACAGTCGATGATGTGTTGTTCAGACTCGAATGTCTCGTTAATAGTGTAGATAACTTTGTCAACTCACCCTAATGTCTGCTATACAGTCGATGATGTGTTGTTCAGACTCGAATGTCTCGTTAATAGTGTAGATAACTTTGTCAACTCACCCTAATGTCTGCTATACAGTCGATGATGTGTTGTTCAGACTCGAATGTCTCGTTAATAGTGTAGATAACTTTGTCAACTCACCCTAATGTCTGCTATACAGTCGATGATGTGTTGTTCAGACTCGAATGTCTCGTTCACCATAAGGGCGGCCTGTTCACAGAGCTTGGTTAGCTGAGGATCTTCCACCTGTTTTGTGCAGAACTCGGTCGCATTTGCTTCCAACCATCCGCTAGCTGTCGGCCAGCCAGGTTGCTGAAATAGAGGACAATAGTTATAACAGTGATATTTATGTGTTCCAAAAATATATGGAACACTTTGAACACCGAGTGTCATCTTTGTGCTTTATGGGTAACAGTGACAGATTGAGTGAGTGAGTTATTGTTTTACGCCAATTTTTCAGCCATTGACAGATTGAAGCGGGTTTCTAACAACCCTAACCTCATTGGAATTTTCAGAAAAACAGGTTTGGTGAACCCCAGGCCCAAACTCCCACACCTTAATACTATTTAAAGAGTGGTCAAACACTCAACTATATCATTCTATTTGGATTGGATAGTTTTTTAGCTTAGAAAAGTGATATTTTCACATGTACGCATATGAAAATATTCCCTACTTATGTTTCCCAAATTGGTCATAAATATCAGATAGCAAGCAAATATTTGTATGTGACAATATGACTGTATGTCTTACTCAATGGGACAAACATGAACATCAGCAGTGTATTAAACAGATTGGAAACCTAGCCTGTCTTGAAATTAATTGGTCAAATCCTTAGAGGAAAATAAAGAAAATTTTCAAAAAGTTACAAGTCCTGACCAAAAGTAACCATACTGGCAAAAGTAGCCAGTTTAAGGACTGTCGGATGGACTATTTTCAATACTGATATCAGCTGAGCTCGGAAAAGTGATATTGTCAATGGTGCACATATGAAACTTATGTCACAATGTATTTAAGTATCTAGCTTACCGGTGCGTCCACATCTGGGTTGATGGCTTGTCGTCTCCTCCTCTTACGTGTTTCCATACCGTTGTTCTGTAGGGACATTGCAACCATCTTGCTTGTTACATCAGTTGATCCATCTGAAACAGATAATTAGTTGTCAAGACATCATTATTTATGTCCAATTAAAGGGACCATTGGAGCAGGGTATTTTTTGTGGAAATGAAATTCCAGAGGACTTTCCTGTTTACAATTATATATGATTTTTACATGATAATTTCACACTTAATTTCAAATACCGGTATGTTTGTGCCACTGCCCTTTAAAGGGGCAGTAGTATGTTTTAAGGGTGAATGTAAGGTGTCGTTAGGAAAATGAAAATAAATAGTTCCAAATGAAAGACAATGTATTTAAACTTAATAAACAGTAATAATTCAAATATATAATGTATGCGATTCCTTTTTCTAACAGAAACTGAATTAAAGGTGTTCATACAAAATGGCCGCCAATGGATTTTATGTGAATCTTCATACTTTTCCCTTTGACTATGGATGATTGATTTGTGTTATGAGATTTTTGAAACTATCAAAATAATACATTAAGCATTAAAATACAATTTTCAGTGACAAAATTGAAATAAAAAATTATCAAAAAACGTGCTACTGCCCCTTTAAAGATATATAGTTCTTTACCTCTGATGAGGTCACATGTTTCTGTAGCATTAAAGATCCCGCACATGGAGTTGTCAACCTTGCAGCTACTGCAGGTACTAAGGAATGGTGAATCTTCAACCTTCGTCTGTAAGCCGTTGTGTAGTTCGTCTTCAGTTGCAACTCTGAAAACAGGAAATGATGGATGTAACTAAACATTTTCATTGTAGTTAATTTTTCAAAATTGGAACCTGATTATTAGTATTCCATAAATGCATGTGTCAGGATTTTGTGTGATATAAAGATTTTGTACAAACATGCCAAAATCTAATTTTTAAATGAATGGTGACAAAGTGATTTATTGCCTACCAATTTTTTTTATAATTTCTAGATAAAATGATTATATCTCTAATTCATGATTATATCTCTAATTCAGTAAGAGAAATAATTCATCAAAATGTTTATAAATAAAATGTTGTTGTTTTTTAATCATAAATATATCGCAAATTTCACAATTGATAACAAGGATTTGAGGAATTTGATGCAAAATGTTTGCAAACAAATAATATTTAATTCATATACTTATTTCAAATTTAATGATTGATAATACAGATTTTAAGAACTTCATCAAAAATGTTTGCACAAAAAAAACATGAATTTCTTAACATAAACATATCACAAATTTTATGATTGATGATAAAGAATTAAATCCCAAATTTTTTGCAGACAAATTTACAGCACTATCAGGCCGAGAATTGACATTTGACCATGAAGATAATATATGTAGCAATCACCTCTTACTGTCCCTTTAAGTATTTAGCTGTAAATATTCAACTCTTACCTCCAGAGATTGGTATAAGTGTTGGGAGTGAGAGATCCATATGTGGTGTCGCCATCTTGGATTGAGTATTTAGTGTTGTTGGGCATTGTCAGATCATTGTAACGGTCACCATCAAACTTTCCACACAATCCTGTACAAAGAAAATATATACTTGAAACTCTGTATCCAGGTGTTTATCATGGTGTTTTCTTGAGTACAAATGTTCCTGTCAACATATTTACTGAGCAAAAAAACTAAAGAATCACTCATATTTTGAATGATTTCAGTATCATATTAATGAAATGAATTAAAGAATACCTTATAAGTAAATTTTGGCGGTCCTTGACATTTTTATTAAGTATATAGAAAATATAATCGTTGAAGAAACTTTTGACTAAAATACTTCATAACATTTTTAAGAAATACTGTCATAAATCACTCCATGAGTATCTCTCTAAAAGACACTTTCCTACATTTTCAAATTACAAGCTTTTTAATATCTAAATCATTTAACATAATTCAATTTCTTTGTATCAGTTTGGGCTATTTATGCTTAGAACAGTTTTGATACAAACTTTTACTGTATACATATATATTAATTTCAGTATTTTTTCTTTTTAAAATCATATTATTAACATATATGGGTCAGGTGATTTGAGCTTTAATGATGCTTTCAAGTTGACAGATATAAAGGTAGAATACATAGATCTTTATTCTCGAAAAAGGTAACTCTTTATATTATATGTAATAAGTTGTACCTCTAGTGCTATCCATGTCATTTGCAGAGGCAAGGATCCAGACATTCGGCAGACCATCACTGTTACGGACCTTGATAATCTGTCCTGTTGCTATGACGATCTGAAAATTAGATAAAAATGCAATAAGAAGATGATTTTAAGTTTTAGGGTTAAACAACTACTTTATGCTTGCTGGATGTTGTTTCGTCATATTCTCTAATGTCGAGTGTCGCAAATGAGACATATGAATTCATTCATTATCCTTCATATCCTTATAACTTTTAAATTTCCATCAAAGATAAAAACAACATTAGCAAAATATGAAATGCTATTCAAAATCCTCAAAATAACAATATTTCATTTTGGCAAAACTAGCTAAAAGAAGAAGGATATTTTTTTCTATTGTTATCGATTTCTGTATCTATTTGCATACCTGAAATGTTTCTGGAAAAAATTATGTATACAAGAGCAAATTTATTTTATCGACATTTTTGCCCCATTAGTAAGTTTGTCTAGCCTAATATGTAATAATGACTTACCTGGAAGACCTTCTTGTCGGCTGATTGCATTATCTTGACAGCCTTGGTGAAGTCCCCTTGAATCTTTATCTCAGGTACAAATGGAGCAAACCTTTGGGTCTCGTCAGATCGGTCAAACACGATGACGTCATTATCAACACGGATGAAGACACCGCTGTTACAGCTGCCGCCCTCTCCACATGCCTGGAACTCCAGTTGCACCTGTTCATTTTGATAAACTCGTTAGTGACGACAGGTAAGCTTGTAAGTGACAAAAGGATACAGTAGATTTTGGTGACTGGTAACATTTCTATGTGAGTTTACAGCCGTAAGGGGCGAACACTGCTACGGCATTATATTGTTGTGTTTAAAACACTAAAAGGGGAAATAGCTCATTTTTGGGGAAAATAGGATTGTCTCAAAATTTGTAAAACAAATATTACCAAATGTAAGGTAATGTATTTTAAACGATAAAAGGAATAGCTTTTCACTTTATTTATTAAGGAAATTGGAAGAAATCATATAGATATTTGTCAAATAAACTATAATTTGTGTATGAAAATTTGCAGAAATAATGTCTTTATATAAACTATTTTTTTATAATGAAAATGGGAAGAAACAATATTTAAAAAAAGAGATTCGGTTCCTTCAATGTTTGTTCTTCATTCAAACAAAAAGTTGACAAACCTCTATGTTGAGTTCACCGAGTGATTGGTACAACAAGAAGGTTCCTGTTCCCATGTAGTTGAATCTCCTACAAAATATCAAAATATCATCTTGCTAAAAATCATAAAATATAGATATATTGTTATTTCTCTTTAAAGCACCATTGATCATCCCCGAAACAGTGCGATGTAACCTCTTAATCAGCCATCTCATTAGAGTAGAAACATTGATGCACATGTTTGATTTAATGAGCAACAACTGTTCCTCTCGTAAGGTGATGTTTTGCTCAATAAAAAACACTGCTGCAATGGTTCTAAACCATTGTGGCACTGTAAAAACATTTTGTAAGGGATACTTTTTATGAAAAGTAGACATATGAAATGAATAATAATTAAATTTACAATTTTGTATAATTTTCATTGGCTTTGGTGTTTCTTTTGATATTAGAGGCATAAATACTTATAAAAAAATAATTTTTTTATTTATTTATTTTTTATAAAGATTTTCGAAAACTTACAGTCCGTCGAATGTTCTGATGTGGGGATCATTGATGGAGGAGCAGATGGCAGATTTCACATCACGATCTTGTATGATAAACTGAAATAAATGAAGATGATTTAGTTTCCTCTGTGAAAAGTCTATTGCAAAGACTCTTAATCAAAGTTTACCAAAAATGGTCATAAGTTAGCTAAATCCACGCCTAAAACTTAATGTTTGAGAAGCTTTTTGGGCAATACATTAATCAAAATCTCTATTTAGAGCTGTATTGAGTTTCAAAAAATGTAAAAATATTTGCTGACAAGTAAAATACTTTAGTTGCTTTATGAAATATCCTAAAGGGATTTTACCAATTTGGATAAAAATGAAATTAATTAACACTCCAGATAAACATTTTGCCAAAATTCCCCCAAAGCAAACTAGAAATATCATCCTGTTTTCCCTTTCATGAAATCTTTTATAAAACTCCTTATTTGTCCTCCAGCTTTTCAAAACTTCAGTCTATGTAAATCTAGCCTCAATATTATCCGTTTCACTCCTATGCTGAGTCTAAAAAGGTCTAGTAGATGGACACGTCAGCCCACGTATCGAATTGACCAATCAGAACTCAGCTTACCAAGCCACAATAGTCTGCCTTCGCACATATAACATTGGAGGATCATAGGTCGCAGAAAGGTCAGGTGACGCGACCCTCTACTAGGGCTTTCTAGACTCAGTATAGGAGTGAAACGGATAATATAGAGGCTAGGTTTACTTAGACTGACAAAAAATTTATGTGCAAATGAATAATTTGCTCTAATGAATCGATTATCGGCAGAATTGCTTATCACTCAGGTGTAACGAATGGTAATCATAGAGCTTTGATGATTCTTACGCTGTAGGCGGGAAGAGTTCTTGTAAGAACCAAATTGGTTTCAGCTCCAAGCTTAAATTTCTCAAGAATCACAGTTCCAGTCACTGTTTGATAGCCATCAACACGGTTGTCTGCTACGGCTGTGAATTTGAACTCGGATTTAGTTTCTCCGGTTCCGATGAAGTTTATTCCACATTTGTCCGTCACAAGTTGTGTTATTTCGCTACCATCGGAGCATCTGTAAAAAGGGTTGGGTTTTGTTCCTCATTTTTGATATTACAATACATTGTGATACAGAAAATTGTATTGAAATACTTATGACGATATATATGCAATATATGGTGATATGAGAAAATTGTATTGAAATACTTAATGCGATACATTGGTTCTTTTCAAATTAAGATTTTGCATGCACTTTTGACTAAATAATGCTCTAAAACTGTTCACCATTTTGGAAAGGGAGAATCTTAATATTTTGAATATAGGTTATTCATAATTTTTTCCCCACAAATATTTCAATAATCTTTACTCATCACCTGATTTGTTCATCAAATTTATCAAGTTCAAATTAAATATTTTAAAATTCCATTTTCAATTCTTGGAACAGTTGATTGTGTCGTGTCAAAGTCAACTCTTATCCTGATTTTGTTTACCTAATTCTTCAAATAAGATTTAAGAGCCCATAAATTATCATGAAAGGGTAAAAAATACTGTTGAACTGTAGAAGACTCACATAGGCACAGTGGACTGTGCATCCAAGTCTACTCTTATCCTGATCTCTGTATTTGAGCTCTGGAGGAAGGACTGTTCTTCGTTGATGATAACTAGGTCGGTTGATGGTCCGCCCTCCGTCATGTAGATGTCGTTGTCATTGGACAAGGAAAACTGAAACAAATAATGTTATTTATCTGAATTCTATCTCTAATATTTTTTATTTTCATTTTTCCATAGTTGATCCAACATTTAACGTTTCCTCAAGGATGCATTCTTCCCCCTTCCTTTTTAATGTCATACCCTCTCCCCTTGTTTCTACCATACTTAGCTTATAATTGAAATTATAATGAATGGGAAAAAATATTGATAATTTTTTATTTATGATATTCTTGTATGACAAATGTTTATGGGTTTTTTTGGGTTTTTTTTTATATTCTGAATATTTCCTCTAAAAATATTGCCTCAGATCTACTTTCTTGACATTAAAGGGGCAGTAGCACGTTTTTTGATAATTTAATATTTTAAATTTTTCACTGATAATTGTATGTTAATGCTTAATGTATTATTTTGATAGGGTCAAAAATCTCATTAGACAAGCCAATCATCCATACTCAGAGGACAAAGTATGAAGATTCGCATAAAATCCATAGGCGGCCATTTTATTGTGAACACCTTTAATTCAGTTTGTGTAAGAAAAATGAATTACATGGCTAAACTTTACATTATATATTTGATTTAGTACTGCTCCATTTAGTTTGAATACATTATCTTTCAATTGGAACCATTAATCTTCATTTTCCTGACATCACCTTATATTCCCCCTAAAAACGTGCTACTGCCCCTTTAATGGTAACAATGTCATGCCTGATCAGCATATATGTATCCACATCGTCCCCAAGAAAACCCTGATATCCATCAGACCAAAAGTCTCATATTGCTTTATATAGCCAGTAAATGACGTGATTACTACATATACTACAGTCTTGCTGCTAAGCTCAAAAGCAGTGTATATACCATTCAATAAAATTCATTGTAGATAACAATGCTTGAATGGAGAAAGAATTATTTTTCCCTGTCATGACTGAAAAAGTGTAAGCTTATAATAAATATACATATATTCTTATGAAGCTAGATGTTATCACAAACAGCCATCAGTGATATGTTGCTTTTAATCTAATTGATATCAGGGTATGTATAGGAGTACACAGATACACATATTCTTATGAAGCAGGACCTAGATTTTCGAAGCTCTCTGAGTGCTAAGATAGTCGTAAGTACCATACATTAACATTGGCCTAAGACTATCTTAGCACTAAGAAAGCTACGAAAATCTAGGCCCAGGATATCAAATCGATTGTTCTGATTGGAAGTTACTGTACAGGAGAGAATTGAAGCATAATTCCTACCGACAAGAGAGGGAATGCTTCACAAACGGTGAACCCCCCAAATACGGAGTTATAGGAGGTCAGCACTGTAGTTTTGATGCTTGGACATTGACCAATGGCTTTGCCAACACAGAACTGGGCTTCAAACTGCTCTCTGAAAACAAGGAGAAGCATATAATTAGTAAATTAGTATAATGAGAAAAACAGTTACCTATCGCAAAACAAGATCCGTGAACCTTGGTGAGTTTGCTTCGGATGTTGCATAGGAACTTGGTCAGCAAGATCTCGACATTACCGAGGCAGTATCTCCGGAGCTATTGGATAGTACTGTTCAGAACTATAACAGTGCCTTTTCTACAGCATTAGACAAGCACGCTCCCGAGAAAACTCGTTCTATCATCGAGAGAGTAATGTCTCCCTGGATGAACGATGACATATATCAGGCCAAACATAAACGTCGACAGGCTGAAAAAGTTGTCAAAATCATCTGAGGAGATTTTGAAAATCAACTTAATATTTGATAATTTTATCATTTGCTCACTGGCAGGTTGGATTACGACCGAGTCCTCCAATACAGCCCATGGCAGACGTCTGGAGTTGCTGGCAGCCTACAGTGGTCTGGCAGAGGGTGGTGAAACTGTCCACAAGGTTGGTTCTCAGATCATCCAGACCAGTGCCGCCATCACACGCAGTCAGCTTGACAGAGTCTATCTTGCTCAGCATCAGTCCAACATTGCTGAAAATATACAGGTTTTTTATTCACAAACCAAAATAAAATGTATCTTTTTTGATAATGAGATTGCTGTCATAGATGCAGATCAAATGAGTGATGCACAAGATACAAGAAAAGGGAGGTCATACAGTCAAAACACAGATAAAATACGGGAATGAATATCCACATTTTAGGTACCATTCGAGCGGGGAAGTTTTGTTGAAACGAAATTCAGGAGGACTTTCCTATTACCAATTATATATGATAATTTCACACTTAATTTCATATTTGTTTGTGAGATAAGCATTTTAGTTGTTAAAGATTTGACAATTTGACCCCAAAAAAAGTGTATCGCTCAAAAAATAAAGACATTGTGAAATGAAGCCAATCATCGAAGCTACGATCGTGGAATGCATACTACGACAAAATGCTGTTGCAACTGATAACCTTTATTATGAATTATTTGTAAATATGCTCCTCTTCTATCAATCAAGTAGTTATTACCTAATTTTGTTAATGAATAAGAATATTACAGCACATTTGTTTTCTCGCATTGCGAACATTTCAAAATGGCGGATAAAAGCTGATCGACTGGTGCCTTTAACTGTGACATTTCGAGGGTCAGTGGAGCTATCATCAGACCAAAAGCTCTATGTCTAGCATCTTACTTTACTTGCCGTGTGAGAGAAGTAAATAAAAGTCCTGGGTCCAAGACGGACAAGAGTTATGACGAGTGATGGTTGAGAAGTTTGAGAACAAACCTGCAGAATTCTTGTTTGTTGAAGGTTGGAGTTGTGGCCAGATAGACGCCGATCCCAAGGATATTGTGGATACTCTGTTCAGCAGAGCAAGGGTTTGACGTTGCTGTAACAAACAAACAACATATGTCACATGACAATAATCTATTCCTGAAAAGAAAGAGACCAAAATTGCTTAGATCTAGATGATATAGAAATATCTTCCAAAATGCAAATTAACTAAAAGTTGTCTCTGAATTTTCAAAAGGTCCTTGCTGGTCTTTAAAATTGCAAAAACTTCATGATTACCCACAAACTTACCATCACAAACATCTGTCATTTCCTTCTTAACCTTTGCAACAAGATCTTCGAGGATTGGTTCAAACTCATCAGCAATCTCCGCAGTTGCCATCCTGTCATTGAGACAGGTCAAGGTCGTGCTCCTGTCTGCACAGATGGTGCTCCTGCCATCGACCCCAGAGATGAGGATTTCTTCCGCCTGGTGTTGGAAGGTTAGCATACACTCGTCAATGTTGACCTTGTCACACCTTACCTTGACCTTCATCTCACCAATGGCCTTCTGAAGGTTGAAGTCTGCCTGTGCCCACGATTGAGGGGAACAGTTGATGGTGTTAGTTGAGATGCAATCCTGGGCCTCTTGGATTAGCCTGGAAGTTGAAATGTGTCAGTTTTAGAGAATTCAGATATGGATTATGAATGAGTACATATATCAGTATACAGAAATGTTCTGTGACATGTGTTACAGGTGTGAATCCAGATACCCTTTGGCCTGTTCTTAAAATATCAACTGTGAGAAAGAAAATTACTCGATCTCCCGACCCATTTTCGAAATTTCTGGATCTACCACTACAAAGAAGATAATTCTGACAGTTGTAGCCAAATCTTATCTTTCGAATCTATCTTCTTTAAATGGCATTCTAGAAGCTGGTGTGATGGTCAATAAGGACAAATATTTCATAGATAAACATGAGCTTTCACAGGATAAAGAACTCACTTATCCATAAAATATTTTTCATTATTTGTGCACACACCTTGTTTTATTGAATCTTTTATAAACATAGACCTACTTGCACACTCCTTTTCCATTGGGTGAAGCCAGTTGAGTCTTGAAGTCCTTGACACAGCCAGCCTGGGCTACGGGGCAGGGTCCTGGGTTCCCACACAGACTGGTGTCTACTAGCAAGCACCTGTCCTTCATCCTGTCTCGGAACTCGTTCAGTCGGTCGATGACAAGCTGGGTGTCTTCAGGATCACAGCCAGAGATGTTGGAGGCCACACAGCGGATTGTGGACTGGAGAGCACTGAAGGTTGAGGATTTGAGTTACATGAGGTGAGGTGATTTGATAATGTCTAACATTGAGATCACCAGCTTTGTAATAGGAGGCCCCACAGCGGATTGTGGACTGGAGGGCACTGAGGATGGAAGAATTGAGTTAGGTGAGGTGAGGTGTTTTGATAATTTCTTATATTGAGATCCCCAGCTTTATATGTCGGAGACACTGCAGCGGATTGTGGACTGGAGGGCACTAGGGGTTGAAGAATTGAGTTGATTTGATAATTTCTTACTAGAGATCACCAGCAATAAAATTATTATGTAAGACAAGCAGCTGATTGTGAACTGGAGGGTACTGAGGATGGAGGAAGTAAGTGAGTGAAAAGATGATAAAGGAACGAAGAATGATTGATTTGGGAACAATGGATTTGATCATTGGATTCTGGATTTTGCATCTGAATCATAAATAAAAAGACAGACAGTTACATTCAGGGTAATTTGAACCAGGGAATTGCATGTGATACTCATAAATAATGATATTTCCTCTTATAGAGCGCCTTTTTGCATGTGAGTGTTAAACACTCTACCCATTGATAGAGCTCACTTATCCATGCATTCACTCATTTTCTCAACCGTCAACAAATTTGGTCACCAATGTAGAAAAAGCATGAATGATGTTAAAACAATTTAAATTCCTCTGATGTTGACAAAACTTATTCCTTTCCTGCTTTACATCAACATATACTTATAGGGCTTTCACAGGTACTCAAGTACTCGAGCCCGAGTCAGGTCAAACTGGACTGTTTCTGACCATGTAGATGTCATCATATATGTGGATAATATCTGTGCTGAGCAACAAATACATGATCTCTATTCTATTAAAATAAGACTATCAGGTACTATATGTCCAAGTCGAGTCAACACCTCAATTATCGAGTTCAATATTTTGTACCCATGGAAGCTCTATAACATGGTTCATACAGCCAAAACACAATAAAATTCCAGTACTTTTCAAGGACATTTTACCATTTTTCAAGTATGTATATTCGCAAAACCTTCGGTTTCAATGTCGCCATTTTCCAAAGTGCCGCATTGCTACATCAAATTTCCCAAATGCAATCAGTCATGAGAGGCGGAAATTACCGATTTGTTGGAATGATTAGAAACTCGCAGACTGGTTTCGTTTCACGCCGTTCTCTATCAATTTAGGAAGTAAGCAGAACGATGACACTTCCATGTTTTTGTTTGTGATTGATGTCATTGTAAATATTCCGGTACATTTTCGAAACTTCAAGGACATTCATTACCAAGGAAATTCCATTACTTTTTCAGGACATTTAGTAAGCATTGCAAATTCAAGTACTTTTCCAGTATCAAAACAAAATTCAAGTACTTTTCCAGGCCAGAGCTAATCATGTATAAACCTACTAGCAAGATTTGCTGTTCTCCCAGCTGTTGGCAGGGTTGTAGAGAAAGATGGTGGTGTAAGAAGCTAGGGTACATTCCATTGCCTTGAACACTTCACATTTACGGTCCTCCTCCTTAATGTCGGGACACAAGACCTTCGGTTCTGGTGGTGGCTCAACTTCATCGCACTTGTTGTCGATAAGAGCCTCGACTTCGGTAAACTTGGCGTTGATGGCTGTCAGTTTTCCTGATGCGCAGGTGGCAGTGAATTCCTTCTTACAATTCTTGGTCTCAATGTATTGTCTGCGGGTGAAAATGATTATTGAGTATCAAGTTTTGTATCAAATTTGAAAAATTAAAATATGATTATATCATATTATGTTTTTTTACATTGATTTATTAATACACAATCTCAAATTCAGGATCATAAATTTTCAATTTCAAAATATTCCACACTACATTTCATGTAATTATGAACATGATGATTAAATATCAAACGTGGAGTACCTTTTATGGTTGAGTATATATCATTTTCTTCATTTTGTCATCAATCATTGAGAATTGTTCATTTCATCACTGATACTTCAATTTGGTGATTTTACAAGTGCTTCAAATATTTGAGAGAATAATATGCAAGAAAAGATAAGACGTACGTGCACATGACAGTCTTATCCTCAGCATGGTCAAGTTTAGCCACCACGACAGCGAGGTCATCAATGCACTGAGCTGCCTGTTCAATGATGCACATCTCGGGCTCACTGCACATCTCCTGGCCTGACAGAAGGCTAGTGGAGATGTTCAGACTGTCCTTGAAGAAGTTCTTGATACGGTCCGAGCAGGCGGCGGTTCTGGCGGTGACGCACGTCTGTACGCTCTCTCTTTGACTGAAATATTGGTGAATATTGAATAATATAAAAATATAATGATATAATAATTTCATAATTTGATAATATAATTTGATAAAATAATGTGATGTTATGATGATATGATAATATAAAAATATAATATAATAATATAATAATATAATAATATAATAATATAATAATATAATAATATAATAATATAATAATATAATAATATAATAATATAATAATATAATAATATTTTATTGTCCTCCTTACAATGTAAATTTCAAATTCTTTGGCTGACTGCCATGGTAAAGATTTATTTCAAAACAGCCACTGACAGTAAAAGATTACATGGAGAATTTGGAGTTCTTGGGTCTAGCCCCAATCCACCAAAAAATGTACATGCTCTCTCTTTAACTAGTGCCAAATATTGGATGTGATAGAATAATTCTTTGAAACAGCCATTGACAGTAAACTTTTACTCACGGTGATTGTATTTGTAAGTTTTTGCTAAAGAACTAAATTATATGCAGATCGAGAATATACAAACATTTTTATCATTCAAATGAATGAGATTTTAATATGGCCCCCTCTTTCCAATTTTTTTACGGCCCAGGGTGCTTAATAGGTCGATTACGGTAATGAGGTTCAGACATAAATCAATCAGATGTAATTGGTATATTTCATATAATTAAGATATCTTCAAGAATCTAGACCAAGGATATAAAAGGAACTAACCTGCAGATATCCTCTTTGTCTGAGAGTGAAAGGTGGGGAGCCATGACAGTGGCGCCAATTTGGTTCATCAGACAGAATGCAGCTTTCCTTGGGCTACAGGCTCCGCTTTCTTCAACGTCTGTTAGTTACAGGAAAAGTTATGGATGAACAATAAAGATTTGATGAAAAACAAACTGTGACCAAAAAAATTATTTGCTTGAATATAACTTTATATAACTGCTTTAAAAAGACACAAGAACATATATGTCAAATTGCCATGAATGAAAAAGTACCTATCCATATATTTCTCTGCATTATTATAAATTAAATTTCCAAAACCAAAGTTTTTTTTATTGTTATAACACTTTATTAAATTGAATGAGAATGACACCAAAACATAACTTGAAACTTCAAATACAATGAATAAAGAATATAAATAGATATATTTTTCGGCATTATCATCATATCAACTTCTAAAACAAAAACATTAATTGTTATAATACGTTATAAAACTGCTTGAGAATGACACAGAAATATGTGTTAAAATATCAAATACCATGATTAAAGAAGATGCCATCCAGATATTTATCTGCATTATTATAAATCAAACTTCTAACACGCCTCTCAGAAAAAAAATATGGTGTAACATACCACATCCAGCCTCGTCTGATCCGTCTGAACAGTCCTCGGTTTTGTCACAGATCTTTCCACCAGCTATACATGAACCGTCCTCACATATGTCCTGGGAAGTGGCACACAGCGTCATTGAGCCTGGATTAGCAAAGGAATCAAATAAGTAAATAAAAATATCATCTCAAACCTTTAAAGGGGCAGTAGCACGGATATAAGGTGATGTCAGGAAAATGAAAATTAATGGTTCCAATTGAAAGACAATGTATTTAAACTAAATGGAGCAGTAATAATTCAAATATATAATGTAAAGTTTAGCCATGTGATTCCTTTTTCTTACGCAAAATGAATTAAAGGTGTTCACACAAAATGGCTGCCAATGGATTTTATGTGAATCTTCATACTTTGTCCTCTGACTATGGATGATTGGCATGTGTAATGAGATTTTTGACACTATCAAAATAATTAAACATAAACGTCCAATTATCAGTGAAATTTTTAAAATATAAAATTATAAAAAAAACGTGCCACTGCCCTTTTAAGACAATGTATGAAAAATTTTGGCAACATTTCAGACTGAAATTGTTAGGGATGTCGAGAGAGACTGGTGCATCGGTACATCGTTGTGGTACAGTTCACGATACGATACATGATACAGTTATCTATATTGTGATACAAGTTTGGGTGCATATTGTTCAAAATGTTTATTAGTATGGAATCAAGAAATCAAGAGTTTGATAAAATCCTCATTTCTTGTCAGAAAATCAGGATAATATGACTTTTTCATAAGTTGTCTTGTTTTTGTTTCCAAATGTTGGTTACTCAAATAATTCTCGTTAGATCAGTGAATTGTTCTCTCCGAAATAATGACACATTTGTTGTATCGAGATATACCTATACCTTTATCGTGACATCCCCAGATATTATTATTTGGTCAATTTTAAATCTAAATCAACAGACTGACAACTTACTGTCTGCGCACTGATCGACCAAGAATTTGTTGAGAGGAATGACACCGAACGAGTCAGCACCACGACATGTCACATAGTTCTTGACGAGGGAACAGAAGCTCTGGCGAGGGTTGAATGTCACTTCGAGGAGGGAATCCTCAAGATCCGCAAACATTTCCGACATACACATCACTTCATCCTGCATAAACAACAAAAACATTTAACATTCTGGGAACTTAATTGTCCATAGTGCCAAGGACATAAAGTGATTGATAACAAGAAGACATGGTCATCAACATCCCCCGCCAAATAAGTTTGCATTAAAGCTCCCAATATTTTCCTACATGGGCGGTAACTTTGTAATAAGTAATTGCATTTACCAAAAACACAAGACAAGGCCAATAACTCTGTAAAAATAAATTTTGCTGTTCTGTTTTTAACTCCATCAAATTATTGATACAATGGAGATACACAACAAGTTTATTTAACCTATCTTAAATAGTTTCTGAGAAAAGTTGTCCCCTTTGAAGACACCTTCAAAGAGTCCAAAAGCACTTAAAATGGGCAATAACTCCGTAAAAAATGATTTTGCAGGTTCTGTTTTTGAACTCCATCAAGGTATTGATACAAGTTTGGTTAACCTATCTTAAATAGATTCTGAGAAAAGTTGTCCCCTTTGCAGACACCCTCAAAGAGGCCAAAAACACAGAAAAAGAGCAATAACTCCGTAAAAATTATTTTGCGGTTCTGATTTTCAAACTTTAAAAATAATGCAACGGATGACCACATCCAAATCATTTAGTGTGTAAGTGTTATGTGAAAGTGACAAATTCAAAAATTCAAAACGATTTGAACACATTATTCAAATTCTAGCTTCAAGTAATGGTAACTATCATGGGCAGATCTAGAAAGGGGAGGGGATAATGGGGGTTGGGGTTTCGCACCCTTCTAATAGAGTCCTAAAACAGTAACTGAGAGAATTTCCCTTTTATGCTAAAAGAATACAAAACAGGAGAAGGGCAGGAAATTAATTTCAGGAAAGATTTAAACAGCTATGTACACATATCGTTGATCTAAAGTAAATTCCGTATTTCCTCCCGGGCGCTAATTTTTTCAGCACCCCTTAACCCCCCGGCGCTTATAAGAGGCCCAGCGCTTATTAGAGGAAATACGGTATTTGTTACAACCATGGGACAAAGCCCTGGCAAAAAGAAAAAGGGATAAGATTTGTCATCCTTCTTCGTCACTTATAATTCAAGGAAGAACTCACCTTCAGATCGTTAGACAACACTTCTCCTGCGAAGGGGCTCACACCGAGTGGGAAGATCTTGGTGGTGCAGTCCCCAGCGTCTGGTAGCAGAACACTGTATAGAGCCTGTACCATCGGGATCTGGATGTAGTTGCAGCCCTGGATGTGGGCCAACATACAGTTCTTCTTTCTCTCAGACAGCCTGCAGTCATTAAACACATGTCATATATATCATATGTGAAAAAATGCAATTATTATTACACATGTCATATACATTATATGTGCAATAGTGCAATTTTTACTGATTGTTATTGTTCCAGCTCTTGATGTGGATCTCAATACAGTTCTTCTTTCTCTCGGACAGCCTGCAGCACATGTCATATATATTATATGTGCAAAAATGCAATTATTATTACACATGCCATATACATTATATGTGCAATAGTGCAATTTTTACTGATTGTTATTGTTGCAGCCCTGGATGTGGGCCAACATACAGTTCTTCTTTCACTCGGACAGCCTGCAGCACATGTCATATATATCATATGTGAAAAAATGCAATTATTATTGCACATGTCAGTGCAATTTTTACTGATTGTTATTGTTGCAGTCCTGTATGTGGGCTTCCATACAGTTCTTCTTTCTCTAATATGCTGCAGTTAATAATCACATGTCATATACATTATATGTGCAATAGTGCAATTTTTACTGATTATTGTTCAAGCCCTGGATGTAGGATTCAATACAGTAATAAACATTATTTATTAATGGTGAGTCATAACCAGTGACATATCTCCAATATGTGCAAATGCACACATATTACTTTTGACTAGCAACGGCTGTTTCAGCGCATCATAAATAAATTGTTTGTGACGACAATGTTTTTTGTCAAATTTTGACCTTCACACATTATGTAAACTCCGAAGATGTATACTGTGTTGATAGAATGACAAAGATTATAAAACAGACTGTCGCTGAGTGAGTAGGTATCATAAAAAATTTGACCGTTACTAATCATGTGAACTCCATGTGAACTCTGAAGATGTAAACTGTGTCGATAGACTGACAATTAACGATTGGAAGTAGACTTACGTGCAGTCGCTAAGCGAGTAGGTATCGTCAAGCAGGTCCTGGAGACATTTACGGGCTCCCCTGATAGAGCATGTGGGCTTGGCGGTACAGACATCCTCATAGTCCAGGATGGCCTCGTCAATCTCACACGATGTCGATGTGATGTCATCTTCTAGCAGGGTCATCTCGTTTGAAACACTCTCAATCTCGGACTTCAGGCAACCATCGACGTTGTGTCTCGCACATGTGACGTTGGCGATAAGGTCACTGGAATCATGAGGATGTTATGCTTTGTGATGTGAATAATATTTGGCTCGATAAAATCTAATCATACCATTATCGTAATCAAGCAAACTCATACGAATACAGATTTATTATATATGATTCACAAAGGAATTCATTTCAAAATTGGAAACCTATATAAAAGTACTGAAAATTTCATCAAGATAACTTATTTACACCAAATACTGTTAATTATATTTAAAAAAATGAAAAATGATATGTTTTTCTCAAACTTGTATATTTATAAATGATTTGAAATAATAATCTTCATCCTTCTTTCAAGTTCAAAAAATAATTTGAATTTTTGTGGCAAAAATATTAATATATATATATAACAGATATATATATATCTGTCAATGATCAATAATTTCATTATATTTTTAAATTATTAATTATTCACCTGCAGAATCCAGGGAGGGCCTCAGCTTCAATGGAGAGGTCAATGTTTTCCAGACAGTACTGAGCGTGCTCTTGTCGGCATGACCTAGTGACGGGAGCATCCTTTCCACAGAACAGGCCAACCGTTAGTTTGGGACACGAGTTACCCAGAATTCCACCAAAATACTGTCTGTGGTTCTGCATGATTTCCTCAGCATCGTCACAGGTCTTGGAGAACTTCTTTATCCTTTTCATTGCTTGGTAGGCATTTCTGTCAGCAGAAGAGATATAGAGATGAACATTTCTTTGTGGGTAATGATGTATTTGAATTCATTTGGCCAAAAATCTAATTTTACAAACTTACAAACACAGTAGAAGAGAAAAATAATGAAAATTTATATTCTTATGAGACTATTTTTTATTTATTTTTTTTTCAAAACTAGTTTCTTATTAGACTAGTTAATAATATATGATGAGTCAATTGAGCAAAGAACATGATACTCAAAGTTTTTGTTTAAAGATTCACGGTCATGTAACACAAAGTAATAAAGAATCCCCTTATTCAATACGTCTCTATTCTACTGACGAACCAGACACCCTGTCTGCCTGGTGATGAGCGGACATTTGGACACAAAGACTTACCCGCAGACTTCCTCGTTATCAACCTCCGCAGACATGATGAGCTGTTCAATGGCGTTCTTGCTCTTCTTTATCATGTCCTCATCACAGCCTTCATCCTTGTACACCAGCGGGTCGCAGTACTTGTCGAAATTCGACCTTGACATTGCCGCATCCATCATTTGTTTCTGAAGGTTAGAGCATTCCATCATACTGTCCGTCTTGCATTTCAGTGATGCCTCCATCTCTCTGAAAGTGGAATCAAAAGTGGAGTGGATCTAGGGGAATAAATGGTTTTCAAGTGAAGTGGATCTGGGGGAATTAATGGTTTTCAAGTGAAGTGGATCTAGGGGAATTAATGGTTTTCAAGTGAAGTGGATCTGGGGGAATTAATGGTTTTCAAGTGAAGTGGATCTAGGGGAATTAATGGTTTGCAAGTGGAGTGGATCTGGGGGAATTGATGGTTTTCAAGTGGAGTGGATCTAGGGGAATTGATGGTTTTCAAGTGGAGTGGATCTAGGGGAATTAATGGTTTGCAAGTGGAGTGGATCTAGGGGAATTAATGGTTTTCAAGTGAAGTGGATCTGGGGGAATTAATGGTTTTCAAGTGAAGTGGATCTAGGGGAATTAATGGTTTGCAAGTGGAGTGGATCTGGGGGAATTGATGGTTTTCAAGTGGAGTGGATCTAGGGGAATTGATGGTTTTCAAGTGGAGTGGATCTGGGGGAATTAATGGTTTGCAAGTGGAGTGGATCTAGGGGAATTAATGGTTTTCAAGTGAAGTGGATCTGGGGGAATTAATGGTTTTCAAGTGAAGTGGATCTAGGGGAATTAATGGTTTTCAAGTGAAGTGGATCTAGGGGAATTAATGGTTTTCAAGTGGAGTGGATCTAGGGGAATTAATGGTTTGCAAGTGGAGTGGATCTGGGGGAATTGATGGTTTTCAAGTGGAGTGGATCTAGGGGAATTGATGGTTTTCAAGTGGAGTGGATCTAGGGGAATTAATGGTTTGCAAGTGGAGTGGATCTAGGGGAATTAATGGTTTTCAAGTGAAGTGGATCTGGGGGAATTAATGGTTTTCAAGTGAAGTGGATCTAGGGGAATTAATGGTTTTCAAGTGAAGTGGATCTGGGGGAATTAATGGTTTTCAAGTGGAGTGGATCTGGGGGAATTAATGGTTTTCAAGTGGAGCAGATCTGGGGGAATTAATGGTTTTCAAGTGAAGTGGATCTGGGGGAATTAATGGTTTTCAAGTGAAGTGGATCTGGGGGAATTAATGGTTTTCAAGTGAAGTGGATCTGGGGGAATTAATGGTTTTCAAGTGGAGCAGATCTGGGGGAATTAATGGTTTTCAAGTGGAGTGGATCTAGGGGAATTAATGGTTTTCAAGTGAAGTGGATCTGGGGGAATTAATGGTTTTCAAGTGGAGCAGATCTGGGGGAATTAATGGTTTTCAAGTGGAGTGGATCTAGGGGAATTAATGGTTTTCAAGTGGAGTGGATCTGGGGGAATTAATGGTTTTCAAGTGGAGCAGATCTGGGGGAATTAATGGTTTTCAAGTGGAGTGGATCTAGGGGAATTAATGGTTTTCAAGTGAAATGGATCTGGGGGAATTAATGGTTTTCAAGTGAAGTGGATCTAGGGGAATTAATGGTTTTCAAGTTGAGTGGATCTAGGGGAATTAATGGTTTTCAAGTGAAGTGGATCTGGGGGAATTAATGGTTTTCAAGTGAAGTGGATCTGGGGGAATTAATGGTTTTCAAGTGGAGTGGATCTGGGGGAATTAATGGTTTTCAAGTGAAGTGGATCTGGGGGAATTAATGGTTTTCAAGTGAAGTGGATCTAGGGGAATTAATGGTTTTCAAGTGGAGCAGATCTGGGGGAATTAATGGTTTTCAAGTGAAGTGGATCTGGGGGAATTAATGGTTTTCAAGTGGAGTGGATCTGGGGGAATTAATGGTTTTCAAGTGAAGTGGATCTGGGGGAATTAATGGTTTTCAAGTGAAGTGGATCTAGGGGAATTAATGGTTTTCAAGTGGAGCAGATCTGGGGGAATTAATGGTTTTCAAGTGAAGTGGATCTGGGGGAATTAATGGTTTTCAAGTGGAGTGGATCTGGGGGAATTAATGGTTTTCAAGTGGAGCAGATCTGGGGGAATTAATGGTTTTCAAGTGGAGTGGATCTAGGGGAATTAATGGTTTTCAAGTGAAGTGGATCTGGGGGAATTAATGGTTTTCAAGTGAAGTGGATCTAGGGGAATTAATGGTTTTCAAGTTGAGTGGATCTAGGGGAATTAATGGTTTTCAAGTGAAGTGGATCTGGGGGAATTAATGGTTTTCAAGTGAAGTGGATCTGGGGGAATTAATGGTTTTCAAGTGAAGTGGATCTAGGGGAATTAATGGTTTTCAAGTGGAGCAGATCTGGGGGAATTAATGGTTTTCAAGTGAAGTGGATCTGGGGGAATTAATGGTTTTCAAGTGGAGCAGATCTGGGGGAATTAATGGTTTTCAAGTGAAGTGGATCTGGGGGAATTAATGGTTTTCAAGTGAAGTGGATCTAGGGGAATTAATGGTTTTCAAGTGAAGTGGATCTAGGGGAATTAATGGTTTTCAAGTGGAGCAGATCTGGGGGAATTAATGGTTTTCAAGTGGAGTGGATCTAGGGGAATTAATGGTTTTCAGATAACTGTGTTTGGCTCTGAAAATTGTTCATGTTAGATCAATAATAGGTATATACCAAAAGATTTTAGTCAACGATCAACGATATGTTTATATCAAAACATTTCAAGCATGAGTGAATCCAAGGGCAATAACATTTTATCATTGAATGTATGATTTTGCTCCAACATGTTGTTAATGTGAGATAAAATTCAATTTTTTAAAAGCATGAGTGATTCCAAGAAGATTAAACACTTTTTTATGATTTTTGGGAGGGTTAAAAAAATAGTGTTAATGTGAAAATAAGCGATATGGTCAATGAGATATTTTTTCGGCAAATTTTGCACAATGTTAAAACATATTGATTTTCACATCAATCAAATTGACATTTACATCAAGAAGTGACATTGTGTCATTAATATGCTTTCATGTCAAGAATCATCTCAGGCTCTGATGGACATAAGAAGAATTGTCTAAGGTGGTAAGTGGTATGTTCTTTTAGAGGCACTTCAGAATTTATTTGATGAAGAAAAAGTTATCATGGCTTGTAAACTTCTTTATTGGATGAAATGTTAAGACTTTCTTGATGAACGTATAAGAATCAACACTGAAACATCACATTTTTCTCAATAAAGAAGTTGACAATCCATAACATCATATTCTTCTTCAAATTTTATCTTAATTATCTGCTCACTTGCAATATTCCGAACGATCACCAATCATGGTTGTTGAGATTGTCCAGGAGTTGAGGTTGAAGGTCTTCATGCATTTCGCAGCTTCACCAATAGCACAGCCTGTATCGCGCTTACGTCTCTCTTTAACTTGATCTGGAATGCATTCACACAATGGACTTAGATATATCGAAACTGTGGACTTTGAAATAGAGTTACTATGGACTTCGGTATAAGGTTATTGTGGACTTTGACATAAAAAAGCTATTAACTTTGGTTTTTTCCTCATCTTATCCTTTGTGTGATTGCTTTATTTGCATTTGAATTTATCTACATTTATTAAGATTAACCTGGTGTAATGAAGAAAAAGGGTCCCCATTTTGTGAGCGACTATTTTCATTATTAAAAACTGGGATATTTTTTGGAAAATTGCTTATGTTCAATAATTATATCCAGTAATAATACTCGTCAAAACATTATGTTTTAACAAGTACAACTTATACTTGCTATACTCCTAACCCAATAAATAAATTTATATACTTAGAATAATTCCTGTGATATACATGACAGATAATAACCTCCCAGGCCCCGCCTCTGCCCTAAGGATCAGCCACCACCTCGGGCATAAGCTCTCCTTCTTGCCAGATCCCTAGGGGAGTAGAATTTCTTTTGCAAAAAAACGCATCAGAACTGGTTCTTATCCTTTACATAACAAATTTAATATGACATTTACCTTCAGAGTCACAGCGACCTTCGAGGAATGATCCTAATCCTTTGTTGAAATCATTGAGAGCGGCCTTGGTGAAGTTATAGGAGAGCAGAGGAAGAGCAACAGTGCTGGTACAAGACTTGGACTCCTTATAGGCACTGCACAGTCCTCCCAGCATGTCCTCACCCACTAGGGCTGTCTCCAGATCCTGTAAGGAAAGTTTAGTGATTAGGGACATAAATTTCATCAAGTAATTGATGAGAATTATTCACCACAAGCTGTGGCTGTCTTAAGTTTTTTTTTTTTTTTAATAAATTGCCTAAATAGAACATGTAATTAATTTGTTAAAAACTCGTGATATTTTTGCACATCCAGCTATTACTCTGCCTTTCTACAGATCCTTTTGTATGAGTGAGAAGAGTCATTTATTGCCTTAATTGCATCAATGAATTGCCGAGAATATTGACCCTTGACTTTTCTGTGCTGAAATCAGAGCTTCTACAGGCAATTTTAGCGACCTCAATTTAATTTCTGATTGAACGATTGCTTTCTCTCCTAGTAAGCTAGAGAGCAGGCACAGAAAATTCAAGGGTCTGCAGCAAGTCATAAAATGTACAGTTCAGAAACTGGCGTTTTAGGCTTTGCTTAGGAAGATTTGTGAGAGTGGAAGTGGGAAAGTTGTGAGGTTAAACCCTGGTTACATACTCACAACTGTGACACATCAATATGAACTACATTGAAAGTCAACTTTGTTAAAGTCAAACATTATTATCACACACTAGATTGACCAATCATTACAAAGAACTTACATTAGTGTAATCGATGAGACAGACGGCGAGACTAGTGAAAATGTCGTCTTTCATCTCAAGTTCCTCAATATCACATCCAGCCCCTCGCTCCTCGACCACAGCGTTGAATCCTTCCTTCACCGTCAACTCCTGGAGGGAGAAACATGCTGACATCTGTCCGGAGACACAGCCCCGCGTCTTCCTCAGAGTTGGACAGACATCTTCTGTTCTGACATCTTTGAAAACGCTGTCTGCATAGCATGCCCGAGCATCCACAAGGTTGCAGACATCGGAGTGGCAGGTGGTTGGGATGACGGCTCCACAGTTGGTTGTGTCCATGGCTGATACAAGTTCCTTCAGAGACTCTATGCTGGCTGGAACTTTGCAGTATTTGAGGTGGTCCAAACAACTTGCGCCAGATCGGAAGGTACTGGGAAAGGAAGAAAAGACAGTTTTTAGAGGATACTAAAGTTTTAGGAAATTCTGGGCCTAGATTTTTGAAGCTCTCTTATATAAGCGCTAAGATAGTCGTAACTACCATACATTAACATTGACTTACGACTATCTTAGAACTAAGATAGCTTTGAAAATCTAGGTCCAGCGGGTTGATAATTTCTTTATTGTGAAAATCATGACGTTTCATAAAAATCATGGTGTTCACCGTGAATGTAAATATTTCTGATAGTACAACATCAGTATGACTTTTTAATCCTAGTTATACTCACGTGCAATAACTGCTCCCATCAGAATTGAAGTGGGTAATAACGTCCACCAAGCACATGGCAGTCTTCAAGAATGATCTTGAGCATCTTCCTTCTACCAATTCAGTGGCGCCCTCTTTCCCAGCCTCACATGATACAGAGTTATCTCCCCTGTTGCAGAATGCCTTGGTCTGTTGTTTGATGATGGACAGGGACTGACGGACAGGGATGAGTTCGGTCAGGGTACAGATTCGCTGTTCCTCGATTCTCTTGATACTTTCAGTTGTCTCGTCCACAGCGCTAAGAATATAAAAGTTCTCATTAGGTGCTGGTAATAAAATAATATACATGTGAAAATGATAAGAGGAAGAACATTTGTTACCTTAATCCTTTTGGACATTCAGCTATTACCAAATCAAAGATAAGAGATAAGAAATTCATCTCAAACTTTATTCTAAAGTTTAAAAAACCCTCTTCCCCTCTCTCCTCCCAAGATTTACAGTAAGCTGTTATTGTGTTTAAGGATGAACGCAGTCGATTAAAAATGTGTAAGGTGGGTTTGAACTACAACAATCCCGGCTCTCATTCACAGTCTGAAGGCACCCCTATTACCCGCATGTTCTGACACAAGCTCATCTAGCCAATCGCAAGGAGCGTAGCAAAAGCTTTCGATATGATGCTAGGGGCAGGTAACTCCAGTGTACCATCCGTTATACAAACGCTATTTAAAAACGAGGATGTGACAAGATAGCTTACGACTGGTTTTGTCTACGCTTAACTGGTTAAAGCAACAAGTGACAGAGGTGGGTGCATTCAACCCGAGACAGAGAGGATATTCTGACTAGTTTGAATCCCTGATAGAGACAATATTTGTTATTTTTTAGCATGGTTGATTTCAATCAGACTGGGATGGACGTACGTGCAAGCCTTGTTGCTGAGGGTGGTGTACCCGCCACTGAGGATGGAATAGGTGGACTGGATAGCCTTGGAGCCACAGTGGGCGGCGGTCACCTTGATGGAGCAGCTCATTCTCGAGATGGAGCTCAACACCTGGTAGGCAGTGGAGCTCAGGCTCGAGAAAGAGTTGGATCGGCAGCTGCGGGAATATTTCTCCATGCACTCGAGATCTTGCTGACTGGACCTGAGATAAGAAATAAAGATGAATAATGATGATATTATTATATATTCTAAATGTTACTCTTTGGTATAAGAGCACTTACAAAGCACAATGCATTCAGCTAAGCCGCTGTGGTACAGTGGTTAGATTATGTGTGCAGCAAGTGTGAAGGTTTCAGATTTGAGGTGGTCTTTCACCAAGCATTTGCAGATTTTTAGTTTAGAGTTAATTTAAGTCACTACTTACATTTTACTTTAAGTAAATATCACAGTGTTGAGATACAGAGTTTTTTAAAGGGTCACTTCAAGAATGAGGGTCATGACAATACAGGAATGTGCTTGTATGGAGTATGTTTATATATTGGTCATGACCTTAGGATATTCTATAGAACTACCAAGAGATGGCCTAAGAAAAAATAACCTTCAAAACTGCACAAATATGAGTACGTTGTGTCCATTTATTGAGTGCACTATCCATGCACCCAGTGCTTTTTTAAGGTACCATAGTAATATCATTACCATGGTCAAACCCAAGGGACATATTTGTCATTGGGAGGTCACTTCCAACATGCCTTTTACTGGTTCAATGAAACGAGCCTGAAAAGTAGCCAGCCCAAAAGTGGAATATTGTAAATTTAGAAAATGGTAAAAGAAGAAAAAAAATCAAAAATTTACCAGCCCAGAACAAAAATGACCAGGTACTGGGCTGGTTGACAGGGCTAAGCATTCACAAACTTGATCTACATATATAATGATTACAATCAACTGACCTGCATTGAATGTCCTGGTAATCAACCACAGAGTGGATCAGGCTGAGGGAACACTTCAGGGCGTAGTCCATGCGGCAGGTCATTGGTTCTGTTACGAAAGATGGATTTTGATAGATTACAAACACTCAGGTTTTTTAAGGGATTCTTGGAAACTTAATTGTAATTATTTAAAATCGTGTGAAGAGATTCTGCATATTAACTTAAATCATGTGAGGAGATTCTGCATATCAACTTAAATCATGTGAAGAGATTCTGCATATCAACTTAAATCATGTGAGGAGATTCTGTATATCAACTTAAATCATGTGAGGAGATTCTGTATATCAACTTAAATCATGTGAGGAGATTCTGTATATCAACATAATTCTTTTTGTACCACCTCATTATATTTCATTTAAGCCTAGAAGTAAAAATGTTGTGATATTTATGAGTTATTTCCTATTTGATTGATATTTGTTTTAGTAATTTGTTTTACCATTTTATCTGATTAAATATTAAATGAATTTGAGAATGATAATACCTGATGTTAATCACATATGAGATTGTAATTTGTTCAAGATTTGTTTAAATTATTTACTATTTAGATCGAAATTTAATTTTGTTGTTTTCGTATTTGAGTCATTCCCAATTAGAACGAATTTTTGATTTCTAAAAATATTTACCGATATCAGTCTGAGCATTGTACTCCTCGTTACACAGATCTCCCACACAGCAGCTGCTGGAGCAGTCTTCTCCCTCACAGCCCAGACCACAGAACGAGGGACGCACGCACGACTTGAAGTACCGCAGCACTCGGTCCTCTCCACGCTTCACCACGTTCTCACACGCCTTAAGTACACGGAATAATAATAATATAATTTTTAATACACATTTTAGACACTGAGCTTGAATACCTTAAACAAAATTTTGCCTTATGATTCCTAAACTAATAATTATAATATAAAATATATTCAGCAAGAAGACAAAAGACACCCACCTGATAGTGATCTCCGCATACTTCCTGCTTCTCGTTACAATCTTCGTTAGACTCGGCTCCGTCACACACATAGCAGCTCTGGCGCACTGAAATTAATAAAATTTATTAAATGTTGTGTAAAAATAATGAACAATCCTCAGTAAATTCCTTATTTAAAACACTTCAGATGTCATATGTTTATTTCATTGATTATTTTTATTTAGTTATCACAGAAAAGTTTTTTTTTATTGATCAAAAGTGAGTTTATAACTTGTCAATTACAACTTGTAAAGATCACTGTAAGCACTTTGGGTATAATGTTTGTAACAATTCAAATCACTTAAATGAAAAATTGAAAATTTTAAAGAGTTTCCTTTCATTGAATATGAACATAAATGGTAAATTATATAGATTTTGAGTCAAAATTATATTATCTGAAAATATTAATCCAACAATTTGAATTTGAAAATGATACAGATTTTTTGTTTCATCGTATATTAGCATAATCGAATACATCATTTTCTCACACAATTCTAATCCAACAATCTAAACCTCATACCTGTGTTAGCACAGCGGTGTTTGATGGCTCTGTGCACATTTCCGAGAGTCATCTTGATGATTTTGCCCTTCTTCAACGGCAGCAGATGGAATCCATTCTCCATACATTCCCATGACTCTTCGGCCAGGACACACATACTGGACAGAGTCAGATCCTCATTCCTTGCTTTGATTGGACGTTTCATTCCGGGAGAGTCTTCGTCATCATCCTCGTGGAAGTTGAAGATACTTGCGGCAAGACCTTCGAAGTCAGCCATGCATCCGTAGATGTTGATGCAGTCGAGATCGTGAAGATTTGCGGTACGTAGAACAACGTCAAGTTTTCCCGAGAGTCGAGTCCTGAGGCGGTTGGCGCACTTCCATGTTCTCGCGGTCAAGCAGGCACGGGCCTCGGAGATTGCTCTGTGGAAGAAGAATATTCAGGATAAGGGATTGGATTTATCTTTTGAAAGAGGCCAATCCCAAGGATCAAACATAAGTGATCAGGTCTCCGAGAATGTTCTGTTAAAGAAGAATTTTAAAGATAAAGGGATTGGATTACTCTTTTGAAAGAGGCTACTCCAAGAATCAAAAATAACAGATATTAACCACTTATTTTTTCCCATCCTGTCTCAGGGAACGAACGTTACGCTAGCTCCACTAATTCTCCCCACCTACTCGATAAAATTTAAACGAGAAAATGATTTGATTGGCTACATCCCAAGTCGGGCCGCACGAGCAAATCTAGCTTCTGAGCTCAGGGAACAGAATGATTTTTTACCATTGTAAACAACCAAGTAAATTATTAACAAATTTAAGAATCATCAATTCAAATAAAAATTGGCAAAACCTTACACACAGATATTATTTTCATTCTAAACTACTAACAACAAGGTATATGATAAGCAAATTAAAGAATCATAAATTTAAAAAAAAATCACCAAATACTAACACACACATTTTTTCATTCCAAGTGAATTAACAACAAATTCAATAACCGATAATTAAAACAAATACCACACTTACACGCAGATGTCGTTGTGCATCATCCCCTTGTTCTCCATGACCTTCATGTGAAGAGTGGAGACACACTCCTCGGCCTCTTGAAGTTGGCAGCCATCTTCACAGTCCTCCTCGTAATCTTCCATGTCGCACTTCTCCTCGCCGAAGAACGCGTCGAGATGATCCACGAACTGGTTGTACGACATCTGGGTTCCTTGGGCCACACAGCCGCTTGCCTTCTTCTGCAGGCACTGACGGGCATGGGTGTACTCTCTGTATGAAAAATTAAAATTATTATTACCGGGAAGTTGTTTTGAGACGAGATTTGTTGAAAATTGTTGAAAAATTCTTGGGGAGAAAAGTTATTCAGAATCCCTAACAATTAAATCACTTGAGAAAAAAATCTGTTTTTGTGACTAAAGTTTGCAGTTTATCAGAGAAAATGGATTAATTTTCTTGAGAAAAATGCAAATGTGTTAATCGTGCTTAGTTCTAACTCCTTGCCCAGAATGCACTTTTTATATAATCACCATAGCTCAATGGAGAAGTTTTTTCTTATAATTATGTTCGTAAAATAAAATCCAATTCCTGAAAATTATCAACTTTTGATATGTTTTTAGCAAACTTTGATGGTTTCTTAGAAAATATGAACTTTAATCATTATAGATAAACAAAATTACAAATTCTTCAAAAACATGACCCAATTTTTTGTAATTGCCTCAGAAAGCAGCTAAGAAATTCTTCAAAAACCTGACAAAAAAGTGTAAAATGTCCACAGAAAGCAGAAAAGCTCCACTTACGCACACTGCCTCCCTCGACTGAGTGTCGGCATCATGACAACGTTATCTATAAAGTCCGAGATGCAGCGGTGCGCGTCCATATTGTCACAGGTGTCTCGGTACTTGACACGGTCCACTCGACATCGAGGGATAAAGGTTACCTCGTCGAGTCCTCCGCAAATCTGCATGGCCACTCTTCGCTCCATGGAGTACCGGGTTTGGAATGATCCGACGAGGGGACATCGGTAGGTGTTTTCTTCTACACACTTGTCGGTGTAGCGCAGTTTCCTGATTAAGATAGTGATTTGATTAAATTGAGAAAATTCTCTATAAACCGAAAAGAAATTAGTAATTTTTTTTACATGTTTTGAGCCTGATTTCTGGCTTGTAAAAGAATAAAAAGAATAATGCAGAGGAATAAATGGATGACAACTTCTTTGTTCATTGTATGCGACAAAGCTCTGTAATTATATCCTGTTTCTTGAAATTTGTAGTTCTGGAATTTGTTGATCTTGGCCATATTTCAGTAACATCAATACTTAGTTCCATTAAATGCTGACGAAAGGGCATGGAATAGCCCAGAAACGTTGAGACTCACAATAAACAAGCAGTTGTCATCCATAATATTCGTCTTATACATGCTGCAATCTCCTTTCTACTATAAGACTGATCGTTAATTGAACTTTCACCTTCCTGTTCACTCGGATGTGCAGTGTCATTGATATCTTACTCAATTTACATTAAAATTCACATAACTGGATATAGACATACAAATAAAGATAAATATTATCAAATAAATAAAATGAACAACTTACGCGCACACATCTTCCTGCGACTTGCTGATTCCGTAGCGAGAGACGGTCATCATGAGAGTTGACACACACCGGCTGGCCTTCTTGACGTTACACACCTTGGCAGACTGACACACGGCCGTAGAGGATGCCTTGAGCAGGTGCTTGTGGGCAAACATCATCTGCTTCTTGAAACCGGCTGAACAGGTCTGGATTGCTGTCATGGCCGACTCTTGACTCATGGTGGACATTGTTCTGGAATTTGAAATATATTTGGATTGACTTAAACAGTGTTTAAAATATCGCCCGTCCGCCATTCCTTATACTTGCTACAGTTTGCCAAGATTGGTTACTATTTGGTCAGGACTGGTTACTTTTTGGTCATGGCTGGTAACTTTTCAATTTTTTTCTTTGTTTTCTCTTAAGGTATTGAACAATTAATTTCCAAGACAGGCTATATGTCTCCAATCTATTTTATACACTGACTTAAATTGAGCTGGTGAAAAATGTTCAGGACATGCTGTAAGACATAAATTAGTCAGTGATTGGGATGATCTATACTTTCGGGATTTATATGCCTTGCATTGAAGTTTACAGCTGTCATATGACAAGTTCTGGATTTCATGGAATGGCATGGTGCTTTTGAGGAAGTGTTGATTTACAGCTGTCATAAAAATCATCATAACATTATGGACTTATTGACAAAGAGGAAGTAAGGAATTGCATGACTTAATTATGCCTTGCAGAGGGGGGTTAATTTACTATTTTAGAATCATCATCATAACCACTCACTGGCAGAGAGACAAGGAATCACCGCTGGAGATGAAGCCCGTGAAGATGGACTGTGCAAGGTAGTAGGAGTAGTGGCGGACGATGCTTGACTTCTTACAAGTTTCCGGCTCAGAGTCGGGAAGAGTCACTGTCTCTCCAACCAAGTCTAGAACAAAAAATTTATCCAATAATTCACATTACACTTTTCAAGCATACATAATAATTGGTCACGAGTTACATTTCCAGAACACCTTTTGATATATTTTATTAACTTGCAGCCATAATACCCTTTCGAGATCACTACAATGGTAAATTTTGCTCTTTTATATTTAAAGATGGTCTTAAGATGCTGTGAAGACCCTTTTCAAAGAAATATATAATATATAATATGTTCCTTTCAAACTAAAACTCAGATGCTAGAGGATGGCATCTTAACCTACCCACGCCATTTAGACCCTTTAGAAAGACTAAATATATAATATATGATATGTTCCTAAAAACTCAAACTCAAATGCTACTTTCTGAGATGATGCCATCTTAACCTACCCATATCATTGCAGGCGAAGCTGTTGAATCTTTCCACCACATTGAGGGCCTTCCTGAGAAGTGTGCGCTCAAACTTCATCTTTTCTCCCGCTGCCATCATTACTTTCTGGAACTTCTCCGAGACTCTAGTGGTGGCGATACAGATGTCCCAGAGTCCATATTTGGGCCGTGAGAGGGCGCTGGTAATCTCGATAGTCAGCATGCTGATGACCTCAGTGAATGGTGACGGGTTCGGGATCGTCAGAATAAGCTTCGAATCGAAGAGTTGAGACACAGATATCTTGAAGATGGACTGCTGGACAGCATTACAACCAGTGATGTTTTCCCAGATACATTCAGCGCTCGCTCGGGCAACACTAGAAGAATTAGTTTTAGAGGCATTTTAGAAGTTGGAGATACATCTTTGAACAATGAAATTAGTAATTCTGTCATTGTAAGCAATCAATAAGAGATATCTCTGTTTTCAACACTGAAAGCTTGTGTTTTGGTTCTATAATTTTTAGACACAACTTTAGAAACAATGTAACTATGGATAAAGCCAATTAAATCCTTTAATTGCAAAATTAGAAGCTGAAGTCATTAAGATGATATAATTCTTCAAATGCAATTTCAGAACTTTTTATAAACAATTCACTCTTTTATTTTTTTTATACATTAAGAACCATTAAATAATATGTAATATCAGAAAGACAAATTAAAAAAATGACTCTTACTCGATAACATTACTTCCTGTGAAGACGGCAAATCGACTTTCAAGACATGTCATGGCTGCCACTACAGAGCACTTGGGTGGTGTCAGAGGGCAAGAAGGTCGAAGGTCAGCGATCACAAAGGATTTGGCTCGTGGGATGGTAACAGAGGCCTTTGGAATAGCATTGTTCAATGCGATTTTTGCCTTTTCTACACCAGCGTCATCGCAGCTTCCTGTCAACTTCCTGATGCAGTGGACGGCTTCCTCTATGGCTCTGAAATGACAAATCAATAGTGGGCAAGGTGAGATAACTCTGATTTTCTTTCAGGAATATTTCACTTATGTCATGGCTGCTAGTATTTTTCAGGGAGAAAACCCACAACACTTTTGTGGCTTTGCATTGTGGTGAAACCTGCGAGCAAAGGCTGGAACTATGTAACCATGGGAGGTTCTGTGCTAAAATTCAGTATAGCATTACACCCAAATCGTATTTCGTATTGAACAGCTCTCTACTGCAGACAAAGTTGCTGAGGGCCCTGGCAGGATACGAACCCCTAAACTCTTGGGTCAAATCCGAAGCAGAATTAGCTTAAAACTGCACTATCCCGGCCATTCAATAATGGACGTTTAAAGTCACCATAGCACATATTCTTATCAAAATAGTGCAATTGGAAAACAGTCATTTCCTACTTCAAACAAGGATTCATGAAAGGATCATACAAAGTTCTTATCAGTCACGACAATCTATTTCCAGTGTTCTAGTTAAAGAAATCTAGAACCTGAATTGTTGATTGTTAGAGTTTAATTAGCGAGGCATGACGAGCCGTCAGCTAGTGTGAAAATTTCAGTCAGTCTTAATTCTGTTGATTTTTTTGCACAGCCTAGCTGGGAAGTACATAGCTACGCCTAAATGAAAACACTATAGATTGTTTTTGGTTGTTTCTCTGTCATGTAATGATTGTTTCAGATCGATTTTGCATATGTTGATAAAAAAAATTTTGCATGACAAAATGAAGCAATCTATATTTTGGGGCAGCTGCTTTTGAAAAAACCTATAAACCTTCAAAACATTTGCTTTTGTATTCTTTATGGTACATGTACATGAAAAAATAAATCAATCATTACACATTCTTTGAAAGAACTACATTGTTGTGCCATATATATAAATGTAAATATAACATGCCACCGATTGTCTACTCACATGGACAGTTCGATCTCGTAGAAGTTGCTTGTCTCTACTTTGACGGCAGCGATCGGTGCCACACAGGTGCTGAGGTTCTCATCTGATGTCTCACAGTCAGTTGGATTCCGATCTTTACAAGCCAACCCTTTCACAAGGGATGGACAGACGTCACTGAACTTTGCCGCTACACTTCTGAGACCAATGTTTATCTCAATCAAGTCTGAGCTCGGGCACGAGTGTGTGAGTTTTGTGACTAGTCGTAGAGATGCGTTCACTGCCCTGAAAATATAAATCAGTGAAATTTCATTATCGTTCGTTTGTACGTTCGTTCGTTCGTTCTATCGTTCCATCGTTCTATCGTTCTATCGTTCGTTCGTTCGTTCGTTTGTTCGTTCGTTCGTTCGTTCGTTCGTTCCTTCGTTTGTTCGTTTGTTCGTTTGTTCGTTCGTTCGTTGATAAAAACATGCATTTCCATCAGCGTCATCAAAATGATTATCATTATCCTTAACACTTTCCTTGTTTCATTACATTTAAATTATTAACTTCTCATTTTCATTAATCCCAAAAAATAACAATGTCAGTGCCTGTACAACAGCTGAGAACCTTGTTCTGTTTTAACCAGACTGGTTAATTTTGGAGATATCTTTTTCAATTTTACTATTAAAATGTATTAAGCATTTTTTGGCTGGCTATGTTTTAGGCTTATTTGATAGCTTGACAATGTAAATCATATTTTTTTTAATTATCTAAAACATTAAAACTTACATGCACTGTTGAGCAGCTGAAATGTTTCCATACTCCATGAAGGCCGTTAGAGACATGAGCACAGATTCAGCAACCTTCGGGTTACAGACACTTGGAATGATTTGCCGTTCCATGCAGGTTGTGTACGTCTTGAGGCGGAGAGTTTCCAGGTACGTTGAGATTGACGATGTTCTCTCCGTGGCGGTACAAGTCAATAGGCTTTTCTCAACACATGTCTCAACTTCAGAGAAGTGGCTGAAATGATGGCAGTAATATAATGATTTATTGTGAAATCTTTGAATCTTTATATTGACGGTTTAGTTGTACAGTAGAACACGGATATAGCGAACACTCGGATATAGCGAACAAATTTTCAAGTCCTATCCCTATATAATATCATTAAAATTATATGTGTATAGCGAACACCGGATATAGCGAACTAAATTCTTTGGTCCCTGAGTGGAGTTTGTTATATCCGAGTTCTACTGTATGCATTTACTTTCACTTTGAGCTATAAAACTAGAAATTAAAACCACAATTAAATTGTAAAATCTAAATATTTGTATTTAGCTATGAACTGTTTAGTTCTGAGCATGATTTACTTTAACTAGCTAGTAGCTAATCAGAAAAGTGACTGAAATAAAGGTCATGATGAAATGACATAATGTACAATATATTATATCTATATTTATCTATCAACATTTTAGTTTTTGTATAATAACTTTACTTTGAGCTTATCGAGAAACAACTCAAATTAAATGCATAATGTAATGACTTCATATAAAATCTATTATATTCATATTTTTCTTGTAACTATTTAGCAATCATATGCAAAATATGCTAAAGTTTGAGCGTAGATGTGGGTAGGGATGTCTGCGGACACCCTAGTCGATGTATTATCAGTGAGTTGAATTAATGACTTCCTCAGAAGGAAAATGCAACATAATTGATGACATTTCAATATTCAACTTGTTAAAAAAAAACACAATTGGAAAAAAACAAAATTCTCACCTGCAGAATGAGTCTATCTGCTTGACGGGGAGGAAGGGGCGTGTGATGACTCCGATTGTCTGGACGGAGATACAGCGTGCAGCTCTCTCGTACCCGATCTTACATGCTGCCGACACTGCCATAAAGGGAGGTAACAAATACATTAAATGTCGAGAAGACCATGAAAAATTCATTATGTATCAAAAAGTTTTACTTATTACTTATAAGATATAATTCTGTTAAAAAAGTATTGATAATACTTGAAATGACCCATAACTTATCCATGTATTTTAAGTTATCCTGTCTTTATCTATTATGAGTATGTGAATAATTATAAAATAACACATAAATGTCATTGACTAAAAGCAGTGGTTGATCTACATTTGAAAGAGGTGATGAGTTTAACTATCAAGAGAGGGAACTGGGGATGTGTTGGAGGGATCCACCAGTGGTACAACGAAGCTCAAAACTGCGTGGGAGAGGTGGTTGGTTGATGGGTTTGAACAACATGATCCCCTTTTTGCATGGAAGAGGTGGGTGGTTGGTTGGGGGATTTTGAAGCAACTGAACCCGCTCTTGATCCAACAGTGGTCCAAGAAAAAACAAACCAATTCCTCAACACCACATGGGAAAGGTGGTCTGTTGTTGGGTTTGAACAACATGATACCCCTTTTGATCGAACAACATGATACCCCTTTTCATCCACCAGTGGTACAAGCACAAACAACCTTCAACAACGCGTGGGAGAGATGGGTGGCTCTGGTTGGAAAGTTTGAACCACCTGACTCCCTTTGGATCCACAAGTGGTTCAAGCTCAACAACCCATTCCTCAACAACTCGCTCACCAGCAACTTCCTCTTCTGGTTCAGGACTCTCACAGAACGTTTCCTTCAGGTCCTTGATCACATTCACTGCGTCGCTGATGTAGTAGCGCTCAAGGGGAGACAACTTGGCCTGCATGCCCAGATCGAGTCCCATCAAACACTTGCGGACCACGTTGATGCTTGTTGTGCACACTCGCTCCATGCTGTTGCAGGGACTGCTAAGAGCGGCCTTCAGACTCACTGAGAACTTGCCAAGACAGGTCATCACCTACAGGAATACATATAGACATATCTACATAAGCTCTTTAGAGACACTGCTTCTTGGAAAAAGGACCAAAATGAACAAAAAATTACACATTCTGTAACACACTAGTGTTAAAAAACCAATAACTTACATTTATTACACACATTATAACATTATTTATCACATTAGATAACACTAGTTAACTTTACCCATATAATAGTTAAGCCAAAAAAGGAAAACACATTTTACCCATGAGTCTTCACCAATTAACTAGCATGATAAAAATAGGTTCGAATTTGTCCATTTGCTTCTTACACATTAGCGGTGACACTTGTTAACCTGTTAACCCATGAAATAACACATGACAACACAAGTTAACCCATGTGAAAATACTACAGTTAACCTTGGGGATAACACTCCAGGTAACATGAACCATAAAACTAGTTACCCAATTGGATAACACCAGTTAACCTTTGTAATAGCACAACAGTTAACACATGTAATAACACAAGTTACCCAATTAGATAACACCAGTTAACCCATAAGATAACACCAGTTAACCCATGAGATAACACAAGTTAACCCACCTGTGTGTAGGGTGTTTCCTCCTCGTCTTCCTCCTCCTTGGGGCACCTGTTCATGATGTCGGCCATGTTTGGCTGCAGGTAGAGCAGGGTTCCGGCAACCTTCCGCTGGATGGGCAGACAACCCCGGGTGTACCCCGTGATACACGAGCGCACAAGTTTCAGGTTCCTGAAAGTTAGCAAATATATCTTGAAGGTAAACTTCTTCAGAGATATTTAGAAGTTGGTGTGATGATACAAATGTTATGGGTAACAACTTCTTTATTGATTTCTCATAACGTTTCTGAACCAATTCTTGCCCCTTCTTCAGGTGACTGATAAAGAAATATCCAGTATGGTATTTATATACATAGATATACATGTCTTGCATCTTGAAGGTAGTTAACATTAGAGTCAAGTCTTAAAGAAACGCTGGTAACATAAATGTCAGGATATTATATTCCATGTAAGATAAATGTGAATGAAGCAGAGTGGCAAAGTTTCCTTAGAAGTCAACTCAACTATGTTTGCCTTGTTTGAATCAGTTTGTGTTGATGTTTTTGCATGGCGCCTTAGAAAAAGCGTGTCAAAAAATCATCAATTTGCTATCTCCTTAAATAAGCGAGATTGGAGAGCCAAATTGGTCATTTTTGCATATTTATAGACGTTATAACGCGAAGACATATCAATGCAGAAAAGTCAAAGTGGATGTTTTTCATTAACAGTATCTCAAATAAACTTCTGATATACATTTCCGAAATTCAAACTTAATTTCAAAATAATTATTAACAAAAAAGTACCTGAAAACAGCAATGTTAGCACCCCAACAGTGTTTAGACAACCACAGTACAAAACTCTCCATGCCATCATGGTTAAAATTATGAACAATAATTTTGCAAATACTTTTTTTATCAAACACCTTCGAAATAGAATTTACATGGCATACATAATTTGTTTATCTTTCGTTTGAAAATACCCAGCGTTTCTTTTGCCCATGAGTTTATTATACTGAAGCAGTTTTGGGGAGATTCAGGGTTCTTTTCATCCACTGTTATGATAATCAAAACTTACCTATCTTTTATTTGCTCCATAAGTTCAACAACTATTTATTGAAGAAAAACAATCATATCTGACAGCCAATATCGGAGGATTAGCAACTTTTTGCACCATTTAAGTTTACATATATAGATTATAACATCTCCCTTGAAACAAAACGGTATGCTCATATGCTCCATTAGTATTCCAACTATAATTAAAGAGCTTTCAACTTACTGGCATTCATCAAAGACACTGGCAATTGAGAAATCTTTGAAGCATGAGGTGACGGCCTTCATTGGTTCACATCTCCTTTCCTTGTCTTCCTCACAGGAAGATGCCTTGACTTCATCCTCACATCTGTCTTTGATCCCTGACGAGATCATATCGAACCGCTTCTTGATAGCCTTCATGGTGATGCCTTTTGTCACGGAGCAGCCTTGGGAATATCTCATCAAGCAGGTGCTCATGTTCACAAATCGTCTGAAAGATTAGAATAAAATATAAGCTACAGTGCAAAACAAAGTATAACATGTAACAATGCCAAACAAATACAAACAAACATTTTGTTATGGTCCATGAGAAGGATTGACCAATTGATGCCAAAAGTGTCAATAGGAGATATTGATGAACTTTACTTTTGCCATTGTGTCTGAATTAATGCCTTGTTATTTTTTCGTTAACAACAATAGTTGTATGATGTAATTCAGATATCAAATATAGGTGTAAAGCTCAGCCATGTGTTTCCTTTTTCTTACAATAATAAATGAAAGGTGTTCACAAAAAAAGGGCCGCCAATGGACTTTATGTGAATCTTTATGATTTGTTCTCTAACTATGGATGATTGGTTCTTGTAATGACACTATCAATGTAATGAATTTAGCTTTAACATACAAGATCAGTGAAAAATTTAAAACATTAAATTGTCAAAAAACGTGCTACTGCTCCTTTAATAGTCACCATTGTGCCAGGCTATTTTACCTTATTTCATTCCAAAACTCGGTACTGTATTTATTTTATTTATAACCATAACTTCACTACTGACTAATATAAAGAAGTTGATAATTCATAACATCTCCTTGTTTCCTTGATAGTTCAAACTTTTCTAAAAGTCCTACCTGCAAGTGTCGCTATGCTGAGTAAAGCTGAACCTCTCGAGAAGCTTATCGATGCCCATAACACAGTGCTGAGCCTTGTTGATGTCACAGCTCTGAAGCTCAGGTTTGCAATGGTCTTTGATTGGATCGATGCTAGGACAGCCGTAGCCAATCAGCTGAGAGCGTGCCAGTCGCAGAGAACTATCCACTTGGCGCAGAAGACTGCTTGAACATCCTTCTGTCTCTTTGGCATGGAGCACTGCCTCGTAGGTGGCGTCGTAATTACTGAAATTAGATAATTTTGTAATAAATGGAAACAAATCTTTTTATGTACACATTATGTAAGAACTGCAAGTCATTAACAGCAAAATAATTGATTACAATAACTTAAACGGTTTAAAGAAGGATTTGAATATTTCATAAAAAAAATTCAGTTTGAAGGAAAAAAGTTAAAAATATGATTTTACTTAATTTTAGAAACAAAACTATGATATTTTGGAAATTTATGTTGGAAATTCAAATATCTGTAAAAGTTTATAAATAAAAATCTCCTCACAAAAACGTTTTTGTAAGAACTTCTATGGTTTTAAAGGGAAAGATATTTGTTATTGATAAATTATTATACATTCATGTAGATGCTGCAAATCATCAAAAATTAAACTCTAAAGAATGTTTTGAAAAATAATGTTATCAAGAAAATTCCCTTGAGTAAAATAAAAGTCACCACAATGTGAGCTATTTCAGGCAGATATTCAAGAGGAAAAACATGAATAGTTTATAGCAAATTAAAATAAGACATCTTTATAATAATAATATCCTTAGGTAAGGATAGGGAATTATCACACACTTATATCACCAGAGTTATCTCCCTTCATTGCTATTGGCTCGTATTAACCCGAGATACTACGTGATTTCTCATAGCGAGGCTCACGGCGGCATGGTCAACGAGGCCGCACTCATCGCTATTAAACCCACCTCACCCTCCCTTATTTTTGTTATTACCTTTGGGTTATTGTTAGAATTGGTTTTGTATTCATCTTGCAATAACATATGTTTGGAGTGTTATAGGAGACTATATTTTAGATATCATTGTGCTTCAATTGTGTTGCGCCTTTGGAAATTTAGTGCCATAAATGGATTATTGTATCTTGCATTGACAATGCTACTGACTGCATGTAAGCAGTAATAAAAGTCTCCTATCTTCCCCCAATTCAATATTTGTTGTTTTTTTATAGGAAAGAGATAATTACTGGAACAAAAAACGATAAAAAGTCTTACTGGCAGACATCCTGTTGACTCAAGAAGGAGCCAGTGAGGATCATTCCAAGGGAGACAACACTGTGAAGACTGCATGTAGGTGGCGCTAGTTTGAGGAGGCACTTCTTGAACTCCACTGATTGGTAGAGACTTTCCGTGAGGTTCATCAGCTGATAATGGTTCTCTGTGACACACTTCTGTCGTACTTCCCGCATACACGATAGCTCGAGCTCAAATGCACTGGAAATAGTCAAAAACAAACATGATTGTCTAGTTTTAAAAACGAAATTATCAAGTTGGTAATTAATTGGTTCTCTGTGACACACTTCTGTCGTACTTCCCGCATACACGATAGCTCGAGCTCAAATGCACTGGAAATAGTCAAAAACAAACATGATTGTCTAGTTTTAAAAACGAAATTATCAAGTTGGTAATTAATTGTTCTCTGTGACACATTTCTCTTGTACTTCCCGCATACACGATAGCTCGAGCTCAAATGCACTGGAAATAGTCAAAAACAAACATGATTGGTATTTTTTTAAATTAAACTTATTGTGTCACTTAAAAATTAATTGATAATGAAATTCAAAAGTGGGCAATATTAAGCAGAACTGTGTGTCATTCTCACTCAATTATAAGTTTTCACAGCCACATAAATAAACAATATAAATTCATAAGATTTTCACACTGTGATATATTATCAATCTTAGCTATTGATTAGAAAAATATTATTCTCAAGAATTTATAACAAAGTTTCTACCATGAACTCTGTGTGAAGTTATTCCACAGTTTTCCCCCTTGACTTTATTAAGACATACAACTCAGATATAAATGAAAATGTCATAAAGTACTATTTATTGTTAACGATGTATACACCTGGAATTTCAACTTACCTGCAGTCGAGACTAGAACTGGATGTCAGTGTTTTTGTGAGGGTCAAGGCACATTTGGCAGCATAGCTCACAGAGCAGACAGCTAGAAGGGAAAGTAACAATGATAATGACTTATTGTAACAAAGTAATAAAGTATTGTAACAAAATAATAAAGTATTGTAACAAAGTAAAACTTGGAAAACATATAGTACTACAATGATAAAACAAAGTGATAAATTATTTAAACAAAGCAACAATGGGAAAACATAGTACTACAATGATAAAACAAAGTGATAAGTTATTGAAACAAAGTAGCAATGGTAAAACATAGTACTACAATGAAAAAAACAAAGTGATAAAGTATAGTAACAAAATAACAATGGGAAAACAAAGAACTACAATGATAAAGCAAAGTGATAAAGTATAGTGACAATGGGAAAACATAGTACTACAATGATAAAACAAAGTGATAAAGTATTGTAATAAAGTTACAATGTTATGCCTTAGTCAAACTATGTCTTCTAAAATTGTGGTTCAAACAAGGAATAAGTTTGTTGTAACAATTTTGTTAAAACATTGTGCCCAAACAACATATTTGAATTATGAATGGAAAAATAAATATTGCAAGAAATAATTAAGATGATACAAGTATTTGTTTTCCATGATAAAATGTAAAATAAAATCTGAAAAATTATTCTTACGAGACACAGGTCCCTCCAATGGACGGTTGCATCCTCCGTTGGGACAGCAGTAGTTGCACACACCATCAACACATCCTGCAACACACTCCTTGGCGGCGGCACATCCTTTCCTGAGGGACAGGATCTCATTATCGTCATCTCGGTGCACACGTGTGTAGCAAACCTGAAAAATGTTGGGGGAAAATAAAGTAAGTTATTCTCTCAAACAGAACATGGAGTAGATTTTGTAATTGTTATTTTCATAAGCCTTGATTTGAAATGGATTATGGTGAGCAAGTTTCTTTAGGAGAGAAACCAGGGAGTAGATTTTGTACTTAATATTTTATTAAGCAAAGTTTTTGATGAACTTTGTTGAGTTGGGAGTTAGTTTCATGAGAAGAGAGCATGAAGAAAGTCATGTTTCGAGTAAGTTTCATAAAATGATAAAAATATATAATAAGTTGTGTAATGAGTAAATTCTATGAGACAAGATGTGGTATGGAATAAGTTAGAAAGGGAGAAATTCACCATCTGAGCCAGATATGGACTTGTTGCTGATTGGCTGGCATGGAAAGGTCATCTCACATGACCCCTAATATCAGTGGTCAGATCGCTTAAAGTTTTTTCAGATTTCAATGAGATTGCTATTTAAAGGATCAGTAGAGATACTCACAGATTGTTTGTCCGAGCAGACAGTTCTGTTCATATTGCACTGGTCATTGTCAAGTTCTCCGTCACAAGAGTAGCAGTAGAATTTCTCCTCACCAGCTGTTAAAAAAAAATATCATTTTGACATAATTCAATCAATCCTGAAGCCTCTGAACAATAGCAAATAATTTAACTAACCCTCTAGTCACAGATTTCTTATAAACAATTATTTCAATCCTTTAGCCACTGAAATATTGCCAATGATGAAACTACCAATCCAATTTTGGTTGATAATAAAATCAGGCATTCATCCTTCTTTTGTTTCAATTTAATTAACCCTTTAAATTTTGAATGCATGACATAAAATTAATTATATACCTCAAGGCCCATTTATCACTATTTGAAGCGAGTTTTTGTTCGGGAGAACATCCGTCGGAATGGAATTGAGAGGGCCTTAGACTGTATAACACCCCGCCGGGAGGGCCTTGCACTGTATAAGACCCTGCTGGGAGGGCCTTATACGAAATAATAACATCCACGTAGGTTATTATTTATTATGAGGCCCTACATTTCGCACCTTATAATTTCAAAGACCGGTAAGGTAATCGTTCTCAAAAATTTTCAGATGCGTGTGTTATCCATAACTTAAACATATGTATCTCAATGGTCTCTTCTGAGGAAAAGAATCCTAGCCCTAATTTATCAAAATCTCCTTAGAGCTTAATAGGTATCAACCAACAGTTTTAACATTAAGTAACAATTACCACAGTCTAACAGAGCTCTGAGCAAATGAACCTTTGTCCTATTATTTCCCTAAGGGCACCCTTAACCCATGGTATAAACATTCAGATGAGGTACCTTAGGTAATAAACAAATAAACTGAGCCTTGTGATGGGTGAATGCTCTATCAGTTGAACTACATCAAAACGTTTAGCTAGCTTACCATCACATTTCTGCATTGCTAGTGCCCATAGCCCTGACAGAGTCTTCATCAGTACAGCAGATTTAGAGTCATGCTTTGCCTTGAGCTCATTCTGGACACAGGTCCATGCAGCCCGGGCCTCGGTACACAGATGGTCCAGTCGGTTCTTGTATACAGGTCCTCTGGATCCTTGCTTGCTGTCCTTCTTGTGGCTGCTGTCCTTGCTGTTCTTTTTGCTGTCCTTCTTATCCTTGTCCTTGCTGTCCTTGTCCTTGCTGTCTTTGTTCTTGCTGTCCTTGTCCTTGCTATCCTTCTTATCCTTGTCCTTGCTATCCTTCTTATCCTTGTCCTTGCTATCCTTCTTATCCTTGTCCTTGCTATCCTTCTTATCCTTGTCCTTGCTGTCCTCCTTATCCTTGTCCTTGCTATCCTTCTTATCCTTGTCCTTGCTGTCCTTGTCATTGTCCTTGCTGTCCTCCTTATCCTTGTCCTTGCTATCCTTCTTATCCTTGTCCTTGCTGTCCTTGTCCTTGCTATCCGTCTTATCCTTGTCCTTGCTATCCTTCTTATCCTTGTCCTTGCTGTCCTCCTTATCCTTGTCCTTGCTGTCCTTCTTATCCTTGTCCTTGCTATCCGTCTTATCCTTGTCCTTGCTATCCTTCTTATCCTTGTCCTTGCTATCCTTCTTATCCTTGTCCTTGCTATCCGTCTTATCCTTGTCCTTGCTATCCTTCTTATCCTTGTCCTTGCTGTCCTTGTCCTTGTCCTTGCTGTCCTCCTTATCCTTGTCCTTGCTATCCTTCTTATCCTTGTCCTTGCTGTCCTTGTCCTTGTCTTCAGATTCAGAGGGTTTCCCCCTGCTGTCATCTTCAGACTCATGAGAAGACACACATTGCCACTCATCTTCTGCATCGCTAGGCATGTACTCAAGCCGGGACCCGTCTTCACATTCAGGCACACACACCCAATGAGAGTCTGTTGAACTCCAGTCAAAAGACCATTCCATGGTTCCTCCATTGTTGCCTTTAGCTTCTTTGCTGTCTTTCTTTTGTTTGGATCCTTTCTTGTCACTTCCTTTATCTTTGCTGTCTTTCTTTTCAGACCCTTTCTTCTTACTGTCTTTATCTTTGCTGTCTTTCTTTTCAGATCCTTTCTTGTCACTGTCTTTATCTTTGCTGTCTTTCTTTTCAGATCCTTTCTTCTTACTGTCTTTATCTTTGCTGTCTTTCTTTTCAGATCCTTTCTTCTTACTGTCTTCATCTTTGCTGTCTTTCTTTTCAGATCCTTTCTTCTTACTGTCTTCATCTTTGCTGTCTTTCTTGCTATCTTTTTCTTCATCAGATTTTTTGTTGTTGTCCTTTTCTTCTGATTTTCCATCTTTCCTTGGCCTTGGCAATGTTGCCTTATGTCTTGGCACAAGACCTGAGTCACATGTGAGGTCCGGTTCACACTCTTCAAGGTCAGTGTACACAGGACCTTTCATACCAGGAAGACGGCATCGTGGATTGTTCGGAGATCGCGGGTCATGCTTCAAGATGTCCTCCACTCGTTCCCGGAATATATCAGCACAATTTTCGGTCCTATCTGTTACCTTGCAATCTTCAGCCTCAAGGAATTGGATCACCTTTGTAAGCTGGTAGTCAACTGTGAAGCGCACTGTTTTGTCACACTCTTCCACGTTTTGTTTGATGCACGTCTGAGCTTCATAGACACGCCTAGAAGTATAAGAGGATTGTTGAAGACATACAGAGGAATTTTAGATTAAATTACATTTTATTAATCAATAACAATGCTACACTTAATGTGTCTGTGAATATGAAGGAGTGAAAATCCCATATGTCATACCATACTGGCATGAATTGGAGTTATGTGTATATACTTATATGTCTTCACATGAAAATTGATGTCATGCACAAAAGCCACCATTAACAAGATAAATCATACTGGCATGTACACAATCTAAAATGAACTTAACATACGCTTAAGTATCCTAATATGCTGAAAGGTTTTAATGTTTACACATACTTCATTAATCCTTAAAGGATTTTATAAGTTGTAAAGAGACATAACTTGATTTTTCACAAGCTATATCTCCTGTTTCCTAGGAGATATCATTTGATTTTTCACAAGCTATGTCTCCAGTTTTGTATGATCTCCTGAAGATATCAATTGACTTTTCACAAGCTTTCTCTACGGTTTTTAGGATCTCCTAGGAGATATCATTGATTTTTCACAAGCTATGTCTCCAGTTTTGTATGATCTCCTGAAGATATCACTTGACTTTTCACAAGCTTTATCTACTGTTTTTTAGGATCTCCTAGGATATATCACTTGATTTTTCACAAGCTATGTCTCCAGTTTTGTATGATCTCCTGAAGACATCAATTTACTTTTCACAAGCTTTATCTACTGTTTTTTAGGATCTCCTAGGATATATCACTTGATTTTTCACAAGCTATGTCTCCTATTTGTATAATGAAAATAAAACACTAAGACAAGTAATGTCGTCATACACCTTATCTCCTGTTTTGGATAATGAAAACATATCACTCCTAAGATGTAAAACAAATCACAGGCAAGTGATGTCGCCATACACCTTATCGCCTGTTTTGGATAATGAAAACATATCTCTCCTAAGATGTAAAACAACTCACAGACAAGTGATGTCGCATACACCTTATCGCCTGTTTTGGATAATGAAAACATATCTCTCCTAAGATGTAAAACAACTCACAGGCAAGTGATGTCGCATACACCTTATGGCCTGTTTTGGATAATGAAAACATATCTCTCCTAAGATGTTTGATTTTGATTTAAACATATTTATTCAAGTGAAAGGATTGGGTACAAGTTATCCAACTTAGTGAAACCCTCTCCTAAGATGTAAAACAACTCACAGGCAAGTGATGTCGTCGTAGACCTCATCCGAGTCAGTGAGAGCAGCATACTCTTTCAGATGGTCCACACACGCCAGAGCCTTTGTCACCTTGCAGCGGGTTTCCGGAGGGTTGCGGCAGGTCCTCACGATATCTTCGTTCAGACGCTGGGCGATGTAGTGGACGGTTTCCTTCTGGCAGTCTTCACAAGTGTCTGTGAAACTTCTCATACAGTCCATTGAAGACTCCACTTTCCTGCGAACAGATTTCAATGTCGGTTAAGGTTTGAAAGGATGTTTGTCTGACTTCATATGTTCTGCGGTTTACAAACTCCCAGTGGCAGATGAAGAATTTTTAAAGAGGTGGGGTGTGGAGATGACTTTACTGGAGAAGGTTGAACACTCTGTCAGATCAGTCACTAAACTCAACCAAAGATCGCATGCAAGCCAGAAGGGTTATGTTAAGAACTATTTTTCCTTGAACTGAAATAGTTAAAAAGTCACAGAACTGACAGACATTGATAAAAACTAATCAGTGTTACATGTTTGACCACTAACAGACCACCTTGTGGTAAAAACAGCATTCAAGAATAAATGTTGTTGTTTCAGTTGTTTTTCCTGCCTGAAAGATATGAGAGACTCACCCGCAAATTCCCTCCCAATCAGGTGATGGCATCCGAGCAAGATGGGTGACGTCAATAACACACATTACGGCTGCAGCAGGATCACAGGTGCTTGCCTTGGCCAGACAACATTCCTTTGCTGTCAGTTTATCCAGTTTCTTCATGAGCATGTGTGTCGTCTTCTTGAGGCGGTCTGGGCATTGACGCATGTTGACAAGAACACAGTCCTTGGCAGCTGCAACAGCTCTGTCAACAGAAGAGTGCAAATGAAGTTTTAAAAATACTTTAGATTAGGTTGGCAGCTTGTGGTATTGCTTGACACTGGTGTGGGTTCTAATCCAGCAAGGAACTGGACCCAAAAAAGTACGAGAATTTGTTCTGTGTCAGAGAGAGTGATCCCAAATACAATAATGTCGCTCGTGGCATCATGCTCCCCTTCTAAAACCATTATCCACCACTGTATCCTTATTAGTTTTATGACAGACCCCCAAACCCATACCCCTAAGCAACATCCACTCCCATAAACTTCCCCCCCCCCCCCCAACAATACTCCACCAATTTTGTGCAGCCTTTTATTTTTCCTGTGAAAATCTTTGACTGACCCCCAAACCCATTCAAAATCTGTTAGAAAAGCTCCCGCTCCCCCACAACAATACTCCGCAAATTTGATATAGCATACCCACCCACATGACTGTTTTCCTACAAAGATCCTAGTCGGACCCCAATCCGCTTCCTCAAATCTCTCCCGCTTCCCAATAACAATACTCAGCCAAATTTGATGCACCATATCTAGCCAAAACTTCCTGTGAAGACCCCACACCTGCTCCTCCCCCCCCCCCAAAGCAACAACACTCTGCCAATTTGATATAGCATACCCACCCATATGACACTTTCCTGTGACAATCTTGGATTGACCTATTAAAAATTAGTTCTCCAATACCCTCTGTCCCCCCTCCTCCCATACCTCCCCCCCCCCCCCCCCCCCCACACACACACACACACACACACATTGATACTTTTCAACATCACCTACCCACATGACTGTTTGCCCGTAAAGATCTTTGTTGTAAGATCCTTCACACATGTTTTAGCAGCCTTCAGATTGCATCCACCAGCAATTTCTTCTTGGGATGCAATATTGCAGGAGTTTCTCTGCAGGCTCAGTCCCCAGTCTCGGGCATGGTCATAAAACTTGGTGATGTTCTCGTCAGTACAGGACTCAGGGTAGCAGGTTCTTATCCTTTTTTCTAGCTGTTCTCTAAAGCATGGGCAAATACATATGAAATTATGAAATCATATATACTATCTCTATTTTTGATATTTTGATATCTTTAAAACTTAGTGTCATTTTATTAGGTTTTATATTTCCTATTCAATCAACTGAACTTCAAGGTCTATCTTCATTTATTAAGGATTTTTGGACGTTATATACATTACTTGAACTACTTACCCACAATGCCCTGAAATCTCGGTGCCAACGAGACTCATTAATGGAAATGTGAATGCCACATCTGATAAACAGCTTCTACTTGGTTTGCACTCGCTGGTATCTGAAAAAAAAATATTTATATATTATTGAAAATATTTTTTTGTTTAGGATACAGATACACTTTGTGATAATCAAAATGGCCCAAGCTCACATGATATTCAATGTTTAAGGCTTTGATGAAAAATCATGATGGATCAAGGGCACAAAAAAGTTGTCATGGCGACCAACATCAGCTTGGATAGAGTGTTATTCATAGCAGAAGAAAAAAAAATGGCAAAACTGTAAAAACATTGTTTATGTCCAATTATTTCCTTAAATATCAACTTTTATATGACAATGATCCAAAGTGGATTTGTTAAACAATCATTTTAGAACAGAATGCTATAAACAGAGTAACATCTGTCATCTCCAAACTAAGTTGTGCCCCTTTGTATGTGAGATCCTTTTTTGGAATTGCTGTAGAACCAAAATCAATGAGGATAAAGGTTAGAGATTGAATAACAATCAAACAGCAGTCTTTAAGCTTTCAAATAAGCAATAGCATCTGTCTGTATGTATAACTCTAGTGAAGTGAAGATTTCCAAAGACACGTACCATCAGAAAAGCCAAATTTCACCACAATATTAGTTTTTCAACAAAAGCAATCCATTATTAAATTGGAAAAAAGTTAATTGACTTAATTGATGGGATAATTAAAGCTCATTTTTTGTTGAAAGTTTTATGAAATAATCTCCCTTAGTTTTTTAGCTATTTAAGTTTTCCTTGAAGGGGAGATAACTCAAAAGCAAAATATTTCACCTTTGGCCCCGAAATGAAAATCCTAGATCAAGGCCATTGCTATTGACCTCACGGGCCATTGTTTCTGGACGTGAATCAAAAACTATATACTTACTATATACCTATTCTATACATGTAGAATAAAGGGCAGGCAGCGCCTACATTCTTTACAGAAACAATAATAATAAAACTAAAATTCATTGAGTTAAAGCGGCAGTAGCACGTTTTTAAGGTGAATATAATGTGATGTCAGGAAAATGAAAATTAATGGTTCAATTGAAAGACAATGTATTTAACTAAATGAAACAGTAATAATCCAAATATATAACGTAAAGTTTAGCCATGCGATTCCATTTTCTAACACAAAATGAATTAAAAGTGTTCACAAAAAATGGCTGCCAATGGATTTTATGTGAATCTTCATGCTTTGTCCTCTGACTATGGGTGATTGGCTTGTGTAATAACATTTTTGACACTGTCAAAATAATACACTTAGCATTAACTTACAATTATCAGTGAAATATTTGAAATATAAAATTATCAAAAAACGTGTTACTGCCCCTTTAATGTAATGCATAGATTCATTCTAATGAACATAGATAAGAAAGATAAGATAGATATCGAATGATGAAAACCTAAGATAGATATCAAATTTTGAATTGCTAAGATAGATATCAAATGTTAAAGGGGCAGTAGCACGTTTTTAGGGGGAATATAGGGTGATGTAAGGAAAATGAAAATTAATGATTTCAATTGAAAGACAATGTATTTAAACTAAATGGAGCAGTAATAATTCCAATATATAACGTTAAGTTTAGCCATGCGATTCCTTTTCTTACAACAAATGATTTAAAGGTGTTCACAAAAAAATGGCCGCCAATGGATTTTATGTGAATCTTCATTTTTTGTCCTCTGACAATGGATGATTGGCTTGTGTAATGAGATTTTTGACACTGTCAAAATAATACATTAAGCATTAACTTACAATTATCAGTGAAATATTTGAAATAGAAAATTATCATAAAACGGGCTACTGCCCCTTTAAGCACTTATCTTGGTGTTTACCACATAAAATCTAGAAATATCTACCGGTACCTCAGAAGGTTTTGTCTTACCTGGTCTGGGCATATCACAAAAACTCTTTACATGCTGTGTGTAGTTTTTGAAATGGGACAAGATCATGTTGTATGGTTTCTCCAAACTCAGGGGTTTGATGCAATCGCCAAAGGTTGTGAAGGCAGCACAGATATCTTCAATGCTCAAGTCAGACCCTAGACCCATGATGCCATGCAAACAAGATTCAAGTCCATCAAAGGGGTAATCTTTCCCTAGTATAGCGGTTTTAACAGAATCACCAGTGCAGGAGTTGGATTCATACTTGGATTGGTATTCGTACGAGATTCTAAGACGTATGAGTGAACCACAATTCTTCGTTCGGTCCATCAGACATTGAGCATCAATCCTGAAAACATAAATGTTACCTGTCAATTCATGTTCTTAATATAGAATCAAGCACAGAGACATATATTGCATATAAACAGCTTTTGAAAGAAGAGAAGTGGGGTAGCGTCTTTGAGTATATTTGTCTTTATTCTTCTCAAGTGGTAGAGAGTCAGACACTTAACTGAATCAGCTTAAGGGATATCCTTCAAGCCAAACCCAGGAGATATGCTTTTAAAATATCTTGCCCTGCCACATATACATATATAACTAATTTGAAGTCAAGTCATAAACAGAACTATACAAGCATTATTCTGTCATGACAATGTCATAACTGATAGCTTGTATTATGAATTCTTTGTAAAGATATTCTATCAACAGAATTTTGTCAAAAGAGATCATTTTGCAAATATCAAGTAATGATATCTATCTAAGGTTGTACTACAGTAGAACTCGGATATAATGAACTCCAAGGGACCAAAGAATTAAGGTGGCTATACGTACGTATATGATTGTAGTGATATTATATAGGGACGGGACTTAAAAATTTGTTTGCTATATCCGTTTGTTCGCTATATCCGAGTTTGCTATATCCGTGTTCCACTGTATCTGTTACTTTAAGCGAGGTATTTACGTGCAAACATCTGTTCCACAACTGCTAACCGCCCGTTGGTCACAGACAAGACAATGCTGGGGGCCTGGGTCCGGCTTGACACATTCCGGTGCTCCGAGCAAGTAGCTGCCGATATCATTAAACAAGGCATCAACGGCCAATGTGTTGTCACAACCGTGTGTGTTTTCCCTCATGCAGTTCATTGACGATCTGACAGCGCTGGAATGAGAATTGTATAACTCTTATTCAAATGATCATTCCAAAACACAAATCCTTTATATGCAGATGATGTTGATGATGATGATGATGATGATGATGATGATGATGATGATGATGATGATGATGATGATGATGGTGATGATGGTGATGATGGTGATGATTATCATGATTATCATGATTATCATGATGATGATGATGATGATTATCATGATGATGGTGATGATGATGGTGATGATGATGGTGATGATGATGATGATGATGATGATGATGATGATGATGATGATGATGATTGTGATGATGATTGATGATTATCATGATGATGGTGATGGTGATGATGATCCATCATCATCATGATACATGTACATGTATATCATGCTCAAAGTGCTCAAAACGAATTTATCTTACCAAATGTTTAAACAAAAAGCATATAATATGAAGATAAAGAGTAAGAAAAACGTTAACTGCTTAAGTCATTTTACTATAATTTGTTCAAAGCTTATCGGTTGATCAAAAGTAACCAGGTTGATCAAGACGCTCAATCTGCAGGTTTTTTCATGCTTTTTATGTGCCGGGGTATAAATGATTATCACCCCGCTGAAGAGGGTTATATCAGTAATTATCCAGGGTCACGTGGACCAATCAGAGATCGAGATTCTTACATGGGGTAGGATAATGTCTTGTATCCGTCAACTTACCTACCAGTAATTGGGAAATATATCATGCTCATAATGTTAGGTTAGAAAGATAATATCACTGGTTATTCATATAAACATTAGGTTATGATTTTGGCTCAGTCACACATCCTAGAGTCTTGTATCATTTTCATTCAAGACATTTTGGTGATTTTGTGAATGCTTTATTTTACAAATGAAGAATAATCAATATGTGGACATGTCTGAAAGCCAAGGAAAGTAGAATAAAATAAGATAGAATTAATCATTTTATACAAAATGTGAGTATTTACCTGCAGTCAACTGTGATTTCTTCCAAAGACATTTTGGCATCAGATAGACATTTCCTCGCCTTGTCAAGGTCACAGTTGCATGTTTTGATGGTTTCTGGAATGATCTTACCTGCAAACAGGTAAATCGAACACAATTGGGTTACGAAATTGAAATGCATTTTTACAGGATCTCTTCACATGGTTTTGACATGTTCGGAAAAAACTTTGCTACCAAACACTCCTTTTAAAAATTGTTTGCCAAATGTTACCCCAAAATTAAAAAATAAGAAGCAAAAATGTTTATGATTTTATCAATGAATGAAGTTTGTCTGGCCTTATGACAATGAATGCTTGCTTTTAATGAGAGTAGGCTCAGTACTTATGTCTTATGATGGTAGCTTTGTTAATTTGTTTAGAATGAATCGGTAAACTACAAACTACCTCAAAATCCAAAGTTTCTAAGAGACTATTTATGATTTAACAACAAAACATCAAACTCTGGATTTTCCATACATAGCAGGGCTTATCAATAAAGAACTTACATTGGACTGTATAAGACAGAAGTATTTGCTGGGCGCGACGGAATTCTTCCAATCGGTCGTCAGCCATACCCTCTGGGACTTCCAGGAGCAAGTGAGCATTAGATTCCATAAGTCTGAAAAGAAATTAACGAAGAGACATTTGAAATCAAGGGGCAGACGCAGGATTTTCAAAGGGTAGGGGATGGTTCACCTAAATTCAGTTTTAGCCTTTCTGATCTGACTTCCTTTTATGTTCTCAAAATAAATAGTTGTCAAATGTCAATTTTGGATCAAGGAAATTTGAAATTCACTAGGGCATCAACAGGTTTAAAAAATTGGAATCGAGGGGTCAAATTCGACTCAGCCCCGAGTACTTGAATTCTTATCTTTACTCAAGATATCATGTCATATTGTTGGTCAACCTAGATGTTATGCATATGTATGTTGACTTATGAAAAATCATTATGCAGTATATTTCAACACAGTTTTAGTCATAAATACTCTTGGATCTCAACTTTGGTGGCGAAATGTCTGATTTTTGGCTTCAAAAATGGTTAACGGTTTTGGTCATTCATACTCAGAGATCTAAACATTGATGGAGAAATTGCTGTAAATTAGGGGAAAAGGGTTAAGTGTTTTAGTCATACATACTCAGAGATCTAAACATTGATGGAGAAATTGCTGTAAATTAGGGGAAAAGGGTTAAAGTGACACAGAGTATCTTTCTTAAAAATTTATTTGGTTTTGATAAGCTACAAAACATTTAATATGCTGATTGAAGTTCATATCTCATCACTGGACTTGCAAATATATCCAATTATGCATAATATATTTAAAATGCTTGATTTTATGGAAAAATCAAGAAAACATCTCAAATACGTTTGAAAATATTCGAAATTATGCATCCAATTAATCTACCTATTAGTTACAATACCTAATAAACACTATCGAATCGAATATATCTCCCTGTCAGCTTATGACAAGGTTTCAAAATTACATTTGGTGAATTTGCGCGCGCCACTCGAGCCACATATCCGGTTTTCGATCAAAATCCCGACTTTCAATGGCCGTATTTTGGCTCTAATGTACTGATTGACCTTTAACTTGTTATTTTCAGTAACATTTATTGGTTCCCGATGTAATGACATCGATTTCAAAATTTGACATATGTGATCCTATCAACATACTCTGTGTCTCATTAAGTGTTTAAGTCATACATACTCGCAGATCTCTTCCTCGGTGAAGAAGTTGCTGTCAATGGAAGCCAGGAGACTGTAGACCCGGTCTAGTTGGTCTGCGGTCTTGGCCTCGCAATCATCTGGATCTACGGGAGCTGGTGGCTTCAGGAAGCACTGCTGTTGGTAGGTCTTGTGAATCTCCTCCACACGTGTGGACAGTGACCGGTATGTTCCTTCTCCGCAGTCTACTGTGTGGTTTGAGAAGCATGCCATGGACTGCTTGATTTGCCTGTAAAATTAATTATTGTATTTGTCATGATGTTCTGGAGGTGTGTGTGCAATGATTCTTGCAGTTTACGAAACTTGCTATTGACTTTTGTAAATTATAATGATGGTATTTATTTTTTTCTTTGACTTTTAGGAGGATTTGTCATTGACATCTTTATTTGTCTGAGAAAATAAATCTGAAAAATTTTTCAAAAATAAAATAAAAGTTTAAAGTAGAAAATTAAAATATATAAAAAAAATTAAATCATTTGAAATTAAATCATTTGAAATTAAATCATTTGAAATAAAAATTGAAATTAAAATTAAAATTAAATCAAATTAAAAAAAATCAATAGCTGAAGAGAAAACAAAGGTTTCCTTACTTGCAGACTCCCTCTGTGTAGCCATCTTCTGAGGTGATGGAGGCAATTAGGGTGACAGACTCGTTAATACAGGTTCCAGCATACCTGAGGTGGAAAAAATAATTGCTATAAAGAGATACTCCATAATTTTCATGACATATCAGTGGTACTTGATTTGAATCTACCGGTAAATGTCACAGGTGGTGATATGAATTTTTCAAAACTAATCTGACCATGATCAAACAATATTAATCAGATGATTAAAAGATTTTGACGGCATAATGTCTCAAAATAGGAGGCAAATAAACAAAAAGCAAATGTTCTTGTGTAGGTGAAAAACTTAATTTTCTCAAACAATTCAGCAATGTTAAATAGGTACAGATATGGATAAAAATATATAAAATTTTACCTTTTTAGTTCAGGGGTAAAATACGCCCCAAAAAATTATTTGGGGGGATATAGAGCAGCATGTTTTGTTCAAAATTAGTCAAAACCATGTAAGGTGAAATTTTGTAATTTTCAAAGTTTTTCGATTGATTTTTGAACCCTGTAAAAATTAAAGAAAACGTACCCAATATTACAGGTGGACTTGGCGCACACACTCCTGACGGTGGTCTGCATCTGGACCTGTAGCGTGGACATGAGATCCATCGTACCTTCAGCACACTTGTCCAGCTCTGTCTTGAAAACGAGGTAGATGTCTCGCACAGACCTAGAGCGGGAAAGGTTTATTGAATAAAGTTATTTTAAGAAAAACCTAGAAAAGCTTGTCCCTTATGTACAAACCTCGGGAGAAGATTATCGGGAGTGATTATTTTAAGAAAAACCTAGAAAAGTTTGTCCCTTATGTACAAACCTCGGGAGAAGATTATTGGGAGTGATTATTTTAAGAAAAACCTAGAAAAGTTTGTCCCTTATGTACAAACCTCGGGAGAAGATTATCAGGAGTGATTATTTTAAGAAAAACCTAGAAAAGTTGGTCCCTTATGTACAAACCTCGGGAGAAGATTATCGGGAGTGATTATTTTAAGAAAAACCTAGAAAAGTTGGTCCCTTATGTACAAACCTCGGGAGAAGATTATTGGGAGTGATTATTTTACGTAACCTAGGAAACTTGGTCCCTTATGTACAAACCTAGGGAGAAGATTTGAGTGACCTTAAAATAGGCTCTTTTGAGCTTGTTTACCAATCCTTTCATGTACTTTTTCTCAAAGTCTGTGGTTTGCAAACTAGAGGTAGAGTGGGGATAGTTGATAAACATGCAACAACTGGTAAACATCTTTGAAAAGCAGTGCAACTGTAAAGCTTGATTTCAACCTGAGCCAAGGTTGTAATCTTAACATCATGATTATCATGACTAAGTAACAAAAAATCTCACGAGCATGCTCCAATGGAGAAACTGTCAGCGTTAGTTGCAGCAAAGAACGCCTCCACTTTGGTTGCAATTGTGCTCAAATCACATGTTGAATCTGCAATTAATGTTTATGCATTTTTATCCATGATCTGATGAATATTTATGGCTACTTTTTAGGTATACAAATCACAAGTGTATAAATTAAAGCACATGCAATGATTATCTCTGAACTGGTTGAAATCTGGGAAAATTGTTATTATAAAAAAAAAATTTTTTAGAGATGGTGACTTTTTTATTTACATAATGGATCCATTTTGGTATGCTTCCTATAAAGGTTTGAAACTTTTTGAAGTCTTGATGTTGTCTTAGAATAACTGTTGATTGAATAATATTTATGATAATTTGATTATTATGAATCATAGAAAAATTGGAATATAGATGTTACCTGATACTGCAGTTGCCTCTGAAAAAATATGAAAAGAAAAGAATTTAAATCTTTAACATGATTTAACACAATTGAACATGAATAAAACAAATTTATTTGTGGATGATAATAGAAATTACATGATGAAGATTCCTTTAAATTTAAATACTGTTTATTTTTTACAAATGAAGGCAATATAATAAATAACAGAATGAGTTCATACATAATTGTTGGGTTTTAAGAATGGTGAATGATAAAACAGGGACTAAAATATCAATGGAAAAGAATTTTACGTGTAAAGGTGAATGTTAAAAGGGATTTATTTGACAGGAAAATTTAATAAGTTTTAACAGTTTGTGATTCACTATAACCATTTCTCACACCAAAACGTTTCAAATTTACATCTACACATGAGCATAAGTGGTTGTTTTTTTTATATTTTGCTTCAAGCTTTTGACATTTTCGCCCCCTAAAAAATGTTTTTTCTTGCCTTGGCTTAAAAATGAGAGAAGATTTCATAAATCAATTTATCAATTTTTTATGGTTTCAAGAAGGACAAAAATATAAGCAATGGTAGATTGTGCTGCTGCTGATGATAATGATGTTGATGATGCTGACAACAAGTATGATGAGGACGATAAGTGATGATGATGATGATGATGTTGACAATTGATGACAGTTGATGATGACGACGATGACATTTGATGATGACGACGATGACATGGAGGATGGCGATGATGATGACCACAATACCGATGTTGATGATAACAAAGATTGATTTACAGAATCATCATCATTAAATGTCATCACCACCATCACCAACATAAACACCACCATTACCAACATCACCATTATCATCATCACTACTGCTATTAAAGAAGCAACACAACGTACGTGTACAGAGGAGGGTGTGTATGGCGGTGAAGGCCTGCAGGTTTGAGCGCTGCGTGTATCTGATGAAGGAGAGAGGGGAGGAGGAGGAGACCGAGCGATCGTCTTCCTTCCAACATCCGCTCACCGACGTCTTCGCTTTGGTGATCTCCTGGCTCAGCATGCTGCAACACAAACATTTTATTGATGGTTGATCAAGGGCAAGGTTCAGGGGGTAAAACCCCCACTCATCCCTTTTGATTTTTTTTAAATGGTGGATGCCAAGGATGAAGCCCCAATCCTCTTCAAAAGAATGAACACCTCCTATTTTTAAGAATTAACCCCCTCCTTTTCAAAGAATGAACCCTTTTACTTCAAGAGAATGAACATCTCCTTCTCAAAAGTTAGAACCCCCCCTTTGAAAAGAATGAACACCTCCTTTTCAAAATAATGAAGCCCTCCTTTTCAAAATAAATAACCCTTCTCCTTTTAAAAATAATGAACCCCTCCTTTTAAAAAAATGAACTCCTCCTTTTAAATATAATGAATCCCTGCTTTAATATAATGAACCCCTCATTTTAAATATAATGAAGCCCTCCTTTTAAAAAGAAAGAATTCTGCCCCTTTTCAAAAGAATGAACTCCTCCTTTGAAAAAGAATGAACACCTTTTCAGAAGAATGAACCCTCCTTTTCAAAAGAATGAACCCTCTTCCGAAAAAATGAACCCTCCTCCTAATTTTTATGATTTTTTCCATTTATGATTGCTTCTGTAAATGTGATCCAAGTCATTCACCTGCACTTTGTGGTTCTGCTGCCCACAGCTAGGGTGAAGAGCTCAAGACCAGTGGAGACGATGGACGTCAGAGTTGTCTTGAAGGTTTCAACTTCACACTTCTCAACCACTGTAACAGTTAGAACAGAGATGTCAAAATAATTTCACATTTCAACAATAAAAGTAATAAATGTCACATATCCCCCAAAACAAGTTTGAGAATTGTATATGCCATGCTTGGGTACTAGTTTAAATTGATTTCATGTTAATCAATGACAATTTCTGTACGGTTCAACTTTAAGCTCTCTGACCAATGCAATATTCTAGATAGAAAGCAAATGTCAAATCATTTTATCTTTAACAATCATAGAGGAATTTAATTGATTTCTAAACAAAATTATTTTAATTTGTTGACGTGTTACACTTTGGCATTGGATTAACTTGATAGCATTTCATATTATTTACTATCTGCATTATAGTGAATCTAACAGAAATCATATTGGAAAATATGTTTCATTTGAAATTCAATGGCATAAACCTGCCACCTGAATCTGGTGTACATTTTTAAAAAAACAACAACATATATTTGCTTACCTGGTGCAGGGGGCTCAGGAACTTCAACTTTAAAAAAAATTTTAATTTATCATTTTAAAAATAATTACCATATGCAAGGCTTGTGATGACATGGAAACATTTAAAATGAATGGATGCATTAAAGGGGAAGTAGCATGTTTTTAAAGGAATTAAAGGTGATGTAAGGAAAAAGAAAATAAATGGTTACAATTGAAGACAATGTATTTAAACTAAATAAAGCAACAATAAATCCAATATATATTGTAAAGTTCAGCCATGCTTTTTCTTACACAAAACGAATTAAAGATGTTCCTACAAAAATGGCTGCAAATGAACTTTATTTGAATCTTTATAAATTTGCACTCTTACTATGGATGATTGGCTTGTGTAATGAGATTTTTGACACTATCAAAATAAGACATTAAGCATTAAAGTACAATTATCAGTAAAAATTTGAAAATATAAAATTGACAAAAAACGTGCTACTGCCTCTTTAAGAGGAGACTGATAATTCTTTCAATTTCATATCATACCCTTGGAACATGCATCAAGATCCTGTTAAATAACTTTGATGACAGCTTTCAATGGTATTTAGATAACATTATTTTTATCAAGTTAAATTCATTTAAATTTGATGCTACTGCCCTTTGAGAGGTTACCTGTACAATAAGGAATATCTTAGAACAGTTCTAAGATTCCACAAACCTGGGAGAACAGAAACCTGGGACAGATACAGAAGACTGGCGCCATAGTACTGGTAGCTCTTCATGGAATAACTCCAAGACTCTGTGTGAACCACTCCGTAACAATGGCCGAACCTCAGGGGCTGCGATAGGGGCCAGTCGGGCATGAACACCTTTGAGAACTGGAATGAAGTAGGTGAGTATTATCAAGGGGGAAGCACAGTCTAAATAAAATCGACTGTGTTTCGAGGGAAACAAACTAAAAATATGTATCAGGGCTTTTTGTTCCATAATGGTCTGAAATTATTATAATCAAGGGGAAAGCTTTTTTTTTAGAACTATAAAAATTTCACAATGTGCATGAATATTTCACTTTTGAAGGTGAAACATAACTATTGTCATATACATCATAAGCGCACAGGTGTGTATGTTATGCATGTATAAGACACCTGGTTATCGGTACAGCTTAACTCTAAAGTAATGTTTATTTCCTGAAAAAACTTTCAAGACAAATCTCTTCAAAGCTTTTCATAAATTCAAGATCTAAGAACACTAGAATTTCTGGATAGATAACTATTTTATTGTTTGGCATTTAATTGCTATAAAAATATTCTTGCTGTTCAAATAAATACTTTTCCTCCATTCCTTTCAGAGCAATGATAATTAACCCTGACAAAAAATAGCCAGTGATGTCTTTTTGTTTATCAACTTATCATAAATTACAATCATAGCTTATTTTTAATACATGATGCTATAACTAAATTGGGAAATAAACAGATAAACAAGTATGACACAATAATCAATGTTGAAAATATTATCTATATTATATTATTATATTTCAAAATAGAAGATAAACAAAACTTGGCATCACATTGTCTTACATTGGGTTTCCTTATTAATTTTCCATGATCAAAGTAAATTTATAGATACAATTTTATCATGTAATAATGTAAATTGTACTGCCATTGTATCACCGTTGAACAGTTCTTGACTTGATACTAAGGGTTAAAATCAGTATTACTATTATCATCATTATTATTACGACTTACGACAAATTCTCTCTGGTGAGCCTTGATCTTGTTGTTGACGGAAATAGCCACGCCCCCCTGCATCGACCAGGACAGACAGACGTTGTAGTTTTTGTTGATCTCCGGGGAGAACGAGGCATCAATGTTCCACGTTCTGTATGGACGCTTCACATTGGCGCTGAGCACCTGTTCGTCGTTGTCAAAGGTCAAGGACATGCCATAGGAAGTCTGACCTCCAGTTGAGAGCAGACAGAGATGGGAGTCGTCCTCAAGAGAGGTGAAGGTCAAATCGAGGCACAAGGTCAACCCGGCGGTGCATGATGAAAGATCGGAGAGACAGGTACTCTTCGAAGTGTCGAGTTCGATGTATGAGCCAGTCTTGGACGCTGTGATGGTTGTGTCCGTAGTAACTTTGACGTCTCCGTGGGTTGTTCCTGAGAGACCCCCGGCAGTGATGGTTCCCTCGGTGGAAGAGCTGAAGTAGTTGTACTCTTTCACGATGCTGGAGTCTGAACAAACAGAAATATTTGTATTTAAGAAAAAGAGTAGCCCTAAACATCATGTGTTTTAAAAAGTATAGTTTTGCCATGAACTATTAAAGTTAAAGGACTTTTCCATCATGTAGATTTTAATTCATTTCAGTAATGTCTACTTAAAAAAGACATAAATTTTGTAAACTGATTCAGCCGTGAATAGAATATCCTTGATCAGGGCCATCACTAGCTGATTGTTGTTGACGTCATGGTCCATTGTTTTGTCACAGAAAACTATAATTATTTGCTGAATAAAGGTGGGCGGCGCCTTTGATCTTTATGGAAACAATACTAGAAATGTCAACTATGTATCATATAAGAGGATTACTGCTATTATAGCAAGATCCTTGTTTTAGAAAAAACAGGAAGTTTTGAAACTAAAAATAGGAGCGGTGTTTAGAGGCGGTTTTGATAGAGGTAACAGCATTTGGACCCACTTAAGAATGCCGGAACAGCGCCAACCAAAGTTGTGAAAACTCCTCTTAGAAAGTTTTGAAAATTACAGTCGATGTATCTATGAAGATAATTCCTCTGAGGATCTCTTAGGTTTAAAATTGATGTATCTATAAAGGGGATATTACTACTATAACAAAAAGATGCTTTATCCTCACACAAAAAAGTATTTGAATATATAGATTAATCTATCACAAAGGTGATGTTTCTTGTATCAGCAATGGACAAGAGAGAATTAGTGCAATGGAAACCAAAACCATATAATATATCCCTAATATCTACTCGATATATCTAATAAGGGTGTCTGACAACATTTTGTTGCAGGCTGGTGACTTTTTTACTTTTTCTCAATTGAATTTACAAATGACCTTTTCTGGTTGGGTACTTTTTAAACATATTTGATAAACTTTCTTCTACAATGAAATTTATTTTTATATTTTTTCATTGATTTACCATGATTATTACCATCATCTTAATTATATTTACCAGAGAGTGAGCAGTCAGGCCCTGTGAAAGAAGTTGTAGTGTCACACAAACATTGGTCTAGTCCGTTGCATTCACCGTTGTTCTTACAGAAGTCGGTTGGACACAGCCCTGCAACCACAAATATATAACATTATAGTTTAAATCATTTACCTTTTTTTTTTATGATAATACCAAAAAAACGCCAAAAATGAATTCACAATCTCATCAATTCAATTTGATAATTTATCTAATATTCAAAAGATTTATTTTTGTTTGATTTGATCATATATATCTGCTGATTTTAAAACAACTGCAATTGTTGTGAATTACATTAATGATCATTTGATTACCCATAAATACATATCAAATTCTTAAATATTTCAGTGGCATCTTCAACTTTTTTAGAGTATTTGAAAATATCATCATGAGAAATTCTTGAATATCTACAGGAACATTTTTCTCACCAAGGGTCACTCCGTTGGATGCAAGGGCACTGGGTGTCTCGTCAGAGAAAGCACAGTTGCTAATCTCAAGGTCATAGTCTTTGCCACCTTCGTCCCGTGAACCAATGAAAGCTTCAAATATTTCGGAGGTCTCATAGCTTTGGACATTATACGTTGTCACTTTGGTCGTCTCAGTTCCATAACTGATTACAAAGCCGGACATCATGTTGAAGGAGAACACAAAGGACTTCATTTGGGAGAGGGATTGAAGTGTGTACTCAAAATCCAGCTCATACTTGCGATCTGGCAGACTAAGAGTACAGTAGATCTTCCCATCAAGGTAGTACACGATCATACCCGTTGTCTTCAGCGCTCCGGCTTCAAGCTCACCCATGGAGAAGAGGATGAGTCGTGAGGTTGCCGTTGCCTTGGCAACAAGACGGAAATTGAGGTTGAAAGAAAATGATGATGTTGCAGACACCGTCTTGGCCAGGAAGAGGGATGTGATTTTTCGCAGACGACGGAAGTTGAGTTGGACATTGCTCCTTCCTCCCGAGCATCTGATGTATTTGGAGTTATCTTTCTTGAAGAGCGTGACGTTCCCGTAGCCTCTCAATGGGAAGGTGGAAGTCTTGATGGAGAGATACTCCTTGTGTCGGACAACAGACAGGAAACTGAACCTGTAGGCTCGGAAAGCTGAACAAATAAAAAAAGGAGCCATTTAAACAATCTTTTTTCAATTACGGAATGCATTGCTGCTGCAATTTCACACTTTCATAACATGAACGATGTGGATCTTATCTCATCTTATCTTTCTTCTTAACTTATAATATATAAGAGAAATATCAAAACAGTACCTGATACAGGGGCATCACAGTTATCTCCCTTGAAGCCAAAGTAGCAACGGCAGGAGTAGGTCTTATCGTGTTTGTTCTGACACTGTCCGTTCACGCAGGGGTTGCTGTCACAGGGTCGTCCCTCTTCTGATAACAAAATATCGGTTTGAGGTTTCAATGTCTTTGCCAAAATGACTTCACTCATATCAGTTTACAGCTTTGTTAAGATTGGACAAGATGCATGTCAAATGTTTCTTATCTCTTTCATTCATTTGATTTATTTATCTCAATTTATTCAAAGATAAATTAAAATTGAAAAATATAAAGTTTTCATGAGGTTACCTATATATTTTAAAGTTTTATGGAATCAGAATTTAGAGATATGATCATAATCTATAGAGAGCTATTGGATGATAATCTTGTAAAAGCAGTAAACTCACCCTCTTCTTCATTCTCCACTGCAACAAAATGAGAAATATGTCAAAAGAAATTATCTTTGCGCAATAAATACAACAATGTGTGAAACTATTCTATACAATTGCTAATGCTATTATCAATAGTCATTGTTGTATTATAATATCATTCCCAATGGAAATATAATCTATATATCTTAAAACACTCAAGCACTTGGAACACAGAGCTGTTTCTTAAGGCTTTGATTCAGACATTCCATGTGTAATGAGTCTATATATCATAAGTAGCCTTATTACATGTGATATAAGTAATAACATACCAGAGAGAAGGCTCAACTTCTGGAGCACTGAGAGAAAGGCTAAGTAGGTAATGTAGTATTAAAACAAATGCTTCACTCCCATGCTAAATGAGTTAATATATCCTATTATCTTACACATCCTGTCTCAGGGTACGAAAGTTACCCTAACTTCACTAATCTGTATCCTGGGCGCAGAAGCTAGATACGCTCGGCGGACCAACTTTGGATATAGCCAATCAAATCATTTTCTCGAGAAATTTTATCGAGAAGGTGGGAGAAATTATTTGATTGGCTATGTCCCAAGTCGGGCAGTGCAAGCAAATCCAGCCTCTGAGCCCAGGGTACAGATTAGTGGAGTAAGCCTAACACTTGTACCCTGAGACAAGCTGTATCTTAAAGAGACACAGAGTATGTTAATAGGATCACATATGCCAAATTTTGAAATCGATGGTATTACATCGGGAACCACTAACTGTTACTGAAAATAACAAGTTAAAGGTCAATCAGTACATTAGAGCAAAAGTACGGCCATTCAAAGTCGGGATTTTGATCGAAAACCGGACAATGTGGCTCGAGTGGCGCGCGCAAATTCGCCAAACGTAATTTTGAAACCTTGTCATAAGCTGACAGGAAGATATATTCGAGTCGATAGTGTTTATTAGGTATTGTAATTAAAAGGTAGATTAATTGGATGCATAATTTCGAACATTAAACGTATTTGAGATGTTTTCTTGATTTTTCCATAAATCAAGCATTTTAGAGATATTATGCAAAAATGGATATATTTGCAAGTCCAGTGATGAGATATGGACTTCAATCAGCTTATCAAAACCAAATAAAATTTTAAGAAAGATACTCTGTGTCACTTTAAGTGATATAAGTAGAAACATACCAGAGAGAATGCTCAACTCCCCGAGCAGTGTGAGAGAGGCGGAGTAGGTACTGTAGGAATACATCCTCATCTCCCAGTTCTGTGTGCTCATTCCGGTGTAGCAGGAACCCAGTCTCAGACTTCCAGCTGACCTCACGACCTCTCCAAATTCCAGCGTCTCGTACTGTATAGACTTTCCGATAAAAACGTTGTCCACAAAGAGGCTCAAGCCATGCCAGTCCCACGAGAACCCTACATTGAGTCGACTGTTGAACGAGAGTTTGTAGTCTACCTTCAGCGTCCATTTTTGACGGTACGTCTGGTACACGCAGATGAATTGTTCCGCCTCTACATCATACGCAAGGTAGAAGCCAGCGTATTCTTCATCTCCGCCAGTCGACATCAGAACGATGACTGTGTCGTCCTCCCATTTCCTGATAGCGAAATCAATCGCCATGGTGATGCCATCGAAGCAGTGTTCGGGATTGTGCAGACATCGGTTCAAGGACTCGATCTGGAGGAAAGAGGATTCTTCTCTCGAGTCAAGGATGACAGATTTCCCAACTGCTCTGTACGTTCCTCTGGCCATCACAGAAAACCCCAGAAACTCTTTCTGTAACAGGGTGGATCCTTCCACAGTGTTGAACATGATGTCTTGGTCGTCTATAATAAAAGAATAACAAAATAAAGAAATAATTTAGGAATAATAATATTCGTAAAAATATCATTGAATAGGCAAAAAAGCAAATATTAACAATTCCACGGCAGATCCAATGTTGTTTAAAAAGTTACTTAGCTCCCTTTTGAAAAAAAATCAATTACTGAACTCCATTTAGCTATGCAATATCCTCTTTAAAAATTCTTAAATCTGCATCATTAATCAACATTTATGTGTCATTAAATCCAAATATTTACCTATGAGGTATGTACAGTTATCAACATTCTATATGTAATAAATTTAATCCTTTTCCAATATGGTATGCAGAAACTCACTAGCCTTTTTTAGCCATAGTTTACATTAAATTCAGGTTCTCTTTCTGTCCATAGAGAATTGTTTGCAAAAGCTAGTATGACATGATGAAAGATAGTTACCCTTGATGTTACAGCGTGCCCCCTTGTAGCCTGAATCTGCGACACATTCACAGCCACTGAGTCCCTTACACACGCCGCCATTCTCACAGAAATCTTCACGGCACACGTCTGAAACAAACAACAACAAATCAACCATTTATCTAAGTAAGTTATTATTTCCTTATCTCACAAAGTAAAGCAATTATAACAAATTTCAAGAGAATTAGTTCAAACAATATAAGAAGTCCTTTTGAAAAAATTATGATAAAGGCTACTAGAATCCATTTTCCAACACAAGGAGTTCCCACTTAAATGGACGCCAGCAGTTTTTGGTTGATATGTGATAGTTTCTTGTAAGGATTAAAGGGTTGAGAAATGGGATTATATATGATAAAAGATATAACCACACAGATTTGCCATAAACCATTACTTTAAAAATACCCAATAGACGAGCTACTGCCCCTTTAAGTCGCACTCACCCGAGATGGATATGTCAGCCAGTGCAAGCTGGGAATAGTGGAAACCAGCATATCCGAAGCTGGAGATTGTCAGGCTAGTGAGGGTTTCCGATGCAAAGCTTGTGAGGAAGGCCTCAACTGTTGCCGTGACAGCAACCTCGGTAACCGTGGCAACAACGACATCATCAATGATCAGAGAAAGGCCGAACACTTCTGAGTAGGAAACTGCAAACACAGCTGAGGTAGTCGCTGGTGTGTACGCATATTCCAGAAAGTACTGAGTGTCTTCAATTTCCAAATATACAACAAGCTTTCCGCCACTGTAATAGACAGAGACTTCTGATTGGCTCTCGATGGTTTTGATGCTGAAGATCACAACCGTTGAAGTCGCTTCGAACAAGGCTTTTGAGCTGAAGGTGAAACCATCACGGCAGGAAAGGTCTCCGATGCAGCCGATATCGAAGTCAAATGTAATTTGTCTGGCCGTTTTGCTTGTGAATGTGCAGACAGTTTGGTTGTGGTCATCAGGGTCACCTTGGATCATACTGAGCATGCCCAGAGAAGAGTACAGATATCCAGACTCGATACTTTCAAATGAGACAAAGCCAACGAGTCTGGAGTCAGCTGAAAAATAACAAATATCAATGACGATGATGAAAAATTTTCAATAAAGATATAATCATCTTAAATAGCAAAAAGGTCTTAGAGGCACTGTAGTATATTTTTGATGTTGTGCTTAAATGTTCTTAATCATATAGTAGTTTATGCAAAATATATTTTCTTTGGAAGGTGAAATATACTTTTCTTCAAACTGATAATATACAGGCATGGACAAATAATTTAAGCAAAAACTGCATTTGTGAACACCTAAAACATGAATTTATAAGTCAGGAAGATGAATTCACAAAGCTTAACAAAACTGTGACTTGAGGAAAAGATTGCATGTTTCAAATTTGCTTACAACTGCTTTTCCTTTTGAGAGATCACCTTGTTCAATATGCAAAAATTATCTTTGATGACCTAATCACATAAAAGAAATATTGAATTGCATCATGATTGGACATCGTAACTCAATGAGGCAGTGACCCATATTTAAGTAGAAATAAATTAATTTCTCAAATAAGAAATTTGCAAGACAACGTATTAAATCAAAAGTAACAGTTAAATAAATGAATGTTTGATGAGAATGGCATTCCAAACCATTTCCCTACCTCAAATGATTAAACAGTGTTTACACTCAATTGGCTCCCAGCAGTTTTTGCTTTATACTTTATCATATTTATAGATTATCCTTTTGAGTAAAGAGATGTTTGACATTCTGATGACATTTAGAAGAAACTATCATCAATTTTGGAAACTTTTACGAAAATAAAATTTCCGCAGATGTGCTAAATAACTACATTCAGTCAAACTACATCAGCATATATGTCTCTGTAAGGCTCCGACCTTTTCCCTGATGTCCTTTTAGTATATACGGTAGTTTTACTGATGGCTGGTTACTCAACGCTATAAATAGACTGTCTGTTTACAATAAGCTATTTCAAACTCCATACACTGTTATCTAGCAATGCCTCTCGTGGAAAACTTATAGAACGCAGTTTGGAGCTTAGCCAGAGCCTGCAGTGTGACAATAGATGTATTATTTAAAGGGACACAGAGTATGTTGATAGGATCACATATGTCAAATTTTGAAATCGAGGTTATTACATCGGGAACCACTAACTGTTACTGAAAATAACAAGTTAAAGGTCAATCAGTACATTAGAGCGAAAATACGGCCATTCAAAGTCGGGATTTTGATCGAAAACCGGACAATGTGGTTCGAGTGGAGCGCGCAAAATTCGCCAAACATAATTTTGAAATCTTGTCATAAGCTGACAGGAAGAAATATTCGATTCGATAGGGTTTATTAGGTATTGTAACTAATAGGTAGATTAATTGGATGCATAATTTCGAATATTAAACGTATTTGAGATGTTTTCTTGATTTTTCCATAAAATCAAGCATTTTAGAGATCTTATGCATAAATGGATATATTTGCAAGTCCAGTGATGAGATATGAACTTCAATCAGCATAAGATATTTAGTAGCTTATCAAAACCAAATAAAATTTTAAGAAAGATACTCTGTGTCACTTTAATAGAGCTCTCATTGGTTAATTCAAATCATGTTGTGAGCACGCGGAATGAAGCCCAGGAACAAGTATGCCGGTATTGATGAAAGGGCATCATTTGATTGGCTTGCTATAGTGGTTAATACGATCAAAGGATATCAGGGGATAGGTTGGAGCATAACACAGAGAAATTTACGCTGATGTAGCAGGATTTGTTCTACTCCATTAATAGATATTTAAGTGTAAAATAACAGACCTGTCTGATTGCAGAACTGTCCCAGAAACCCTTCCTTGCAGGTGCAGATCTCGTTGTCATAGCAACCAAGACTTCCAGGTCCATAACATTGAGCACAGTCACCTTTAAAAAATCAAATATTTGGTAATTACAAAGAGTATTTGTCTTCATAAATTAAAGATGCAAACCTTATAATGAATACTTTGAGTATGAAATGTGCATGTATAAAGGTGATAGCTAAATGGACTCTATAGTTTTTAGTATTATCATTATATTTTTGTCATTACATCATTTTCAAAATAATTATCTTTTAACTCAACCCTTACGTAATTGATGAATGGTCGTGTAACCATGCCTCAAATAATCAGTGCAATCCAAAACCATCAGCTTTAACAAAATGTACTTTTTTTGGGGGAAAGACACAAATTAAATATTGTAAAGAAGGAAAACAATTGATAGCATAAAAGTGTATTTCAATTGAATAGGAACCATTTATTTTCATTTTCCTGACATCACCTTATATTCCCCTTAAAACATGCCTCTGCTCCTTTAAGAAACAACAGCAGTTACATATTTTGGTCATGTCCAGAAAAGCCCAAAACTCACCAAATGAGTCAACCAGGGTAGTGACTTTACTGTACGTGACAGGCCAGAAGTTGAACTCCTCAAAGGAAAGATCTGTCTGGTAGTCGGCTGTGATGAGACTGGAGTACCCGATGGTGAGCTGAGAGGTCGCTGGTGGGGTCGCAGGGTCGGTCAAGGGGTCAAGGACAGTTGGTGTGTAGTATGTGTTGGCTAGCTTGTTGTTGATGTAGACTCTAACTCCACCATAACTGGACCAGCTGATTGCAAACTTGTACCATCGGCCACTCAGCAGGGTCACTGCAAGCCAAATTTCAGAAAAAAATTATTATTCAATGTGATTTATGAATGATTAACTAATTCCAATGTCGTTAGCGACTGATGATAGCAATGTGATAATGCTTGATGACCAAAGACAGTCTTTGGCTCAGCAAATTCGACAAAATTCATTCACTACAGCTTTTGTGCACAATAGACACTTTAGATTTTTTGTGTTCTTAGTAACTGCAGCCATCCTAACTTGTTATTATTGTATAGAATCATCATTCCCTCCCCACAGAGGCAACTCAGTCATACCAAAGTTAACCTCTGTTCTATTATGCCTATAAATCCCAGAGTTCCGGCAGATTTCCCTAGCGACAAAAAGTTGCAACTCAAAAGATCTTCCTCATTTGCCGCCAATGAAAGCACCTTTTGGATATCCATGACTTGAAGAATTCTTGACAGTCGTATAGTGACATGGAAAATATAATGCCTTTATGTTTATTATTCATTAACAGTGTGAGAGAGAAATATTTGAAAAATAAGATATGGATTAGGTTTTTCATAAGATAGAAACTATTTTATAATTGTGTAAATTATTATTTGTTTAATGATAGATTTTATTTTACTAATTAACCAACAACTAACAAGAAGGTGAAAAGCGATGTTTTGTAAAATGAAGAGTTATCTCCTCTTGATTATAAATTTCAACAATAGCTTTATGGGAAGGACCGAAGTTTTGCGAATGACCACTTTTGAAAAGGCATCGCTGATTGCACAACTAACTTTGATTGCCTCCAATCAGATTTCTACCTTTCTATCCCATGTATTAGCCGCAATAGAACAGAGGCTAACTCAGGTATGACTGAGTTACCTCTGTGGGGAGAGAATGAAGAATCATAAGTATCTTTCATAAATAGAAAATCTGTCACATGCCCTAAAATGCCCGAAAATGCCATTGTAAATGGGGAAAAAAGTGCCTAAAACGATCATTTTGATCAATGTCGTCACAAACCTTTCCTCTTGTTAGCACACATCTTTTCACATGATACTTCGTCATCAAAGTTGTTGGCGTTGCCGCGGCAAGCGTGAGAATGGAACTTCTGGCACTTCTTACTGTTCTTGTTGTAGAAGTATTTCACTTCTGGTTTAGGGCACGACACAGCCTGTACCTCTTCTGTGCATTTGGCTTCACCTGTGGAACAAATTATAATGTTATTTTTCATATCTATAAATGCTAAATTCTATGGAATCACATGATTGGGGGGCTACACACATTACTACCCTGGATCCCATAATTGATCATGTTCAACGTTAAAAGAATGAGCTACAATCTTTACACTAACTTTACAATTGCTTTGTGGAACGGCACCCAGTGTGTATGGACAAACATCATTCCTTTTCCTTCTCAACTTCTCTGAGTAGGCAAACAAACTGCCAATCAATGTACTCGAATGATTCAGTATACTTCAAATCCCTACCAGGTGCCCAGTAATACTGCTGGGTGAACAGAGGCAGGTAAGCTTCATCATTTACACACAAGTCGATCAACTCATGTCTCCATGTTTGAGGAGTATTCTTACTTCTAGTTTGGCATTATAACCAGGGTCTAGTGCACATTTCATAACTTTTAGTTGCAATAAAACATTTCTATTGGGTAGACAACCTAGCGTTAAGTAGCACATTGTTAGCAACTTGTATCCTTCTTTTTACATTCAGCCTTCATGAGCGCTCACAAACAACACGCAAAATTTCATGTTACTGAACTCAAGGCTGTTGACCCTTTTTATCCGCCATTAAAAACATAGAAATATGGTCGTCAACTTACTGCTGTCAACGCAGGCTGCCTCACAGTCCTTCTTGCTGCCGAAGTTGTTCGTGTTGCCGCCGCACATCCCCCAGCGAAAGTGTTCACATCGACTCTTGTCTGAGTTGTAGTACCACTTGCCGGCACACACACCGGGCATCTTAGGCAGGGCGCAGACATCCTCACCTGGGAATGATGATGATAATAATGATGACAAAAACACAAACAATGCTGGATTCCTTTAGTAGCCAGGGCGCAGACAACCTCACCTGAGATTATTATAACAATGATGATGAACATAACAAAACTGTTTCAAGTCCTATTATTACTTTTGCCACCTCACTTATGTTCCAGAAGCACTGTTGAAGAAGACAAAACATCAATAAGAAAGAAAAATTAAAGGATAATCAACTTCTTTATTCTGTGAATCGGATCATGTTGTTGTCAAGCGAGCACTTGCTTTACAACTTCATTAGGATCTTTGTCAAAACATTGCTGTCATAGAATAAAGAAGTTGATTATCCATAACAAAAATTTTCAAATTGATCATCACACCAACTTATAGAATGCCGAGTAAAGAAGTATATAACAACACTTCACTACAAATGTTCTCACCGAGGATATTCTTCACAGTGGTGTTCCACCCATACTGCCCAGCAAGCACCTTGACGATGAGATCTCCTTCCTCCACGGTGACGGACACGCCCTGGAGAACGTCAAGACCGTTGGTGGCCAAGATCGGGAACGTTGCAGTCTCCGACTCAAAGGAAACGGACATGCCCATGGACAAAGTGAAGGAAGTGCAGGTTCGCAGGTTACCTAGGCAAATCGGAGCGGCCATTGAGACGTAGGCGTTGGCTCCCTTCAGATGCAGGGCGTGTGACGTGAAACCGTTGACGATGGATAGAGAAGAGTTCTCAGCATCAAAGCCAGTTCCAGTGAAAAGTGTGTCTGCTCCTTTGGTAACGGATTTGTCGGTCCCAACACTGGCTTCCTCAAGGGGGAGCACTATGTGCATCACTGTCTCCGCTGTTGAGATAGAACAGAGTTATATTAATTATATAATGATAAAATAATAATAATAACACTTTATTATCCTCAATACATGTACGTATTGGAAATTCGATTTGTGCCCATGGCAGTGCAGTGCCAGTTCATGCGTTGTTCTGACTTTACATTGCTGAGTGTCAAGCAAGACAGCAACAACTCACGCGACCGGAAATCGAACCCCAGTCTTCCGGGTGTCAAGCGGACACTCTACCAAGGAGCTACGTCCCCGGTAGTTTGAAAGGATTTAAATTTCTATTTTAAGTTATTATATTCAATAATCTTAATTAAATGTAGTTTTGGAACTTGGAACTCATACGTTTTAAAGCATTCATCTCTTGGTGAAGAAAGAAAGAAAGAAAGTTCTGCTGGGTCCTACTAAACATCCATAAAGCCATAAAAGATGGAAATCAGACTCAAAGACATATTTCTTACTTATTTCATACCTATCCCTGACCTGTTCCAAATAGAGCCAGATAGAGGGGTCATTTCACTGATAGAACAGAGTATATCACCCTCAATCATATAATAAATATTCTTTTTTCACTAACTGGATTCAGCAACATGCTATAAGGTTGGCTGCTGTAAGACCATGAGGAGGGGCAGCTCTCTGGTAGAACATGTTTGATTCCAGGTACCGTCAATGTTTTAAACGTTTATTCCCCGTAACGTGGAAAATCTAATCAGAAGGGTTTTTTTTAGTTTCTTTAATAAGTTTTTTCTTACCTGTCCATTGGCATTGTGAGCCAAACTGTCCCACAGCGCACATACAGTAGTTGACGCCGATACATTTTGTTGAACCTGGGCATGCTGCAGCCGGACACATATCTGTGTAGAAAAGTTTTTTACAAATGAATATGGATTTTTAAGAGTGGCTGAAACATGTTTTTACACAAGTGGTTGGATTGCACAAAACCGAAAATAAATGTTACAAAATTAGATACAATGGTATTAAATCACAAGACACAGTTATTTTCAAACTCCTGAATCAATTCAGAAATGAATCAAAGGTGTTCACACTAAAATGTCAATTGATAATTTGTACTTTTATAATTGAAATTTGCTTCTGTACATCTGGATAATCATGTTGAGATATTTGATCCTCTGTTGAAAATATCCTTGATAATGACTTCTATTTGATTGGGAAATTTGGAGAAATATAACCTTTTAAAATGTAACATAAACCCTATAAAGGCATTTAGGTGTTAACATTTCCTTTCTTTTTGATAAAAGTTTCTGCCAAAATATCATACAGGGTCATAAATATTCAGGTTAATCATCTCAAAATAACACATCTGTAGTAAAAGTTATGAAGTTTATATTTTGTGTGGATGATCTAACATGAACTTGCATCTCTTAATAATGCATGATAGAGACCCCGTTTGGCCGGTATGAAATTTGCATGTTTTCAGAATTCTTTTTTTAATAATATAGAATTGTTTTGTTATTCTAATTTTTGTTTTTGTAAGGACAGATTTTTTGTCATGTGTCATGAAAATGATGGAGTAGCTCTTTAATGCAACCAAACCTACCTTCATTGCCACACCCGGTGCCATTAAAGCGGATACACGGAAGCCCCTCTCCTGATGTCCGGGGACAGATCTTGAAGGCAGTGACCACCATTGGAGGCACAAGGGTTGTATAATATGTTGTCCCTTCCTGTAGCGCTTTTAGACCCTTCAAATACATAATAATTTATCTAAATCAATCCTGCTAGATCATAAAACTCATTCAGTTGAGGTTTCTGAGGGTGGGTTAATGACGTTAAAATACCCTTTGTTAGGATTTTACACCCAATTTCTTTTAGGTAAAAGGGTATTCCTTGAGGGTGGATGTACATTATATTATATGGCCCCCCTTCTTTTAAAATTCCTCCGCTAATGGCTGAAATATTGCCCAAACAGTGCTAAGCATTACCTCAGTAACTCTTTTAGAATGTCTGTATTACCCACTGACTTCTAAAGCTACACTGAATTTCACATCTGGGTTCAAAAACTACCAACCCCCTCCAAATTGGAATCCAATTCTGATTAGTTAAAAATGAACTTCTTTATGAAGAACTGAAGTCTGGATGTTATCGATGTTCTGATTGGGTATTGTGATAATTTGTGCTTTGACTTATGGAAGTCATTTTGGATATCAAGAAATTAACATAATTTCTCTTTTAGGTCTACCTCATTTTTTTATTTGTTTTAATGATTGCAATATATATAGCTGTCCAACTAGATTAAAACACTAACTGTACAGTTGTGATAACAAGGACATGAAAAAGAATACATAGAGAATCTCACCCAAGTGTCTTCTGATATCAAATATATCAACACAAGTTGATAAAAGTTACAAATACCCGAGGCTTGCCGAGGGTATTTTACTTTTATCAAAGAGTGTTGATATATTTATATCAGAAATCACGAGGGTGAGATTCAATTTATCAACCAAAATCATTTTTCATCACATTAGCATGAAAAATTTACATCTTTGAACACTGCATGGCCCTTAATCTCCTAAACCAGTGATGTCATAGCATTGTGACGTCATCATGTCAATGACGTCATAGCATTGTGACGTTGTTGTGCTTATGACGTCAAAGCATTGTGACGTCATTACTGATGATGTAAAACGTTTATGATGTCATGTATTTCTGATTACAGGGCAGTGTTCAAAATCTACTGTCAAAGCGATATCTCCTAGGAGATATCGCTTGATCTTCCATAAGCGATATCTCCTGTGGAACACAGTTTTGGATGATAAATGCTTATATGTATTAGAATAATTCATTGTAGCTAGTAAGACTCATATTGATTTTCTTAGTACTGGAAGGAGAGGGTTTCATTTGTGATATAACTGTAATAAGTTCTGGTGTCTTACTTTGGTATAACTTTGACCAAGGACAAACCGTGTTTTTAAAGGGACAATCCTATCGAGGTATTTTTGGTAGAAACGAAATTTCAAGAGGGGCAGTGATTAATTTTTTTTTTTCAAATTGATAAATAAGAACAATCAAAATGTTACCCTCACTAACGTATTTAAAAATATGTGTGAAATAATCCTGAAATAATCATTTATGAGTATAAAAAGGGAAGTCTTCTACATCTTATTTCCACAAAAATACTCTGATAGAACTATCTCTTCAAGTGCAGGGATACATCATTCTCTCCCCAGAGGCAGCTGTCATACCCGAATTAGCTGAGCTGCCTCTGTGGGGAGAGAATGGGGATACATGGATACCAAAAGCAAATGGTCAAGGTACTGACGGTGTATGTGGTCCTGAAGCTCTTCCGCCCGGGACGAAGGGTATGTAGATCCCAGGTCTCAGCGAAGTCATCTCGACCCTCGGGGTGGTAGAACTGTATCTTGCTCACCGCCGTCAGGACCGTCAGGTTCACCGTCAGACATGGGTCGTCATCGTCAGCTCTCGGACACCAACCTTCAATGTACAGGGAGGGAAATACAGAAATGGGAATGAAATTATATGCAAATTTGTTTGATTGTATAGATTTGATATTTGAATAAGTCATGTTTAATTAATGCATATTTAAATGTTTTGTATTTATGCTAAAATGTAGACTGTCTAAGCAATACAGTACCTGTATTTGGAACTATTTTGTTGAATTTCAGCTTAAAATTTCCTTTTCGAATTAAATTCCTATCAGATAAACCATATGAATTATGAGGTTCATTAAAAGTGTCTCCTTTCTTTTACTATCAATTTCAAATTTTGACAAAAATGAGAAAACCATATGAAATATGTTATGTATAAGCAGCATTATTCGTTTTGTAAAGTTATAAATGTTTTTATCTAATTTCATATATTTGTTGAAAAATTATTCTATTTTTATTGAGATGCAGTTGTTGTATTTAAGTAAAATACAAATATTATGGATATCACATTCTTTAGTGAAGATCCAAATGTTTCTAGGAAATTCCTTACCCCCTTTTCACCAATCATATGACAATGGGCAGATAATTGTCCAGAAACACTGTAACCCACAATAAAGATATTCAGAAGCATAAAAAATGTCTGAAACTAGTACAGATATTACCATCCTTGGAGCTCCGTGCGTCAGATGGACTCAGTCCCTCAAGAGAAGAGGTTGCTTGGAAGCTGTCATCAGGGAGAGTGCCGTCAGACACGCCGAGTGGGGCGCCACATACGACATCCTCTGAAACTGTTTGTGTACGAATAGTTTAGAAGAGGTAGAAGAAGAAGACGTAGACGAAGACGAAGACGAAGAAGAAGAACAACAACAACTACTACAACAACAACCACAACAAGAACATATGAAGACGAAGAAGAGGCGGAAGAAGAAGAAGAACAACAACAACAGCAAAAAAAGATAAAGTAGAAGAAGAAGAAGAAGAAGAACAACAACAACAACAACGAGAACAGACAAAGAAGAAGAAGAACAAAAACAACAGAGAAAGAAGAAAAAGAACAATAACAACAACAGAGAAAGAAGAAAAAGAACAACAACAACAGAAAAAGAACAGGAAGAAGAAAAACATCAACATCAAGAACAAATGAGAAGAAGAAGAACAACGTAAAAGAACAAATGAGAAGAAGAACAACAATAAAAACAAACAGAACACTTATGAAAGTTTAACAAATACGTATATATCGTATATTTATCTTAAACGTTTACAAGCATTGTTCAAACAGTAATACAGTAACGATTAAATACTCATACAAAATCATGATCAGTTCGTAATTATTCTTCGATGTGTATATTTAAGCTTCTTGACTCAAAACTTCGTAAAACATGTATATGTATTTGCTGTGTACTGCTGGACATGTGTACAATCATGTTTAGGTACAACTGATCGATCCTTGCGATAAAGTGCTGGGTTTTATGAAGAATGACGTTATGCACTGAATAATGAGATGCGTATATATATGTTTTTATTTTCAAATGTGTTTTTGAATGCTGTATTGTTTAAAAAAAAGTTGGGCAGCAAGATGTGTGCGGAAGTGATATTTATATCTTTAACAGATTTAATGATACTGTGAGTATCATGTAGGCTAGATTGTTGTATAATGTGGTTACGTTTTAAATACGAGTTCAGTTCCAGGCTAAAGCGCAGGAGAAATATATCAGTTCGGATGCTGAAATTAAAAGTGCTTTCACTTTCACCAAACTTGTAAGATACAACAAAAACGGACCTTATGCCATATCCATACTTACTGCATAGCAAATAAACACTTCATTTCATTTCAAATGCAACCAGAATGCTTATATCGATATCCTAACGTCTAACCCTATATGCAATGGTTGCACTTTTAAGAGATCACCGTTCAAATGATTTCTAAAAGCAAAAAAATACGATAAAAGACCATAACGATAACATTCGATATAACTATATGTCAGTCATTTTTGTCTAGTCACTTCTAATATCACAAAACCAGTTAGCATTAACAGTTATATTGAAAAGGGCGTATAAAAGATCCGAAGGTTGCTGATAGGTGAATGAAACCTTTAACGGCTCTGAATGATTATCCATAGAAATATCATTGAATAACTGCGTACAGTTGACGGGGGCTACAAGTGTATTGGACAATGTGAGGGGGGCGGGAATTATGTGAGAGATATTGAGATTCGGGGCTCACAGAAACGAAGACGTACGTGCAAGGATTTTTTTTAATAAATGTTGACGCAGTCAAAACAATTTTACAATAACTGTGAACCAAAGGTTTTCAAAACTTATCGGTGTAAATGTTGACATCAACAGCAACTGTATTTCATTTAAATGCAATTATGTACGTACAATAAAGATCTCAATGTTGTGGATACGGTACATTTCTTTATGCTATATCATATTAACGATTGGATGTTTTTCATCGAAATGCATGCATTGAAACTGAAAACGCATTTTTTGTGGTATTATATTATAAGACGTATTGACATAATATCTAATATCGAAATTAACTCTAATAATATATGATCTATATATATGTCAACTGTATAAACTATATTGCAATAGCTTTCGATTCTTTTGAATGTATAATCATGCCTAAAACCAATTAGTGTCTTCTAACTGTTTGAAAAAGTAAACGTGGCTATAAATGTATAATCTCAATAGTAGCCTACCTTCGTGAACGAAAAATATAACGTTGTAGGCTTTTTGTATAAGAGATTTCAAGGTAAACACACAATACTATAAAGTGTTTCATAATTCTCTCAAAACGAAATGGTCAACTTCAACTAACGTACACCAGACTTGACCTTTTGACCAACTGATTTATGGATAACGGTATATAATTCCTACTGTATTGTAACATATGGTGGTCTAGGTTCTTTGTATAATATTTCTATATAAACATTATGTACATGTTTATGATTATCACTGTTATAATTCATGCAATATTGTCTGACTTTCTGAATGAACCAATGTCCTGAACTTATAGGACCATCAGTGTACCACGTCTCATCCATACATAACGGTTCAACGACATTGGGTGGAGGGTATGCTTTGTTAATCCATGACCGGACGGGGATAATAGAAGAGAAAGGTGTTTATATCCAACTGTTAAGGTCAAAGACTTGAATGGAAACGAAAATTCCTAGTTTGGTTTGCTGGCGTCTGCATTTGGGGGTGTCGTTTTCAAAATCAAACCACAGAATACGAGAATTGGTGCCATTACGGATAGGGTGGTAACACATTTAGCAATTGATTGATCCAGACTCATTTTATGAATTAAGAATTTCAATAAAGATTATTCTTAAACACATAAGGAAATAACTTATCTAATCCATAATCGGACTCAAATCCTAATTATAAACGGTAAACAGAAATGTGTTTGATTCTTAGGTATCTAAGACTATAAGAAACAGTTTTCTATTTAATTCAATATTAAACTACAAATATAAACGAAAACCTAATTCTTTTGTTTTGCTTCTGGCAAGGAAGCTTACAGTATGCATATTGGACTACAGAGTTACACCTTCTTTACTGTCAAATCAATACAAAGAATAAGGACAAATGACTAAAAATTTAAATAATGAAGATACTAATGAATAAGTGTTATCCTGTAGATATTGTGCCTAAAGAAATGTATATATAAAATGAATTATTGTTTCTCTTTATTAAACGTGGCGGACATATAAAAGATCCCTTCATCATTGAAAATGTTAAAGTCTTCTTTATCTCCGACTTTAAGGTAAATATCTCTTATTGAAACATTTTAAAGTAAAAGGCCCGAAGAATTCTCATTGATACTGACAAATAAGAAATGCTGTTTGCACGTTGCAACGACACCGAATCACGAGCTTGTGATATAATACACATTACAGACTCACTAGAAAACATACATCCTGCTTAATTCGTATTTATAGTACGGACCCCGTGTTCAAATGTACCTTTAAATGTTTAAGATCATATTGATAAAACTCTACTTAGTTAAGGCTCACATAGTTGACTTAACATGATACGATTATTTAAATTCTTTTGCTGTTATTTTTTTTGTTTACTGGGATGGGTTATTTTTAAATTATATTATTCAAAGATACAAATTAAAGGGGAATTAAAAATGGTAAGTACAGTAATATATATGTTCATTATCTTATATTGTACTTAAGGAGAAATACTTATGCATCAACATACGTTTTGAGAATAGTTTCAAATATCTAGATTTCTTCAAATGACTCGATGTATTTTATGAAAGGTTTCCTTTTGCGACTTGTTTCAAATATCTAGACCTTTTTCGAATGACTTGACATGTTTTATGAAATGTTTAACAACTAATCTTGATCGTAATTTATGAACATGTTATAAATGAAATATTAGTAAATTTAGCAAAATGCTAGAAATATCTCGTAATTTATGACATATGGATATTTATAAACGTGTTGGTAAAGTAATAATTGTAGACAATCTAATAAACAAAATTACGTCAGCATATAAACTTCTATTGATTTTAGAAAACCCAGTGCTTAGGAAAGTTGCCTTATAATGTGCTTTCATAATATTTCCTCAATTCTTTCATTTATTTGGCAAAATATTGAACACAAAATTTCATTTAAGATACCATAAACTATTGTAAATGGAAAACAATGCACATATTATTTCGCACTCGGTGAAATGTTTTTTCAAAAGTTTTAAAAATTGACACAACGGTTGCAAAAATGAACATTTCAAAATAATAAACTTTTTAAAATGAAACAACTCTGACCAAATACTTTTAGAACTCTAATGTGCAATATTATTGGAAATTTTACGAGACAAATGTAATGTTATTGTTTATCACGATGTTTCTGTGCTACTTTTTGCCCTTCTCGTATCATCCACATTATTTTTAAACACCTTATAAGGGACAGTAGCACGTTGTTTAAAAAATTTATTTTTTGAAATTTTCCCTGATAATTGTACGTAAATGCTAAATGTATTATTATGACAGTGTCATAAATCTCATTGCACAAGCCAATCAGCCATAGTCAAAGGACAAAGTATGAAGATTGACATAAAATCCATTGGCGGCCAGTTTTTGTGAACACCTTTAATTCAATTTGTGAAAGAAAAATGAATCGCATGGCTAAACTTTACATCATATATTAGAATTATTACTGCCCCATTTAGTTTAAATACAAATTTGTCTTTCAATTGGAACCATTAATTTTAATTTTCCTGACATCACCTTATATTCTCCCTAAAAACGTGCTACTGCCCCTTTAAAGAATCTTTATTGGCACGTCCTTCAAAATTTTGCAAAACGATTGCAAAAATATATTTGATATATAATGAACTTGTGTAAATGTATTTAACCAAATACGTTTAGAACCAACATGCCATTTACAATCCTTCAACATGGCAACATAAACTTTAACAAGAAAATATATCAAATTCTATATAAAACAAAATGAATAAAATGCCCACCTTCCGGCGCTGGTTCAGCCCCCTCCACCCGAGAGATAAATGCCCCCCAAACGAGGAGGGCAATTGCGAATTGACACCAAGGTGTCTTGCGATCGAACAACATCATCGATGGGTGTTGTGGCCCGAATGACTCTGCGCTACCAGTCCCTCGCTCATATACCCGTCTATACAATCCACCCTTAGAAGCAAGTTTCTGTCCTGTACTCGTCCTATACAATACACCCTTATAAGCAAGTTTCTGTCATTGCCCGTCCTATACAATACACCCTTAGAAGCAACTGCTCAGGCTATTTTTGTATACAAGGCTTGGCTCGTTTAAGCATATATCGATAATACCGTATATAATATTTCAAGAAAGAAATATTTCATGTATGTTTCGAAGGGTTTTTTTTCTTTTGCAGTAGATCATTTGGGTTTAATACCGTATATAATTTAAGAAATAATTTCATGTATGTTTTCGAAGATTGTTTTTCTTTTGCAGTAAGTAGATCATTTTCGGTTTTCAAGAACATAGATTTATATTTCAAAATGCATAACAGAACCCTGCAATGTACATCCATAATTTTACTATGTAAAGAATACATAATGTGACTTAAACATATCTGTAGATGTTTATTAGGTCCGACGCCTCTTCAATGGGGTATGATCAGACTAATTGATTTTTCAATTGATTAGAATGATATATTTTTACTAAAAAAATTAGGTTCTTTAATCTTTGTTATTAATCCTATTGAAAAAAGATGTATAGATATAAGTATTATTCTTAAAGGATCAGTTACAGTTGCTTAGACCTCTGAATCTATAGTATGAAATCATAATCAAAACCATATAACACCGAGTGGCATCGTCTAGATCTATACAACCATCTACAAGATACAGATTTACACATACACTCAGGGGTAAAAGAACGATACCATATAAAATGCATGATAGATTCAGCTACGAGCGATAGTAACGACTGAAACAGGGTTATTACATGTTTTCATGAGCCAACTGAACTGAATTTTAAATTCCAAAGCTATTTCTGTTAACGCTTTTGAAAAATACTTTTCTAAAAAAACGCCGTTCAAAAATCTCCCTAACTAGGCGAGATAGGATGCTGAAAAAGGCCCTTTTGCTTGTGTTCAAACCAACTCAAAAACAAAATGCATGAACATTTCTATCAAGGTGTTTTATATTGATAACATCTTTAATTTGTCAAATTCATAAATTTCCTAAAATCTTTTATTCCAATTCTAAAGATTATAAGCAAAAATAGTAGTAAATGCTGTTTTATTATATCCCTCATGTATTTAAACAGTCATACAATTAAAAGTATCCTACCTCATGTAAGAATCTTGATCTCTGATATCACCCTTTTGAGCGGGATAATAAATCATTTATACCCCGGCACATAAAAAACATGAAAAAAGCATGCAGATTGAAATGCACAATGTACAATGATGTATGTTACCTCGAACACATGATCAAGCTGGTTACTTTTGATCAACCGATATGTAGCTTTGAACAAACTATAGTAAAATGACTCATTTTCTTCATATTATATGCGTTTTGTTTAAACATTCGGTAAGATAAATGCGTTATACCATTCGGCTCGTCGCATAACACCAAGCTCGAGGCGGATATCTCCCCAAGCACCCCGCCTCTGAATGGTATAACTTAAAGTATCATACTCTGATTTTTTAACTTCTTCATAACATATGTGCCTACCACAGGGATTCGTAGTCGCATTTCAATTACGACAGGATTTTATTATGTACACTTTCGAAAAGTTGCTATCGTTTCTTTTGCCCCGAGTGCAAATCAAGATCCCACGGAATGACCATTTAAAACGACTTGAAGCGAGTATATACATTTTTATGACAATTTTTTTCAAAAAAGCTTGAAAAACTGCTGTTGAGTTTTCCGAAAAACATTCTTATGGGTAGGCAGCCAATCTTTTTTTGCATTAAGCTTTTAATCATTTAGGGGGGGGGCATATTTAGGAAAGTATTTGGTGACTTCTTGTGTGATATCCTTATGGGGAACCAGCGGTTTAATTTCCGTCCATTTATTGATGAATGTTTAATATTGCAAAATAGAAATGTTTTGTTTTTTAAGTGAAGACATTGCTCTTCTTGTAGACTTCTTCTTGAACGAACTTTTATTTAGAAGTCACCCTATGTGCGATAATAGTTTAAAGATAGATTAGATTAGAAATCAAACTGTCATAGCAATTAGCTAAGCACTTTTGTACAAATGGTGAAAGAATTAATACTTATTACGAGAAACAATTTTAAGGTCATGTCCGTTGTATATTTACATAGAATTTAGCATAAGTACTACGGTACAAGTTTGACTACATTGAGACAACTGTTTTCAGACCGTTTACAATATATCATCACATAACATTCAACCCTAGTACTATAGTAAACTTAATAAAGTTTATAAGTCAAACTAATTGCTAACTGTTGTAAGATTGTTTGCAACGTATTATAAAATATGATTTAGCGTAAGTACTACGGTACAGAAAAATCTCTTCGGCTGAAAAGAGAGAACGGGAGAGGAGATCTCCTTGCTGCACGCCTTCTCTGCTTATTATTTGCTCAAACCCCGAATAAGTTGTCACATTATGTAGATCCCTGGGGCAACCATTCAACAGTTCACGTAGAAATGTTGATATTATCCAAATCGTTTTCAAAAAGCAGATGTTAGTGCGTTAGAACCGTAAACATTTACTCAGATATGTGTGGAGATATGGTTTGCTCCTTTACTGTTAATATAAGCATAACATTCTCTGATCGCTGGTTGGTGTTTGAATATTTATGTTGTCATATTTAAATATAATTCGTTAATATGAAATCGTATGCTCCCGAATTAGAGATTCCGGGAGTATATTGATTTGCCCTGTCCGTCTGTCTGTCTGTTTGTACCAAAAAATCTAACCTTGCTCATAACGTTTGATTGCTTGGGGTAGACCTTTAATATTTCACATGTGCATCTATCATGATAAGACCTTTCAGATTAGGTCATATTTTGACCTCAAAACCTTGAACTTGGCGTCGGGGGGCATCGGTGTTTTTAAGTTACCGCAACGATTTATTCTAGCGCATTATCATTTTGAATATGCTTGGATTAATAGGCTTTTAATGGCAATATTTACATAATGTGACCATGGTTGTTTCAGCACTTGATTGTCAAGAACGTTCGTAGGTCATGGAGACTTGTTAATATAACCTTAGGTTTTGTTGGAAATTTTCACTCAAATGAGAGTGAATGTAAATATGATCCTTTTAGTATCTACACAGAGACAGTAAAGACAAATTTCGCCTATGACTATATGTTAACCTGGTACGCATAAATAAATGTTGTTAATGTTTATTCACTAGTCCATTACTGAACATTCTTCAACAAACGGGTATAACGCATATTATTTTCCGTAGCTAGCAGGACATAGGAATACATTTACGGGGGCATTTCTTGCAGTATATTAAGTGTATTGATTGTGTCTCATTGATGAATTTTCGTACGGAAAAAGTTAGATTTTTTTGAAGCAACATATATATCCATTATGAACGATAACATTTTATGGATGTTCAACTTCTTCATAAAATTCAGAGTGACGGTTTGGTATAGATATGTCTACCGTTGTCAAGCAAAGTAGTAGTTTAGAGACATTGGTTAAGGGATATGTAACCTTTAAAATAACATAAGTAACATGTAACAGAGTATGATGTACATGAATAGCAATGTAGATAAAGCCAGAAAGGATCAACCAAGGGGGTTAAAATAGCATAAGAATTATAAATTTATCCATACCAAATCATCGCCCTCCTATTTAAATAAACATTGAACATCCATAATTTCCTATCATGTTTAAAAACTTCTTAATGACTCTTACACAATTAATTCCCAAAAGATATCTTCACAACAAAGAATCCCTTGAGCACAAAATCAAATAATGAAAGTATGTATGTTTGTATACAAGCTGAAATCACGAGTTACTTTTGTTTACTACTGTCAACCGAAATTGTCTAGTAGGAGCACATGCTTCGTTTTATTACCTACGAGGGCAGTCATATCGCAGTTCATACTTTTCATAGGTTGCCCAAGGGCAAAATATCACTTTTTCATTGTGACGTCAGGTTATAAACAATGCTTTCACGTCACGGTTAACCTATACACAATATCACAATCTATACAGGCCGGCGGCGGCTAATCCTTCTATGCTGAGAAGTAGGTTTTGAGTAATTTCTTTAATTTTGAGACTACGATAATAAACAGAATATTAAATTCGTGCCATGACACACTATGTTGACGACACTCGTGTCTTAATATCAGAATAACCCTCGCTCTCGCTCGGGAAATACTTATATTTATCCACTCGTGTCGTGAAAATAGTATGTCATGGGAACTCATATAATATCCGCTATTTATGCATGCTTCGATAAACCTTCACGGTTCTACGCCGTTATACTCCCTATTAATACATAATTCAACAATCATTGCATCTCAATACAACACTACTTCTGATAACGTTCGACTTCTGGGCTCCAAATAAACCTTAACTCCGTACATGTTCTATGTTTCATATAAGGATGTACAGATCTTAAGATATATAGAACACTGATTTTAATTGTTCATCTCTTAATTCAAACACAGAATCTCTCCGTCAAAATATATTGAATGCCCTACGATGTGTACGTATAAACTCTATACAATATACTGTCTCTCAATAGGGTTTAAATATAATAATATTTGACAATTGTATAAAGTCAAAGGTCACTAACCTATAAGTCGTAACGATATAATCGTAGTGACACCCACATTATGCTGGAGATAGAATTTATGTTCATAAATCGACCCGGATACAAGTTATATTACAACGTATTGAAGAACAAGTTATCATTATGACAATATAGACAATATAGACAATATAAATATAGACAATATCGACAATCCAGACATAACTAACGTACAGGATGAAAGATATGATAGATATGTAACATAAAATGTTAAAAGGTTGTAAATTTGATTGTAATCATAAGTTTATATCGTTGAGCGAGAATCAGTTTACCAATCGGGTCTTTAAAGTCTCAGACTGGTTCTGACTTACCAGTTCGTTATAAAAAATAGTAAGCTTCCAAATGTTCACTGGTCATAAATCAAAATGTGAAACTTGCGATTCCCAGTTGTCAATTTTATTTGAAAGATTAATGATCAAATCAATAAAACCGTCCAATGCAATTTCCTTTTGATAATGAGAAGTAAAGAAACTATATTTGTTTTTGTTTTGTGGGTCAGAACGTGAAGTTAACAAAATATTACTCGGTTCTAAACTCAATTGTAAACATTTATTTTGGCATGTAATTTCAATTGCTTTTGAAAAAGTTTGCAAGTGACTCAGATTTGCCAAATGATTCAAAGTGAATTATGCAGTTGCATGACAGAAATGGAAGAAATGTAAATATTGTAATTAAATACACACAGCAATGAAAAACCGCTTGCCATTTGCGATTAGTATTTCGCAAAATAAAACTTTATTGACTTAAAATGAAACAAAAGCATAATCTTCAACGCGTAGTTTTAACTGTTTATGTACTCATCATACAAAGCACACCTAAAACGGATAGACATTTTTACATAACAATTACAAGAGGTAAAATTGGATTAATTTTGCACACTTATTCAATCACCTGAATAGAATGGGAGGGTTTACATTGTACACTGTACAGAGCTCATTGATAGGGTTTACAGTAACCATATTAGTAACCCGTATAAAGGGCTTGCATAACATATACTGGTGTAGGTAGTTACAGTGTTATACAAACAGCGCAAGTGCTGTTGTTGTTGTTGTTGGGTTGGAGTTTAAAGGGGCAGTGGCACGATTTTAGAGGGAATATTTATATTATAAGGTGATGTCAGGAAAATGAAAATTAATGGTTCCAAGTGAAAGACAATACATGTAAACTAAATGGGGCAGTTATAATTCAAATATATAATGTAAAGTTTAGCCAGGCTCATTTTCTTACACAAAATGAATTAAAGGTGTTCACACAAAATGGCCGCCAATGGATTTTAGGTGAAACTTCACACTTTGTCCTCAGACTATGGATTATTGGTTTGTGTTATGATTTTTTTGACACTCTCAAAATAATACATTTAACATTAACGTACAATTATCAGTGAAAATTTTAAAATATAAAATTATCAAAAAACGTGCTACTGCCCCTACATACGGTGATGTCGCCGACGTAAAGCGCTAGTGCATACATGTGACTGCAATTGTGCAACGGCTTTCTTTGTGACGTTTAGTTCGTATATACATGAATAACTCGCTTCTTATTTTCTCATAAACCGTAGACCGTCACAAAGGGTTATGATATCTCAATCGATTTAGAAACGCATTAAAGCATTTCGGTGTATATCGCCTCTCGTTGAAGCCTTTCGAAGACGTTGTATGGTGGCGTTTCGATATTGTTTGAATGTTGTATATCGTCTTTTGAGTCGGAATACATTCGAAATGCACCAATACGAAATGATTTGTCACTGTTGTGGTAAACACTAATAAAGAAATTGCATTGATAAAAAGAAAATCGAAAAAAAGTGTACTCTTTCAAACTTGTTTAGTTTCGAAATGAGTCACTTTGAGATTGGTACGACGTCTTAATGATTTTTTAAAGAAACATAAAATAATGATTGCTTAGAAAATAAAACCGCATATACTGTACCAAGCTTCGAAACGTTTGGGTGAAATGAGTCACTTTGAGATTGGTACGACGTCTTAATGAATTTTTAAAAGAAACATAAAATAATGATTACCTAAAAAATAAAACGGCATATACTGTACCAAGCTTCCAAACGTTTGGGTGAAATGAGTCACTTCTATAAAGACAACTTCTTTGAGAGGCATTTTAGAAGTTGGGATGTCAATGATCCTGAGGAATATATGGATGACAACTTCTTTGTTCATTGTATGCGACGTTTCGACACAGATTCTTGTGTCGTTCTCAAGCAGAGAGAACTTGAGCAGCTTGAGAACGACACAAGAATCTGTGTCGAAACGTCGCATACAATGAACAAAGAAGTTGTCATCCATATATTCCTCAGCATCATTATTCTATAAAGACGTCTAATATCTATTTGTTTTGAACCAACAAATACTTATGGCTTAAAAAACCGCATGTACTCTTAAAGGTTTTCAATGTTTCAATGAAATGACTCACTTCTTTAGATAGGCCTTAAAGGGGCAGTAGCACTTTTTTTGATAATTATTTATTTTAAAATTTTCACTGATAATAGTAAGTTAACGCTCAATGTATTATTTTCATAGTGCCAAAAATCTCATTAAACAAACCAATCATCCATAATCAGAGAACAAAGTATGAAGATTCACAAGTCCATTGGCGGCCATTTTATGTGAACACCTTTAATTCATTTTGTGTAAGAAAAAGGAATCTCATGGCTAAACTTTACGTTATATATTTGAATTATTACTGCTCCATTTAGTTTAAATACATTGTCTTTCATTTGGAACCATTAGTTGTCATTTTCCTGACATCACCTCATATTCCCCCTAAAAACGTGCTACTGCCCCCTTAAATGGTCGTTAACTTTGAAGCACGATCTTTTCTAAGAAATACAAATTATATGGATTTACAAATCATTTATTGCAAACTTTATTGCGACATTTCGGTGTTGATATCAACACCTTTATCATGCAAATGCTGGTAGTAGAGTAATGAGAGAGAAAAGATAAAACTGGATTCAACCATCAAACTCACAATTTTCAAGGGTAAAACAATGGGAATAAGAACAAAATCGGTTAAATCTTTCTTGAAAACAATAACATGTATAAATGAAACAGTTATTGACAAGAAATTTGATGAGAAAAACACTGTCTTTAGATATATAATACTGGTTTTAATTTCAATTTACCAGTTGCTAAGATGAAAACAATTACAAATGGGAAGAAGGGGAAACTGCTATAATTTATTTTATGACATCAATGTACTTGTTGTATAGGCGTTGCTAAGCGATCAACATTAAAACAATAAGTATCCTAGCTCAAATGCAATTGCGAATTTAAAACAACAATTTCACATATAAATGTCATATTCTTACATTTAATTGTAAAAGAGTTGCTTTGTCAGAACCATTGACAGAATAAAATATATCACAATTCAATTGAAAATGCAGCAAGAGGCATTTTTGAAAAGTAATACCGTAAATGAATATCAAATCTTATATTCACTTGTTGTAAAGTAGTGCTTACATAGAACCATTGCATAAATAAAGTAAACCAAACAGAGAAAGGTAAAAGGGGAAAACACAATATGTGTCCATATACTAGCTGAATAGGCGTTGCTTAGTTATACCATTGCATCAATAACATTTAAACGAAACCGAAATTCAAAGAGAAGTGAGAATGTAAAGTGTAAGCATTGCATTTGACATTTATTGGTGAATCAAAGATGTCAAAGGTGAACCTGGCATGATCAGTGTACATGGCTCAGAATGACTCAGAATGGCTCAGAATGGCCTTGGTAAGTACATTGCTTGCCAGCAAACGAAATTCAACAATGGTTGCGATTTCCTTTGGCAACCCCTTTCATTCTGCGTACCGTTAAATATATATTTGTATATAAGAGCTATTCTCCACCTGCGCGTAATACTGCTGACAAGTCTAAAAGAAGTGCTTGACTATGACTCAAAATTCTAAGAAATAATAAATGCAATATTTTTATTTGATTTTGAATGACTTACAAAGATATCAATGTAATTGCAATATGATTTTGAAAAAAGCCGTTTAGATAAAATGTTCAGGGCAGTAGCACGCATTTTTTTTCAAATTAAATTTCGGATGCATTGAAAATCATATCCATCTCACAATGCTTAGAAAGAATAAATTCATGTTTGCATGACTGTCTTGTCAAATCGATCAAATCACACTACAAGTATTCATTATTTATCCATAGAACCATTCAGACATAAATATACGCATGAGAAAAGGTTCGATGCAACCCCTGTATTAAAAATATGTTTTGTAACGGTAACAGGGAAACAAATATTATACCATGATAATTAATTAGAAACGTAATATTGAGCATTTAAAGCAATAAGCATGACATTTAATTCATACTGGTTTTTTGACAATCGAATGAAATACAAGTTTACTTGAAATAATAGATTACAACTTATTGATTTTTTGTAAGAAACAAAACATAAAATAGTACATCATCGTCAGAAATAGATGTCAATACATCATATTCTTACATTTAATTGTAAAAGAGTTGTTTTGTTAGAACCATTGAAACAATAGAATATTTTCATTCAATTGAAAAAGACATAAAGCATTTTTTTTAAAGTAAAACCAAAAATGAAATAAAATGTTCTTTTTACTTTAGTAAAGATATTGCTTACATAGACCACTGCATAAATAAAGTAAACCAAACAGAGAAAGGTAAAATATAAAAACACAATATTTGTCCATATACTAGCTGAATAGGCGTTGCTTAGTTATACCATTGCATCAATAACATTTAAACGAAACCGAAATTCAAAGAGAAGTGAGAATGTAAAGTGTCAGCATTGCATTTGACATTTATTGGTGAATCAAAGATGTCAAAGGTGAACCTTTTGTAACCTATTGTTACAGTTCGCCTTATAAGACTCACCATTCTTAGAAACATATGACGTTTGATTTCATAGAATGTTATTCAGTTATGTAAATCGAAATATATGTAAATGACATTTTGATGACATCATCTAGACAGACAGACTGACTATTAAATTGTCACATGATGTTAACTGTAATAGCATAAAATATAACATATCACCATCATATCATTGGCTTACGAGACAAATTATGATATATATACAACAGTAATTGTTTTAATAAATAACGTGACGTTATATAATACATATATCTATATAAAACTGGGGTTAAATGAATAAATTATGAATAAATTATGAAATTGTCTCTCGCAACACATATCAATATAGTGTCAGCTAAACGTTTAAGAGCTTGGATTAAATTCATAACATGGATGAATTGTAATTACGAACAACTGATTTGCAAATTGTCAAAATATATCAAACAATATCTGCATATTTGCAAATTATACTATATAAATGATCATTTATATCATATCTTAAATACTTGTACTGTATGGTCTCTAAAAGACCAACTTTTCTTTTGGAAAGAGGCTGAACTATTTTTGTTACGTTGTAAGCTAACCTCAACATATGGTAATGTTTTATTTCCATACTGAAAGGCCACAGACCTGTAGTACATAATACAGTTACATATTTTGAGGTAGTAGAGCATTCTTTCTAAGCATAAAAGCTTTGTAAATATAAATGGACAAATTTTCGAGATGTAATTTACTGGGGTTATTCATAAGCTTTATAAACTTACAAGTTTCTGGGAACTCATAGAAATATTTCTTAATATATACTTTTCTTAATAATGAATATGCTGGGCAAACACACAAAAAATGGTATTCATTTTCGATCTTATTTAAGTTACACATTTGACAAATTCTGTTTTCTTTTTTAATTCCGTGGTATCTCCCTGTTTCAATATATAAATCATGTGAGGAGCAGCGCAGTCTAGCTAGTGACGTTTTATATTTCCTTATTGTCAAGACCGAAAGATAACTTTCTGAATATATGGATCAATTTGAAGTAGAAACATTTGTTCGATAATGAGAGACTGGCTGACCAATTTTGCAAACATATATCTTTTTGTCGTTGTTTAACTAATCTCATCAAAATGAACACTGCTGAACCTATTTCTTGTGCAAACTTCATGTCATTGTAATTTCGACTTATATCAACATGTTGTTGCCATAAAATTCGATTTTAATCCGAGGAAGAAACTACTGTCTCTAGCCAATACTGAGATTTGATATCCAAGCTCGTACGTTAACAAAGATAACTGATTTTGTTTAAACCTTATATCGAAATCTTTTATTTTTTCATTTTGACCCATGTAGATATGAAGTGTTAAAGGGGCAGTAGCACGATTTTAGGGGGAATATAAGGTGATGTCAGGACAATGAAAATTAATGGTTCCAATTGAAAGACAATGTATTTAAACTAAATGAAGCAGTAATAATTCATGTATATAACGTAAAGTTTAGCCATGTGATGGCTTTTTCTTACACAAAATGAATTAAAGGTGTTCACACAAAATGGCCGCCAATGGATTTTATGCGAATCTTCATACTTTGTCCTCTGACTATGGATGATTTGCTTCTGTAATGATATTTCTGACACTGTCAAAATAATAATTTAGAATTATCGTACAATTATGAGTGAAAAATGTAGAAAATAAAATTATCACAAAACGTGCTACTGCCCCTTTAAGATACTGATTCCAAATTAAATTTGAAATTATTGTTTACAATGTATAAGGGTTTTGTTAAGAGATGATGCCGATTTGTTAAGAGATGATTTTACATTAGAATTGCCAACAGCTGTACATTGTTTTCCGTTTTGTACAGTACAGCAATTAGAATTGAAAACTTTAGTCACAAATTTATATTTTCCTTTGTTAAATAATCTTCGAAATAAATAGCCAAGTAAAATAACTTGTAAATAACAGTGATATTATCCACAAAATAATAACATAACACTGTATTCCTTGTTATTTGTTACGAAATATAAATTGTGTTAAGTTGTAACATTGATGGCCATGTACGGCTAAGCACGGAAACATGTCGAATCGTCGTTTTATGCATCCCGGGACAGAACCTACCAATACATTTCGAAACCTTAACATGTATATCTGTCAAAGTTCGAACAGTTGTTATTTAAACAAGCCTTTTTAAAGAATTGAAAGTTTCATGTTTATGACGATATAAATTTCGATGATAAAAAACTTAAATTAGATTAAAGTCGTTCAAAAATATCGTATACATGTCAGCTCTTGTTGCATGCAACTGAATCTGAAGACAATCATCCACAGCACGTTCAATGTCAATATTTAGTCAGATTGACTTCTCCATTGGTAACAATTTGTTTGTGAATAGAACAGATAGAACAGCCATAGAAAAATGAACTAAACTATTTCGTCAATGGAATAATAAGTCACAATAAACCACACTTCACACTTTTAATGGTTGAGTTAACATGCAGGTAAAAGTATAAAATGTTTCAAGCAGCAGTAAGTGTTTGTATAAAGGACATATAACAATCAATATTCAAATTATCCTTATGAATTTAATGTCAATGTCACGTACCGGTTCTAGTACAAGGTGCGACCGGAGCAACTGAAAAGCAAAATATTTGAATAGATTTTACCAACAACTTTCTATTTGAGATATTTAATTTAATAATAACTGTACAAAGTAAAAAGTTGCATTCTACAAAGACGTAACTGTCGCAAAATAAGTATAATTATTTTGATATAATTTATGATTCATTAAAATGGTAATACATTAAATCATCTTTAAAACTTAATTAGTTTTTTTCAATACATGGTCAATACTTTGCCCCTTTTTTTAAAAAAACCTTTGTAATGACCTTTGCGTATTTGACAAAATATTAAAGTTTTAGGATTGATTTTGTTTCAGTGTGTCAATATCATTATTTTATTTAAAATAAAAGTATTTACATTTTCCTATTCCTAACCAATTAATTTTTTCCATGCTAGTAACTATTTTGTGATTTGTTTAAAAACAGTTTAGCCTTCTAAACTAGTTTCACCCCGGCACATTTTGTTGCTCTTTTCCTAAATTACTTTAAAGAGGCAGTAGCACGTTTTTAGTGTGAATATAAGGTGAAGTCTGGAAAATGAAAATAAATGGTTCCAATTGAAAGACAATGTATTTAAATTAAATGAAGCAGTAATAAATAAAATATGTTAAGTTCATCCATGCAATTGCTTTTCTTACACAAAATGAATTAAAGGTGTTTTTCAAAAATGAATCTCTGACAAAAGATGATTGGTTTGTGTAATGAGATTTTTGACACTATCAAAATAATTCATTTAGCATAAACGTGCAATTATCAGCAAAAAAATGAAAATATAACATTTTCAGAAAACGTGCTACTGCCCCTTTATTTAAACAATACAATGTTCTATAAATTACTTTATCGTTTTATCTATTATTTTGTGATTTTACAATTTCAGCTTAACAATCATTGATTACAAATGTGAATCGTTAAATCCTACCCATTTCAAATGTGTTAAAGGCTTATGGAAAACTTTAAAGCAAATTAATTTTATAATTACACGGATTGTTTCATATGTTTTGTGCCAGCAATGTAAACTTATTAATGAAATAAATGATTAATTGAATCAGGTTTATGATTACAATGATGTTTACGTGTTTTTATGCATGAAAAGTTGTTCCTTCTCAGAACTACAGTTCAACCCAAAGAAAAGTATATTTCACTTAAAGATTTCAGATTGTTCAAAAATTGCACTATATTGGAGGTGTTTAGTGCAAGAAATGTTGCTTATTCTCTATACTACAGTTATACACAAAGAAAAGTATCTTTCAATTTTAGATTTCCGATTTTTTCAAAAATGGCGCAAAATTGGAGGTGTAAAGTGAAAAAAAGGTTGCTTATTCTCTGCACTACAGTTATACACAAAGAAAAGTATCTTTCATATATAGATATCATATTTTTTTCAATAATGGCACGTTGTTGAACATCCAGAGTCATCATGACATGTTATACAACCCAGTGCGTGTCTTCACGTACACCTATCATGTTGCCACACATACATCCAACAGAACCTCTTGAAGGGCACTCTATACGAATCTCATAACTTAATAGCACAAAAGAGCAAGAGTCATACGACTTAGGCGAATAATAGAGAAAAGTCGGAGGTCGATTTGAATCAATTATATACAGGCATATGTTATTCGTTTATTGCTTGCGACAACGCCTAGTGTACTTTTACCATTCAGAACTTTTCAATTATAGATTGCAGTCGTATTGACGAATCGAATTCTAAGGCCTGAAAGCGTCGATGTGTGTGGAGGTATTCCCTAAGCGTTATTGAACCATTTGAAAACAGTTTTGTAAAAAGGTATTCTGAGGTCACTCGGTCATCTTGGACGAAAATGTGTACCCTTTGATACAAGCTTGCAGCGATAGAAATGCATTTCATAATTGAAATTATTGTTAAAATATCATTCGTCATGATTAAAATTAAATTCACGAACGATTTCTACAGTTAATTATTACTTTTTATACTGTAATTCAGAGTACAACCAAATATTTTAATTAAATTTATATCGATCATCTTATAAATAAATCTAGCTCCTCTTGAAAGTGCTTTTAATGAAATCATCAAATCAATCATAACTTTTTCAGTCTAAGTAAAACTAGCTTCAGTAATAATCGCTATACTCCCATATTGAGTCTAGCAAGATGCAGTAACGGGTCGCGTCAGCCGACCTTTCGGCGACCTACGACCCTCCAACGGTTTAAATTCGAATGTAGACTAATGCGGCTTGTTAAGACGAGCCCTTATATGTCAATTCGATAAGTCGGATGAATTAAATTTAATTAAAAAATCACGTAATGCATGATAAAATGGTATTACGATGATTATGCACACTTTCATCAATTATTATTACAATCAAACATTATTTTTATTTGATTTAACATTTAGAAACACGGCACCTTTATCAATATATCTTTCAATCAATATTTCAATAACACTATGTTTACAGGTAACAGAATGACCTGGATGGATAGCTTTGCAGTACAAGAAATTTCAAAAATACCTTCTACTAGTAATAGTAGTATTAAAGTATAGTTGTATAAAGGTTCGAGTTGGTCACAATACTGATACCATTGTCAGTAATGTTTAAGCTCACAGTGAAATAATTTAAAAAAAAAAATATATGATTGATATTTGATGGAGCATTCGATGGTAAGGATTCTTGTAAGGCAATGTTAGGTTAACCGTGGAGAATAATACTCTCCTCTTTAAATATGTACAGAGTTATATCAGTAAAACTAATAGATTCCAGTATGAACCAGTAATGTTCACTTCCAGGTACTATCTACTTGTCAGTCATTTTAATATTTGCCTTGCTATATCCATGCTCCGATTATTATGTATATTGAATAATATATACATCACTTTTTGTCTCTTTTCGTTATATATAACTGTGTCAAATTGTATTATTGTTATGTAAATAGTATCATCATTGATATTGTAAACAATTATATTTTACAAAGCTGCACTGTACATAATTGCACAAACCTTAATTGTAAAACCTGTGTTAATATATGAAAAATTGTAAATCTTTATAACATATGTATATTAATCAATTTTGTATTGGAGAGGGCCCAGTAATTGTTTTCACTTTTGCCCGATCCATTTGACTTTTTGTCAATAAAATATGTTTAAACCAAGGATCCTTGCTTTTCACGCAAGAGACCCGGGTTTGAATCCCGGTTGAGGCACCAACAAATTTTGACCTTGGTCTCGTCCTGTGATCCTGGGCATGTCACTTCATTCACATTGCACTCAGTCCAGCAAGCTGTTAAGATGGTCACCTTCATCAGGATGTTCTGCCCTACATGGTCACGAATAGGACAATGAAGCGGATATGAAAGTAAAACTCTTATAGGGCAATGATGTAGTTTATTGCTATGATCTTGACGTGACGTGGAAAAGGCGCCATATGAGAATGAACATTATTACCATTATTTTCCTTCAAAACCTATAAAATGAAAATTATTGATTCTGATCAATCAATCAATCAATCAATCAATCTTCATTCATGAAAGAAGGCCACGGGCCCATACACATACACAAGTATTCATGAACACGGATATTTGGCATCAATAAATTACGAGAAACTTACTAATTGTATATGAATTATAAAAGAATATGACTTTCAATTGATTAACCAAAGATCTAACAAACCCATAAGCATTTTTCAAATTACAGGGAGCGTTATCTTATCAATTACGTAATGCAGAGTAGATTTACATTTGATTAACGAACACATTCGATTCAACAAACTTTAAACTGGCAATACATTATCAAAACAACAAAAACAAACAAAAAACTTTTTTAGAAAGTGGTGTAGTTAAAAACACTAAAAACGAAAAACATCTTAAAATAAACATCTCATTTATTCAATTTGAAATGAAAAATAGAATTACAGTTGATTAAGGCAACTTAAGATCCGACAAACTTTAAATCACAAGGTTTTTTTTTCAATTTTTAATTTTTGTATTCATATAAACTTGCAATTCTCCATTCAACACCCAATGGGGCATGTGACTATGAATCATGTATAATATAATGTGCCATGTGACTATGATACGTTATAATCATAAATGGATTAAAGTTACAATGCAATGATGGTTCTACGGTGCGTGTTGTTAAATATACAGGTGCAAGGCTAAATGTCATCTTCATATTTTTCTAAACATTACCACACAACGAACTTGTGTTGTCAAGAGCATGTATATACACATTCATAACTGTTGAAACTCCCAGTCCAAGTTTTACCAACGCCCAAACCCTATGAATGTTTTCCAAAAGATTAGTTTTTAAGATTTGATATTTGTAAATGGATTTGTCTATTGATACCATATTGCATAATTGTATTTCAATCAATCGCCCTTACAAAATGATTAAAAAGGTTTTCACGTATATGGCAGGTAAAGAATGTTTTAACTTGAAAAGACATTATCAAAAACATGAATTAAAATATCATTCAAACTTCTTTTTTAGATTTCAAACATTTCATTAAGTTGTCATAGGAAAAGAATGTCCAAACTCGAAAAGGTATTGAAAAAACATATGAATTAAGAAATTATGTAAATATCGCTTTTTAATTTCAACCATTTCATTAGATGGTGATATAAGTGCAAAAGTGAGTTCATGCAGTTATCGGTTTTGTTTGTAAATAATAAGTTCAGAAAGTTACCTTGTGAAATGTTGTCATTTTGATAAAGATTGTGGAAATGTGAATTCTTACGTACTGTTCATTTTAATGTTTAAAATGTTATGTAACAAGCTCAAACAAAGCACCAACACATATTCGAGTTAGTAATTAAGACAATGTAGCCATTGTTGTCCATAGAGAAATAGAGTGATATTCGAAAGTTGAAACATAAATTTATGTTACCAATATGCAATAATATATTGTTTAATAAAACAGAGATTTTAAGTACCAAGTTCGTTGAGGCAATCCATAGCAGATGTTCACACAAAAATTACCACTTGCAGTTATCGCCTTAATCGTTATATTCAATTCAACAAAAATCAAATTAAAATGAGGAGTAAATTGAATCAAAGGAAAATAAGATAAACAAATCGTAAAAGAGTAACATAGTGCAATAAATGTAATTATTAATCAGAGCCATACCAGAAATAAAGGGTTTTTTTAATACGCCAGTAGACATTTATATCTCGTGATGTCGTAGACAGCAACCTTACATTATTCAATAAATTGTACAAGAAATATGCTTTAAAAGCACCAGATCTACATAACAGTGTACGATATAGAGTGCTAAACGATGTAGTAGCATAGTATAGTTATGTAAGAAGTTGGATAAACAAAAAATCCATGCGTTCATAAAAAAAATGAAAATATATTTTCTTCTATTCATTGGAGATCCAAACTCATTAAAATCAGATCATGCAAAATTACGTTATGCAGATGATAGTGTAGCAAAACGATCATATTTCAATAATATTACTTGGAGTTTATAATTAGTTAAGTTCAACTACACTCCTTAATTCTATCTAATCCAAGTAAAGTCGAGTTAAATGTGTTTATTCACGTGTGTAGGCCGTAAACCCATATACATGTATATTTCAAAACATATTTCATATACAATATATACAATGAATACAATTCGAGTAACGATTGTCTTGTGTTAGGACTATTAATCGCATAGTTACATAAATCAAGCATTATTGCTTCATTTTCCGTATTCCAAATCGTCTCAACTTGTTTAAGTAAATGTTGAACAAGCAGCGAAAGTTCTAAACTTAAGATAAACATAATGGTGTAGACTCTATATACTACGTTAAGCTTGTCACTTGCTATTTGCTACGTGTTTAGTGATGCTTTAATAACTAGATCAATGCTATAAGTATATGCTTATGAAGCAGATCATTCTAAATTGATAATTGGAACTAATTGATAATTGATAAAATTGGACATAGCATAAAAGCATATTAATGCCATAGATAATTAAATATTGATGAATAAAAAAATATCAGATAATGAATCTGTAACTAAAAGTAAAACTAGAATCGAAATATACCCCAAAGAGTCAGTGATACACAAACTGAAAACATAATTGTGAAATCGAAAATAATACCATATTATCAAAACTCATATTTATAGAATAACTCTAATATCAACTAATTAGTAAATTATCAAGCCAAGTGTCTCCTGATTTCAAATACTACATGTTCGTATCAAATACCAGAAAATATGTCATGAAAATCAGAGGATAATGGAATATTTTTTGAACAACTCTGTCATGAACTAATTTTATCTAAGAACTAGATAATTTGAAGCGTCTTCTGTTAGGTGTTAGTTAGTAAATGCTTAACGCCGCTTTAGCAATATTTCAGCGATTAGTGGCGAACCTCTTCTGATATGAACCAGATTGAAACCTAAAAAAAAAACCACGGAAACCAAGCTGTAACACAAACGTGAATATATAAACCAGATTGTAATATATGATCGACATAAATCACATAAACCAGGATTTAACAGATACATAAAATATGGAAACCAGATTGAAACATATAAAACCATAAAACACATAAAGAAGGCTGTAGCAATAACGTAAATATGGAAACCAGATTGGAACATATAAAACCATAAAACACTTAAAGAAGGTTGTAGCAATAAAGTAAATATGGAAACCAGATTGAAACATATAATAACCATAAAACACACAAAAAAGGTTGTAGCAATAAAGTAAATATGAAAACCAGATTGAAACATATAATAACCATAAAACACATAAAGAAGGCTGTAACAATAACGTAAATATGGAAACCAGATTGAAACATATAAAACCATAAAACACATAAAGAAGGCTGTAACAATAACGTAAATATGGAAAAAGATTGAAACATATAAAACCATAAAACACATATAGAAGGCTGTAACAATAACGTAAATATGGAAACCAGATTGAAACATATAAAACCATAAAACACATAAAGAAGGCTGTAACAATAACGTAAATATGGAAAAAGATTGAAACATATAAAACCATAAAACACACAAAGAAGGCTGTAACAATAACGTAAATATTGAAACAAGATTGAAACATATAAAACCATAAAACACACAAAGAAGGTTGTAGCAATAACGTTAATATGGAAACCAGATTGAAACATATAAAACCATAAAACACATTAAGAAGGTTGTAGCAATAACGTAAATATGGAAACCAGATTGGAACATATAAAACCATAAAACACACAAAGAAGGATGTAACAGAAACATGAATATGGAAACCAGATTGAAACATATAAAACCATAAAACACATAAAGAAGGCTGTAACAATAACGTAAATATGGAAAAAGATTGAAACATATAAAACCATAAAACACATATAGAAGGCTGTAACAATAACGTAAATATGGAAACCAGATTGAAACATATAAAACCATAAAACACATAAAGAAGGCTGTAACAATAACGTAAATATGGAAAAAGATTGAAACATATAAAACCATAAAACACACAAAGAAGGCTGTAACAATAACGTAAATATTGAAACAAGATTGAAACATATAAAACCATAAAACACACAAAGAAGGTTGTAGCAATAACGTTAATATGGAAACCAGATTGAAACATATAAAACCATAAAACACATAAAGAAGGTTGTAGCAATAACGTAAATATGGAAACCAGATTGAAACATATAAAACCATAAAACACATTAAGAAGGTTGTAGCAATAACGTAAATATGGAAACCAGATTGGAACATATAATAACCATAAAACACGTAAATAGGCTGTAGCAATAACGTAAATATCGAAACCAGATTGAAACATATAAAACCATAAAACACATTAAGAAGGTTGTAGCAATAACGTAAATATGGAAACCAGATTGGAACATATAAAACCATAAAACACACAAAGAAGGCTGTAGCAATAAAGTATATATGGAAACTAGATTGAAACATATAATTACCATAAACGCGTAAATAGGCTGTAACAATAACGTAATATGGAAACCAGATTGAAACATATAATAACCATAAACGCGTAAATAGGCTGTAGTAATAAGGTAAATATGGAAACCAGATTGGAACATATAATAACCATAAAACACGTAAATAGGCTGTAGCAATAACGTAAATATGGAAACCAGATTAAAACATATAAAACCATAAAACACATTAAGAAGACTGTAGCAATAACGTAAATATGGAAACCAGATTGGAACATATAAAACCATAAAACACACAAAGAAGGATGTAACAGAAACATGAATATGGAAACCAGATTGAAACATATAATAACCATAAAACACATAAAGAAGGATGTAGCAATAACGTAAATATGGAAACCAGATTGAAACATATAAAACCATTAAACACATTAAGAAGGTTGTAGCAATAACGTAAATATGGAAACCAGATTGGAACATATAATAACCATAAAAAACGTAAATAGGCTGTAGTAATAAGGTAAATATGGAAACCAGATAAAACATATAATAAACTTAAAACACACAAAGAAGGCTATTACAATAACGTAAATATGGAAACCAGATTGAAACATATAAAACCATAAAACACATAAAGAAGGCTGTAACAATAACGTAAATGTGGAAACTAGACTAAAAATCATATTAACCAATGAGTATCGATTTTCATGAAAAGGGTTTGCTTGGAAGGAGAGAGTTGGGTGTTGTTTCAGCTTTGGTTCGAATTTCCGTTTTTCATGAATCTATCAAACACATGTTAATGTTGAAAGGTGTGTTGATGTTTGCCTTGCATGCAATTCGCGGCACGTATTCAACAAGTGTTTAATCGCAAGGAGCGTCTTGCGCATATAGTACGCAAATATTCAATATCGCAACCTTAAAATTGCGTTGTAGATGTGTAGTTTCAGAATCGATAGGATAACAGATAACTTTATATTTGTGTATATTTTTTTACTGTAAAAGTTTTTATCCTTTGATAAATCATGTTGCAATTTGTGTTTTAGTTTCTATTTTTATGTTAGCCCCTTTCATAAAAAAACATAAAAACAAATAAACAACATATATTTATGGTTTTTTTATAGCAGCCCTTCTCCCTAATTAGTTAGCTTTACGTGATCTTTGAATAAGGTTTTCCCTTAAACTTGATTAAAAACTCTTCAATGTTGATCGTCCATCTGAATGCCAATACAAGTCTTGCACATCTTTCAAATGCTACTTAAAGGGGCAGTAGCACGTTTTTTGACAATTTTCAATTTTCAATTTTTCACTGATAATTGGACATAAATGCTAAATGTATTACTTTGATAGTGTCAAAAATCTCATTACACAAGCCAATCATCCATAGTTAGAGGACAAAGTATGAAGATTCACATAAAATGCATTGGCAGCCATTTTTCTGTGAACACCTTTAATTCATTTTGGGTAATAAAAGGAATCGCATGACTTTACTTTTCATAATAATTTTGATTTATTACTTCTTTATTGAGTTTAGATACATTGTCTTAAGATTGGAACCATTTATTTTCATTTTCCTGACATCACCTTATATTCCCCCTAAAAACGTGCTACTGCCCCTTTAAGCGATCGTATAGCACGAACTGTACTTTTCGAATGGAAAATGACCCTTTGAAATCGAGCTTCCATATGTGAAAAGGGTTTTTATTCAAACTAATGTGCATATTTAAACAACTTTTATATGAACGAACTTTTTTTCAAATTATAGATGTCAACTTTGTTTAACTACACAATCATCAACATAAATGTAAATTCATATGAAAATAGTTATATGAATGACAACCGGTTAACCGCCCATATTTTCAGGAGCTAAGTAAACAGACGTTTTTCGCATTCTGATAGATCTAGCGATTAACTTTTGTATTTAGTATTTGGTTATCGACAATAAGGACAGGTTTAACAAAAACCTTTAATCTGAACTTCCTAAGTTTACACAGAATGACTTTCGTATTTAAAGGGGCAGTAGCACATTTTTCGGGGGAATATAAGGTGATGTCAGGAAAATGAAAATAAACGGTTCCAATTGAAAGAAAATGTATTTAAACTAAATGAAGCAGTAATAATTAAAATATATAACGTAAAGTTTAGCCATGCGATTCCTTTTTCTTACACAAAATGAATTAAAGGTGTTCACATAAAATGGCCGCCAATGGATTTTAGGTGCATCTTCATACTTTGTCCTCTGACTATGGATGACTGGCTTGTGTAATGAGATTTTTCACAACGTCAAAATATTACATTAAGCATTAACTTAAAATTTTCAGTGAAAACTTAAAAATATAAAATTATCAAAAAACGTGCTACTGAAGTGTCCATATTCAATGAATATATGGAGGGAATTATCAGAATGGTTAAATGAATTGTCAGAATGAAGTGTTAGATTCACTCATGAGAATATAATATTTGGCTTTCAAGGTAAAAACAACAATCCACTGAATGTGGTATGTCTGTTAATAAAATACACTTTATACAAAATAAGCCTTAAAGATACAAAGCCAAAATTTGCTTTTTTTTCCAAACAGAAGTAATTCAATATTATAATGCAACAAAATATACAGCATTCTCAAATGCTATGCCAGACCGGTCCTCCCTCCATATCTTATTTAAAAAAGTATAGTTTTGTTTGTGTATTTTCACCTACAGATCTTAATTACTCCAGCATTCTTTGTTGCTCATTGCCATACCACATATGCATATCATATCAAATACTTTTTGAGAAATCTGTCATGTTTCTTCAACCAAGAGAGTTATTTGTCATTGTATACTGCATTATGTATTGTGCAGAATGTTCTGTAATATATATACTCATTATTGTATGTATATCATGCCTATGCTTCAAGGAATAACAACTTTTTTTTTTAAACAAAAACAAAAAAACGTGCTACTGCCCCTTTGAAGAGTAAACATCAGTAGGATTTTAAATAAGTTGTATTCAATTGAAGTTCTACTGTCTATAATGACATAAATTGAAACTAAGCGATTTGATAAAACATCTTAAAATGGAAACATCTTATAAAAAGCAACTGCTGGCAATATGTCACCTAATTTTGTAACACAGATATATCATGTTCTGAATTTCTTGTTGATTTTGTCTAGTTCTTGTGTATTTTATCTATCATGTTTTGTACCGGTGAGGTATTCAGATAAGCAAAGATTTGCTTGTTTACCGAACCGGATTCTTTAATGAATAAAAATATGTTTAAACCATAAATTGAAACTTTGAATAAAACGTCTTTGATATTCTGTATATATGCCTCCGAAGAAGGGTTGACATGACTAAGCGGTGTGGGGATATTAACGTGAGTTCGACCTTTGGGTTGGGGTAGAAATCCTTTGAAGTTTAATGTTGTAACGGCATTGTTGTTTCAAGACTAAACCTGGCTCGCCTTTTACACAATAAGCATCTCTCTGGTTTATCAGGTTCCGGCTCTACAATGACGAAACTGTGAAGTTATCATCAATGGAGAATTGTTTGACTGTGTTTTGATACCAATGGGATGCGTCACACTAGACCGGGAAGATCCACTCCCTGCATGTGTTGTTGGAGGTCTCATATGCAAAACGTTATCAATAGTTTCATTCGATCTATAAGTGTCATTTTAATTCTAATCGACGTTGTACAGTGACATTTGAAGTTTGAAGTCGTGTTTATGATTTTTCCAATAAATCTGAAATTTAAAAATAGAATATATATAATGAAAAGGGGACTGAGAGTTCTTCATCCTAAAATCCAGCTATCAAGTCTTATTATTGACTTACTTAGGTTTGCATTTTATTTTAAGGACTGGCTGACAGACTAAACAATTTGTTCTGTTCTTGGAACCATTGTTCTTGATTATTATATACCATCAAATGCGAAACTGTTCTTCTTAATTTAACTTTTGTTTGTAAGCCTGCAAATGTACATGCATGTCTGATCTGCTTCCATTGTTCTGTGATTGTCATCTTCATTGAATGTTTATGTTTGTATGTTGTCGGGAGCGTCATTCACATAAGCAAAGATTTGCTTGTTTGCCAATCCTGTCAGTTTCGTTTCTGAATAAATATGTTTAAACCAAATGACAAAAAATTCCTACAGTGACAGGAGCAGATTTGTTCTGTTCTGTTACTGGATTTCATGACCATTTTGACACATGCTTACAGAAATTAATGATAGATGTCATTATTTTCCAGGAACGAAACATTAAATGTGTTTGTTTAACACCATACATTTATTTTCATACATGCGATCAGAATAATGAAACATCATTTTATTCACCTCATAAAAGCTTAAATATTCCAGTTTCAAAAAGCTGTAGGTTTTGTTCTTTCCTTTCTTTTCGTCTTTTCCTGTGTCACAGTCTGTACAAACATTACGAAAAGGTTGGCGTGATATATGTGTACATAGATGTTATAAACTGTAATATGTACACACAATAACAATATCCATTACGTGACATATACATCATTTCGTTATTTATTTTGTAAAGGTACACACACGCAATTCTTCAACGCGATGGCAGTGTAATAGACCAAAAACCAAGCCTGTTCTGAAAATTAATTGGACCCTTCCTTAATAAAGAAAAAAATAAGTTACCAGTCCTGACCAAAAAGTACCCAGACCTGGCAATAAGTAGCCAGATTGAGGACAGGTGGACGGGCTATATCTTAAACACTGGCGATGGGCATTTTCCATCATGAGATTGAGTGCAAACTATTTTGTTTTGATGTAGAACGGTGGACGCGGACTGAACGCTTGGCATGACGACAACATGGAGACAGTGACGTCACATATTCATAGAATTCTCAAGGACCTGTTCTATCGTTATTGTCTGCAGAGTAGGTTTGACTGGCTGCGTGGGCGCAGAACTGTATGATAACCAGTTTACCCCCTATATGGTTACCCCTACGTGACACGGGTATAGAAAGTTTGTCAGGGCGTAGTCTTGCTTCGTAATGCATGTTTGTCCCCGAGCTCCTTTATTCATAAAGAGAGAGATCGTATTACAGATCATTCAGTCGAAAGTGTTTATTGTATGTCATTGGTTCACTGTAACTAGGCTAGCAATGCTGCTATTACAAGATTAACCGCAGGCATTCACTAGAACGGTTGGGGATTATACTGACGCTTCTTTAATAATGCTGTCAATGCCAATAGTGCATCGCAATGGAAAGTTTCTCCAACCTTGGCACTAGAAAATGACAGGTTTTACCGATTTTTATAATTGTAGATCTGGCCCTGCTTTCTTTATTGCCATTAAAGAAGCGAATTAGGATGCTTTGTGGGAAATATAAGCACCAGTGAATATACTAACGATTCAATTGCTATTAGAACGTTTCCTATCTGCATAGTTTATTAAACTACTATATTATCTAGATTTATTCAAATTAAAGATTGAGCTCCTTGGAATTAATTGCTAATAGTACTAGACGAGTCGCATATCAGGTTCAGATTGTAGCACTTGGTATAAGACTAATGCTTAAGTCATAAAGAGATACCTGCACACCATATGATAAAGGAAAGTTAAAGGGGCAGTAGCACGATTTTTGAAAATTTTATGTTTGTAATTTTTCACTGATAAGTTACATTAATGTTAAATGTATTATTTTGATAGTGTAAAAGAATCTCACTGTTAAACAAACCAATCGTTTATAGTCTGAGAACAAATTATAAAGATTCACATAAGGTCCATTGGCGGCCATTTTTGTGTGAACAGCTTTAATTGATTTTGTGTAAAAACAAGGATTCGCATGGCTGAACTTACATTATATTTCATTAATTACTGCTTCACATACATTTCAATTTGATTTTCCTGACATCACCTTATATATATTCCCCCTAAAACGTGCTACTTGCCCTTTAATGTTATGAGATCGTATCATACATGTATATACTAGATGCGATTTGTACATCGAATATAATGTTGTTTAACAATCATGCAAATCATGAAGAGATTGGTTTGAAACATTGCAATCGTAACCATTTAAAGGGGCAGTAGCACGTTTTTAGGGGGAATATAAGGTGATGTCAGGAAAATTTAAATTAATGGTCCCAATTGAAAAACAACGTATTTAAAATGAATAAAAGGTGTTCACACAAAATGGCCGCCAGTGGATTGTATGTGAATCTTCATACTTTGTCCTCTGACTATGGATGATTGGCTAGTGTAACGAGATTTTTGAGACTGTCAAAATAATACATTTAGCATAAACTTACAATTATCAGTGAAAATTTTGAAATATAAAATTACCAAAAAACGTGCTACTGCCCCTTTAAATCGTGTTAGTCTCGAAATGCTTTAAGCGCTTCTTACATGCACACGTTTACTCCTATAAGTAATAATAATAATAATAATAATAATAATTTTAACGCCTAGTATCCAGTCCAGGACTGCTCAACGGCGGTACACATGGCGATACAATGTATATTATTACCCTGAAGGAAATGTACTTTCGAGTCAAGCTACAAAGCGCCTCGCGCGACCATATAGGTCCGTACTTTCCCCATGTTCAGGTACCCATTTATACAGCTGTGTGAACTGAGTGCAATGTGGATGAAGTGCCTTGCCCAAGGACACAACACAGTGTTAAGCCCAGGTTACAAATTTTTGGTGTCTCCACCGGGATTCGAACCCGGGCCTTCGGCGTGACAGGCCAGCACGCTAACCACTACACCACCGTGCTCCACATATATTTACTCATTGGAATAAATATATGTACAGGGAGTAAACAGCCCATCAACTAATTTACTTACAGGAGTATCTTTACTCCTAGGAGTTAAATATCCACCCCAAGGAGTAAAGTAAAAGTATGTTACTTTCACTCCTGTATAAGCAACCGTGCCATGTTCTATAGTTTTAGCATAGTTGAATGATTGGTTGAAGTAATTGACTTGCATTTATAGAGTTTCTAGACAATAATGGGTTTTTTTCATTATAAATAACTTTCGTTCAAGATTATTTTTTTAACTTGTCAAGAGCATGTTTCCTAATAAAGATATTTTGGGATTTTTGTGTTGAGTGAAAAAATGAAAAACTTGCTTTTACCCCTTTCCCCACTAGAAGTTGATAAACCAAACAAAATCTGCCACAGGGTATGCATTTCACTCATTGAGTTTAATACACTTAGGGTCCTTAAATTCAAATGGAACGTAATTATACTCTCAGGAGTAAAATGCGCATGTTAAAAGGGGATAATTTTACTTTACCACTCTTAATTTTCCATTTGCAATTTGTAAAACGTATCTTGGAACACTGAAATTGTGTATACATATCAATTAGATTAATTAAAAACTTTTCGACTCTTACATTTCTAGGTTATGATTTCAGCTCTTTAAAATGGAATATCTTTATATTGACAGGATCAAAATGTTAGATTGCAAGATTGCACTTTTCTTTTCGAAAGTTGCATGGTTGCATTTCAATTTTCGCGAGATAAAGGTTTACATGACTTCACTTTTTTGCACACTTGGAAAAAAATGGGGAATCGCTGTTGTATTGTTGAATTAAAAAATATGCTCACTTAAAGGTATTTTACTTGAAATAGTATATTGTCAGACTCTGTTATGCTTTAGCAATAAAACAAATGAAATGGCCATGACAGTAAATTTGTAAATGGTATAGGGGATATAATACAAGGAGATTCACGATAATATTTGGTACGAATTGTTGCCAAAACACTTTTAAAACAAAAAAATTGAGTAGATTCCACACACCAAAGTACTTCATAAAAAAATACAATTTAATAATGAAACAGAAACCCTTAAAAGAATCTTATACCAGCATGTTTGCTTTATATATTGCAATAAATGATATGTATAACTCACTTCACCAGTCACAAACAATTCTCGGAAATAAAAGAGGTTTGTAAAAAGGTTTGGACAATATTTTTATATTTATACAGGAAATCTTTCAGAAGTGGACGGGTTTGCTTCAATTTTTGCAAATCATAATCATTATCTTTAAGAATAACCGAGATATCAAATGGAGTCTTATCATTACCTTTAAGAATAGCCGAGATATTAAATGGAATATCCATGAGCCAACAAAACATCTCGGAAATAAAAAAAAGTTTGTAATAAGGTTTGAACCATAATTTCATATTTTTACAGTAAGCTTTGAGAAATGAACGGGTTTGCTTCATTAATTGCAAACCATAATCATTACCCTTAAGAATAACCGTTATATGGAGTCTTCACCAGTCACAAACAATTTTTGGAATTAAAAGAGGTTTGTAAAAAGGTTTGGACCATATTTTCATATCTATACAGCAAATCTTCAGAAGTGAACGGGTTTGCTTCATTTTTTTTTTGCAAATCATAATCATTACCTTTAAGAATGAAAAGAATTACCGAGATATTAAATGGAATATTCAAGAGCCAACAACAAATCTCGGAAATAAAAGAGGTTTGTAAAAAGGTTTTGGACCATATTTTTATATTTATACGGGAAATCTTTTAGAAGTGAACCGGTTTGCTTCATTTTTTGCAAATCATAATCATTAACTTTAAGAATAACCGAGATATTAAATGGAAATAACAGAGTTTTGTAAAAAGGTTTTGGTCCACATTTTCATACTTATACAGTCAATCTCTCAGAAGTGAACGTATTTGCTTCAATTTTTGCAAATCATGATAATTACCTTTAATAATAACCGAGATGTTAAATGGAATATTCAAGAGCCAACAACAAATCTCGGAAATGAAAGAGGTTTATAAAAAGGTTTGGTCCATATTTTCATATTTATACAGTGAACGGCTTTGCTCCATTTATTGCAAATTATAATCGTTACCTTTAAGAATAACCGAGATATTAAATGGAATATTCAAGTGCCAACAACAAATCTCGGAAATAAAAGAGGTTTGTAATAAGATTTTGGTCTACATTTTCATATTTATATAGTAAAGCTTTTAGAAAATAGCGGGTCAGTGAAGTGTTTGCCAGACATATGCCTTGAGTGTGTCGACCATTAGACTGCTTTGAATGGACCAAACCCTAGCATTGTCAAGGGTTGATGGGTTTACTCGGCAGACATATGTAGATAACTGTGTCAATAGTGGGGTGTACAGGGGAGGCAATGATGTACTTGTATAAATGTTTAAGCGGTTCATAAGTTGGAAAACATGACCTAAAATATATATCTTAGTTTTTTCTTAACATGCTTGATTAAAGAGGTGAACGTTCCTTAATGTTGCTATCATATAAGCTTTGTAATTCAATCCCAAATAAATTATGTATATACAGAAGCAATGATGTACTTGTAGGAGTATTTTGATATTTTTATAGAGAGTTTTTTAACATTTTATAGAGAACATGACCTAAAACATAATATCTTAGAGTTTCTACTTAACATGTTTGATTATAGAGTTGAATGTTTCTAAATGTAGCTAGTATATGAGTAATTGATTCAGTCCAAACGAAATATGTAAACATTTTAGATTACTTTTTTTAGGTATTTTTTTAAAGACTCTAAATTTCAGTCAGTTTTTAAGAGAAAATGACCTGAAAATATTATATCTTAGAGTTCCTTCTTCACATGTCTGATTATAGAGTTGAACGTTTCTTGGTGTGGCTATTATATAAGCTTTGTAATTCAATCCAAATAAAATATTATATACATTCTTAAATAACTATTTTGAATTATGCTTTAAAGACTCAGTCAGTTGAAGAGAAAATGACCTGAAAATATTATATCTTAGAGTTTCTTCTTCCCATGTTTGATTATAGAGTTGAACGTTTCTAAATGTAGCTATTATATGAGTATTTGATTCAGTTCAACCAAATATGTAAACCATTTAGATTACTTTTTTCAGGTATTTTTTAAAGACTCTAAATTTCAGTCAGTATTTAAGAGGTAATGATTTGAAAATATTGTATCTTAGAGTTTCTCCTCCATATGTTTGAATGTTTCTTGGTGTGGTTATTATATAAGCTTTGTAATTCAATCGAAATAAAATATTATATACATTCTTAAATAACTATTTTCAATTATGTTTTAAAGCCTCAGTCAGTTTATAAGAGAAAATGACCTGAAAATATTATATCTTACAGTTTCTTCTTCACATGTTTGATTATAGAGTTGAAAGTTTCTTGGTGTGGCTATTATATAAGCTTTGTAATTCAATCGAAATAAAATATTATATACATTCTTGAATAACTTTTTCAAGTATGCTTTAAAAACTCATTGAGTCACTTTATAAGGGAAAAATGAGATTTTAGAGATTCTTCTTAAGATGCTTGGTTATAGAGATGTTTGTTTTCTAAAGGATCTATTATGTAAGTGTTGCAATTCAATCACAATAAAAATGTATAGCTTTTAAAATCACTATTTACAAGTACTTTAAGTCAGGTTATAAGAAAAAAAGAACCTGAAAATATGATAGTTTAAAGTTGTTATTTTATGCAGATGATTTATGTTTGTTTGATGATAGTGTTATTGGTCTGCAGCGAAAGCTTAATGTTCTAAAGCAGTTTAGTACTAAATGGGGGTTAACTGTCAATTTAGATAAGACAGATATTTTGGTTTTTCGAAATGGGGGTAAGCTTAGAGGGACGGAAAAATGGATGTTTGGTACTGATAATGTTAAAATATCTACGTATTATAATTATCTGGGACTTGTGTTTTCTTATAGATTATGTTGGTCAAGAGGAATAAATGTTTTAGTTCAGAAAGCCAATAAGGCCCTTTTTGCTGTTAAGCAACTTCAATACAAGTTAAAGAATATTTCACAATCAGTTTTATTTAAGATTTTTGACACCCAGATAAAACCAATTTTACTTTATTCCTGTGAAATATGGGGCTATTCCAAAAATGTATACATCGAACGTTTTCATGTTAAATTTTGTAAATACGCTCTTGGTGTTGGGTATTATGTTTCAAATGATGCTGCACTGGGTGAATGTGGTCGACAAGGTCTTTTTGTAGATTATCATAAAAAATGTATTCAATTTTGGTTAAAGTTATTATTCATGCCCATACATAGATACCCAAAACAGGGCTATCTTCTCTGTAAATCATTAGATGAGTGTAATCGCACAACATGGGCTACGCATGTAAAAGGTATTTTGTTTTCATATGGATTTGGTTTGGTATGGATTACCCAGGATGTTGGTAATAGTACTTTGTTTATCAATACCTTTGTACAACGACTTAAAGATTGTAATACTCAAGATTGGTACTCTAGAATTTGTGAATCAAGTAAGTTATCTAGCTATAAAGAATATAAATCATTGTTATCAGTAGAATATTGTCTAAATGTTATCCCAGTGAGGGAATATAGAAGACTCTTATGTTTATTACGAATTGGTGAACTTCCCTTGATGATTAATACTGGCAGACGTTGTGGCATTGCACGGTGTGATAGGATATGTAAATTTTGTGAATTAGGTTGTATAGAAGATGAGTATCACTTCCTTCTGAAATGTCCATTATATTCTCATCTTAGATTAAAATATATCCCACAGTATTATTGTATTTCAACGAATATGAATAAGTTTTATACACTTTTAACATGTACTAAGGAAACGATTTTGTTAAATATTGCTAAGTTCATTAAGGAAGCATTATATTTGAGAAATGTTAGACATGATATACATCTGTCACAATAAGATTGTTATTTATACATGGGCCTATGGCCTTTATACCGAATAAAAGAATTGAATTGAATTGGTGTGGCTATTATATAAGCTTTGTAATTCAATCGAAATAAAATATTATATACATTCTTGAATAACTTTTTCAAGTATGCTTTAAAAACTCATTGAGTCACTTTATAAGGGAAAAATGAGATTTTAGAGATTCTTCTTTTAGAGATATATCTGTATCAAATTATTGTTAACGTGTTCATCTAAATAACATCTAAATAAATTGTTACATTGTACATCAATACATTTTTCACATCCTTCAAATCGACCTCTTATGTCTTACATGATAAGTTATAAAATGCAAGTAATCTTAATAGATCATCAAATTTAATATAACAATGTCTTTCGTGACAAGTTGAAATATGCTAACAATATTTATATATATCTAAATACCTGATACCATCTTATCATCTGTTTCACACATTAAAAAATGAACACAGAAAACACAGAGCCTCGTGTAAAAGTATACTTTCTTTCGAGTGTCAGTTGATTCATCATACAATGTTTCAATTCACTACGTTAACTACAGCCTCTGTGTATACCACATACAAATGGGAACATAAGTATTCCACATTCACCCATTTGAAGCTTCTTTTAAATATCATAGTCTACTAGGTTTGAAACCAGGGATTTTATGAGTGCTTCTAAGTTTACAGATTTCCACTGAAAGACGACAATCATGATTACATTTTTCACATCCTTCAAATCGACCTCTACATGACAAGTCAAATGCAAGTAACATAATGTATCATCATATCATCATATCATCTATATCACATGATAAAATATCACAGATAACAAAAATAAGCCTCGTGAAAAAGTAAACTTTATTCGAGTGTCAGTTAATTCATCATTCAATTCACTACGTTAACTAAAGCTTCCGTGTATACCACATACAAATGGGAACATAAGTATTCCACATTCGCCCATTTGCAGCTTCTTTTTCGTAAATATCATACTAGGTTTGAAACCAGTGATTTAATGAGTGCTTCTATGCTTACAGATTTTCGCTGAACGACAGGAATAAATGTCGCATGTTTATCATTTGATTGTCTAACAACTTGAAAGCGTCTCATTTCTATAATCCAATAATTTGTTATTGTTTACAATTTTTCCTAATAGATAATGAGATGTGTAGGAGACAGAAAAGAATAGGGCAACATCATATACAATCTAAATAAATTTAGATAAACAGGTTTTATATTAGGTCATACTAAATTTTATTCAAATTGCGTCATGTGGGCCAGATCTACAAAATGCTGCTGTCTACGGGGAAGTAGTAAGAATCCCGTTGTACATCAACCGATTTGTCAGAATTGTAAAGTATTGGTTTAAAGTCCGTAACAGCGATCATATTATCATGTTTAAAAAATACGATTTTACATCAAGCTTGAATTATGTACGAAAGGCGTAAAAAAACTGGGCAAATTTAGTAAAATCGTTTCTATCAAAACATGGTTTTAGTTTTGTATGAATATTTCCTGAGTGTGACGATGTAAATCCTTTTTGTCAAACATTAAACAACGTTTGATTGATAAATTTGTACAGAACAGATAACGTTACATTACTCAAAGTGATTAAATTTTACTGTTTAATAATGTTAAACAAAATTTCCATTATGAAACATATCTAAACTCGAAATTTTACATAAAACGTTTAAATATCATCTCATAAATTAAAAATTAGACGCCATTTAGTTTACGAATATCATGTCATAAATTAAAATAGAAATTGATCGCTACTCAGATATCCATAGGTATAATAGATTGTTTGCTTTTTGTAATGAACATGGAATTTCTGCAATCGAAGATGAATTTCACTCTATTTGTGCGAGTCCAGCATATAAGCAGTTATTTATTTGGTTTATCATCCAAGCATATTAAATCTATTAAACGGTTGCAGTTTACAGATAAACATTCATTATTGTTTCTAGCTAAATTTATCAAACAATTTAGGCGTATGTATCATTAATTATTACTGTCCTGCCTCGTACGCTTTTCATATATATTTGCACTGTAGATGAGGAGCTTGAAGAACCGGAGTCTAAAAATAAAAGTCTGTTCTGTTCTCCTATTAGTTTAAAGAGACACTTCATTTATTTCAATCATTTTGTCCCTTACGGTTTGTTTGATGTTGTAGAATTAGAAACACTGCTGTTATTAACGGCATTATATTTCTTGGATGATTTAAGAAAATTCCTCATTTTGCTTTCAAGGTAAAACTTTTGTACCCGTACTGTTGACACAGTCACTTTAATGCCTTTTGAAGATAAAAAAAACATCCCCGGTTGATGCCATTTTATCTATTATTATCACGTGGTTACATCAACCGTAAAAGTCAATAATAGAAGGCTGCGGACTGTGATGTTAAGTAGTCAAATTTCATTCAGTAATGGGTCGGAACCATGGGTGGTCAAGAGATCCGGGTTCGAATCCCGCCAGAGGCTCAGCAACTTTCAGTTGTCTACAGTAGAAACCTTACTCGGTCACATTTTGGTGCAATGCTACACTGAATTTCAGTACAGAACCTTCCACGGTTCCCTAGTTCTAGGCAATGCTCACCGGCTTCACCGCAATACATAGTCATGGTGTTGTGGGTTTTCTCCCTGCAGGCAGCTGTTATTTGAGTGAAAGCCACTTGAAAGCGGAATTAAACTCAAAATCACCTCACCCCATTAAGAAATGATACTCGGAATCTTATACTTGAACGATGCAAATTGGACATCTTTGACTGTGAAGCAGGAATATCTTTCTTACTCAATTAATAATTCATAGTTTGAGCATCGAAATTTATGTTATACATTACAATACAGGGGCAAAGGAACGTCTTTCTATATTAAAAGTCAGTGACTAAGACCAATATATTCACATTTTATTAGAATTTCCCGGTTGCAACTGGGTTAGAAACACATTCGATATTTCATGACAGTCGTATTTCACGTACATTTTTAGGTCGAAAGATTTTTAACGTTAAATGCAAAGAGAACATGATGATTATTTACGTGGGGCTTAACACCTCTTTCTTTAGCTTCCCTAGACTAAAATTTAGTCTATGAAATATATTATTTTTGAAATAATTACATGCTTTTCAACATTTTTATTTCTTTCTTGGTCTCATGTAAATTGCTGTAGCCTAGACTTGCTGAAGGAGAACCTAGACTGTATTAAAGGCTCCTTTTTATTTACAGTCCTGAAGCTGGACTATAGCTTCCCACGCGGCCTTGGCTATTAGAAATCACGTGACACAATGCACCGTTAGTTTTACCCATTCGCTGCGCACTTCCATACGCGCACAGATCGATGACAGCAGACGACGATCTTGAATATCGACTGGAAGCAAATGACTTGATTTGCGCTTGTGGGAGTGCTATTACAAAAACATATGACATTTGTCAGGGTCAAAATTCGCCGGCATCGCCATTTGGACCAAAACGCTACACAGACTGCGCTTTCTAAAGACGATCATGAAGTAGAATTTGAGAAATTCAAAAGAACTTTGTTGATAGGTGAGTACCTTAGTATAGATTTGATATTCTAAGGTATCTTTTTATTGCTAGTGAGGGGATTGAAGGTCACTTGTATCCAGTTGTGCTATTTATATTTATTTATAGCGTGCGGTTGAACAAATTAACCCCCTTGTCCAGAAGCCTCGGTTTTACATTATAGTCACATGTCAAACGTGTGATAAAGCTCACAACGCCAACTATAAACTGTTTGGTAGTGTGTTGTGACCACGCGTGAATAATTAAACATCATTATCGATCAACTGTGTAATTTTACGCTGGACACGATTAGATGAATCTTTGTATTGTTTTGTTAAACCTGAATCGTTTCTACATTTAATCATCTTGTAATTTTGCGAATTATTACATCATCTTCAACATAAAATGAGTATGTTTTAAGGTTTGTTTTTGTAAAATACAAGTTTGTTAATTAGTAAATTGTTCATTTATGTGACAAGTCAATAACAATCTTATCAGATGTGATACAAAACAAAAACCAATTTAACAATGTTGTCAAACTTGCAAAAATGCAACATTGTAATCGAAATGTACTACATAGGGGCTCAAAGTGATAACACAACAACATTTTACTCAAATGTAAAACATTTCAGAAGGCATTTTGTTCATTTGTTATACAGATTAGATATTGTTCATAGCACTAGTAGTCACCTTGCATTTAAAAGATGATAGAAATATTATCATATAATACACATACATCCTCTTTTTGTATATTTTTCTATCTTAGAAATTATAATTGTATAGCCTAGCTATTGAATGACAAGAATAACTTTTATAGCTTTCCTTGAATCGACTCAAATCTTGAGGAGTTGATGTCTAATAACTGGACCACAAGCTATTGTATACACATTTGTTTTTTTACAATGCTATGTGAAAGATTTATAGATCTATATTATATAGACTACATAACATGTCGGTTGAATAAAAGATAGCCGATTAAATCAATGTAATGTCATGTTGCATCCGTTGAATTTAGATGGGTCAAGTGTGAATGTATAAAATTTGCTTTAAACGTATGGAATACAAGTATTGGAATGGATTGCATCTCCTTATAGTGCATACACACAATGTTTGGGCTACATTTGACCTTTCATGGGGTAACTAACAATTGTTAACTGACAGTAAAGTTGAGCCTAACCCCACCCCCATCCCCATTGCTTTAATTGTGCTTTGTAGTGACAGGCAAAAATGACTCCTAGCTCAAAGTGTTATAGTTATATTTATTTTTTGAAAAAGCAACATCTGATAGTACATAAAAAGATATATGAAATGAAAACAAAAAAAAGAAAACTTCAGAGTGAATTAATTACATTGCATGTGCAGCTAGTGAAGCCACAAAATTTAATTAAGTGTTATTTGACTATCTAATTAATCAATAATTTCACACAACGGTGACCAGCATGTGACACATAAGAACATTCAATATAATGATTGTAATCATACCGAGAATCATTTTTTTAAATAACATTTTTGAAATTACATTTCTATCAACATCATAGAAAATATATGTGTACAGTGTGGATTCATTAGTTCATCATAGGAATTTCCTGTTAAATTATAGTTCTATCATATCAATGAAAAATTGTGTGCAAGTCAATTATAAAACTTTTCTACATTTAACAATAAACACACTTGCTCTTCAAACAGTGGTAAATCATTCAGGTTAGCCAAATTGTAGGAATCACAAGCCCAAACCACTCACAGGGTTAAAAGACAGTCTGATTGATTGACTGTACTCGAATGATTAATATTGTAAATTATTGTCTCTATCATGGTTCGAACGCATTCCAGCAAGGATATCAACTCTGTCAGGCTGTGAACGCACACAAGTTTATCAAAGTTTTTGACCTTTACTCATTTTACCAACTGTGGCAAAACCTTTCGATGTCACTCTAGGGTCAGGTAACTCCAGTGTACCCTTGCAATATTTTGAACACAAAAAAAGGATCTCTTCAAATTCATGTACGGTAATACCAATAGGCACACTTGACGACCTATCACTTATCCTATGGTTTGGATAAATATTTGGTCTCAAAATTTTATGAATTATTTTGGCTTGTAAAGATCAATCAAAGTAACAGATGTTTTGAACGTGAAAAAAATTATTAGGGATATATCATGTTTATGTGAAAGTAACACATGTTGTTGACAAATGTTAAAATATGATATCAGCTTGTCATATCATGTTCTTTCATCTGATGCATTCCAAAGCAGTATTCAAATAAGCTTACACATCCTTTATGAAAAAAATATTTTTAAATCGCATAAAAATTCTGTGAAAACAAATTTATCTTAGCATTAAAAGAGAGATTGTTAAATTAAAGCAGGAACAATTTCTTTGAGTAAGAAAGAGTTTGAACAACATAAAGCATAAATTTTAAAACAAGTTAGCCCGAAAGTTAATGTTTATCATATTAAAAAGAATGGTAATGTCAACAATTTCTTTGTGGAAATGATATGCAGAGTAAATTCCTGTTTATTCTGTTGTAAGAAGAACCAACCCGCATGACGAAGGAGTCACCATCCTGCAGGGTGGCATCGGTCTCGACTTTATCCCAGGGAATTAGCTTGATACCATAGGATCCAACCTAGGAGTTCTGGGGAGAGCATCTTATGAGACAGGCAGGAGTGGACAGAGAGACACAAGATGATGACGTCATAGAGACGATGGTTTATTCGTTACGACATCAGAGTAGTTGTTACAAAAGTAAAGAGGGGGAGGTCAGCTGAAAAGTTGACGGCACATGGAGGCATAGCGAATAATTCATGGCCCATACCCCACTTGCTGACTCTACTCCTACTTCCACTCAAAAATACACTCGAAAATCCACTTTAAAATCCACTGATTAGAAAATCTTAACAGCCCTATTTAATTTTAGGGCCTTGAGCAAGTAATATGTCAGCAGAGGTTGTGATTGACATTGACTCAATGATACAATTGCATATCTCAATAGCGTGATTTACAATTAAGCATTGGATAATTACCGAAGCATAAACAATAATACTGTTATAAATAGGTGATTGCCTAGGGCAACATCCTTAGACAATGGAACAAGGCAAGATCCTAAAACAATGAAACAAAGTTTCTGTTGTGGTTTGACAAAATTACTTGAAAATATTGATAAACTTATGGATAGGAAAATACGAAAATTATGGAGAATATATATACATTTATAAGCACTATAATTCACACATGTCATTAATACATGACAATTTACATATCATTTAAAATATGATACAGAGTATAACTTTTTGGTAGCTCAATACAACAATCGCAACAAAGAGAGAACATTCGGAAACAGGTGTTATCCTTTACTGTGGAATGCCTAATACGCTAGGACATATCACTATACTTTTAATTTAGTTTCTTCACAAATTAGTTGTTAAATTAGTATTTATATAACATATATAGTTTATATTTATTTTATTACCGTATCCTCGCGGGTATAAGACCAGGGGGCCCGGCAAACAAATATTTTGGAAATAGGGGGATGGGCTTTAAACCGCAAGAGACCCCAACCAAGAAAAGTAAGTCAGTAAATGTGTAAATGCCATGCCAAAATTAAAAATGCCTGACCGAAAGCAGATAGTTCTTTCCCTTACAGCCTTGACAGTACTTTGCCAGGGTGCAGGTTTTCACACTAGCTATATTCTATTCACTGGTACGTACAGTTACTGTACAAACATATCATATCCCAACAACATTGATAGTGCGACCCTTGCCCTAATATGTTATTTGATATTGGGACATAAAGACAGATTAGACCTTTATTGTACCGGTATATTAAGACCAATGGCCCATATACAGTTCATTGAACTATACAATGCTATGAAGCAAGCTTGGCCAATGGTTTTACTTTGTCTATTCAATACCAGCTCAAAGCAATAGTTACCAGGTACATGCACTAGCATATAAGTAGCTTGTCATTAAGACCCTACAGCAAAAATGTTCGAGACAAACTTAGAAATGTATAACAAGTTTAGATCTGTCACCTCTAGGTTAAGTCATTTTCTGGGCTCCTTTGAGTTGTTTACAAATGTTGTCAATGTTGAAAAAAAAAAACTTCTGAGACTCAAAGTTAGTCTAGCTTATATATAGTTTCATTTAATCGAATGACAGAGTGAACAAATATTTTGCAACAAACCATTATGATAATTTATCAGCATTATTTGTTGTTTTCAATAGGGCAGCTCGAGACTATTGGCTGAAATAAGCGCACACTTTTAATAATAGTTCATCAAGAATTGATTGAACATGTATCCTAAGATACTCAGCCGCTAATCTTACCTTCAGATTTATTTATTTATGTCTATTTCTAACTCTTTTTTCTACGTAAAATTAGCCTCAATAAAACTTGCTTCACTTCTGATATTGAGTCTAGCAAAATGTAGAAACAGGTCACGTCATGCTAAGTAGAAATAGCAGTATTTTTTATTTGTATTACTTTTCAAATCAAATTATATAAATAAAATATAAATTAAATTATATATAAAAGAGCACAATTATTTCACACACAGATAACATCTACAACAGTGAGAATAATATTATGACAACCTACTCAAAAGCCAGGGAGGACATTGATGTAAACAATGGCTACTGTACGTGACCTCACAATTGCCAGATGGTTAATGTTTGACTTAGTAGAATGAGGAGTATAGGATTGATGAGACAGGTAGATGACTAGGTATTTGGGCGCTTTTTTTACTAGAAGTCCTGTAAATATTAGGTGTTGTTTGGTTTTTAGATGACTACAACAGATGAGAGAACAGGTCTAGACTGTTTATAGGTATTTGGGCGCTTTTTTTACTAGAAGTCATGTAAATATTAGGTGTTGTTTGGTTTTTAGATGACTACAACAGATGAGAGAACAGGTCTAGACTGTTTATAGGTATTTGGGCGCTTTTTTTACTAGAAGTCATGTAAATATTAGGTGTTGTTTGGTTTTTAGATGACTAGAACAGGTGAGAGAACAGGTCTAGACTGTTTATAGGTATTTGGGCGCTGATTTAAGTATAATTAGAAGGCATGTGAATATCAGGTGCTCTGTGTGGTTGTAACTAGATTTCATGTAAATTGTGTGGTAAATTCCTTTAACTAGAATTTATATGGATATTGTGTGTGATGTGGTTATTCAAGTAGAATTTCACCAAATATGTAATTGTGATATAATGTAAGTAGACTTCTTATAAATAATATGTGTAATATGGTTATTTAAGTAGAATTCACACAAAAGTATGTGTGATATACCAGCAGTAGAATTCATGTGAATGTTTCTGTATAATTAATGTGATGTTGTATTTTAGTTTTGTTTTAGAATTTAAACGTCCCTAAATTTTCAAAGTCAGAATTTATGAATATTGTCAGTTGATGAAGAGTTATTGACTGTTGCAAGAAATTATCATTTTTAGACTATTGGCTATAAGGTCTTGTTTTATGGCAGTAGGAAGGTTGAAGTCGCAATTTTGATAAAAAAACAGACAGTGAAGAACATCAATTAGACAAATGTATGTTAAGAAAGTTATTGAAAACATTCAGAATGATAGTTACATGTTTATGCTGTTTATATGTAACTAGTATCAATCTAAAATGAGAGTGTAAATTTGGCTTCTGCTGACATATATATAATATTTAAGATTTTTCTTATTGAAAACAAGTATTTATCTTATATCTGCCATTTTGAGATGAATGTGTGAGTTTTATTAGCCTGTAAGGTCCGATAGGCTTATGTCGGCATGGTGTCCCGCATCAGTCGGTCTGTCCGTTAATAGAGTACAGACTCCTTGACTAGTGGGGATTATAGTTCATAGCTTTTGTGGCCCCTAATAAGGGTCACAAGGGCCATGTCCTTAAAACCTTTTTTATCTTCTCCAGAAGCATAAGGCCTTGAAAGCTGAAACTTTGTGTACAGACTTCTTGGCGAGTGAGGATTATAAGGGTCACAGGGGCCATGCCCTAAAAACCTATTTTCATTTGCTTCTCCAGAAGCAATTGGCCTTGAAAGCTGAAATCTTGTGTACGGACTGCTGTTATTGAGGATTATAATTTACTGTTTACAGTTAAAAAGGGCTTGGTGAACCTTTTGATCCTATACAATAAATTATCAATTGAATATTCAAGTATTTTCCATTTCTGTATTGATTACAGGTATCTGAAATAACATGTACTTAATTCAAGGATTTTTGACCCTGTAGCAAAATTAAATACAAAGCCTGATGAGCTACAGAGCCAATGGCAAGTGGTTGTATGGGGACCTTGGCAAAATATTGAGCTATGCAGGACTTATGTGTGTACAGGTATCTTTAAGAGTCCTTCCATCAAATCATTCTGTATACATTTAAGGTCTCAAGCCCAATTTCGTTTAAACCCATTCAACCATACAAGCCAGAATTCAGGTATATGTGTTACTTATTTTGTGGGTGTAAAAGGGTTATATATAGCAACGCAGTAGGTGGACTTTGGCCAAACATGTGAACAGGATGTGATTTCTACTTTCATTATTTGTCATTCATCTAAATCAAGCAATTTCATTGTGAGCAATCATTTAGACATTTTAGCAAGACAAGACACAGCTGTATCCAATTCATCAATTTGTTGGTAAAAGATTTAAGGCAAGTACATTGATGAATCTTCAACCATGATATTTCGTATGATCAACTCTTTCAGATTTAACTTTATTATCCTGGGTGAACCTGTCATGCAATCTGAATTATTACCGGTATGTCATAGGATAGCAACTATTTTTGTGTTTGGGAATAACATATTTATAAATGTTGCACTTATTAAATTTATTTTCGCTTCCTTATTCTAGAGTTAAGAACGTTAATTTTATATGTAAAACCTCAACCTCGTAATAAACAAGGCAAGCTTGATGAGCTACTATGCAAATATCTATTTAAGTTTTTGAATGAACAATGGCATTATAATCTTTGTTTTGGCATATCAGAGAACTAGAGACTTGGAAATGGGCACTAGATAAAATGCAAATTTCAATTAGTAGTTAAATCAGTGAATAAGTTAAATAGTTTATTAATGAAGGAAAATTTCATCTTCCTCTCTTTTTCAGGTAGTAAATATAAGTCCCCTTTTGCTATTACTTATGATTCTACTAAGTAAGCAATAGGGGAATTGCTAACTATTTTAGCATGTAAAGTTTGTTTAAATAGGAAAGTTCACATTCATTTTCTTCATTCTTTTATCAAAGATATGAATATTTTTTTGTATATCCATTAATGATTTTATTCAATATGAAGTTAAAAATTGTTTTCAGACATCAAAGCTAGTCTGTTACCATGGAAACCGATAAGCCCAAAGACACAATCGATACTGTACCTGGGGACAGAGGCTCCAAGGCATCTGATTGGTCAGAAGAACTTGAAAACAACCAATCACAGCTTCTTCAGGTTAAGGAGACAGAACAGGAAACAGATATTGATGCAAAAGTAAAAGATGATTCAGGTGTTCCCATTGACAGAGGATGGGCTTGGATGATTGTTGTCGGTAAGAAATTGATTTAAGAAATTCATACATTTAATTTTTTATTTGAAAAAAAGGAAAAAGATAATTTGGAAGAGAATCATAATTGTTGAAACACTGCTTTTGAACTTCATATGTCACCAAGATATATCAATGATATTTTAAACGCTTTCTTTAATATTATACTTAACATTTATGATTTTTTGTAAATCATTGACTCAACTTTTTCAGGCTGCTTGATGAAGTAATTAGGAGAATGTTTTTTAACACAGAAGATGTAGAAAATAACATGAAGCTTGGCAGTTGACGTTAGCGTACATGCACTTGCACAGAACAAAGGCAAAATGATGTAATGAAGTTGGAAGCATTCTATCCCTGCTTAGACATTAAGAAATATGATGCTTGTATCGATCGCTGCTTAATTTTACCAGGTATGGTCTGGTATTGATTTTACTTGTTTAAAAAACAACAGAACTTCAAATGATGTATCTGTGCATCAGAATTACATGTGAATTATGACAGTAAATGCAGGAGGATTGAAGCACGTAGGAGTGTTGACTTGTCTCAACGCAAGACAAACTGGCCAAGAGTTACCGTAAATCCTTGAATAATCACCTGCCTTGATTAATCGTAGGGTTTTATTTAAAATGTCAATATTGCCTTATTATATTTCTTATAGGCATTATCATGCAGTTTTTTACATCAATTTATAAATCCAGATATTCACTAATATTTCCTGTAATGATATTCTCTTAAACATTTGAATACTTCATGATCACATTATGGATTTGAAAAAAATAATCGCCTGCCTTGAATAATCGCTTGCTTTGAATAATCTTCCGGTCAAGTGATATTTTAAAACTTAAAGTGACACAGAGTATCTTTCTTGAAATTTCATTTGGTTTTGATAAGCTACAAAATATCTAATATGCTGATTGAAGTTCATATCTCATCACTGGACTTGCAAATATATCCATTTATGCATAATATCTCTAAAATAGTTTATTTTATGGAAAAATCAAGAAAACATCTCAAATACGTTTAATATTCGAAAACAGTTAATCTCCCTATTAGTTAGAATAACTAATAAACACTATCGAACCAAATATATCTTCCTGTCTGTGTATGGCAAAGTTTCAAAATTAAGTTTGGCGAATTTGCTTGCGCCACTCGAGCCACATTGTCCAGTTTTCGATCAAAATCCTGACTTTGAATGGCCTTATTTTTGCTCTAATGTACTGATTGACCTTTAGCTTATTATTTTCAGTAACAGTTACTGGTTCCCGATATAATAACATCGATTTCAAAATTTGACATATGTGATCCTATCAACATACTCTGTGTCTCTTTAATAATCGCCCGGTTTTTATTCAAGGATTTATGGTACATGGTTAGAATATGACTTGACAATGCTCTTGAATGGTTTGTGTATTGCAGGCTGCTTTGTGATGCACATATTCTGTGTCGGTGGAATCAAGTCCTTCGGAGTCTTCTTTGTCGAGCTAGAGGATCGGTTCGATACATCTTCTAAAGCTCTCGGGTTCGTGCAGGCTGTTGCATCCACCTTGATGCTCGGTTTAGGTGAGATTTCTATATGTACACTTTTATCAGGATAAACATAATAATAAAAATAATTCTTTAGGTTAACTTTGATTTTTATTTTACAGCCAATATCCAATGCACCAAGTATGCAGTTTATGTCCCTTCCTTTCTCAGTCTAAGTAAACCTCGCCTCAATATTATCCGTCTCACTCCTATACTGAATCTAGAAAGGTCTAGTAGAGGGTCGCGTCAGCCGACTTTTCTGCGACCTATGACCCCTGGTAAGCTGAGTTCTGATTGGTCAATTCGATACGTGGGCTGACGCGACCCTCTACTAGGCCTTTCTAGACTCAGTATAGGAGTAAAACAGATAATATTGAGGCTAGGTTTACTTAGACTGTTCCTTTCTCTATGTAATAAACTATTGGTTATTGTGAACTATTGTTTTTGCAGGGCCGATAGCCAATGCGTTGAGTCTGCGGTTCTCTTACCGCAGTGTGGTGATGGTGGGAGGTCTGCTGGCAGGAAGTGGATTCATCTGCTCCGCCTTCATTCCTTCCTTCGGATGGCTCTATCTAACGTATGGAGTCATGACAGGTACTGTGCCGTACAACACTTTAACTGAAACTTATCTTATTAGCAGCCCCGTCTAAGGACGGGGCTGCTATCAGTTTTTGTGAAGTTTCCATCGCCGCCGCCGCACTCGTACTACTAGCTATAACTTTTTTCCACTAAGCTTTCCAGAACTCTTATTCATACCTTATTACTCATACCTCGGGGGAACGATTTTGACACATTCACTTTCAAGGTCAAAGGTCAAGGTCACGAGATATGTATTCACTCTAAGAATTCCTTGTAAACGCGATAACTTGAAAAGTTTTTGTGCTATGAAGCTCTAACTTGGTATATATCATCCTTGGAAAAGTAAAAAATTTTGAAAAGGTTTTGGCTACAATCCGTCAAAGGTCAAGGTCACAGCAAGGTCATGACGTAAGCATGTTTTAGCGAAAATGCCTTATTTTAACTATGAACACTTTTAATCAATACATGATTGTTATACTCAATAAAAAGTGTTCAATGATTGTGTGACCTTGAAGGTCAAAGGTCAAGGTCATGAGATATGAGTTATTACAAAATGCACTAAATTTGGGTATAACTTTATCCCATTTAGCTTTTCAGAACTCATGAACATGTCTAAATGTTAATACTTCCAGGGAATCATTATGACATGTTCACTTTCAAGTTCAAAGGTCAAGGTCACGAGATATGTATTCACTCTAAGAATTCCTTGTAAACGCGATAACTTGAAAAGTTTTTGTGCTATGAAGCTCTAACTTGGTATATATCATCCTTGGAAAAGTAAACAAAATTGAAAAGGTTTTGGCTACAATCTGTCAAAAGTCAAGGTCACAGCAAGGTCATAACTTAAGCATGGTTTAGCGAAAATGCTTTATTTTAACTATGATCACGTTTAATCAGTACATGATTGTTATACTCAATAAAAAGTGTTCAATTATTGTGTGACCTTGAAGGTCAAAGGTCAAGGTCATGAGATATGAGTTATTGCAATACCTTGTAAACACAATAACTTGAAAAGTTTTTGTGCTATGAAGTTTAGATTTTGTATATATTATCTCTTGAGAAGTACAACATTTTCAAAAAGTTTTGGGTACGAACTGTCGAAGGTCAAGGTCACAGCAAGGTCAACATATATGGAGAAAATGGATTAATTTAATTTTTAACACTTTATTTCATTACAATAATGTTATACTCAATGAAATGTGTTCATTGATTGTGTGACCTTTAGTGTCAAAGGTCAAGGTCACGAGAAAATTCCCAATTTGGTGAGGCCTGTAAAAGGCGGAACAGGGTAAGGCGAAACCCCAAGTTCCGGGGCTGCTCTGCTTTTGCGGTATCCCGCAAACGCTAATCTAGTTCTATAAGAGGCAGTCACCTTCTATAAAGAATTATCATTTCTTGGTTTGGGATTTGTTATCTTTCAAATCATAGGAAACTTTGATGCAGTGTAAAGTGAGCGAAGTCTGGGAGAAGGTTTAGTTTTCTTGTAACAACTCCAGAAAGACATTTACATAATGCTTCCATGAGTTTGAAATATGAATGTTATCAAGTCTCCCTATGATACTAATCAATAAATTGCAAATGTTGGGTTTAATTGACCCTGTTACAAACTATCAGTCTTATTGCAAGATCTTTATTTTACCATTTATTGTTCAATCATTCTTACTTCAAACTGATTTTCAAACTTTGTATTCAATCTTTCTTTCATTACAGGAACTGGATTTGGACTGAGTTATGCCCCTTTTGTGGTGATGGTGGGCCACCACTTTGTGAAGCGGAGATCACTAGCCAATGGAATCTCTGTAGCAGGGAGTGGAGTGGGTCAATTTGTTTTGCCAAATCTGGTGCGATTCTTACTTAATGAGTACAACTACCAAGGATGTCTTCTAATCATTGGCGGTCTTGTTTTGAACATTTGTGCATGTGGAGCATTAATTCGACCTCTTGATAGTTATCCAAAGAAAAAGATTGTAAAGACTCCTAAACCAGAAATGAAAGCTGTTTTGGATACTTCCTTTGAACAGAATGATTCTACAGAGAAGAATAATTTGCTTGATAAACGGTTAACACAGTTGACAGTCAAGCCGTCAGAACTATCTTCATCCAGTCATTCTTTAGATACAGGTGCAGTTCATCACAAAAACAGACTAATTGATAGCAAGCTCCGATACTTCTCAGAGGATGTGCCTGAATTGCGTGGATCAAAACATTCTCTCGATGGTAGGCGTAAACCTCCCCAAAGATTCTATTCTGTAGAGGTGGATGATTCCCGAGGGACCCATTCTCCAATGCAGCATCGGCGACTACGTCACCTGTCAGAAACTGAATCTTTCAAGAGTGAAACTTCTTTATTTGCTAGCACAGGAGACCTAGTGATTGCCTCGCTTCAAAATATTCCTGAGTTTGATTCTGAACTTGAGGCTGAGGTTGAAGAAATCACAGAAAAATCAAATATTTGTCCATGTTGCAGTTTGTGCCAAGTTTCTAAGAGCAAATCTAAATCAAAAGTGAAACTTTTTGACTGGAAGCTATTGGTAAACCCAGTGTTTATAACATATATATTTTCAGTACTTATCGCCAACTTTGGCTACCCAAATGTCTTCATAATGCTGCCATCCTACTGTGAAGAACTTGGAATCGGGAAAGACCAAGCCGCGCTGTTGTTTTCAATTATAGGCATTTCGGATTTGTGTGGAAGACTCTTTTTTGGTTGGTTCTCAGACCTGAAACTGTTTCCCCGTCGTTATGGTTTCCTGGGAACCATGGCAATAAGTGGTGTGCTTTCCATAATGCTCGCTCAGATCAAGTACTATGAGATGTTGGTGTTTTATTGCTGTACTTTTGGATTCTTTGCTGGATCCTACATAGCGCTGATAGCGGTAGTGTTGGTGGATTGTCTCGGGGTGGAGAAACTATCCAGCGCCTTTGGTTTCACAACGCTTGCAATGTCGCTTTCCTTATTGGCTGGGCCTCCCATTGTTGGTAAGTTGTACACAAAATAGATATTGCATTTGGACAATTTTTGAGTACAAACATTTTTAGGACTAGATTTTCTTTTGTCCAAAACTGCAGGAGAACAATTGGTTGTGATCTTCAATCGATGTATTTGCTATATTATTTGATATAAGAAGTTTATATGCGTCGTCCTTTAATTTCAAATACAGGGAGATTTTAACAGTTTCATGCAAGAGGTATGCTTTTGATAGCAATACAAGAGTAACAAAGATCAAAGATGATTGAGTTTGACAAAGTCGTAAGGTTCTGATTTAAATCCTCTAAGGATTCCAAGAACTTCTAAATAGTGATTGTAAAAGTGTAAATTTTAATTTAGCGAAATATGTGTATCTTGTACTGAAGTCATTTAAATAATATGTTGAACCATAGCATTCTTGGGCTTTGCTATATATACTAACTATCATTAAAAATATGTATTCTGTTCACCATGCTGAGAAATTGTTGATTTACCGATTGGTCTAATAAAGAATCTGTCTGTCTGTCTGTCTGTCTGTCTAAGTTGCCATGATAACATTTCCAATATCACTTGTTTTCAGGTGGGATACGAGACAGCAATGGATCATGGGAGTTGTCCTTTGTCTTCAGCGGACTGTCGGCCATTCTTGGCGCCTGTGTTGTGTTATTTGAACCACTAGCTCAGAAGAAACTGAAGACAATGGAGGAAACAAAGTCTAAAAGCTTGGAGCTTGTTGTCATGAGTACCAGAAACACTCCCTCAGAGAAATCATGATTGGTTTATTCCAATGATTTGTAAATGTCATGTATCATTCCATTTTGTTCTGGCTGAAATTGAAAGCAAACCAAAGACATCTTGGTTATCTTATTTTCATTATTATGGCATCAATCTTTTTGGAAATTTTAGTCATGACAGTTGAATATTTTGTCTGCTAGATGTCATGACATAAAAACTTTATATGCTAGTCAATTATTCAACGACTATGCTAATTTCATTTTAAAAATTATATATCCATCAGAACTTGAAGGAAAATGACATCATGAATTGTCGTGACAGCTGAATCATTTTATCAAATACATTGCTATTTTAAATTAGGTCAAACATTAAATCAAGAAAAATCTACATAACATTTTGCTTAATTTAAATGATCAAAATGCCATGACATTATCAGTAAATGACACAGAGAAGATTGTTAAAGACAAACAATTATATTTAGTTGATGAAAGTGCAATAACTGTGTAAGATGTCTACTAGCAGTTTCCTGTCACAAAATGTTTTTGAATATGAAATATCACACTCCATAAAATATTTCAACAATAGATATGTATTTGTTGCTGTTATTCAACTCACGTAGGTTTTTATTTGCTATCAGAAAATTCATCAGAGAGATTGTCTTATTGTTTTACAAAATCTCTGAATGTAAACACAATGTTTGTATGACCTAGTAAACTGTAAATTATTGCAACTATATTGGAAAGCTTGTAGTCATGAAGCCAAAGATATTTTTATATCAAATTGATATTATATTTTTGTTTAAAACTTAATTTTGTGTGTTTCAACTGTCATTTTTCCGAAAATTGCAACTAGTCCACCATTTTTGTTGATTAATCAAATTTGCTGGTTCCTTGCACATCTCTTATGCAAACAGGTGTATGATTATTACATTTTTTCTTCCAATATATGTATAATGTTCAAAACAAGAAGGGGATATTCCAATTGGGGGCATGGTAGTAGCAAATGCAATTGCAGATTAGAAAACGTAATATATATCCATACAGATGGAGCATTTCAACAACATTGGCAACTTTAGTATCTGCAACTGATGATCATTGGGTTTGACCACGAAATTTTTTATTTTGATTTCAAATGATATTCCAATTATGAAGGCAAACTGAAGCTGCAATCAATACTTGGCTCCTTTTTAAAGTTTTTTCCTAAACATTGACTAACACAAGCTGAACGGTTACATGCCCCTTGGCATGCTACAGATTGATACAACACAGACCTTTGTGGCTCAAACGCTTAATGTTTCAAAGTCATATGCAGATTATGGTCCGGACTCAGTGCCATACATTCTGCAAATGATAGACAATGTTCGGGTCGACCAAGGACAGGACAGATTTATTCGAACGGCGACTTTAAGAGATCAAGAACAGCTATTTAGATAAAAGTTCGAATTAAAGCATACACTAGAGTGACAGTAAGTGGGCAGACAATCTGGAATCAACTACATAGAGGTAACCTACACGCACAATGTCCCCGTGTCATCCTATGTTTGAAAGATCGTCACATTAGAGAAAAAGGCTGTTGGTGTCGGGATTGGGAAGATAATCGATGTTGGAGAAATGTGATATTTTCAGATGGAAATGAAATTTAGTTTTCCAGCAATAAAATCGTTAAAGATGAAAATTCTGCTTATTTGACAATATTTTGTACTTCTTACTTTATATTTTTACCAACCAATTTGTTCAAAGCCAAACCTTTGTATTTCTCCATATATTACTTAAGCAAATCATGAAATCCTAAAACAATCAACATCATTCAAGTACCATTGTAATTTTCTTTCTAACAATGGCTTTAATTAATTCTCACAACCAGGTGCAAAAAGGACTCATTTTTACTGTTTTCAGTATCTGTCAACTTTATTTTTGGTTTTTGTTTAATATTTTATCTTTTCAGTTATAAGAAAATGTTTTACAGAAATGCATTTATGATGTTTTTTAAAAGGAATAAATATCTATAGTTTCAAGATCTGTTGTTGAATTTATTCTTAGAACAGATGATTTTCTGAGTCCATTTTGACCACTATATGTCTGGAATAAACATATACTAGTCAAAAGAATCTAAGGAACATTTGTATATTTACCCCTATATACTTATTATATCAGCACATGGTAAAAGTAATGTATTTTATGAACTAACCGGTATGTAACTGACATAATTATTGGAATCAAGTTCTACGAGTGATCCAGTTTTTATCATTGTATTGTGATGTCAGAAACAAGGCAGAGGGATCAAAAATGAAAATGGCTCATGTTCAAGACATTGCGGTCTTGCCCTTGGTGACTTCACTGCTTTGAAAGTGATATCTCTAGTAGTGAAAAGCTTGATGAAGACATTTTCCTGAAGAAGTGTGATTAAAAATTCCAAAATGCCAAAAGTTTCCAAATCAGTAGCCCTATTCAGAATAAGAAATTGTCTTTGAGGGGCTGATGGTGCAAATGATATTATAACTTGAGTGTTTCCTAACTTCTTTTGAGTAGTGTATATATACTTCTTATACAGATTGTCTATTTTGAAAATAACAAGTTAAAGGTCAATCAGTACATTGGAGCGAAAATACGGCCATTCAAAGTCAGGATTTTGATCGAAAACCGGACAATGTGGCTCGAGTGGCGCACGCAAATTCGCCAAACATAATTTTGAAACCTTGTCATAAGCTGACAGGAAGATAAGTTCCATTCGATAGTCTTTATTAGGTATTGTAACTAATAGGTAGATTAATTGGACGCACAATTTCGAAAAATATACGTATTTTGATGTTTTCTTGATTTTTCCATAAAATCAAGCATTTTAGAGATATTATGCATAAATGGATATATTTGCAAGTCCAGTGATGAGATATGAACTTCAATCAGCATATTAGATTTTTTGTAGCTTATCAAAACCAAATAAAATGTTAAACCTAGCCTGTCCTGAATATTAATTGGTCAATTCCTAAGGGGAAAATAAAGAAAAATATTGAAAAGTTACAAGGACTGGCGGACGAGCTATATTTTACACACTGCTTTAAGACTTAAAGGGACAGTTTTATCGAGACCACTTTTGAAAACCAAATTGGCTTGTATGCTCTTCTTTATCAAGTTGACAAAAATAAATCAACAAAATTGTTACTCCCAGCAGCATGTTTCAACTTGATTGTGTTATTTTATACTTATTTACATGTACTCCCCTTAAATCAGAGTCTGGTCGACAAAAATAAACAACAAAATTGTAACATGTTTCAACTTGGTTGTTATAATCATGTTCTAGTAGCATAAAGTGAAATGTCCCTTTGAATTTTGTTTCCACAATAACTACCCCATCCTGTCTCAGGGTAAGAATATTACGTTAACTCCACTAATCTGTACCCTGGGGTCAGAAGCTAGAATTGCTTGCGCGACCCGACTTTGGGTGTAGCCAAACAAATCATTTGCTCGCCACCTTCTTGATAAAATTTCAAAGTGAAAATGATTTGATTGGCTATATCCCAAGTCGGGCCGCTCGAGCAAATCTAGCTTCTGAGCCCAGGGTACAGATTAGTGGAGTTTGCGGAACGTTCGTTCCTTGAGACAGGATGTACCTACCCTGCTAAGACTTCCCTCAAATGAGCCTCTGTTTGGAGAGATTGAGAGTCAGGTCCACGAGTTGAAAAAACCAGCAAGGCGTTTGACCAATCATTCGCTTTATTGCCTCACTACATATATAACAGAAACACAACACCCTCTTACTAAAGGATCATGTCATGACTCGAGCATTTCAATTGTAAATTTAGTTGAATTAAACATCTATTTTTCATTATAAATACTCTACCCTGTATTGAAAAGAATTATCAAATTGGACAAAGATTGAGAATACATAGTCTCTAAGTAATTATCGTAAACAATATTAATGAAAGAGAAATAGAACTTAATCTTGCTGATGATAACACTGATTAAAGATATTACATCAAATTGATTTATAAAAACTTGAAGTAAAAGGAATAGAATACAATCTTTGAAATCCGTTTCATTCCTTGTTGATTAACTCAGACCAATATTGAAACTTATATATTCTACACTTTCCAACGACATATTTTTTTAGATAAAAGACATTTCTTCCACTACTTAGAAACTTCACACTCACAACATGGATGTAATGACGTGCTGTGCAATCTTCAGACTGCAAAGGTACAAACTGGCTCCGAGCAAATACAGCTCAGTTTTACCTTTGCATTAAAGGAGCAGTAGCATGTTTTTGAAAATTTTGAATTTTTCTAGTGATAATTGTACGTTAATGCTATATGTTTTATTGTGATAGTGTCAAAAGTCTCACTACACAAACCAGTTATCAGTCCGAGAACAAATTATAAAGATTCACATAAAGTCCATTGGCGGCCATTTTTGTGTGAACACCTTTAAATTATTTTGTGTAAGAAAAAGGAATCGCATGGCTGAATTTTACATTATATATTTGATTTATTACTGCTTCATTTAGTTTAAATACACTGTCTTTCAGTTGGAACCATTTTATAAAAATTTCCTGACATCACCTTATATTTGCCCAAAAAACGTGCTACTGCCCCTTTAAGAAGATTGGGTGTAGACAGTGAGGCAACAAGTATATTTCAACACGATATCACATAGATGATAACTCATTTATCAAACATTCATGACGGTTTCATTCTATGAAATGCACTTTCAATACAGAAGTGAAGAGATATGAAATTTGTTTGATGTGATTTGGTGATTTCAAATACATTTTGTTATATAAGAATCTAAAGCCATTATACTTAGTTACTTTTCAATCATCACAAGCAATTTGTTGGAGTGATTGCAATGTTTAACTTAAAATTACACAAATTATTAAAAGATTGAAAATAATAACAAAAACTTCTTCACTACATAAATATTGTGGTAATATTTCATTAATATTTTGAATTGAAAGTGACAAAATTTCAGCGGTTCAGCAAATGATCTTTTTACCTATTAATATATAAACCAAAGCTTTAGATTCATTATTCAACAAAATGTATTAAGGGTATAATCATATTCACTCCAAATAGAAATTCTACAGACGATAAAGAGAATATTTTTACTGCCAGTATTATTATGTCATATTGTGATATTCAATACATAATATTACATATATATATAGATTTGGATACTGAACTGTTTTCAAAGATTCTTTAGAAGTATTATATGATTCATAGCTTTTTTCAACAGATACAATAAAAATAAAATCATATGAACTACTACTTAGATAATTTAAAATTTAAGTCTTTATTGGTAAAAGATGATTCTAAAGAACCAGTCAAACAATGGATAACAAATTCACAGCCAATCACAACTCCTGATACTTAACTTGATGGAAGTTGGATCAAGGCACAAAACAAGGTGACATTGTAGACCTGTTCAGGAGTGGAGATGAATGGTTTGAAGTAAGGCCAAGTTCATCTGCTGTGAATTGTTAACCATTGTAAACCAAATTGTCAGTGATGTCTCTAAGTTCAAATATATTGAAGTTTTTAGAATGAAACAACCTTGAACAATAGCTATCAAAAAGTGCTCTTTTGTTACCTTCTTTGAAAACTGAAGAAACTGCTAGCCCAAACAAGCCCTTAGAAAACCATATTTGGATGATAGATTTTACTTCATTTACTCAAGAGTTCAACATCTGCCTTGGGTTCAGTAACACATCGTTGGCGCTGGGTATCCTTCTTTTAACATCAAGTGATCCAAAGCGCTTGCATACAATTTGAAAAATTTCTGTTATTGTTCTTTGACTTTGAAATTCATTTGCTCGCATGACAAAATCTGAGCCTCAAATTGTACGAACTGTGTTAACAATTGTTAACAATTGAACGCCAACTGAACTTGGCCTAGGTTGTTCTAAGCTAGCACACAACCACTTCTACTCCTGAACAGGTCCTTGGTTCACTTGTACACATCATGAGTTCACATGTGCACAGAGAATTGTGAATTATCTCCCTTTAGCTGTTGATTGAATTTGGATGCTGTATAAAAGCAAGCTGCATACAGACGCACAAACAATATACATACTTACATTAAAAGCATGCTTTTTATCTCATGAAACCCCATTTCTTTATTACAACATCTTCATATTTTTACTCCTTGTAATTAAATCCTTTCCACATAAACTCTTAATGTTATTTACCGTTTTCACTCCTTTTTGTGTATTTTGGCAAATGTTACCCTACATGAACATAAAATCTAATCACTAAGATATGATATCAGTTATCACTTTATTTTTAGAATATTGTGAAAAAGTACAAAATATAAATAAATGATATAAATTGAATAGATGTAAAATATGAGTGTTAAATTTAATAGAATAGGGTATGGTTTTTGTGAAATTATGATCAAGCAATAAGGAACTTAAATTCACTTACGGTAATATTACAAACATATTTACTCTTTTATCAAATAGTTTTAAATCGCTCTTCAAGAGAATTGTGGACTTAATTACTTTTAAAACACTTCTTACTTTAAAATATAAAAGACTGATAAGAATGAATACCCTATTCATTATGAGATCGTTAATTGCACAATGTTCAAAGCCTATATACAATGAACTGCTAAAGAAATGCTTCACTTTTGGTCTTAGTGGGCCTTTCTTGTTTTTTTGAGAGAATTATCAACTTCATATCAGTTAACAAAACATTTTACAGAATATGCAATATTTTCAGTTTTCTTTTGCAGTTCAGTCCTACGGAACTTTATGGGAAAACTGATTCTGTCAACCAAATGTTTGAATAGGGCTGCTTTGTTTCTCGGCATGAACTTTGAATTTACAACTGAAATATTAAAATTCATTTGACTGCCATGGATTCAATGTGTGTCTTCCTTTGTCTTAAGTTTAACTGCACCAAGTTCATTTAAAAGTATTAATAAATACTCTATCTAAAATCAAAGGTGTTGAACAGTGATGACCTCGCATGTTTCCTGTGTCAAGTCATAAAGATTTTAGCCTCATCTTGATTTAATCATGGTGAAAATAGGTTTGGAACCAACTTCAGTAGATGAACCACAAATTTTGTGTTTGGTTCAATGCACAGTGCAACAAGTTTAATATTGATTACTACAGTATTTCATACTGTGACCAACATTAATCAATTTTACTTTTTCAAGACTTATCTCAAGGATAAATCACATCACATGAAGTCAGCCGGAGGAGCAGAATTTTGTAGTTACATGTTTCGAGGGTTAGACCCCTTCATCAGAATGAAAAATGTGTTTAATGGGAATAAATTTTGTTTGCATTTGTAACTTCAATATTCAAGTATACTATTTCAACCCATGTTAAATCAATGTTGCTGCATGTCTCAAAAAGCTTCAACGACCAATAGAACTTATGGCAAATTATAATCGTTGTTTGTTGACAGATACAAAAAGGTTCTTTGAAACTCAATCTCTCCAAATACATATTCATTTTCTCATGAAAAGAGATAGTTAATTTTCGGAAAAAGGTGCATTAAAAGTCAAAATGATTTGACCTTAAATATCCATGTCCAGAAATAGCGGCAGCCACATGCACGATATTCAAACAAAATACACCAAAAACCAGTCTACACAGTTTCAGTAGGTGAATAGATTCATTCAACTTTATTCATAAAGCAGTCGATTCAGACACCCAAAGACGTGAAAATATTGAAAAGTGATATAATTAGTTTTTTTCGAATAATTGATCGACAGCGCAATCTCACAATCACAAAATCATATAAAACAATTACACACAAGGTTAATACATCTAGGCCAAACAAAACGAGATGGATTAAAAAATAAAATTTTGCATAAATGAATGTTTCAATTGCATTTATAAAACCTTTAAATTGCAAAAGTACAATAACAAAAACAATTACAAAATACTTTTTTCTTTTTTTTTTTCGAAGTGCAACAATTCTGACGACTCAACAATTTTGCTTGGCCTATATACATTTTACTCTACAATACGTGGTTCTACTAATATGAATTGCTACAAATGTATCGCCTATAGGCGTACCATGCCACACAATAAATCTACACACCATTAATTTGATATATATATTTTTTTACAAAAAAACAACTCCAATATCATAAAGAGCTTGATAAACAGTTAAAAAGAAAGAGGAGTAAAAACTGAGAACAATCTTCCTGACTTTCAACCATGTTGATGGGGAAGGATAAAATGCACGATGACTTGACCTAGTTCAGAGTACAGTTGCAGTGGCAGATAAGTCAAGGGGGGTAACTCTGGCCTCTTCAGGTCAAGGGGAACAACTCTGTCACTAATACCAAGGGGAATAACTCTTTCATTACAAGTTTGTCACCATAAGTTTCTTCTTTGTCAGCTAGGGTTATTTTTACTGGTTTGCAATAAAAGCGTTAACTACTGCATCAGAGTTAAATATTTACCTAGGATAATCAAATATTCATCATATGGGCTAAAATTGTCTCAGATAATCATGCAAACTTCTCATTTTAATACAGGCCCTTGATAAAAAGAACAATATAAGCCCTGGTTTCAAGCATTTCATTACATCAAGCATTCTGACTACAATTGGTCTATGCCAAGGGAGGTAACTCTGATTACTTGTGTTGCTGAAGAACTCAAAGTCTTTTTTTAGCTAGATCAAGTTCTAAGGTCTAATCTGAGGAACACTTTTACCTTCCTGTTTTTGGTTACTCCTGTGTTATGAATTACCCTTCCGACAGAATCTCCATTGCAAAATGTTCAAATACTGGGTCCTTACTTAGTATAACTATTACCAAATATACATATACATAGAAATTGAAACAGGGTTACTTGTTTACACTGTATTGTAGTATCGTTTATAAATATATTTGGCAATTGATCTTGGCTTTAATACTTAGGGTTCCAACCTCACAGTATTCTTTGTAATAAATCACTTACACAAGACAAACAGTTGTGGATCCAGGAATTTTTGAAAGGGGGGGTTCGTTTTCAGAAATTGTCAACAATTGATTTTTAAAAGGGATTCCCCGGATCCGCCACTGGCAAAGATAAGGTATAGTTTCATATCTAAGCAAAATGAGAAAAACAACAATTTGATTGATTGTGACAAAGTGAGATCTTGAAATTCGACGGAAGCAACTACATCGCAGAGACACGTGACTGATGACATAATGACTGTGAATATGGATATAGATGAGTCGTGTGTGACAGTCAAGTAAATCACCTCCAAAGACTACGGTTGCATCCTAAACCCTACAATAATGGACATTTGTGACAATCCGTATAGCTTATTGAGTTGGGCGACAAAAATTTAAAAGGTTTGTAATTGTCTTAAGACAGACAAGAAGATTGACAGTAAGGAAGGGTGACCTTCCTCATTTCTGTATTGTAATATATTACGATACAGAAAAGCGTATTGCAATATATATTGCAATATATAGGTACATTTCAAATTCAAAAATTTGCAAGCTATCTTGTCTAAATATGAGTGTTGAAAAGCAATAATCATTGTTCAGCTATGAACAGTTTTGGAAAGGAATATTTTTCAATCAGCGCCTATGACCTGTATAATAACAAGATATTTGAATGGTTGACATTTCATTCATTGTTGATAATCAACAAGATATCCATTATTGCAGAATTGAGTGTACAAGACGGAACGGACCCTGGAGATGTGAAATGTGTTGTAATGCTATGAATCTCGGCAGGTTCCTCAAGATTTGCATAGTTCAGGTGGTCCCATGGCGTTGAAAGTATTGTGGGTGTTGTAAATTGCCAAATGTTTTGAGAAATGTAAATCATTTTAAAGGTGATAAAGTGGTTGTTTGATAATTTTGTATTTGTGAAACAAAAGGATGTCATACGTTGAGATTCTGTAATGGAAAATGAATTTTTTAGTAATTTTTTCAGTATTCTTTAGTCAAAGATTAAATAACAAATTCTCAATTTTGCAACAGTTGTTTTTAGAGTGTTATTGGAGAATTTTTTTTACAGTTTTGGCCATTGTGTATCTGTATTTGTGTGTTGTTTATATTCCTGTCTTGAGATATTTTCCCTTCAGACAAGAATTAGTCTATGTGACCTAATTTAGAAATATACTTGACAAAAATATTAAAGATAATTTTTTTGAAACTGAATATCCATGTATTTTATAACTGACAACCTGATGAAAAATATTTATACAAATTTCAATATTCCTTAATTATTTATTCTAAGATACCCTTATTCATAGAATGAGTTTAAAATTCAAAGAATATTTTTTCCCACCAATACAAACGATGGTGTATTCCTCTCCGTTATCACATATGTGCAAAGGATATAAACGTTATAACACTGCCATAAAGAGGATGATAATGGGATGCAGGGGAGACAACTCTGCCACTGCCAACTGTACTTCCTTCACATCATGCATGCCCATTCTGTTTTTGGGCAACATAGTCAGTATAACTAACAGTAATTTTTTCACTCCGATAGCGGATCAGTCGTATATTTTTCCTAATTTCTGTGTTGACTGGACCCTTGAAGCCTCCCTTGTGTAGCAGAGAGTCGATGGTTTGTATTCGGTCCCAACCTACAACAGACACGGGAAAAAATCAGCAAAAAAACATTTGTGTTTCTCAATGCTTGATCATAAGGTGCACACTGCCTGGGTAAAATACATGGGTAGTGATGTTCCTTGAGGGGCTCCTGGGGAAAATTGCCCATTATTTGGCTTGTTGTCCCTTACAGAATTGAGAAGTAGGATACTTTAACCATTGCAAAGGGTCCCAACTGCTCAAAATAGGCAAAAATTACCCCTTTACCTAGTAACAACACTGATAGGTATACAAAAAGTATCCATGATCATTTTCTCATCCTAATGTAACACAATAAGTGCCCCTTCCTAACCTTCTTCCTATGCAAAGCCTAAAACGCCAGTTTCCAGCTGTCAGCTTTGTCTTGCCGCGGACCCTTGAGTTTTCTATGCTGATATCAGCGCCCCTAAAGGCAATTGCTTTCTGATTGGACTATTGCTTGCTCTCAAAGCATAAAACTGACAGTTCGGAACTAAGATTTTAGGCTTTGGTAGGAAGATGCTTTGTACCACGAGCACAAGTGTCACAGAGACTATTTGGGAAAACAAATGAATTGAGTAAAGTACATGATTTAATGGATATCAAAATTCTTTATTCATGAAGTAGCGAAATATATTTATTAGACATAATGTTCCTGCCCATTTTAAAAGAAAATATTGATTGAAACAATGAAATTGTTATCACCTTGTTCGGTGGCCACTTCTGGCAGGTATGTGGCTGTTTTCTTGTTCCCCTTCTCGTTGATGAACTCAATCCTGATACCGTGAACTCCGACCTGCAACCAGTCAGACACGTGTCAACATATGACGAACCAGTCACAGATAAATAACAACAAATGACGAACCAGTCACAGATCGATGTCAACATATGATGTTAGCAACTTTAAAGCGCCTTTTATTTTTAAGTGTATTTTGTCATTGCGAGTATTCTTAATATTCACCATTTAATTAATGTGCAGGAAGAAGAAAGACAAGACTCTGAAATTACACACTAGCTCCTTTGGTTTTTTTAGTATTCATTTTTCATAACAACTCACGATTCCTGTGAAATATGTGTGCCGAGGTAATCATCAGACATACTGAGTGTTTATGATGAACACTTAATATTGCCATGAACACCTGATAGTGAAACAATGAAATTTTGATTACCGAATTAATTCAAGTTCACTCTTTGCTTTACAAATCAAATACACTCACTAAAACTGACAATTTTCCAATACAAGGCATTTACAAATTTTGCATTCTTAACACGGTTTCAGGCCCCGTGAGTTAACCATTGGGCCATAAAGGTCAGTTGAAAATACAGAATGTAGAAACTGAGAAGAAACATGACCGTGAATAATCATTCCTAATATATTGATAATTCATAAGAAAATCATTGGTACCAAATGTTTATATGCATATTCAAATACGTTCTCTGTAATCTGTGGTCATATCAACAATGGGAATACCATCGATTGTGGTAGCATGTAAATTTCAGTGGATTGCATGTGACAATGTCAGCCGATTAAAATGGATATTGTTTCTTCAATTTTAGTCAATGTTTCACCTTCTCAATATCTATCAGAAAGAAATATATTATCTGCATCATCAAAACTGGTTTTGGATTTATAAAGCTTTTAGCAAGTGTGTAAATCGGCTACCGGCCTCAGCGTTCAAAATTAAATGTGCGCGAGAGTTATTCTAACTTGAACACCTCGGCCTCAGCCAATAACTATCACATACTGGCTATGTTCATATTCTTACAAATCTGTCTAAAAATCTTTTTTCCAACTCCCAAGCCTCCCAGCTTCAAATTTCAACCTACCTATCAATACAAACGTATCTCTTCATTGCCATTATTTCAGTCTTCCCCTCTCTCAACTCACACACTCCCTTTCTAACTTCAAACTTATATCATCTCTCCATCAATTCCATGACTCCAATAAAATCAAACCATTCAAGATTCTTTTGAATTCCTGGAAAAAGACTGTTGCAGATCTTCCTGTTTGCCCTGCCTCTTCTCTGAATCAATAAAATTCTCAGAAGCATAGAAAAAGCCTGCTCCTTTCCTAACTATTCAAATGCTCATTCCATCATACCAACAGACGTCTATCAAAAGGCTGCACCCTTAACCAATCAAAAACTCCTCTCGGGTGGCTCTCACCCTTGCCATGTACAATCAAATGATGTCATATGCCAGTCTCAATCCTTGTCTTAACCAATCAAATGTTCCTGTAAGGTGTCTGCAAATGGCTCCGCCCCTTATCTTAACCAATCAAATACTCCAATGCAGTGTCTTTAGCCTCATCTTAACCAATCAGTAAACTCCTGCTAGATGACTGCTTTATGCTCTGCTCTATGTTTTAGCCAATCAAATGCTCCTGTCATGTACCAGTAGGTTCAAACCTTGTCCTAACCAGTCAAACGTTCTTCTTTGTGTCTGAATAGGCTCCGCCCCTAATCTTAATCAAACAAATATTTGATCAGGTGTCTATATTTTAACTTCATCTTAACCAATCAAATACTTCTGGTTGATTCCTGTTTATGCTCCAGCCTATGTTTTAACCAATCAATAGCTCCACCCAGGTGTCTGTCAACAGACTCCGCCCCTTGTCCTACCTCCCAGTCGAGATAATCAGCAGCATCCTCGAAGTGTGTGAGTATTGATACAGAACAGTGCAGCTTGGAGAAATCCTCCTTTTGGATCGGCTGGAAACGACTGTCCTTCATGGCACTGAAAATATATTATCACTACGGTTCAAATTTGACCTTTCTGAAAGGATGTTGCCTTATTTCAAAAGTTTTTAAGTAGAGCCAAGAGAGTATCATATTACAGTACCTACTATATACAGTAAGACTACTATATTTAATCAGATCACATGAATAAAAATAAGTAATTATCTTGCAACTTCCTTTGTGTTTTCATATTTTCAAAGAAAAACCTTATTAGCATTCGCATTATATTTATAATATTACTCATATCATTCTCATGATGCTCAACAAAATAATTTTACATTGTAGAACTATCAATTGAAAATCAAATATGGACAGGGTATTGTTTTGGTTTTAAAGAAATCATAGGGAACAATGAATGATTTATCCAAATACTTTCCAATAAAAACCAATTGAGTCATCGAGAAACAACATTTAGCCCTTAAAAGTACAAAATGGGAGTATTTCACAAAATCTAGTGTAAAGAAATTACGAACTGATCTATCGGTATTGCACAGTGGCAGATCCAGAAGAGAGGTTCAAAGGTTTCAATGTCCCCCAAAATCACTAATAAAAAGAATTAACTTCAAGGCTTCCGCAATAATCCAGAGCAAATGTGTTTCTCCAATATCTTATGGGGAAATATAATAATCATATCATATCATAATCAGACTGAGGTGATGTGATGTGAGGTTTAACGCCGCTTGTAAGAGAGTTTACTTTCAATGTCAGCTGCTAGTATTATTGCAGGGAGAAAGCCTGCAACACTATTGTGGCTATGTATTGCAGTGAAACTGGGAGAACTAGCATGGGTGTAACTGCACTGAAATTCAGTGTAGCATTGCATCTCAACCTGACTGTTTGTAGAACAGTTCTCTACTGCAGACAAAGTTGCTGAGCCCCTGGTGGGATTCTTACACAGACCTCTTGATCTGAAGCCGAACAGGCTAACCACTGAGCTAACCAACACAGGGATAAATCTAACTCCAGTCCTGCATCAAATACTTATAAAATTTAGAGAGGACTCACAAAAAATATAAAATGTGAGTCCTGGGATGCAATTTTGTTTTCATGGTACTAAGCTTACTTATCAAAGGACTTATTTGAATCTGCTAGGACTCACAAGACCTTGTAATAGCGAGTCGCAAGTCAGCAGGTCATATCTGTTGATTGATAACTGCCCAGCCCAAAATCGGAATGAAACCTCTTTTTCAATAGGTGACCTTACTGGGTGTAGAACAGTTCTCTAGTGCAGAAAAGGTTTCCGAACCCCTGGTGGGATTCAAACCACAGACCTCTAGCTCTGAATCTGAACATGCTAACCACCCAACTATCCCACCCCAAAACAGAATGAAACTCTTTTTCAATAGGTGACACCCCACTTTTTAAATTTCTGGATCCACCACTGTCGCAAACAAAGGAAATAGATGACACGTAGACCAGACCTAGTGACGGCATATTCCCTGAGTCCTCCGTGGAGGCTGGTGGCTGAAAATGTTCCGATGCAGCCGCGGAGACGTCGCTCACGGCCTATCTTCCATGTGACAAACAATGGGCTGTAAACAAATAAAATGATTTCTTAACAAATACATCCTCAATATATTTTGGCATTTAGATGGTGCATTTTTAATTTCTTGAAAGCATTGATTTTAAATAGACTAGAAATTGAACAATTATTGGTGATTAATTGGCAAAATTGTAGCGAAATTGAGGAATGGGAATTTTCAGCTGATTTCTGAGTGTAATTCTAATAGCTTAAGCTCTCATTTATAAAAACAACGTTACTCAAAATATTTTTAGTAATACCAGGTAATCATATCTGATTAATAATTTATTTCATATTTGCCTGAATATGATTGCTCATTTAATGTAATAATGAAAAATAGAGCCATTGGCTCTGTAGCTCATCAGGCATCACATCAAGTTTGCTTTATACAGGCAAGATGAGCTAAAAATGAAACTGATGTTACCTATTACAAGAAAACCTATAAAAAAATTACAAAACAAATGTATTATTATTCAAGACTTTCTAGATCGCCAGTATCAGACAGTGAAAGAAGTCCACACTAAAATATCCAAGGAGAAATAAATTTGTCATAGACTGTCATCTAATGGAGAAAAATAGGTTTTTAAGATTGTGACCCCTGTGACCCTATTTGGGGTCATGGGGTCACAAAACCTACAGTTTAGAATCCCAATTGACCAAGGAGTCTACATGCAGTCTTTCAGCTCAATAGACCTTTAGGAGCTAAAGGTGATGATGAAAATAAGTTTTTTAAGGTTGTGACCCCTGTGACCCTATTTGGGGTCATGGGGTCACGAAATCTACAATTTAGAATCCCCATTGGCCAAGGAGTCTGCACATATAATTTCAGCTCTCTAGACCTTTTGGAACTTGAGAAGAAGATGAAAATAGTTTTTTAAGGTTGTGACCCCTGTGACCCTATTTGGGGTCACAGGGTCAACAAAGTTACACATTAGAATCCCCATTGTCCAAGGAGTCTGCACATATCAATATTAACTCTCTAGACCTTTTGGAACTGGAGAAGAAGATGAGAATTGGTTTTTAAGGTTGTGACCCCTGTGACCCTATTTGGGGTCATGGGGTCACGAAATCTACAATTTAGAATCCCCATTGGCCAAGGAGTCTGCACATATCGTTTTTAACTCTCTAGTCCTTTTAGAACTGGAGAAGAAGATGAAAATAGGTTTTTAAGGTTGTGACCCCTGTGACCCTATTTGGGGTCACAGGGTCACCAAAGTTACAAATTAGAATCTCCATTGTCCAAGGAGTCTGCACATATAATTTTTAACTCTCTACTCCTTTTGGAACTGGAGAAGAAGATGAAAATAGGTATTTAAGGTTGTGACCCCTGTGACCCTATTTGGGGTCACAGGGTCACCAAAGTTACAAATTAGAATCCCCATTGGCCAAGGAGTCTGCACATATCATTTTTAACTCTCTAGTCCTTTTAGAACTGGAGAAGAAGATGAAAATAGGTTTTTAAAGTTGTGACCCCTGTGACCCTATTTGGGGTCACAGGGTCACCAAAGTTACAAATTAGAATCTCCATATGCTAAGGTACTTGTACACAAAATTTCAGCTCTCTAATGTGTATGGTTCATGAGGAGAAGTCGAAAGTGTCAAAAGTTTACGGACGGACGGACGGACGACGGACGACGGACGGACGCCGGACGACGGGCCATGCCATAAGCCCATCTGGACTTTCAGTCCTGATGAGCTAAAAAGTAAAAACATATAAATAAAAATATCACAAATATCTAATTCCATGAAGATATAAGATTTATTGGAGCAACAAAATTAAGAATTGATTAAATCCATTAACATTTCACTATGAATTTACAACCTTAACCTAACATTTTACTGTTGTTTTCAAAAGGCATGAAAACAATCTTTTCCTCAGATGACTCAGCTTTTTTGTATCCTCAAACACTGAAGTAAAAAAAGAATAAATGCACTTCTTTCATATTGCTTATTTCATTGTAAAAAAATCTTCAAACTCTATCAGACAAAGATTCCAATTTTGAAAGATTATTCATTCAATAACATCAATGTTATTTTTACCGTTTTACCCAATAAATGCTAGACTCAGTATCCAGTAATTACTTTTTAAGCAATTAAACAACTCTCAAGGAAATCATTAAGAAGACAAGAAGAGAAGAAGAATATATTTTATTTACATGTCACATGTTGTAATAGACATTTGGAACATTTACAAAATCAATTTAAAAAACAACATCCAACCTTAAAAGGCTTATGAGACACGAAATTTTTTGATAATCTTAAAACATTAGATGAAAAACAAAAACATAGTTAAAATGGTGTGAAACAGAGACACATAAATGTTTATAATACAAGTGATAACTGCATGTTAATTTTGGACAGAAGACAAAATACTCCAAAAATATATCATGTAATATATAGGTATTTCCACCATGAATTAACCTACTAAAAGAATTTGACCTAATTAGCATTTTAATATCGAGAAACCTATTTAGGTATATCAAAACAAACATCAGGTCTTAGTGTCAAGCAACGGCCAAAGGGTCAGCTGGCTAGAATATGTGGTCACAATATTAACGGCCAACAACAGCTGATTCACAGTCTATATTTAGAACAAAGGAACAGATCCTTGTATAAGTAGCAGTGATAGAATTCTCTGTATTGTGGTTTAATATCAAACATGTTAATTCATAGAGGACAAAAACACCATTATAAGTGCACCTTGGTTGTGTAAATAGATTATCTCATTGATGAGATTTACATATTCAACAGATTTCATTTTCACCACACCCTTTCATTGAATTCTAATTTCCTCAACAATAAATTCATTTCCTCTTTTGAACTACAAATGGGAATCATAACTGTCAATATCAGTAAGAAAGGAATGTTATTCAACACTTCATCATAAATTAAATAACATAACCTGGTTTCATTTGCTTAAACCTATGTTGACCTTTTCAAGCTATAACACCTTTCTGAGGAAGTGGACTCTTCCAGTTATCAAATTGAACCAAATGTCAACAAAGCAAATACACGAGAAATACTCAAAGGAAGCTACTTTTTAGTAGCAACAACCCTTCATAATACCAAATGCTTCAAACCAATGTAATAGTTGTCCAAAATATCTGTTCTTGTAAGATTATCCACTCATCAATTTAGCAGTAAGCAGGCACTGAACAACCCGTAATGGGCCATACTCACTATGAATCGTTGGTGAAAAGTGGAGTTTTTGGTGGTTCATAACTGTACAAATGGCTGTGAAGTACATCAAAACAAAAGAAACACATTTCTGGACTAGCAACGGTGTATCCATTTTTGTGATAATTAGGGTAGACGGCGGAGCCATTGCAACAAATGGAGGGAAGTGAATTGTTCAACTTCTGTTTCTTCACTCCACAACAGCTGGCCGCCATCTTACCCTTACAGTCTCGCGACATTTTGACGAATCGCGCGAGAAAACGCTTTTGACTGGGTTTTCTCTTATTCTTCCGCAAAGCTATGAAAATACCAGTTATATGCATACAAATTCTTTCGGGTCTTTCCGGATAGCGTTCGGGTAATCTGTATTCGAGGTGTACAAATGCAAAAAGGATTGCCTGAGAGCCTCCTTTACGCACTTCCGGGCACATGTTTTGGAAGCTAGAAACAGTTTAGGAAATAACTTGAATTAGGTTGGACTGATTTGATTTAATAAATATGATTTGATCATATGAGTCTTTTTCAAAATATGCAAACATTTTTGTCCTGAGTGAATAAAATTCCTTTTGGTACAAATACATATTTTGTTTTCAGTTTATCTGATAATATGAGCCATAATCTTAGCATTATCATATTTATTTAAGATCAACTGTATTTGAATTTTGTGTAACAGTACTTTAAATAGCCAAAATATAGCTTTTTTGGATGTCTCTCAGTCAGTGTGCTGTTAGACTTTAATCCATATATTAATAATTATTACATATTTTTTAATTTGGTAAATGTTTTAAGTTGCATTTAACATTGTACTTACTGATGAAACAGAATGAAACAGGCCTATCCTCAATATTTTGTGAAAAATAAGATATGTTTATGTTGTCTCTCAGTATTTGCTCTTTCCCGTAACGACAGCTTCAAAATTGAAATAATGTATGGTCCCTGCTGCTAGGATACCAACATTTCCTGTCATGCTCCTTGGCACTTCCTTTTTCTCTTGAAACCACATGCTCAAGATGTTGCAGTGATTGAGACCTTCAGGAAAATTCCCCAAAGTTACGAATTTTGACAGTATTTTTCTTTAGCATCTTTACTGTAACGCTATTATGCACTAACAGATACATTATTCCAAATTTTTTTTTTCATGATCACATTAGAATGTTGGAACATTTGAAACTTAGATATTGCTAACTTTCTTAGGGAGCGTTTATTTTTCAATTCTGCTGATTGAGTTCATGTAATTCTTTCCCGTAACATTCTTTACTGTAACACTAAAATTGTTACAGGAAAGAGTGATTTTGTTACAGCAAAGAAAATTCGAAGCTTTACAGACGTTTTACAAGTACAATACGCCATTAAGCTTTTGACTGCTTGAAGACAAGTTAAGTCACGTTTGTGTTAATTCAGTATTTTTTTTAAATCATCAAAATAGAATGAGAAGAAGGATTTGAATGAAATTGTTACAGTAAAGAAAAGGGAACTTGTTACAGGAAAGAATTTATACTCTCTTGTTACAATAAAATGGACTGGTTTTGAGCAATCACATCTTCTGTTTTAATCCCAATGAATATTATTTTTTAATTCATGTGTAATCAACATTCATTTCATTAAGCACATGTTATATATATACAAAACAAATAAATGTTTCTGTTACAGTAAAGAATATTTTTTCGTTACAGTAAAGAGGTTTATTTCTTGAAAAGGTCTTAATTTACTAAACATAATTAAATCATTGTTGATTTTATGTTTCCACATAAGTTCAGTTAAACAGTAAATAGCTGTTAATGTTTTGATAATATAATGTCACACCAGTTTGAAAATAATTATGTATTTGCTTGAACTGTTACAGTAAAGACTTGTTGTTACAGGAAAGAATATCTTACATGTTAATATCATATGTTTTTATGATATTGTTAGAATATCAAATCCCGCGGGCAAACATCCTTTATTATTGATAATGCCCGTGAACTATGTGTGATCCATTACATATTCTTATTCAAGCTGTGCAACAGCTATGTAATTTAAACATTCGCCAAATTCTTTACTGTAACAACTTATTCTATACTGTAACACACAAACAGCAAGTGTTTTAAAGCATTTTTAGACACTGTCTACCTCCCAATCCTACTAGATTAGATTCTTATCTGAATTTTAGAGTTACTCATTAGAATGCTTTATTATGTTTTAAACTCAATATTCATCAATGATGTGTTAAAAGTAACAGTATCTTTACTGTAACAATTTGTGTCTTTCCCGTTACTGACATTTCTTTACTGTAACAACATTAGTTTGTTAAATATTAATTGTTTTTTAAAATACATTTTCATTTAAAAACTATATCACAGAAAGTACAAATGCTATTGATATTACTCATATAACAAAAAACATTCTAACTACAGTCTTTTTCATAAAATTGAATTTTGAAAGATAAGTCTGCCTGTCGTTTTTATCAAAGTTCGCATACAACGGTGGTTGGGCAAAAACGACAATGCATCTTAACACATTTAAGTGTTTGATCTTTGAATAGAGGTTGCTCCTTATGTCTGTACTAAAATATTGCAAAAAGTATTATTCATTTTGACATATTACCCCATCTTAGTGTTGTTACGGGAAAGAATTTTAATATTAAGATTAAAGAAAAATGTTAGATTTTTGGAGAAACAAATTGTAATTAAGGGTCAATTCTTTTATGTGAAAAGAGATTAATAGTGAAATAATGTAATGAAAAGAATTAATTTTATTTTTTCAATCCTTTAAATTTATCTTTTCATGAGAACCAAATATTGACATTTTTTTAAAAAGACTCATATAAAGCAGATTGACGTATATTTATATTTTTAACACTGTTGAATCGTTGCCATTGATGTCATAGTTTATATATTTCCAAATTGTTTGTGACATGAAGGTGGTCCCTATTATCATGGGTCTCACGTATATTTTCCTCTAAATAAGTACAATCTAAATATTTTTTCTTGTTTTTAAACTCTGCAAATATGTCCTCTCAAAATATGTTAATTAAACTTCTATGTATGGAAAATATATTTTTGGCCATAGATATAAAAAATTGTATCTGTGTGATGTATTTTATGCGAAGTGTCCCTATTATCAAGGTATTTTGTATACGATAAATAAATTATTCTCTGTAGATAAAATCACCAATGTAAGATTATTATTAACAAATGTACTGAAAATTGATTTTATATTAGGATATAAAACACAATATTTGCAAAGCTGTAACAAGAAAATTCTAATAAAAAGACGCCTTGTCACAGTTTTACAGAGCAGCCATTTTTGATAAGTGATTTGAACACTATCTTAACAAAATGCCATTTTTTACAATTAAATCATATAAATAATATTCAAGTTTCATTGCTCCTTAAAAGATCATTGTTTTCACATAAGTTGTACCTATAAAATGAAAAGAGAATGTTGCAATCTATTAAGCTCATAAATAACCTACTTTTATCTGGCGAAAAGGTTATGATTTTTGAGTTTGTGTCTTATTTTTGCACTAAATATAATTCTTCATTCAACATCTTTGAAACCATTAATACATTGTCCTTTCATACATTTTTGTGTGTTATCTATCAAACTATTGCCATACAAAATAAAAAAACTCTCGGACAATATTTTGTGAAGACAGGATCGTTTCTTTATTAATTGCACATGCAGTTAATATTTCATAAATGAAAATGATCACTCATTTTTCAGATCACTGAAAATGTGAGAGGATACCATGAACATTTGAACAAATGTTTTTTTAGATGCCTCAGTATCTAGTTAATTCATCTATGATGTTTTTTTAAATATAAATATTCCTTGTAGGCATTGGAGACTTAAATGAGTTTACCACGATAATAGGGTTATCTCGATAATAGGGTCACTAGCCATATATCGCACAGGTCATAAACAACCATTCATACACAAAATATCACAAGAAATGAATTTTACTTGAAAATTATTCTTATAATTGCTAATTAACATGGAAGTATATGAGTATACGATTACTTTGGTGCAAACACACTTTTGGCCACCTGAATGTATAATATTTTGATAACTGGATTCCTTTTCTTATTTAGAACTATATGTTATTGTAACAAATAACTACTTACTTCTATTTCTCTTGATGCCTTGAAGCTTTTAATGTACTATAACAGACAAAATCTTTATTTCAGATAATGGCACAGGTGTTGCATGGGGGTCACACCGCAACTGTTCAGTGTGTGGATATTCAAACAGCAAAATCTCAAGCAGTGACTGGAGGGGAAAATGGAGAGCTTTGTGTTTGGTCTCTTTCTTCAGGGGAACTCCTAGACAAATTTGTGAAACCTGACAGCGACTGTACATCTGTGCTTTTCTCAAAGACAAAACCCAACATTTTGTATGCAGCTTTCGGTCAAGAAGTTCTGATATTTGACACTGATGGAGATATCCATGTTCCTTTGCACACCTTTCAGTTCAACCAGGAAGAGATAAATCAGATTCAGTTAGACGACAAGGAAGACTTCTTAGCAGCTTGTGATGATTCTGGTGAAATTAAGGTCATCAATGTCAATGAGAGAAAAATATTCAAAACGTTGCGTAACAAACATTCAAACATCTGCTCAACTGTTCACTTTCGGCCAGGCAAGCCATGGGATCTCTACAGCGGAGGTCTCGACTGCAAAGTCATCCATTGGGATTTCTCGAAACTAAAAGCACTGAACCAGTTCAACATGCAGGAAATGCAAAGCGCTGCAGTTGACGCATCTGCCTATATGGTCAATCCTCCATTTGTTCACCACATCGATACATCCCCTAACGGAAAATACCTCGTATGTGCATTGGAGAACGGCCAGATTGAAGTATTCGACACAACACGTCGACATATTCGAGAAGTATTTTGTCTCTACGCTCATGACCAAGGAGTTTCACAGGTCATCTTCCTCAATGACAATATTTTAGTCTCGGGTGGAAATGACAGTAAGATTGTTCTGTGGGATCTTGACAAGTCGGAACAGTATAATGCTCAGGAGCATCAGTCCATTACAAATGGACACGAGTCAGTTGCACTTGACACTAAGAATACAGCTATTTCGGAGCTGTGTAAGATCCGATCGATTGACCATAGTGCTAAAATAAACTGGTTAAAGCCCTACACCCTCTCAGGACAAAACTTTCTTGCTGTCGCTGACCAAACTTCCAGGGTTTCTCTCTTGAGCTTGTCATGATCAAATATATGTTTTTACAGTCATTTATAGTAATAAGAGTGTTTTTGTTTTCTTCATCAGAATATTCTTGTTTGCAGTATTTGGTTACTTTCATATTGTCTTAAGGAGAAAATGGTACTTAAAATTAATGTTGGTGCTTATCTTATGTGATTTAATGTATATTGAATACTATACAAAGAAATCTTGTAGAAGATATTAGGAGCGATTCATCTTTCATGCACATCACATATATACATAACATGATGTATCAACATATTGTAACATATATTATCAGGAAAAAAATCTTATATTAAACCTTTTTACTTACATTTTGTTAACAAAAATTCTTTGTATGATACCAATTTATTGTTCATGTATTCACAGATAGCCAGTTTACTTTCTTGAAAATAAGAGTTTCAATAAATGTAAGAATTGATAAATATTCGAATGATGAATAAGTACAATTTAATATGGTATATGCAAAATTACATTTTGATGCATGTTGTAGATACTGATAAGCAAAAAAATTACATCTGAGATTTTGTTTTATGTAATTACCCATTATGGCAGTATATGTTATCTAAGTGGTATGTCTTGAATTTGTGCTTTTACATGATTGTATTCTCTGTACTTATAATTATCATTGATAAATAAATGTCTTGATAATTTTACAATCTTTGTATGACCTTTCTCTTGAAGATAATCAAGTACAGGGTCATAGAAACCTGATAAAGTCATGGAAAATTGAAATTATGTTTATAGGCCTTTAAAGGTGGACAATGGCCATATAATTATGAAGTCATGGAGAAGAAGTTGATTTTTAAATTGTTTTCAACTATTGATTCATTTACTCTACCCTGGGTAATTTTCTTTGAATTTCTTCTAAATTAATGGTTACACACTTGAACTTTTTTGGTTTTTCATTGAAAACTCTTGCAATATCCTTGAAAAATCATGAACAATTCACAAGATTAGTGTTGCTTTAAGATGTAAGAACATAGTTATGAAAGCCTAACATATATACTGATAAAAAATAGTTAAAGCCCCATCGTAATACTTGCATGCGGTTTGTGATGAAATTTAGCTATTGAGAAAAGAAATACATCGCTCGGTAGAAAAATCTTTCATATTTACATGTTTTCAGTAACAAAAAGTACTTCATTCGATATCCAAGAACAGTGCCCTCTGCAAAAGTGCCATAGCATTTAAAGAACCTGCTTTCATGACGTAATTGTTTTGTGTGTAGCCTTTACACAGCGTCTCAATTCATAAAATTGCGTCGGATGGGTATCAACTTGGGCGGCAATGAGTACCTGAAATAGAAATCTTGTGAGTGATAAAGACGGCTTTTAAAGCTGCATTATCATACTTGCATGGGGTTCGGGATGAAATTTAGCTATCAAGAATATAAACACATCACTCTGCAAAAAAATCTTTCGTCGAAATTTTGTTATCACATTTACATTTTTTTATCAACAATAACATACTTATTTTGACGCCAAGAGCACAATCCCCCCTGTAAAAAGGGCATTGCATTTAACGAACCCGCTTTTGGTGACGTAATCATGATGCGTGTAGGATTTACAGCGTGTCTCAACTACCGTAATTGCGTTCGATTGCTATCAACTTTGGCAGCAATGAATACCTTATTCTGAGAAAAATAAAATAAAATCTAGTCGTGCGCGAGAAAGACGGTTATCAAGCGTGTATATTTAGAAACATGAAGTTGTGAGATGGCCACACTTTATACGCCTTTATTTCGGCTGCCTTTTCGATTATGTTGGTTAATTACCTCCTATTTAATGAATTTTGGTCTGATTTCTGAGGTTGGTCGCAAAAGTTTGCAAAAAATACAAGGTAAACAGTAAAATTACTTTTAGAATCATTGAACTCTGATAATGGATCTTTAAGCGTATATTAAGGGAACAGAAATTGTGAGATGGTCACACTTGATTTGCCTTCATGTCTGCTGCTGTTCGGTCATTTTAGTAAATTGTCTCCTTTTTAGCTCATCTGGCCTGTAATGCCCGATGGGCTTATGGCATGGCATGGTGTCCGGCGTCCGTCCGTCCGTCCATCCGTCCGTAAACTTTGTGGAATTTCGACTTCTTCTCCAGAACCATAAGGCCTAGAAACCTAAAACTTTGTGTACATACTCCTTGGCTAGTGAGGATTAAAAATTGTAGCTTTGGTGGCCCTGTGACCCCTAATAAGGGCCACAGGGGCCACACCCTAAAAACCTATTTTGATCTTCTTCCCCAGAACCATGAGGCCAAGAAAGCTAAAACTTTGTGTACAGACTCCTTGACTAGTAAGGATTATAAATTGTAACTTTGGTGGCCCTGTGACCCCTAATAAGGGCCACAGGGACCACTCCCTAAAAACCTATTTTCATCTTCTTCTCCAGAACCATGAGGCCTAGAAAGCTGAAATTGTGTGTACAGACTCCTTGACTAGTGAGGATTATGAATTGTAGCTTTGGTGGCCCTGTGACCCCTAATAAGGGCCACAGGGGCCGCGCCCTAAAAACCTATTTTCATCTTCTTCTCCAGAACCATGAGGCCTAGAAAGCTGAAATTGTGTGTACAGACTCCTTGACTAGTGAGGATTATGAATTGTAGCTTTGGTGGTCCTGTGACCCCTAATAAGGGCCACAGGGGCCGCGCCCTAAAAACCTATTTTCATCTTCTTCTCCAGAACCATGAGGCCTAGAAAGCTGAAATTGTGTTTTCAGACTCCTTGACTAGTGAGCATTTTGAATTATAGCTTTGATGGCCCTGTGACCCCTAATAAGAACCACAGGGACCAAGCCCTAAAAACCTATTTTCATCTTCTTCTCCAGAACCACAAGGCCCAGAACGTTGAAACTTTGTGTACAGACTCCTTGACTAGTGAGGATTTTAAACTGAAGCTTTGGTAGCCCTGTGGTGCCTAATAAGGGCCCCAGGGACCACACCCTAAAAATCTATTTTCATCTTTGTTCTGTCGAAAACAGGTAATCCTGGCCATGGTATGGCTTCTTAAGGGGTAAAACACTGCAAAGTAAAGAAAATACCCAAATTAGGAAAATATTACACTTAAAATAGCATAATCAAAGATCAAAGAGTTAAAAACTACCAACAGAAGTCACAAGTATCAATTTTAAGAGATATTTTATGTGTGCTTCCCTAGAAAATTTCTGACAAGGAAAGGTTTGCTGTTGAAAGATTATATTTTAAGGCAGCTTCAATCAATGTCAAGTGTCTACACAAGTATGGCGAAATAAGTCTTCACATAAAGAACACAATGGGCTTACATTGCAAACTAAGTTTACAGTTAAAATATAATCCCAATATCCTGATATGAAATATTTCCATTTCTGTATTGATTACAGGTATCTGAAATCACATCACATATAGTTTAGAATTTGAGACTTTGTGGCCCCTACAAATGGGAAACCACATTGGCCAGCGCAAAATTAAATATGAAGCCTGATGAGCTACAGAGCCAATGGCTCCATTTTTAATAAATTTTGGTCTTATTTTCCCAAGGTTGATCTAAAAAATTGTTCAACACATACAACGCATACAGTCAAAATTCTTTTTTAAAGATTGAATTCACAACACTTTGGTGGGGCTTTAAGGATAAATGAATATTTGTACCTATGAATGTTGATTCCTAATTGACTTTTTGATGATATATTAATAATTTGAATAACAATATCACCAACTTGTTTCTGACAGTATACTAAAGACATCTTGAATTCATGGTATCTTGTGGTAAACAGCCGAGGTGGACATGAATGTATGACAGCTTAATGCATTGTTCAACCAATTTCACATACGGTAATGCATTTATTGACCAACAAGGGATTCACTTCTACACCTAGCTGTGTCAACCGAGATCTCGCAATCACAAATCTGATGTTACCTGAACACAAACTATAAAATACCCCTTGACAGTATGTCAATGAACAAAAAAAAAGAGACGGTGACAAGTTGCCATCATTAGGGAAATCTGCATCTTCCTACGCAAAGACTTAAATGACAGTTTCCGAACTGTCAGTTTATGCCTTGCTGCTGACCCTTGAGTCTTCCGTGCTGGTTCTCTAGCCTGTAAGGGCACTAAAGCAGCACAGAAAACTAAAGGGTCTGCAGCAAGGCCTAAAATGATATTTCGGAAACTGACTTTTTATGCTTTGAGTAGGAAGTTGGGAATTCTGTTCATCAAACTAATGTCAATGTTCAAACATACCTGGAATTTATTTGACTGACATTTTGAAGAATTATACAATAACATTCACATACATGTCACCACAAGAATCCTAAACATGGAGAATAACGATCTAAAACAGTGGCTCAACATTTTGAGTACATATATATATATGTGACACTAACTTTAACTAACTCTAGATGAACTCGTGACGAAAATTAATTCAGTCAGTAACCTTAAAAATCGCTCAGCTTCTAGAAGTTTTAAATATCTATGACTGTTGAGTCGTTTAATACAATAGACGCCAAAAACTGCATTTGTTGAATTCATCTATGAAGAAAAAACTAGTACAGATCACATAACGAAGACAAGCCTAGAACCCACTCTATCTGTCTCGTACTCTCTGAAAATAATTTTCTACAACGTCTCATCTCTTCTAACATAGTAAAAAAGCAATGGCGTTGACCAGACGTTGATGGCGTTTCCTCTGCATTTCATGAACAATTTGTGATGCAGGGCTAGCTCAAGGAATCCGTCTGTTCAGAAACCTTCAACAATTGACCAATGTATATATCGTGAGAAGAAAAAGATCCCAAATCAGAGAACCAGGCGCCTGCATGGTGACCACTCTTGAAATGCCATTATCATAAAAGGGCACTTTTGATCGTTCCCATGGGTAGCATGTGTATACATAAGTTGGACCGTATCATTTAAATGAAATTGTATGATTGAGTTAACACCATGTTATCAGAATTCAAGAGAGATCCACATTTTGTTTGTTTTGAATACGTTCTCCAAATACACAGTTTTGCGCTGTTCTGCGATATCATATGAAGAGGCGGTAATAAATACACTCGTTAACTTTGGAGCAGTCATGGTTTTCATGTAAAATTGATGAGAGTAGGGCTATACAATGAGTTGTAAGAGCAAGGAAGAATGAAATAGAGATCTGCCATTGGTAGAAATATTTGTTTCCCTACATTCCATACGTCAACCATCTTCTTACGCAAAGCCTAAAACTCCAGTTTCCGAACTGTCAATTTTATGCCTTGCTGCTGACCCTTGAGTTTTCTGTGCTGGCTCTCTAGCCTGTATGTGAACTATAGCAGCACAGAAAAGTAGAGGCACAGAATGACAGATCGAAAACTGGCGCAGGAAGATGTATGTCAACATCAACATTTTATCGACGGAGGTATGAAGCTCTGAAGCGATGTGCTTTTGTTCCGAGTTTGACCCTTCATTGGCGATTAAATACCTCAGTGCAAGATTACGTCATAGTTAACTGGCGCTAGATTTGTATTCGATTAAAACAAATCGAGGCTGACATGTAAGGTCCGATATATTGGTTTATTTGCTCCCACATATTCCACTTTATTAAACCAAGAGCTCACGGTTCCTGAGATTTATTGACTAATCCTTGAAGGCATGGTCAAAAGATCAAAATAATACAGGCGATCGAAAATTTCATGTAGATGAGCAAAAACCATTATATCATTTTGGTAAATATACCGTGCGATGATATATAATTATTTAATTTGGGAAGATCTTCCAAACGTTATTGATATATTGTTTGATCATTTTAAGATTTAATTTGGGAAGATCTTCCAAACGTAATTAATATATTGTTTGATCATTTCAAGAGTGTTGGATACAAATGTACAAGATTTGTCAGGTTAAGCATCATCACAATTAGTATTGCCAATCAGTGCATTTGCACGTACGCGTAGTGCTATTTGATGCTTGTTTTCACAAGTTTTGTCATTTTTAGGAAAATGTGGAATGGGTTCAAATAACTTAAAAACCATCATGGGCATTGATAAGAACAAAGAACAGATATCCAGAATTGATGACAAGTCTTTTGCTGAAGAATTGATTTCATTTTATGCCAGATTTGACCAAAGAGATTTCTCAGAAGAGTTACGAAATGAACTTCGTGCACCGATCCTCTTAGACACCACAAATGACCTTAGAATAAGTGTTGACAATATAAAATCATGTTTCCTTAAAATAACTAGATTAGCGTTTGCGGGATACCGCAAAAGCAGAGCAGCCCCGGAACTTTTGGTTTCGCCTTACCCTGTTCCGCCTTTTACAGGCCTCACCAAATTGGGAATTTTCTCGTGACCTTGACCTTTGACACTCAAGGTCACACAATCAATGAACACATTTCATTGAGTATAACATTATTGTAATGAAATAAAGTGTTAAAAATTAAATTAATTCATTTTCTCCATATATGTTGACCTTGCTGTGACCTTGACCATCGACAGTTCGTACCCAAAACTTTTTGAAAATTTCAAGTTATTGTGTTTAGAAGGAATTGCAATAACTCATATCTCATGACCTTGACCTTTGACCTTCAAGGTCACACAATAATTGAACACTTTTTATTGAGTATAACAATCATGTATTGATTAAAAGTGATCATAGTTAAAATTAAGCATTTTCGCTAAACCATGCTTAAGTCATGACCTTGCTGTGACCTTGACCTTTGACAGATTGTAGCCGAAACCTTTTCAAAATTTTTTACTTTTCCAAGGATGATATATACCAAGTTAGAGCTTCATAGCACAAAAACTTTTCAAGTTACCGTGTTTACAAAGAATTTTGTGGTGATTTTATAACTCGTGACCTTGACCTTTGAACTTGAAAGTGAACATGTCATAATGATTCCCTGGAAGTATTAACATTTAGACATGTTCATGAGTTCTGAAAAGCTAAATGGGATAAAGTTATACCCCAATTTAGTGCATTTTGTAATAACTCATATCTCATGACCTTGACCTTTGACCTTCAAGGTCACACAATCATTGAACACCTTTTTTTTAGTATAACAATCATGTATTGATTAAAAGTGTTCATAGTTAAAATAAAGCATTTTCGCTAAAACATGCTTACGTCATGACCTTGCTGTGACCTTGACCTTTGACGGATTGTAGCCAAAACCTTTTCAAATTTTTTTACTTTTCCAAGGATGATATATACCAAGTTAGAGCTTCATAGCACAAAAACTTTTCAAGTTATCGCGTTTACAAGGAATTCTTAGTGTGAATACATAGCTCGTGACCTTGACCTTTGACCTTGAAAGTGAACATGTCAAAATCGTTCCCCCGAGGTATGAGGAGTAAGGTATGAATAAGAGTTCTGGAAAGCTTAGGGGAAAAAAGTTATAGCTAGTAGTACGAGTGCGGCGGCGGCGGCGGCGGCGGACGCGGCGGCGGCGGCGGCGGCGGCGATGGAAACTTCACAAAAACTGATAGCAGCCCCGTCCTTAGACGGGGCTGCTAAATATACGGAAAGCAACTGGACCAGATAAGGAATTGTTCTCAAGTCGTGTGCTGATAAACTTTTCCCGTGGCTTTTGCAAGCTTTACCAGACCTCTCTTGACTCTCACAGATTACAAAAAGTATAGAAAGAATCAACAATCATACCAGTTCCAAAACGACGTGGACCGAAGGATTTAAATGATTATAGACCGCGGTATCAGGCTCAAAAGACTCTACCGCCTCAAATAACTCTAGAGTCAAATGGGCCTAGCCTAAAATGACTCGGGATAGAGTCATTTAAGACTCGGCGCTTCCCTGGGCCCATATGACTTGAGAGTTATTTGAGACTAGGCCCAGAGCACTTAGTCTTATGCACAGACCCTTGAGCATATAATTCACCCCATGGAAGCAAGTCTAGATCTGGACTGCTCTGAAATCTCCATTTGTCTGAAGCTCCTTTTAAAAATTTAATAAAATAAGATTTTTACTAAAAAAAATTCAGAGACTAAATATAAATCTACAGAGCACTCTATAGAGTTATTTCGGGCTAGGCTCAGATGACTGTAGAGTTATCTGAGGCCAGCCTGAGGTAACTCTAGCGTCATATTTTGCCTAGAGTTATTTGAGGCTGATACACTGGTTTCGCTCACATCGGTGGCTATGAAATGCTTTGAGAGGTTAGTGCGTCCCTTCTTCCTGTTGCAAAATATAAGTCATATGTTGGATCCATTACAGTTTGCTTACCGTACCTAGCGTACTGTTGAAGATGCGACTCTAACGATGTTGAATAAATTGCACAACAAACTGTAAACCCCCAAATATTACGCCCGTATTTTATTCGTGGATTTTTCATCTGCTTTTAACACAATCCAACCTCCTCTCCTTATCCGCAAGCTTATTAATTAACCTAGGTCAAATCGAACCAGGAAATCATTCATACCCTCAAGTATTTCAATTTTAAACAAGAGTTTTGAACATTTATAATGATATCTCAAAACTGTGGCTTGTATAATGTATATAAATATATGTTTGTGTGTTGTTATTTGTATCTAAGTATTATTCTTAATAAATAATACTTAATATTGTTAAGTTTTACATGTATTATGTCATGCTCTGTTGGATGTAAGAAGAAATCCCTTTTGGGTAAAAAATCTTATCTCGTATGTATATGACAATCAAGTTTAGCTCTATAATAACAGACATTGTCTATGAGTCCATGTCATATATCAAAGCGTTATATTTTTCGATTTTTTGTTATGCTCACCGAAACGAATACATGAAGCTCAAGCCGGTTTAGAATGTCAATCAATGAAAATTAAAATTCAAAGTATTTTATTGGCAAAGTCTTTTCGTTTCATTTTAGCTAATATTGACCTTTCTACAGCAAATTAAAAATGACAACTATGTGATGTACAAGCTTTATATCAATCTGTTGTGGGTAACAACTTTAAAACTGTAAACAACCTATTAGAAATAAAAGCAGATTCAATGCTTTAAATTGTTCTAAAACAAAATACTCCGCAAATCAGGAAAAAAATTAATCCGGGATGATTTCATCTTGTCAGTTGAAAGGAAAATTATACGTCTCACCAGGCTAGATATCCGCCATTAGAATCGTCAAAACTTACTTTTGATACGTCTTACACCTTTCAGTGACAGTCTTAGTAAACCTAGCCTCTATAATACTCGATTCACACCGATATTGACTCTAGCAAGGTCCAGTAACGGGTCGCGTCAGTAGATCTATCGAATTGACTAATCAAGGATCGTTTTACCGAGCCGCAATAGTCTGCATTCGCACATATAACGTTGAAGGGTCATAAGTCGACAAAAGGTCGACTGACGCGACCTGCTGCTACAGCTTGCTAGACTCAGTATCGGAGTGACGTGGGTATTATTGAGACATGGTTTACTTAGACTGTTTCAGTGACAATTTCAATTCCTTAAAAGGCCGGATGCATGTTTATTGCAAAACTAGGCCTAAATGACTGGTTAATTCAAATGACTTTTACTTTATAGTTACATTAAAAAAGAACGACACATTTCACATTAATCACATGTTTACTCGTTATCATCTAAAATTCCTACAAAATTTACACTATTAAATTCCTATATATACTTCTGTAGAGCCGTTTTTGCTTCTTGCGATGTTGTTGTATAAAATCTCAAGATGCAAGCATTCAACAGGAAGTAAGCTCCGAAGCTCCGTTCAGCGCGGTGCATACCGTATCATGCGACTATGGACATATATTCCGCTGTGGGGAGTTTCGACTTCCAACACATGTAGTATCGTGTATATTTGAAGTAAGTTTGGATTTTGCTTTACAACCACTTAAACAAACAGAATGAGACTGACGAATACACTTTGCAAGCAGCGGCTAACTCGCATGTGGAAGAGAATTTGGAAAGATCGTTCGAAATATGGCGATACACCGTTAAGAGTATCGCGATCATTAACTAAAACGAGGGTAAAAATAATCGACCCCAACCAATTTGAAGGTGAAAAGCAGAGATGGGAACCGCCCGTTAAAAGTGATCGTCGATTCTGGCGTCCTATGCAAATAGAGGAAATGCCAAACTACAACGAAGACCCTGTTCTAAAAGTTACTCCTAAAACCCGCCTTCTAAAGGGAGTTCAACAGGCGAGTATTCTCACTAAAGTTAAACAATTCAATGGGCTCCCACCTTCAGTTGAAAAACTTGTTGGTGAAGTTGAAATTCAAAATCAGGACACTCTGGTCCAGAGATACATCATGCAGTCTCAGGTTTGGGATCCTACGATGGACAAACTACCAAAGCGAATTGACAAGGGGAAAGTGGGCTGGCACTTTCAAAGAGAATATGGAATTCTGAATGAGAGGTCATCAACAATTCTCATGAGGAACATGGTCAGACTTTGCCAATCTCTTGCCGGATCCTACCCAAGCATCATGACTGATAGACGCCTGATTTACAAACCTTACATCAGCACAAACTATTATTTTCAAGATAATCTTATCACAATACAAGGTCTGTACGAGTATCTGATCTCAGGGAAAGAGGGATTACCTCCCTTTGCAAGCGAAGAAGAGGTTGACATGACAACCACTTTGTCACTGCCAGATATCAGTCCAATCTCACCACTAATAGACTTGACTCAGGAACATTGCTACACTTTGGACACATTGACACCTTTCAAACAGGATCACACTCACAGCATACCTCAAACTCTTTTTATGCTTAACAAAAACTACTGGAACAATGACCAGCGACAAGCTCGTTGCTTGTTGTTCTGTCACGCTACTGCACTTGCCCAGGCGAGGAAGTTGTATGGTCCAGCAGTAAAGAGACTCCCATCACCAGTGAGTGTTCAGTGCATCAACATGGATCCAACAACCGTCAACTTTCTCTTCTTCCAATTGAACACTTTGGATTTCACATCGAAGGATGGAGTGAAGAATATGGCATGGTTTAGTGACAACAATCAACTCTTTGTGAAAAAGTTGTCCCAGCCCTGGTTGGGTCCTGATCACCTGAAGACTGAATATATCGACTATGATCCAAATGTTTTCCGCAAATTTCTTGCTGTTTTCTTGAATGGTCTCAATATGAATAAGGGTGCAGTACACACCCCAGAAAATGAATCTGTGGGAGTTCAAGACAATGTCTAGTTAAGGACATCAAATAACATCATCAAACAGAATCTTAATAGGCGAGGATTAAGACAATCCGTAGAAAGTTTGTATTCATGAAATTAATGGATTTATGAATGTATCATTGAGTGAGTGAATTGCATCAATGCATAAATCATAAATGCTTTTTTTAGCTCACCTTTACAAAGTAAATGTGAGCTTATGTCATGGCGCTTCGTCCGTCGTCCGTCTGTCTGTCCGTCTGTCCGTCCGTCCGTCTGTCCGTCCGTAAACTTTCACGAAAAAGACTACTCCTCCTAAACGAATTCAGATATCATTCTGAAATTGTAGTATGTTATACCCATGGTGATTCCCCACAGAAAGGTAGACGTTTCAGTTTTGAGAATCCAAGATGGCCGCCATGACAGCCATATTGAATATTCAATTAGATTTCATGAAAAAGACTACTCCTTCTAAATGAATACAGATATCATTCTGAAATTGTAGTATGTTATACCCATGGGGATTCCTCACAGAAAGGTAGACGTTTCAGTTTTGAGAATCCAAGATGGCCGCCATGACAGCCATATTGAATTTTCAATTAGATTTCATGAAAAAGACTACTCCTTCTAAATGAATACAGATATCATTCTGAAATTGTATTATGTTATACCCATGGTGATTCCTCACAGATAGGTAGACGTTTCAGTTTTGAGAATCCAAGATGGCGGCCATGACAGCCATATTGAATTTTCAATTAGATTTCATGAAAAAGGCTACTCCTTCTACACGAATACAGATATCATTCTGAAATTGTAGTATGTTATACCTATGGTGATTCCGCACAGAAAGGTAGACGTTAAAGTTTTGAGAATCCAATATGGCCGCCATGGCAGCCATATTGAATTTTAAATTAGATTTCATGACAAAGACTATTTCTCCTAAACCAATCTAGATATCATTTTTATATTGTAGTATGTTATACCTATAGTGATTCCGCACAGAAAGGTAGATGTTTCAGTTTTGAGAATCCAAGATGGCCGCAATAGCAGCCATATTGACTTTTCAGCTGCAGATGACACATCATTATTATTAAATTTTAAGCTTTCATCAAGTGATCACTGGCACCATATAAATTCTCTAATTTGAACTTACTAATCATAATATTATCTTTAATATGGAATATTTAAGATTGTCGTGCAAGTTGTTCTATATATTTAAGTGTTTCTAAAAAAAATTAAGATGAAAGACAAACATAATTGATTAATTTGTTTAAAATGTTTATGGCAACTAGCTGCAAAAACCAAATCACATTAAACATGTTAAATTTTAAACAATGGTATCTCCCTTATATTCCTTTAACTACCACACATAAGGGGTCAACCAGAGTTCAGATATTTCACTATCCTGTCTAATACACATCCCAAGGCAGGCTGCTAGCATCACAGTGGCAGCTGCTAGTCTGTTGCATAATCAACCTGACCCAATTGATATGGTAGAGCATTATGCTATATGGCCATGGCCCATGTGTATGCAATAAAAGTTATGGACTTGTATTCTCATGACAGTGATATGTTCTTTCTAAGAATAACAACTTACACAAAACTTGTCTACAATAAGCTTTGTGTTTAGCAATCTACATGATAAGTTGATGTGGAATAAATATGCAGATGAAAATCGAAAAGGGTTTAGTAAGAAAAGTAAGGAAATTTGATTTGTCATATCTCTCTGTTGATTTGACAATGCAAAAATGTTTACCATTATAGTACTGTATGAGTGTTAAATAAATTGATACTTTAATGAAAGACATCTCATGGTCACTTGACATGTAAATATTATGTGAACAAAATAAACGTGTCTTATGCATTGCTGTGTTTATGACTTTCCTCTCAATCAGTCATTCATTTTCCTTGAAAAATCTGTACTTTTGGGATTCTCAATATCCATCAGTGAAATAATCTTGAAATCATATTAATGATTCACTACAAAACAAATGTAAGTGCCCTCCATCCTGTAAGTAATGAATGACATTTAAATGGATACACCTAAACCAATCAAGATATAATTTATATCATAATGAAATTAATACGGATGCCCACATAAAAGTAGCATTTTGAAGATTAAAAAGTACAAGATGGTCACCAATTCAGCCATAGATATACAAAAAAGTTATACAAAAACCTACTGCTTGTTAACTTATCATGATTATATCATTCGTGTATTAATGTTTGTTCAAGCTCTAGTCGTTTCCAAAAGAAGACTAGTATTTTAAAAGATAAAAAAATCATGATGGCAGCCATAATCAATTCTATAAAAGATGGTTACATGTATAATTAAACCATTTTACCACATCATTCATTTTAAGGTGAGCTTCTGTACCCTCGGTACTTTTATTATACATAACACTCTTGATAGGAAGGATTAAGAGAATCAATTTAATGTTCTTTCTGTTCATGACTTTGAGAGATTTATGAATATGTTGACTATTATTTTATAAGATTCCTTTTGAACTGGATTAAATTTTGTATATGACTGTAAGAGATATCTCTCATCTGATAGAAATGCATGTGTGAAAATAAGACATTGTTTATATTTGTGAAAATAAAACATTATAAATGAAATAGACTTTGAAAATTAAAATTTAGTTTATTTAGAAAACTGTGCACATGTTTCTGGGCCATATGCATGTATTAATGAATGACAGCAGAGTCATTCAATAATTCATCTAATTAGAAAACAAACATACTATATGTTACAAAAGGGGGATATTGAATTTTTATTGTGGAAGAATCCAGAAGGTAGATATGATTAAATGTTTCAATATATGTCATGATTGTCATCCTTGAAGTCATATGCAGGAACCATAAATAAACGACTTTTACAAAATTTAAATCATAATAAAATACATAGTCAGTGGCTCCTTCAGTGGCATCTAGTGTGCGTATTTGCGGGAATTGCTCAAATATTTAAAAAATCGAAGCGCCACTATCTGCTCAAAAAACTTCTTCTGGCGCTTTTTAAACTAAGTAGAGAGGGATGTTAAATGAAAATTTTTGGGAAACTGTTAAAAAGTCTTTTATGAAACTAACATGCGCAGCTGAGATGTCAACAAACACGTAAACTGAATTCATTCCTACTATCATAATAACTGCGTAATGAATGGGAATATGCGCAATAAAGTAATCGGACCAGTTTAAATATTCTTCATGTCCATTCAAACAAATTCATTAGAGAACGGATAAACGGAAATATTTTTTTACGAGATACATTGAATAAAAAGGCGTAACTGAAAGTTTCAATTTATATCATTGGCTGACAATATGGTATCGTATGTCGCTGTCAACAACCATCGTGAGAGGAAGACTTTTTACAGTTCTTCGCAAAATAACGTCTCAGCTGGTGTAAATACCTCCACAAACCAAGATGATCCTGTAGTTTCAACAAACGAAGACGTCAATAATAGCTAAATTTTGCTGATTGAATCGCAATAGCAGTCAACCATGGTATCGTCTGCTACCGCTATCTCACTCTTTCAAAAAGAATACTCAAGAAAGAAGGATGGTAAAACTACGGAATAAAGGTTGAATGTCATGCTTTGAAAATATGATTGGCTCCTTTTTAGAAGTTGAGTGAGCCAATTGGCTCTTTTGTTAAGATTTCTAGATGCAACCCTGCTCCTTTTTCACAGACCTGTTCTCTCCTCCAAAGATAAAACATCAAGCTGCCTATTGATGTGTAGGAATAGTTTACTTGTAAATATCTCATTGCTAAAAAGTTAAACATATTGATCAGGAGTGTAGATTTAGAAAAAAAAGAATACTGAAAAGGGGCTCTCTTAGTTGGCTGGGGCTGGGATGCCACTTGATAAAGTAGCAAGTTTCAAGCTGCTAATAGCTATATTGAGCATCTGTGCTTTTCTGGTATATGGTTGATAAGAGCTCAAATGTGGATTTTTTTTCTGGTGAAAAGGACAGTGCCTCTGTCTTAAAAGTAGTAGGGTTTATGTCTTGACTGTCTGTCCATCGGTAATCATCTTGCTTTTTCAGCTTATTTCAGGCTCCTTTTGGGGTAACATAAATACTACTGTCTTACTTTCTCTTTATCCATCTGTCTATATCTTACTCTCTCTCTATCCTTATCTAATGATGGTAGCATACACTTGAGAAATATCAGAAATATTACTAACCTTATAGCTTACAACATCTTAAATCACCACTACCAACGAGACCGTGAGAGCTGAAATTTTGTATACAAACAACTGGATTTGATTATGATTTGATTTTGGTCACCCTGTGATCTTCTTTAATGCCTAGAAAGTTAAAATCGAAGTGTGATGGTCAGTATGCTGGTCTCTCACGCCACAGAGGCCTGGTTTGAACTTTTTGGCTTTGGACAACTTTGAGTTTAAAACAATATTACGATAACATCCTAAGGGCATGTTCTTGAAGTGTCAGAATATTATTGCCCTAGACAGCATGTTACATTAGCAGCATAAGTTGATTTGTAGAATGGATGTCAGTGACATTCCCAAGGATTGGGAAGTAAGTGACTTTCTTAGGGAATGGGAATCTCGGAAAGAGCCTTGACAACTGCCACCACCTCTTCAAAGAAGACTGAACACATCATTTGATGTAACAAGAATAATTTATTATTATTGGCTGATAGGCGTATAGTTCAACCCAATATGGGACCAGGTAATGCATTTTACGTATTGTGTAGGTTGCTTAACCTGCGTTGAAAGGAATGATAATGCACAGTCTTTCTAAAACTGACACCTTCTCCTGACGAAGAGACATTACTAGATGTTTGTATAGAAACTTTAGTAATGTTCCCTAACACTGAGATGGTATATATCGTATGATACTAACATCCAGATTGTGATGCACCAGGGTTTCAATACAGTCCTCTACTATAATGATATTACGTACTGGTACTGATGTATGTGCTGATCCCATGGCATGTAGTATTCTTAACTCATTATGACATCCAAACATCTACTTCCAAGTTTGTCAACTTAAAGAAAATAAGAAACATGAAATTGATGTGACATAATTTATTACATGACAAACAAACACAATAACAACCAACTTAATATTTGCACTATAAAATTAGGGGAGGTCTCGATTCAGCAATTCCGTCAATGCACAAACTTGGATATCTGCTTTCTCTGGTAGAAGTCTCTAATGAACGACACAAACTTAGTGAACAGTTTTCTAATTGTCGTCTTCTCTGTCTTGTGATAAACTTGACCTTCCACGTCAAAGATTCCCTGTGATGCAGGAGTTGAAATCGTCTGCTTTGGAGAAGAGGCGTTAGGAGTTGTCCCCCTTGTCTGGACTGTGGTTGTCTCCCTTGGTTGAAGGAGATACAGCTGCTTCAGCGTCGCCCATTCCTGGGCCCATTCCTCCGATGATGGGTCTTGGTTGACCTTCAGACAGCTTACGCCCATTCTGATACTGTTACGACGTTTGGGCTCAGCCTGAAATAAAAAAAATTAAATATTATTTCATTATTCATTGATAACAAATCAATATTTTGGTTAATAACTCCTATGACAGCTATACGTAATGTAAGGTCGTCTGACAGCTTGTGTCTACGGACCTATTGCAATGGTATAATGTCTTACTTATCTTATAGAATTTAATGGATGCACATGTACATACGTTTGACAACCAGTGGCAATAAATCATAACTAAAGAACTGAATTGTTATGTTTTACGTTAGGATCAAGAGTGCTTACAGAGACTACTAGTTATGGATACTAAATGACTCGTCAGTAGATGTAACAGTTTTATTATACTTTAATTTGTTTATTCACATCTTTTACATGTGATAGATTCAACAAATGTGCGTAAAGACCGTATTTTATCATTGTAGATAGAACATTAAACCATTTGACAGTATTATCCAATAATGTCTCGAATTACAATTTCAATTTAAAAAAGGTACTTTGTACGTGGTAACACGAGTAAAAACATGCATACCTTAGCAGTTTGGTTGTGAGTATCCTGTAGAGTAGTGGCCATGTTGAAAGTTATGTCGGATGTAGTGGTATATCTTACGAGGAAGTGATCTTCACTGCAGGAGGTAAAGGAAGGATGTTTGAATTCTAAAAAACTTCCACCTTTATAGGAGATCTTACAACATATAATCAACGCTGATTTATCTATTTTGCTTTGAAGTGGATTCTTCACTTAGATTGGAAGCCCGCTTGTTAGTGCATGTGTTTTGAAGAGTTTATTGATCCAATTCTTTAAACACACGCGTGTATATCTTGTACAGGTGTAATTTACTTGATCAAAGACAAGCTTATAAAAACCCGATTATTAGGTATTGACAATTCACCTGGATTTTCGCGCCTTACCTGTTGCCGGTGTTGTTTTAGGTGACAATACACGAACATCATTTAATTGCAGAACTTTACGGTTAATTATTTTGAAGTCTTAATTGCAATTACTGCTGATCGATTACCATTAATTTGTTTGCAGGCGCCCTTTGTTGAACTAATTGATTTGATCTATATCCGTAACGATGTTGTTATTATATAACAAAGAATACATTGATATATAGTGTTTTTGCAATACTGAAATGTTTAAGATTCAACTCCTTGTTGTTTCGGAGATTTAAAGTTAAAAACGAATCGGCTTCGCCATTTGGTTTTGATTTGAAATGATAGAAATATGTTCACAGTTTTTTTGTTCAAATTCTTTTATTCACATATGAGGGTACGTTCATGAAATGAGGGTTTTTTCACATAGAGAATGTGAAAGAAATACATGTAAAAACAACTTCATCTATTTAGATCGATATACAATGATGTTCAATTTAATACATTTTGCAATGGCAACCATTTTCTCATGAATTCATTTGACCGATTTATGTTAACAGGAAAACAAACGTTTGGTTGGCAGCTGTATATGGATTATGACTTTTAATACGCACCATGCATGATAAGAATATTAATATTTATGGAGCGCAGAATCATCGTTGGCAAATAGACATTCTTTAAACGGAGATGTTCTTTACAGAGAGAGAGAGAGGGAGAGAAATTGTTTATTTTTGTCTCATCCCTTACATTCAAAAATATTTCAATATTGCATACATTAAAAATGTAAAAGCCGCCAAAAAGGCTACAAGAGACAATACATTAGGATCACATATAAAACACTGTAATACATATAAATGAAGAGGAAAAAAAAATAAAATAAAAAAATAAATAAAAAGACACCCACACACACACCTCACAATAATCCATATCAATACATATTTACAAACATACAGGCTTACGAGCATACATACATCCATTAATACATGCATACAGTACATACCTACACACACATATAATTCCTTATTTGTTTTCCAAATTTTAAGAGATTAAGTATAAAGTGAAATATTCTTGAATGCGTCGTGAAACCCCAAATCACCTAACCTAACTTCATTAAAAGCAAATAAACGACTATCAGAATGTAGCACCAACGTCTTTGAAAGGTATACATTTATCTTATATGATAAAAAGTGTGCTGCAAAGATCACAATATAATACGCACTACAGATAGATCCAGATAGGTCTGGGTTCAAACAATGATTCTGGAGCAGGTTTACAATCATTCTGATGCTGTGATGAAATATGCCATGCCTTCAAGAGCAGTACCTTACGTGTAACTCATTTTTACGTAGATCAAAAATGGTATCTAGACGTGGGGCAAATAAATACAATAAGATTTGTGGATAACAACTTATCCATTTTCTTTCAATAATATGACATAATGTATCATAAACTTTGACAACGATTCATTGATGAGTTGATTCATGTTTAGCTCATCAGGCCTGAAAGGCCCGATAGGCTTATGTCATGGCATGGTGTCCGGCGTCCGTCCGTCTTTAAACTTTGTACATTTTCGAAGCAAAAGGTGTAGAAAGCTGAAATGTTGTGTACAGACTCCATGACTAGTGAGGATTATAAATTGTACAAAGGGGTAACCACATTGGCCACACTCCACAGTATATACTAGTAATTGATTAAGAAGCCTGACAAGCTACAGAGCCAATGGCTCTATTTTTTCCTTCTGCCAATGAGGCGCTTAATTTGCTACTGTGACAGGCGAAACAATTCCTCAGTCCAGAACAGTCTTTCCATAACAGCTGATTCAACCCATAACATGACTGGACCTCCTCCAGCAATGTTATAACAATTCGTTTGTATCAAACGTTTTTCTATGACCAAATGTCGCTCACCACGTCGTGAATTTGATTAAATGAAAGTTCAGATGTGTTGCAAAATGCCTTACACACTAGCTCCTATGTTTTGTTGAGTATAATTGTTCTTATCATATAGATTGAAACGAGAACCCTTGTGTGACATTTCCCGACGCTCATGCGTGATTTATTTGATGACTTTTTGTGCTTTCGTCAAATGTTTTTGTACTTTAAAATTTACCTGTTATGATAAAAAAAGAATCATATGTTCCTAAAGAAATAATGACCAGTTTAAATCAAATAAAGAAAGTCAATGGCATTGAATTTATTCATACTAAATGATCATATTGTATGGAAGCATTTCGAATCGAAATGCGAATCACGTTATGGTTCTTCATTATTAGTTCTTTTGTTGAGTCAATGTTTTAAAGTTATTTGGTAACGTAAATGGCGTTAATTCATATATTCATGCTTCAATGTACGGAGACATTCAATGAGTATGACGTTATAGTTGATTGCTTCAGTCAATTTCATTTTAACATGATTCTAAAAGCTGAAGGGGAACGAATTGTATATGGATAGTCAATGTTTCAAACTAACTTTAAATCTTCAATAAAACTTATATAATAATTAAGCTCTTGATGTATACATGCTTATCCAAATGTGACATAGTGTTATATGTGATCCTAATGTATTGTCTCTTGTAGCGTTTTGGCGGCTTTTACATTTTTAATGTATGCATTATTGAAATATTTTTGAATGTAAGGGATGAGACAAAAATAAACAATTTCTCTCTCTCTCTCTCTCTCTCTCTCTCTCTCTCTCTCTCTCTCTCTCTCTCTCTCTCTCTCATTCAAGTATCAACACCAGGATCATTATCTTTCTGACGTCACTCATTTATTCATTTACAAACAAACGTCACGAAACAATTACCCATGCCCGGTCTACACAGGCCTATGAGACACATAAAATCGATATAACCAATATATAGATAAAATGTCTAATACAAAAACTCACAAAGACATTACACTGATAAAAAGTGGGTGGAATAATCATATATTTATTTAAGTCGCCATTTTCTTCTCTTAAACCCGAGTGACACTGAGGCAGCTAAAGAGTACACAAGATTATCGTTTTCGATAATAAAGATGTCTGGTCGACAGGAACCAGCAAGCTAAACAGAGGGTTGAGAGAACGTGCCTTTCCATAACATTGACCTCAGACAACTGGACAGAAAATGAACTTCATCTTCAATAGCACTACTACAACATCGACATAACCGTTTACCTTGGGCCTAGAAAAACGACCAGTTTCAAATTTCAAAGATGTGGAACTTTGCCAGGATACTTCTTTGCAACCTATCCGAAATAGTACGATATAGCTTGAAACTGACAGAGAAGTCTTAAACCGCCTGAATCAGTAGTTTGTTGCCGTTACAATGGCCGGTATCGTCCCATAGTGTAGAGTAACAGTTAGAGTAATGAATTCAATTCTTTTATTTCGGTTTGTAGGCAATTGGCCCATGTACGATACAAAATTATCATTTAAATTTGTTGTGTACACAATAAAGTATTACAAAGAGAACTGATAGCATGATCAATTCATTCTTCTAGTATGGATAATCATTATCCAACAACCTCTCCTTTATGAAAACCAAATCCAATTGTGAAATGTGTGATAAGATAAGTGGCCGATTTTTTAAAATGCAGAATATTGTTATCCCAAGATTTACGAAAAGCTAATGACCAATTATGAAGTTTGCTTATTATACTGCCGAACGTAGAGAAGTGTTCCTGTCCCTTACTGAGTTGTGGTGTCATCTTGGGCAAGAGACTTTATTCTAAATGTGCCTCTGTTCACTCAGCATGAAATGGATTCGTGGATTCTAGCGAGAAATAGGTCAACTTGGGTTAGACATTTGTCAATCTGTAAATAAAATAAAACGGTAAGCTAAGCCTTGTTTGTCATTTATTCAGATATCTACATATGTACACAATAACGTAACAAATGCACTTGTAAGATGATATGGGTATCGTGTCTACTTCAGTTTCCTCCCTTTGACCTGTGTTTCTTCTGGTATAACTCCCTGATATATGCCATCAGTTTCACTAACAGTTTCTTCATCGTCGTCTTCTCTGCTTTGGTGTAGACTTGACCTTCTATGTCAAGGATCTCTAGCTTGGCGGGAGTGATCTCCCTTGGTTCAGGGACGTCCTTGGAAGTCGTGATGATTGCAGTTGTCTCCCTTGGTTGAAGGACATAAAGGTTCTTCAAGGTCGCCCATTCCTCTGCCCAATCTGCTGATGTTGGGTCTTGGTTTACCTTTAAACCGCTCACTCCCATTCTGATACTGTTCCGACGTTTTGTCTCCATCTTAGAAAGAAAGAAAGATTTTTATTTTAAGACTATTTCACTGAAGAACAGTAACTTAAGAACTATCAAAGTTACAGTATAAGGAGTCACTGTCACTGTCTAATTTTTTCATATACCATTTAATTTATAATATTCTTTTGATTTTCCTTTGCTGCCACTCAAAAAAATGATTATCATGCAGAGGAATATATGGATGACAACTTCTTTGTGCATTGTATGAAGAAAGTTGTCATCCATATATCCCTCTGCATTACGATCATTCCAACTTCTAAAATGCCTCTCAAAGAAGACATTGATTATCATTTTGTATAACATATACCTTATTATTACCGTAAAAGGGAGTGAATACTTTGACCAGTTATTTTACCTTGGGTGTTTTCAAAAGTGAAGTCTTGATTGCAGCAGCCATTTCTTATTAGTTAATTAAACCTTGTATTTAGCCTCAACAGCAAGTGAATGATGGCGTCTTACTGTCTGGCGCTCTTATATACCAGTCTGGGCAAATAACAAATGTGATTCCAGCGGCAATGCGTCCTCAATCTTTTGATGTCTTAACAATCTTTTGCGTACCAGCCTTGACTGATTGACAGGCTATCGCGGACTAATTTGCATTCTTTGCAGAAGGCGTTTGTTTTCACACATTACAAGTGGTTAGTTGATTAGGCACCTTTTACAGCATATAGGTACAGTCGTTCCATTGTTCTGTTAAAATCCCAATCAACAGGTGCTATGTTTACACAGTAGAATAATTAGGAATTAAGCATTAGGTAGAAAACGTAAGTCCAATAAAAAATACACTGTGAATGTTGTTACGCGTAATTAGTAATTAGAGGGTGTATGACAAATCGTTCTTTCAAGAGATAATTGATTACTGCTAAATGTACCTTGAAATCTTAATGTTCGATGTTTACATGTATAGAGAAAATTACAAAATAGAAAATGTATGACAGGTAGAATATCACTTTCAATATCACACTTATTTTATAATTTGTTATCTGTTGGATGTTTGAGTATTGCTATGCCTAGTATAACACTGAAGACAACGATCGGGTTTTATCATGAAGGTACCTTGCTGTTTCCAAAATCCCAATTAATTTAAAACTTTATGCTTTATGCTTTTATCATAAACAAGTCTTTTATGTATCTATAACTTTTAAAGGCATAGGCATAGGCCCCACGTTGCCGACATCACTCATTGCTGGAAGCAGACGATAAACGTCAACCAGAGACTCTATATACAGTTATATAATATCTCTGCTTCAACCCAACAACAACATTCAAGTTCCGTTTTATACACAACTTTCTAACGAGTAAGGCTTTTATTCTTCAAAAAAGGAAATGCTGATTAAAAAATTTTAATTTGTCATTAAAAAGTTATAAAATGCATTTCTGTCTACAAGTTTGCTATTTATTTCTTATTCATCAGTATAAACAATCCGAAAAAGAATATTTAAAATGGATGCAATTTCAATATCATGCCAAATTTCTACAGTTCATATCTTGTTTGAAAAAGTATCATGAAAGGCGTTTTGATATCTGACCGTAGCCGCTTCCGAATGCAACGAAATTTGCCAGTTTGTGCATATGCAGATTTTCAGATGATCCAAATGTCGTTAAAAAAAACCTCTGTTGCGTACAAAACAGAAAGAGAAGGAAACAAGTTTTTCTTAATAAAAATGCTAGGTTTGAGTTACATTTCTTTCAATGCAAGTATATGTTTGAATAATGAGGGATATATTTCGACTGATAAAATGTCGTAAATAGGCTCTAACCAATTTGTGTCTCTACTTCCGGTCTTTTCCAAATCCAACATGGGTTTTTATCACAATTTGTGTGTTGCTTTAGGGCTAATTGCTCTGGCCCATGCAGCATATTCGTCTGCACAACGTAAGTCAAACTTTTTCTACGTGTTCTGTAATCTTATTTGAATAATGAAATTGACGTTAATTTTATTTTCAATGATAAACATACTGTTACTTTGTACTGCAGATTGTTACTATAAAAATGTGATGTTAATTACAAATAAAAAAGCATATTTTCTTCTACAGACCGCACTTATATACGGCTCACAGAAAAAGAGTTCACCAGGCTTCCTATAGATGTGAGTTGTCTTATAGTTTTCTAATCCACTCATGTGTTAAATTAACCAAACATGTTCATTTAATCTTTAAGCAGTAAGGGGTTTAATATTTTAAATATGTATTTTGCAATGAACAATAAATCCTGATAAATAATATCTCATTTTGATTAATGTATGCCTGTCCTAAATGAATTATATATTATTGTGGTAATTATATGTTTTTAAAGAATATTCTTTATTGCGAAATTGTTACCAAAAATAGAAACGTCCAACAGTGATTGGGAATGGCAGGGGACAAGGGCCATTGTGCACATTGGATGAAAATATGGCCCAATAATATTTAGAAGTCTACTATTGATATAATAGGCATTGGCTCATTTGAAATTCAGAAAATTACTAAAAAGCATGAAAATGGCCTATTGTCCTAGATGTCTTTCCCAATCCCTTGTCCAAAGATTCCCACTATTGAATCATTCCCTACTGGCCATTTTCATAATTTGATATAGTTTCTTTTTATCTTCGTCATGAGCAAAAATGTTTGTTTCAGATCCTGTTGCAGTCTATTCTAGGGCTACTCCTCACAGGGTATGGCATTGTAAATGTTGCAGGGAGTTTCCGCGAAATCAAGGCTTGTGCTGAGCTTGAAAATAAGTAAGCATTGATGATGTTATTTACAACATTCATTCTTTTTACGGGGGCATCGTAGTGTGTTTGGTTGTCTTAACAACAGGTCAGATTAAAAAAACTTGTAAGCTGTGGAGAAGTATTTGAAATACTATTCAAAGCTGGCATTAATGTTGCTATTGTACAATAACAGTACCATTTATGGTTTGTAAATTCTATTCTGATCACAATGGCCGTGCCTGTACCATGACAAAAAGGCACTCTTGAAACCATTAAACACCTCTTAGTTGACAGAAATTATTACTGGTAAGGCTTATGCAATTGTGATCATAATCTTTCTATTCTTAAACAAGATGATAGATGATTTAATGATATAACATTCTTAAAAGAATTCAGATATTAGAATCATGCTTTAAAGTTTAATCCTTTTTAAGGGACATACCTATCAGTGGTTTTTTTTGTGTGGATATGAACTTTAAGGAGACTAAGTGATGCATTTTGTTCTTTGTCATAATGTAAAAGAGACACAGAGTATGTTGATAGGATCACATATGTCAAATTTTGAAATCGATGTTATTACATCGGGAACCACTAACTGTTACTGAAAATAACAAGTTAAAGGTCAATCAGTACATTAGAGCGAAAATACGGCCATTCAAAGTCGGGATTTTGATCGAAAACCGGACAATGTGGCTCGAGTGGTGCGTGCAAATTCGCCAAACGTAATTTTGAAACCTTGTCATAAGCTGACAAGAAGATACATTCGATTCGATAGTGTTTATTAGGTATTGTAACTAATAGGTAGATTAATTAGATGCATAATTTCGAATAGTAAACGTATTTGAGATGTTTTCTTGATTTTTCCATAAAATCAAGCATTTTAGAGATATTATGCATAAATGGATATATTTGCATGTCCAGTGATGAGATATGAACTTCAATCAGCATATCGGTAATAGATATTTTGTAGCTTATCAAAACCAAATAAAATTTTAAGAAAGATACTCTGTGTCACTTTAAATCTAGAGAAAATTAAATGTTACCCTCACATATATATTTAAAGTGTGAAATACTCATGTCATAATCATATATAAGTATAAACAGGGATGTACTCTTAAATTTTACACAAAAATACACCAATAGGACTGTCCCTTTAACCCACAAACCAGAAATCAGGATAACAAATAAATTTGTTCTTAGGGGTGAAGGGTTGAAGTCATTTCTGCACATCTATAAACACCTTGTTGCATGTAAAGTGGATCAAAATAAATCTTGAGGTTCATCAACAGACAAACTGTACCTAACCAATTTATTTTATTTTCAGGACATGGGAGATGTTATCCAACAGACAAGCCTTTTATACCTTCAATCATCGTGGGAAAGCCTTATTCTGTAATCGAGAGTAGAGCGTGCAATACTGAAGCCGATGTATGAATGATTTAATACAATTCTTGTGTGAATGTCATGAATAGAGAGGAAAGATTTTTTGTACACAGTGAGTGTTGTCCTATCATTGTAACCATTTTCATAGTCTATTTAACAGTAAAGTCTTAAAACCATAGCCAAGCATTTCAGGGCTGTCTTAGTGCTTTGAAAGATGTAATGTATATGACAGACTAAATTTATTGATTAATTCTTAGTATGTTAGCAACTTGAGAGCTACCAATTCTTGTTCTTTGACTTTCAGAACCCAAACCAGGTAGACAATTTTTACGAAGGCAAATTAATGAAGATTGAAATGGGTATAAGAAAGCTCAGTGAAGAGTTTGTTCTCTGGAAAAAGTAAATGTTCCTCATATCTTATGTGTATGGAAAAAGGGGTTTTTAAATTGCTCTTTGACCTTTTTCATGAATTCCATGAATAAAGCATCTAAAAAAAGTTAGAATGATGTCTAGTTTTGGAATAAGTGTATTGTATATGAAATTCAAAGGCATAATTCTAATATAAGATATCAATATAAACATGTGGAAACATTTAGAATATAAACACCTATTCTTTACATAATCTAAAGACCAATTTTATTGCGCCTTGAGCATGTATTATTATATGGAAAATGGCGCATTATAAATACCCATTATTATTATTTGTAAAAATAATAGAAAAATGAAACTGTCACGGATATACATCAATGTTTGTACATGTAAAAATATATCCTTTGGAATGTATGTAATTCCATGAATGTTGTTTGTTCACTGTATTTATGTTCCATATGGAGGTCAAAACCATTTTTTCATGTAATTGTGTATTACATCAACACTCTGTAACAGAATCACCCTAGAGAAAGTAGACTCTTTTAATGTTATTTAAGCATTGTGATTTATTATTAGGATATTTACAAATGGGACAAACACTTGTCTACAGGTTTGCTCCTATCAAGGAAGATGATGATGAAAACCAAAATTATGGACAAGAACGTTAATGCGACTCAGACATTGCAATGATTCTTCTTATCAATTCATAAGTTCATGTTATGAAAGGTAAAGTAGTCCAGTTATCATTGTATTGCGAAAAATCATTTTTTTGTCAATATTAGTCTTTTATTACCTCTAATTTGAAGAATGTTGAAGGTGTAAGGGTGTTAAGTTTAGCAATGGGATTTTTATTGTGAATGTATATTGTATGCGTAATTACCATCCACACTGATCAAATTGATAGAAAAGGACCATTTTGGTCCGATATGTCATTTAATATAAATATATAATTAAGATCTCGGATATTATTTGAAAAGGTTTATCATCTTATTAATGATCCTTCCTTCAGCTATAAGCTGTATATATATATATACCAGAATATGTTAAATGTACTATTCATGACGAAACTTTGTCAAGATTATTAATAAATGTCTTTGAAAAGAAGCAACTGTTTTCCCACTTCATTTTCACTTTTTTGTCCGCCGTCCTTGGAGCGCTGTTTCCATAGAAACCACCAAAAATATTTAGTTCCAATATAGGTCTAATTAACACTAAGATTTGGTTACAGCCAAAGAGTGTAAAACTTGTTTGTTGCACCATTCTGTAGCCACACAATATTTTTCCTCTTTTAAGATCACTCATTGCCTTATCATGGTGTGGTGGTCTGTGTGCTTCTGCGACCCCGTGAGCTATGCCAGCTGGAGCTAAGATGCTCCTGGTAGGGTCACCTTAGCTGGACAGGTCGCCGGGTAGAATCCAGATAAAATGAGAGTCCTTCTAAAACCTGCTTTCTTTTTCTCACTGTGCCTTTCTTTCAATCTTTTCGATCCCTTTCTCCCTGATCTGTCTACTCTGTTTTGGATGGCAACATCCAGTGTTAAAATTGCTGAAAAATTGCTGACATCACATTAAACCCCATCTCTCTCAATCTATCAAAATCGTTTTGCTTATGTTTGACCATGATGAAATTTTAATTGTAAGCATCCTCATCATTGCGGTGATGTTTTTACTCAAATTGTTCATTGGGTGTGTGTATGGTATGTTTAAAGACATACTGGTAACCACCTCATAACACTGGATTGGCTGATGCAAACAGTTTCATTCAGCCTTGTTTTGAGCATGAATTGGAGATGTCGCAGGAGACTGCCATCCTCATTCTTAGCAAACAGTCATCAGGAATACTGAACCCATTTTAACAAGATTTCTGCTTTGAAATTCATAGAAAATGGTCAATAGGTTAGACACTTTGAGTCATATATATATGAAATCTCTTGGCGACTCACCGACTCCACACATAGGTGCCACAAAGTACGACCAGTCTGATTAAAATCGGCTTGGTTCCAAGGCTGTTTTGAGATATTACCTCTATCAAGAATCAAACTTGTAATATAGATAGGCTTCTTCTCCACTGAGTCTGACCGCAGCCCCGTAGGTCACATACCAATTCTGAAGTTATTCCTCTCACCAATCACAAGCCTTTGGTATCAGTAATAGGAGCTCCTTTTACACTCCTATCAACCATGATTTGAACATGATCACTGCTTTCGGTCTTATAAGGGAGACGATGCGATTGGTCTGCTAAAGACTGGGTTTTGACTACACTAAACTGGTTGTAAATTAGCGAGGTACATGGGATGCGGTTAAACCTAGTGTAGAATTGTTTGTCTGAATGTTTATAGAGGATTTCATATCTTTGTAATGTTAATATAAAATATTATATTCCTCGGAACAAGGCCAATTTAAATCAGACTGAAAGTACAACTCAATGATAGGAAATCAATTTTAAAGTTCTGGGTACTATTTAAAAAGACAAACAAGACATTGTCAAATGTGAAAAAACAAAGAAGACAAGTTGAAAGTTCCACAGTTTATTGTCTCCTAAGAGACGGTTCTCTCCCATAAGTAAAACATCTAACTTATTGATACTTAAAGATTACTAACAAATAAAGAGAGAAACAGATATTTAAACAATTTCAGTTTTTAATATTAACTCATTACTTATTCATAAGGTAAGTATCTCTACTTCATTTTTATGCAGTTATTTCTAAGACAAAAATTTAACAGAAATTGATGATAAAGCACTAGTTTCATGATTCAATAACAAACCAAATGCATGATACTTATGATAAGTTAAATCTGCATCTTCCAATACAAATCACAATGGAAATAGAAATTTTAGGAAATTTCTAAAACATACCATCAAACTTGTCACCGGTTTCCAATTAACACAAAAATCGCCAAATTAAACTGAAAAATAAGAAAATTGTCAAAATTCTTCAAATTGATATGTTTTAAAAATGAAACAATCTGAATTTTTCATAAAGGTTCCTCATATAATCAGAACCCACATCTTTATTTTCAAGATAAAAAATTAAAATAACCACTTTTGTATTCATAATGCAAAACATTAAATAGATATTTTAAAAACAAATAAGAAAATATTATAACCTTGTACAAACGACATTGTTTCCATCAACAACTGTCAAACATGCAACAACTTTCACATAACAAATTTTTCGATAGCCTCTTTGAGACAGAAAGTTCAAAAATATATATATATATACATATATATGAAATCTTTGTGGAAAAAAGACATGTTAATTGAAAAGCTTATTATCAAAATTTCACTTGAAGTATATTTACACACTTACTTACAGCAAGGTAATATTAACTACCCAATATAAGTACTCCTAAATATGTTCTGTAACTATTAGATTTTATAATGAAATTTACTTCTATTCATCCAATTCATTGAAGATTTCAAAGGATATGAATTTAAGTTCTTGACTTTTCTAAATTGTTTCATGTATGGATTTTATAAAGCTATAATTTCAGTAGTTCTTATATAAAGTAACTCTTTCCAATGGAATATTTATTCAAAACACTAGAGAAATTCACAAACTTGATTAATAAATAAATTATTCAACAATGTTCATCATTTGATTGAAAACAACAAATAGGCACCTACAAAATGCCAATTTCTTCCAAGATGAAATTTGAGAAGAATAAATATGAGTTATGTTCATTACAATATCAAATTTCCTGTTCTTTTTAAGTACTATTCCAGACCTTTTTAAAATGAGCAGAGCTTTTTGGTTATCCCAAGTTCAGGAAATAGCAGATTTCCTGTTAAAATACGCAAAAGCTCCAAAGCTCCGATTTTATTTACTGCTGAAATATTTAGCCCTAACCAAACAAAGGCAGCCGAGTCAATTTAAATTTGCAAAAATTTCAAAGCTTCTGATATCCTTAGATGCAAAAATATCAAGCCTCAAATTATTTCTCCAGTAACATAACAGAAGCCAACTGAACATTTGTCCTTTTTAGATGGGTCAACAAAAATATTTACGAGATAGCAGGCAAAGAAATCATCTCAACATCATAATGAACTCCTTGAAATAGACCTATTAAAAATGTTTACTAATTCCCAAATGTAAAAGGTGTTTTCTGTTAGTCAAAAACTAATTTTAGATGAATCAAATACATGTATTTAGATATAAGTCAAAATGATCAGTAATTGATCCCTAAGTGATGTATAAGTGGTTGTATTACAATGTTTTAGTTATATGACGTGAAAATAACAGATCAGCAGATAGATTTTATAATTTCAACTTCTCTAGTTTCATTGCTAACATCAAAATCTTAAAAGAATGATACTCAGATTCAAACTAAATAATCTCCATAGAAACTGTGTAGGGCAAGTTCATTGGTCCATACACCTCATTATAGAGTTATCTCCCTTTGTAGTTATAATTTGAATCTTTATGCTTTGCTTTACTATTAAAATCAAGACCATTGGGAAATGAATTCTTGTAATTTAGACAAAAGATTAAAAACAAATTAACCAAACAATCTTTCAGGACTGTCCAATTTGTTCCAATATTTCGATCAGATATTTGTTCAGCAGTACGTATGCAAGTGACGTTTTTGTATTCCATCTGGACGAAAACAAGGGAGATAATTTTCGAGATTCTTCATCAGCTGAAATTGAGCAATGTTTATGGCAGTGGAGCTTGAGTTATCTCCCTTTGTAGTCAGGCCAGCTCCAAAATGAATGAAGAAAGACGATTTCTTGGTAGGCAAGAGTCGACACATCAGTACGTTTTCTTCAGTTGTTCGTACGTCATAAAGAACTGCCACAGTTAAGGAAAATCTCTGAAAGTTTTGATGAAGATACCACCGTGTGATTAATTGTCTTTAGGGGTTGCTAACAAATTGACAACAATCATCTTGAGTTGGTGAAATACTTATGACAATATAAAGGGAAGACAAATTCTATACACTTCCTTGTCTGAGATGCTGCATAGTAAACATATTTGCATAAAAAAAGATTAAAATCAAGGTGAAGTGAGGCTATCTGGGGTTTAATGCTGCTTTGAAGAGTATTTCACTTATCTTACGGCTGCAGGGAGACTATACTATTTGGCCAAGCATTGAGGTGAAACCTGCAAACAACTCATCAAATAGATTAAATTGAAGGTGAGGTTATCGGGGGTTTAATGCTGCTTTCAAGAGTATTTCACTTATTTAGCAGCTGAGGGAGAAAGCCTGCAACACTATGTTGCCAAGCATTGGGGTGAAATCTGCTAGCATTTGTGGTTCTGCTCTGAAATTAAGTGTAGCATTGCACCAAAACCTTACTGCGGGTAGAACAGTTCTCTACTGTAAACAAAGTTGCTTGGCGTGATTCAAACCCCAGACCTCTTGATCAGATAATGGTAGCATAACAAATATAGAGAGTAAAACAAGCAAGGAAGGATACGATGATGTTCCAGGGACCGAGACGAACCCAGGTAGGGATAAAGCCTTTGTAGAGAGCTCGGAATCCTTCTGTCTTCACCGTCTGAAAAGAGAATTGGTAAAATAACTGATTAATGTATCACAGGGTTCATACACTTGAAAGCAAATTCTTATTCCATGACTTTTCTATGGTTTTCGATGATGTTGTAAAGGATTTCTATCACTAACCAAACAAGGTTCCAAAGTATAAACATGACTTTGAATGCAACAGAATTTATAAAAATACTGACAATTATTAGAGAAGATCAAGGTTAATGAAAGGATATTTCACACAAATATAAAAATCAATGACTTCATAAATGGATAACCATTTTCAAAACTTTCAAGGCGATTTATTGGCAGGCAACACATCAGTGCGTTTTTTTCAGTTGTTCTTACATCATAAAGAATGGTATCCTAATTTTGTATTTTCATGACTTCCCACGTTTTACATTACCCGTTGTTTAAGAAAATAAAGACTACAAGGTCAGGATTAACTCGTCCAAGGACCAAGGTTCATTTTAGACGTGGCAGATTGGGTATCGGAAGTAATGGATACTCACACAATGTAGTCACAAATTAAGGGCTCTACAGCCATTTATGGATTTTGGCAGGTGAAATGGTTTTGCTGTTACATTGCTGGTTATGATAATTTTTGCCAGAAGCCAAAATACCGTCATGCACAGTAAACATTTTCAGGAACACTGTAAGGGTCAAAACATTAAGGTCTAGACTATTTGGGTCTGACTTTTTAGGTCAAAACTGTTGAGGTTTTACAGGAAGGATGAAGGGTGAAATTTTTCCCGTATGATGTTTTAATAGGATTAATCAGGTCACTATGGGCATACAAACTAGAGCTGTGACGATATATCGTTGTATTCGCGAATCGTCATACTTATTCTGACAATACACGTATCGTGATACATTGTCTGTATCGTGATACGTATCGTGGGCTCTTTAATGGCTTATTTAGCCTAAAATTCAAAGGAGTCATGAAAATTTGATGTCTTATTTTTTCAAAAACCTTGAAATAGCATATTGTAATGTGTATCGTATCGAATCGTATCGCTATGAGATATCATGATACGTATCGTATCGTGAAAAATCTGTATCTTCACACCTCTAATACAAACTCTCCATAACGGGGACATAGCTCAGGTGGTAGAGTCTCCACTCATCACCCGGAAAACCGGGATTCGATTCGCATCATACCTAAAGACATCAAAAGATTGGAGCTCTTGCTGCCTTGCTCGACACTCAGCATTGTAAAGGCAGAATAACACATTAACTGGGGGTGCATTGTTGCTGCCGGGTGCTTACGCACAACCCAAATTTGCAACATGAATGCTTGTACTGATGACAATAAAGTTTTCTTATTGCTATTATTATTGTTATACCTGTACGAAGCAGTCGGATGTTGAAGTGTAGATGGGTGAAATTTTTCCAATATGATGTTTTAATAGGATTAATCACTGTCACTGTTGGGCATACAAACTCTCCATAACGGGGACATAGCTCAGTTGGTAGAGTGTCAGCTCATCACCTAGAAAACCGGCATTCAATTTCCGGTTGCATCATACCCAAAGATTTGAAAAGATAGGAGTTATTGCTGCCATGCTTCACACTCAGCATTGAAAAGCAGAACAACACCATAACTGATGGCTGCAGGATGTTAAGGCACAACCATAATTTCCAAAATGAATGAGGACAATGTTGTTTTGTTATTGCTATTATTATTGCTATACCTGTACGAAGCAGTCGGATGTTGAATTGTAGATGGCGGGTGCCATTGCTCCACCGACCACTCCAGCTTTCAACTTCTGTTGGTTCATGAGACGTGTCTGCAATACAAACAATCTGGTTGATGATCAGACCTCCACTCAGCCTCGCTACAGATATATATATATATATATATACAGTGACTGGGGTGGCGTATTGAAGGGATGGAGATTTTAAAGCTCTTTCCACCAAGGTTCAAAACATTCTATCTACACTCGTCATAAATCATGCCAAATTTTTAAAACTTTAATCTTACAATTAAAAATAATTAAGATGTGATTATTGAAATGTATGAAAATTTTAATTTTACTCTTATAGTGAATTTATCTACTAACACATAGAGCTGTTATAAAGGTCCATTTTTGTAGATGTGACACTTTGAGTCAGTGAGTTATTGTGAGCTTTTGTGTGATTGGTAAATGTTGATTATATTATCAGTGGATGGCTATGCTTATTATGGCACAGTCGATCATCCAGTGATTACAGCTGTTAATGGTTAGGCCATCAGCCCGTGTAGTATTATTGTTGGTATATGATATTGTGAGGAGATTATTTAAAATCTCTGTATATTTTTTCTAAATTAAACCATTGTTAGGAAGGCAACGCCTTCAATTGAATGAACCTTTAAAACAGCAATCAACTGTCGCTTAACATCACATGAAAGTTAGTCTAGCTAGCGATTTTTATGTTAAATATGAATTTTTTGTGGTGGATAAGATTGCTGAAGATGGCAACTGCATTCAAAACTATATCTGGGAAACCATAAAGAGAACCAAGATAAGTCAGAATTAAAATTGTTACCATAAAAATTCTATTCTGTTCAATGATAATATCATCTCATTTTACTCAAGACTTTGATGATAAAATTTCTGTTATGTAGATATCAATTATATGCATTTAGTTCTCCCAAAATATACACAAAATACACATCTAAAGATAAAATGGAATCATCCTTATTCAAATTACATTGTTTTCTATCAATTACGAAAGGAAGACAAAAGTCTTTTAGAAATCATAATGAAATTGAAATTAAATTAAATATTGTCAAATTAATGATTGAATATTTCTGTATCTCAACTTTATATCACTAATTCAAGATATTTCAATCAAATATTTTTTCAAAGAATCAGTAGAAACTCTTTTAATCAAAATTTCAAGATTTTTGCGGATTCCCACGTCTGACTGCAGGTGCCATCTTGGGGAGCAGACAGACATGATGATCGATCAGAAGATGAGGTCACATGATCAATCAGCCTATTGCATTCATCATTCAAACCGTACGTATTGGATACAGTAGTCTATTGACAACAAGGGAGAGAACTTAGCTAAGACCCACTACGGTTCGAGGAAGGTCGAGCGGGGTGAGCTATAGTTCTCCCTTCGCTGATAGCCCAGTCCTCGCTTTCACCGAGAGAGAATCACGCCCGTAGCGGAAGGAGAGACTGACCGAGCGATCTAGCGAGCAAGCTTCCTTTAACCTTGTGCTAAAACCTTGAAAACAATAACCAACCAACTAGTGACAAGTAACGTGCCGGTCCTCGGACCAGACGGACCAATCATAACGCACATAGCAAAACATGAAATATCTATATCTATGGGTTGGCCTTTGGGGCGTAAACATGAAAAGTTACATAAAACAATTAAAACATTAGCATTAAGTTGTAAGGGTAAAAGAAGGCCTTGAAACTAAAATATGTCACAAATATTTAGTGAAAACATTCTGACAGTATTACATTGCTAATGATTAGGTAAAACATTGCACACTTATTCAAACATCCCTATCATTGGTAAAGTTAATACATGTATATCCCTCAAATAACATAAATCGTAGGCAAAAAAATAACATACAACAATATAGACAATCTGTTCTTAGAACAATAGTTGGAAAGAGAGCTATTGACTCTGTAGCTCATCAGGCTTTGTTTAAAAAATACAAATCATACATGTGACAAAAGCATTGCCTATTACCCCACTTGAGGCACCAAATTTACGATTCATAGTTCCTTTGGCCAAAGTACCAGACGGTTTCAGCTTTCTGTGGGTTTTTTGTTCATAGTAAGAAGATGAAAATGATATAGGTAAAATATGTACCAATCCAATTATGGACCAAAAAGTCACTAAATTTATATTCATAATCATTAATGGCCAAGGTTCAGATACACAAGCTTTCAGCCCTTTACAGCCTGCTATTTATATCACAATGAAAATAGGTCTAACGGCATTGCACCATTGTGGCTAAAGTCACTTCACTAACCAGAATTTTACTTCTCTAGAGCCAATAGAAGAATTTTTTTTTAAAAAGTTTATGGACGAATGTATGAACAGACTGATGGACGCCAGATACCATGCCATGCCATTTTTAGCTCATCGGGCTTTTCAAACCTGATGATCTCATAATGATGGTCAAATTTAATTTACCACAATATGAACAATTGGTTATTGTTATCAACAGTTTTATCATTACGCAATTCATAATAATAATGGCACTAATCGTACATATCTTTGTGTATTTGACTTATATTAATTCAGTATTTACATGAAAGAGTCTCTTATTTCTAAGTCTGATAAAAACAAAGTAATGTCTTTGAAAAATCAATAATGAAAGTCTTAAGGTCTATCATTATCTCTTTTGTTTATCGTACGTTGTTCACCAAATTTTCTTAAAAATATGAATATCTTATCTTCATTTTGAAAAGATGATGTGGTAAATGATGATTATAATAATCATCTTCTCCCCTCATATCATAATTAAATTGATTTTGGACGATATCAAAATGATGAATTTCTATTATTTGATCAGCAGGTTATGTAAAGACGACGTGGGTTATAGCGATGCACAAAGGTAATTAAGCAGCTGGTTTCCATGGTTACATGAGTCACTGTTTTGTTTTGTAGTTACAGCATAATGTGGGGGGATAGCATTACAATGCATTTAGGAACAATTTACCATAAATATTACAGCTGAAATTAAGGTTTGGATTGAAAGCCATATTTACTTTAGTCAAGATGCAAACTGCAAGTGAAATATATGAAGAAAATATGCTTGCCTTAATATTTATTAAAAGAAAAGGAAGAAGCATCCGACTTTATGATTTTGTGCAAATTATATAAGCAAAGTTTAGCATTGATTTTTCAGGCAACCAAAAATAGCAATGATCTAATCTTGACTAATTGATAATCTGTGTAACATTAGTTCAGATATGTCGTCGGTTTATTCTGTCAACTCACTATTCCCTACATTTCAAAAGGTACGTTTATTTCTTATTTCTAAAATAAGTGTTTAACAATGATAAATCTTCAAATATTTTCTTGTAACATAACATAAATTATAATCATAAATTTCTTAAGAATAAGATGCAAACTTGAAAAACTTGGGTAAGTCTATTCATGCCTATATTGCTATTAAATACATCCTAGAACAAAAAATATTATCAAAAATAATTTCAATTTTGATCAACAATTCCCTGAAATCATTAACTTGAAACTTGAGTTATTCATGACACTAAATGAGAAACAAATATCTAAAGTTTAAAAAATGCAACACGTTACCATGGAAATGCTGATGTTTATTCGAGTAATCGGAACGGATATCTCACCTTAACTACATCAATAGGGTTGGAGGCTATAGCCCCTGCTAGACCCGCTAGAAAACTGGCTCTGAAAACAAATAACAACATCTCGATTAAAGTTCTCATATCCTTTTCTTAATATCTTGAGAAAATTTAGTTGCTAAGGGAGAACAAAGACAAATGAATTAATCTTGAACATATTTTTTGGGGCGGTTTTTATAACCAACTTTGAAAATAACTGAATGTATGAATCACAACTGATTAGAATTAATTCAAGATTCAAATCAATAACATTTAAAACAGATTTAAACCAGATTGAATTCTAAAGTTTTGAGCCAATTTTTAATTCTGGTTATTTTTGAAACATGTCATTTTTTTCTGTTCTTTTAATGAAATTTACAAATTAAATCAATGGCACATAAAAATTTAAGACATTTTACCAAGTAATACCTAACAAAATAAATGAAACCTCCAAGATTGATCTATTGTGTCAACAAACAAATTTATCACAATTTTAAAATTAACACATTTTTTTTGTCCAGTATATTGACGACTTACAAGAAATGAGTAGTTTTGGTGTCTCCAAGATACCCTGAGTGGATAATATACTTCTTGCATATATCGTAGGCCGGTAGTTCCACTCCAGCCACGGTCGCAGCTCTCTGAGCGGTAGGGAACACACCCTGGTGGATAGAAAATAACATTGAGTTATAATTTGAAATTTCATCATAAATCTGAAATTTGGCCACTCAGAAATAGGACTAATGTACCCTGGTAACATTTTCATTATTTAAGGGACAGTCCTATCAGGGTATTTTTTGTGGGAACAACATTTATGGGGACCTTCCTGTAACAAATACAGTATATATGTGATTTTACATGATTATTTAACTTATAAAATGCGTTCAAAACTGAAAATTCATGTAAATGTACAGTGCATCGAACCGAACTGCGGTTCAACTACTGTAATTGTGAAGCATTTCACCCCTACTATCTACTTAAAGAGAAGATGAAGAACAATAAATGTTTAACTTTACCCTCCAAAGCCCAGGAAGCCCCTCGTTCTTGTAGATTTTGATGAAAGCATATGGCATGCTGTCCTTGCCGCTTCCTTGGGCTTGTAACCTTACCTACACAAAACAGAGAAATTATTATTTCACTAAATATCAAAATTATGTTGTATTTTGAAACCGCACAGTAGTGTTTCTTGAAGAAAGAATGGAGGAGAAATCTACAGTGACAAACAATTTGACAAAAAATAAAGTGCATCACTCAAAAATGAAAACATCGTGATATGAAGCCAATCATCAGAGCTACAAGCGGGGAATCACCAAATCTTCTTGGCTTTAGTTGCAAAAAACTTTTATCCTTTTATCATTTTAAGTTAATATTTTCTGAATTGATAACGATCAACTATTAACCACATGTCTATTCAAACTGTTGTTGTAGCCTTTTTCTATTATTATCAAATCCTATTTCAAAAGAAGCATTTTAACTATGTTCATAGCACATTATAATCTGCTTTCCTGCTCTTTTGTTAATCTTCATGTATATATAGTTTAAGTTACTGTGTACTTAAATTTAGACGATACAGACATGTCCTAGCTGATACAATATGTATCACGATATATATAAAGAATACGACTTGATATGATATTGATACATGTCAAGGTACACAATTTCATAGAGAAAACCAAATAATTTTGCCAAACATCTTTATTTTTAAGTTTCAGAAATTTCAGAGTCAACAATACATATCGCAATACAGACATTGTATCATGATCCTCAATGTAGTGATCAATGTAGATTTGACTTGCAAGGTCCAGGGACTCACTACCACAAATTCCTGCGAGTCGTAGCAGATCTAAATGAGTCCTGCTATAAGTTAGCAAATAGTACCACATCAAAAACTTAGCTTCCAAAGACGCACAGCTTATATTTTAAATGAGTTCTTTCTAACTTTTAGAGTATTTGAAGCAGGAAGCAGGGCTAAATTTATCACTGCAACACTGAACTAAAGGCCTTTTTAAAAATTTAATTATTCAGAAATTGGGAAAGGCAGCTCTGGCCATGAGCGCTTTTGCACATTTGGCCCCTTAATATTTTGAAGCTTTCTAATGATATCAGGGCAATGAAATTGAAAGTTCAGAAATTACAGAAAGTCTAGAAATGGCCCATTGTCAAAGGCGACTTTCCCAATCCCTGATTATTGTTTTAATCAAACCTTAAGGACATCAGTTGGGTTTGCTATAGCACTGGACACAATTCCTGCTACGACGCCACACATCACGTTGACGGCCAGAGTCTCGTCTGAAGCAGAAACATGGAAATAATTCCTTTGATATTGAGTAAATGAGTAAGGTTTAAAATGCTGTCGGAAAAAATTCAGCTTTCCTTTGATAAGTTGTGATACCTACTTATCTACACATATACTCAAGTAAAGTGGAACCTATGCTCATATTTGACAGAGTTTACATCTAAAAATTGCTCACAAATGTTAAACTGTTTAACACAAAAAAACAAATGACCCAAGAACCTTCAGTTACATTAATCATCTAAGCTACCGTTAGTTTAAGACATATTTCACATTTACTTTCTTTCAAATTCAATTTCAAAATTTTTTGCTTTAAGATCTTGTGAAAACCAAAATTTAAGGTCTGGCTAGAAGGTCACCCAACTACAATATTAAATTCTGCCAAGAAGTCTGCATAAATACATACCTCCAAATACACAATATTCTTACAATATCATTACAAGAAAATCTCACTGTGACCCCAAAGACCTGAAGTTAAAAGTCAAATATATAACATGTGTCAAGAAGTTTTAAATTAAACCAGAACTAGAACAGTATATTCACTTCTAGGGTCTGGCACTGCAGCTCTCTTGAGTGTGTGGTACACGCCGATTTTGATGGTTCCATATGTCGCCTGTCGCAGTAGGGCCGGGGCGATGCTGCAAGATAATGGAACGATGTCAATTGAATGACATAAATCTTTTTTCTTAAGCACTATACTTTCAAGAACATAAAGTTGTGAAAGGGCTTTTGGCAATTGTGTGATTGATATAAGAGACTTAACCCCCTATTTCTATTTTACTCAATAATAACTCTGACTAAAGACACATTTGTGACCAATGCTTTACACTTTGCCATTGGACAAGGCACTTCATCCACATTGATATCAGTTCACCAAGCTGTGCATTGGGAAGTCAGGGACCCATATGGTCACTTAGCAGCTTACTTAAAATTCCTTCAAGGCAATAATGTTCATTGTACCGCCATTAAGCATTTCTGGCACTGACTATTAGGTGTTAAAATTGAAAATTGAAAATTAGCATACCCAGAATACAGTGCGTGCACACCTTCCTCTCTGAAGATGCGGAAGATGGCATGGAGCATGCCCCGATACTTGAGCTCCGTGTGGCGCGCATCGATACGCTGACCTTGGATCTGCAGTCGCGTCTTGGTGGTATCAATGGGAAAAGTTCCTGCAACAACAATCATTTATCCTATAGGTTTGTTTATCACATGTAATGTTATGATTAAAAGTTCCTGCAAAAACAATCATTTATCCTTAAAGTTTGTTTACTACATGTAATGTTATGATTGAAAGTTCCTGCAACAACGATCATTTATCCTGTAGGTTGGTTTATTGAATAAACTGTCAGCATTCATAAGCCCTTTCTTACAACAGCAATAATTCATGCAATGTTCTTATGGTAAAGTTCCTGCAAAAACAATTATTTATCTTAAATTTTTGTTTATTCAATAAACAGTAAGCATTAATCAGCTCGTTCTTGCAACAGCAATAATTCATCTGACGTTCTAGTAAAAGTTCCTGCAAAAACAATTATTCATCCCATATGTCTTTTGATCTTATATTGTCAGTAATAGTTAAGCAAATTAATCCATTTCCTGGAACAGCAATAATTCATCTGTGTTCACTTGACATTGAGACTAAAGATCATGTATTTGACATCATTAGGTAATTGACATCACATTATCCTGATGACATCTGGTATTGGATGAGAAAACATAGTGAATCATTTTTTAAATTTCAATAATATATCTTGTTGTGTTAATAAGACAATATTGAGTGAATTGGTGTTGAGTGCTGTTTGTTCAATATTTCACTCATTAGTGATTTGGGTGTCAAAGATACAAAATTATATCACTGATTTGATAAACATTTGTCAATAAACCAATAGCCTCATGTATCTGCAAAAATAACCAACTCCATAAAATAACATTGAGCATACTAAAGCAAAAAACCTATAATTACAGCACTTCTGATAAAGATCCTCCTTCTTCCCTAACTCATACAGATTTCAGTTCAGCCAAAGATACCCAAAGGTAAGCGCTAGGGTTGACTAGATCGATGTGAATCCCAATTACCCCGTCTGGATCAAGTCTGAGATAGATACCAAGATTGGTATCAACCAGCTAACTGCTCATTAGCAGTAACATCAGGCATGCTGTTATCCTTATTTGGTATCGGTATTTCTGGTGCGGCATCGGTCCCGGAACACCGTTCAATCTAGTGGCGGCTTAGCCAGCACCGATCACTCCGTAATTTGTCCTCTCAAAAATCAATAGCCAGAATATTTCTGTTAAGCTATCTGTGGAATACATGGGCATCATTTTTCACATAACACGCATTCTTAATCTGGCGTACCCTACATCTTTCCCAGTAATTGCCATTTTCTAATATCAATTACTTATCTCTAGAATAACATGAAAATGCTAAGATGGCAAAAACATGAAAATGCTTACATGACAAAACAAATCTTATTCAGCCACTGTAGTAAAATCCATTTTCCTGGTTTCATAATTCTTACCAACTTTAAGGCCACATGGCTAATAAATCTCCTCCGCACTATGGATTTCTGTGAAACTGTACAATCTTTCTTTCCAAAACGAGTTGGTTCCTAACCTTATAACCCTGTCTCCTCATTTTCCTGGATTCTGGTTCAATGGAACAATACCAAACCGACAGTGCCAAGCCAGTTGCCCTTTCTTCCAATTTAATCCTGTAAACCAATGACTGAGTCTATCAATTGTCTGACTGATTAAACTATTCTCTTGAGCCTATCACCAACTCAAATACATACAGGTTTATCTTCTACTTGTTCCTTGACAATCCCCAAAAGACAAATCCAGTTTTACAGCTTAAGAATAATTCGCACCTTTTTAGTTCTTAGTGTTGAGCCATTTAACTTAATGCTCTTTTCAAAGCAATGCCAATCCAATGATTCAAGGAACTAAATAATTCTATTTAACTCTTTTCCTACTGATCAAAAATTGTTAACAACTAATTAACTTATCATTAGCCCAAAGAGAGTCCATATTAACCCTTTGTTACCAGCTCATGTCTAGGAGAGCTTAGCAGGTAAAGGGTTACATAAGCAAGAAATCTTTTACAAAGTATATTAACTGGATAAACTGGATACTAAATGTCTCCTGTCCAAAAAATACAAATAATTTCTGATGTCAGTGTTGTTCCTGGATAATCATTTGTGGGGATCATATACCCCCTTTTTTAAGCAAATAGAACTGCTTGCGATGACAAAGGTTCCTACTTATCCAAATTTAAGGGACACCAAGCCAAAAGGTTGGCACATTTCCTCAGAACCCCCTATAGGAACAACACTGCTGTTGTTATTCTTCTTTTACATAAAATTCAAATCCAAATAGAAAATGATAAAGGAATAACCGTAACAAATAAAAATCATTTTTGGCATTCAAATTCATAAATGCCACTCATATATCTTTGACTCCCAGAAAAAGACCATTGAAATATTGAAAAACGTCCAACTTGTCCTTGATTCAATGCAGATTGATGCAGACATTCTGATTTCTTCTATAATCTAATTATTTATGTAGGTTACATGCGGAAACTCAATTAGTCAAATATGATATGTTAATCACAGAATAATACACTTTCAATACCCATAATGAGAAGAATTTTTAGGAGATGTACACATGATCATATCAATCTTGCATACTGAGTACAGATGATTTATAAGAGAGATTGTCAAATGGATGATCACCAAATTCGGCATTGGGGTCTTAGAAAATAATTTTTGGAAATAAACAGCTTAGAATAATTCAATAGAATGAATGAAATATCTTGATCCTTGACTGGGAGCATTCTTAACGGCTGTATAGTGAGATGAAAATATAATGCCTTTATGTTTCTTTTTCATTAACAGTGTGAGGGGGAAATATTTGAAAAAGTTGATATAATTTGGTTTTTAATAAGATAGTACTGTTTAATAATTGTGTAAATTATTATTTGATTAATGATAGATTGTATTTTACTAATTAACTAATTTATGAGAAGGTACAAAAATCAATGCTTTGTAAAAGGAAGAGTTATCTCCCCTTGATGTAAACTTTCATTGAAAGCTTTGTAGAATCAAATGGAAATGACCGAGGCTTTGCAAATTACCACTTTTGAAACAGCGTCACTGATAGGAACTAACTTGGATTGCCTCCAATCAGATTTCTATTGTTCTACCCCCTGTATTTGGCTTATTAGAACAGAGGCTTGCTCAGGTATTACTGAGCTGCCTCTGTGGGGAGAGAATGCTGAACTCAGGTAGCTTGTAGAGACTGTTTCTCAGTGTCAGTTGGTCAACCACCTTACAAATGCTGTATTCAAGTCGAACTAATACGTCAAATACATGTACTTGTGTTTTACCACGCTGTCTGCTTGTACTACATCAATAAACCATCATCGCTCTTCAACTAAGCAGAAACACAACTGTTATTTTGGCAACAGGATGTTAAAACCTTGATGTCCAAAAGGACAGCTTATTGATCCAAGCATAATGATCATTCAGATCATTTCCTTTTCAATCAAGTTGGGAGAAAACAACTAAAAGCTTCTCAGCAACAGAATAAAATCATCTGTCAGAAGAGATTGAAGATGTTTAAACTTTGATGTCAGAATCCTTCAACAAAAGCAATGACATTTGATCCTTTTTTTAAACCAAAAACAACTTCAGTTGCTCAATAGACTGAATAATGATACAACAGAAGAGATGAATGATTTTGGAAATTTTTATACAACCAAAATTTGAGCTACCAGTAAAAACAATGGAATTTGGTTGTCTATTTAAACAAATCCTCAGAAGATAACTTTATATGTTGGAGCATGAGAAAAAAAGAGATAACAGATTTTGAAAACTTCTTATCAAAAATCTTAAGACAAAGGCAGACAAGGATGTTCAATAGATGAATCATTTTATCATTTTACATTTTCAGCTATTCATCAAAAGAATATCTCTTTTAACTTTCAACTTTTAGAATGCTACTGAACTATGATTTTTACACTGTTGATTAAAATGGTAATGGTAGATACCATTTTTATGATTCTTCTTATGACGTTCTAAAGCAGTTGAAAACTTCAGGAGAAACTTTGGACAATTGATTCTTCCATGACACCCAAAATTAAGAACTTCAATTGATTCAAAGAAAGCTGCTCACAGACAAATCAAGTGTTTTCCAATCTAATCATCAAACACACTCTTCAAAGATCCTCAAAATCTGCAATAGTCCACTCCTAAAACATTGATCCTCGAGCTGTTCTCCAATCTCCTCATCTACAAGGTCACCTCGACATCAGTCCTGTCACCAAACCTGGCACAGAATTTGAGGGTAGGCGAAGTCAGCAGTCCTGATTTTTGGACCAGTGGAAGGCCCAAGGCTGACACTAAGACACTGAAGTACTTCAATTGAGAGGATTGGAACAGCTCATAGACAAATCAAGTGTTTTTCAATCAAATTTTCAAACAAACTTTCTTCGCTACTCTCAAAATCTTCAATGGTCAACTCCTCAACCTATCATCCCCAGTAATCTGCTGCTTGGTTCCTCATCTCAAGGTCACCTTGACACTAGCCATGTCACCAAAACCTGGTAAATTTTTTTAGGGTAGACTGACTGTACAACCTTATTGTTGAATATATTCATGAGAAAAGTGGTGATTCGATTTTGGAAAGGAGCTATGGAGATATGGACAATTGATTCCTGCATGACATTCCAAGTAAAGTACTTCAATTTAGAGGATGGGAACAGCTCACAGACAAATCAAGTGTTTTTCAATGAAATTGTCAAACAAACTTTCTTCGCTACTATCAAAATCTCTAATAGTCTAAACCTACTAAACCATTTATCTCCCTTAGCTACTGCTAGTCCCCTCATCTCAAGGTCACCTTGACACTACCGCAATGTCACCAAAATCTGGCACAGTATACTATATCTTGTTAAAGACTGACACACGTTTATACACTGACCAATATATATTGATAAGGGAAGTTATGATTTTATCCAATTTAGGAAAGGAGCTATTGATTCCTCCATGTCATTTATTACTAGAGTACTTCAGTTGAGTCACAGACAAATCAAGTGTTTACCAATCAAATTGTCAAACAAACTTTTTCAGAGGACTTATAAAATCTCCAATAGTCCACTACTAAACAATTTATCCCCTGTCAACAGCTGATAGTCCCCTCATCTCAGGGTCACCTTGACACTATTGCAATGTCACAATAATCTGGTACCCACTACCCAAACTGTTGTAGATCCACACTGAGACTATTGATATCTTTATTGATATTAAAGATTTTGAGATATTGAGATTTTGGACAGTGCAATATGTATCATACTCTGATGATGGGCAACCAATCTGACTTACTGTATATTTCAGTGTAAAGGGCAAGTTTTTGATACCAGAAATTTGGGGGTCACAGAGGGGGGAGATGGTCTATGTTTCAGATAAAAAAACTAGTTGCCAAGTGAGAATAAGCCAGCCAAGTCTCAAACTCAGTACTTTCAGTAAAGTTATTTCCTTCTTTGAGTGCCAGAAGACATCTTAATCCACAACACTGGATGGTGTCAATGAAACCTTTCAAGCACTTTGCTTTGAAGCAGGTTCTCTAAGAGGCTGTCAAGATCGCTATGATTCTTCTGGGACAATGTAGTTTGACGTTTCTTATCCCTATTGTCTCCTTCCTGACAAAGAATCGTGTCGAAGCAACCTTGCACAAAACTTTTGACAGAGTTGGTGTTAAGATTCCAGCTAGACTTATCCTGAAAACTAGAACTATTGCTCACAGAGTCAGTGGTTGGGAAAGGCAGGGGCCTTGGGCCATTTTGCACATTGGATGAAAAAAAGGCCCATTAAAATTTGAAGTTTACTATTGATATAATGGGCAATGGCCCTATTAGAAAATCAGGAAATTACCCAAAACCATGAAAATGGCCCATTGTATAAGATGTCTTTCCCAATCCCTGCAAACATAAGATCAACATCTACATGTTACATACTTGGTGTTCAAAATAGCTGCCTGCAAGCCCATTGCATTTTAATTATTGATGAACAAAGTGGCCAGAATACACTTGCCTTGTGGGATTTTTAAAACGTTGAGTGTCTTCACACTACAGGTCCGATCAAAGATTAAGAAGTTTTGTTTCAAGAACTTTATTCATTATTTGTTATCAAACATAATCTTAAAGATGTGATGTGATTTTGGGTTTATCAGCGCTTTCAAGCAAGCTGAGTGTCAAGCAAGGCAGCAACAACTTCCATCTTTTAACATCTTTTGGTATGACGCAATTTGAAATTGAACTCCGGTCTTCCAGGTGACAAGCGGACACTCTACCACTGATCTACATCCCTGATATAAGATAATCTCTATGTAAATTCTCATTCAATGCATTATTGAACCATGTCACCTGAAGTCAATTTAAAACCCTCTCATAGGAATTAACTCTGAACCATGTCCTATAGATTAAACGCCATAAAGCATAAGTAAGGGGTCGGATCGTGGACAGTTGTTGACACTTGAGAATTGATTTCATGCAGCTGTGACAAGATAATTTAAAATCCAATATTCAATATGTAGATGCTGAAACTTGATCTTCAATGATCAGGGTTAACATACTGAATATATTATTATGAATATGTAATGAGGTCCAGACTTGGATTGATTAGCATTATGTTGTCTGTGAATAATGATGCAATGAAGTAAACTGTCATTTCATCAAAATAAGGGAAATACTCACAAACAAATAAGACGTTTACAACTAGAAAGGTATTAAAGGACCAGTTGCATTTAGAAAATGACAAAGACTGACTTTTAAAGTATTGGAGGCAGAGGTAAAATACCACATTTCAAGATTTTGAAGGATTTGAACCTAGCACCAAGATGTGAGTGTCAGACACTCTACCAATTGATCCATTGGGATATCCTACATGATCAATATTGATAAATGTCATTCCACCCCACAAACATCATCAGATCGTCTCTGGTTTAGTCTTAAGGAGTTATTGGAAGAAGACTTATGATATTCAATGTTTTCTGTAGTCCATACTTATCATGCAGAGATTTAAAATTACGCTTCTAATTTTTATAAGCACTATAATAAAAAACGCCAGTGTTAAAAGACACCACTTTTAATGACTATTGTAGAATATTAGAGGCAAAATATATTACCCTTAGCAATAACTCCAATAAAACCTTTGAGAAATATAACTGATTTGAGCTTTTGTTTTGATCCAATGTTTTGAAATAATCTGAAAATAGGTCATCACTATCGTCCAAATAATGCAAGCGGGGTCCATAGCCAAGCCTACTGCATACAAATAGGTGACACACTATCCTACTTGATTAATAATGCATGCTTGTGCAAGTATGCGTCTCGCCTACATATTAACATTGTATGCATAAATAGACAAACATCAATTTGAATATTAGCAATACAAGCAAAGGTAGTATGAACTAGGAATATATATGTGCATGTGATTCACTATGATGTCCCCGGCCTCAAGTTTGAATAAGAAAATGACCCCACCCCCAATATGAACTAACTTTACATTGTTTCCATGGAAACCAGAAATAGATTGAGAATTGCCAAAGCAGCAAAAGGCACCACTCCACTACTAGATCTAACCACATAACAAGTTTTCGTAAAAAGAAATTGAAAGGTGTTAGAGCTATAGCCTTGAGTCAGACTCTAACCAGCATATGCACTCAGTTGTAACTGTTTCCATGGAAACAAGAACAATTTCAAAAGGAACAAAAAGGAACCTCCCCACCACATACCAAGTTTCATAAAAAAAAATATTAAATTGTTTTTGAGAAATGGCTGGGAAACAAACCCAATCCCCATAAGAACTAAGTTCAAACTGTTTCCATGGAAACAAGCAAAAAAAAATCAAAATAACCAAACTGCAAAAGGCACCACTCCACCACTAGATCTAACCACATACCAAGTTTCATAAAAAAAAATATTGAATAGCATTCGAGATACGTCCGCGAATGAAAGCATTTCGGAACCAAAGAACCATAAGTAACTGGAAACATTCAGTCTCCTGTAAAGCTTTGCGGGGGATATAATAACAATCAGAGCTAGTTGCTTATGAATAAATACCACGTGCTCATGATTGCAACACAGGCCCACTTTCCAGTCTTATATGTATAGCAGCTCTTCACAAAGACTTCTAGAATGTTCAAGGTCTTTCTTATGATTTCCTAGCATAGACGTTTTGACATGGAATCCTTAATGTTACACAACATTAAATTTGTACAGGGAACATGCTTCTCCGATCATGCTGAAAACACTATAACAATGGAACTGACGTTTATTTAACGTGCAATGTTTTGCCCTGGTGATAAGTTATTTTTGCTTATTCTTAGCTGATGGGAATACTAAAAGCGTTCTACTTCTTTAAATTTTAATGGCTACCAAACAATTGGGCAAATTGTAGAGACATCTTTTAGGAACACTTTTTCCAAGGTACATGAATAATTTAATTACCTTTACATAAATTGCAATTATTTTCCTTGGTGATATACTGAGAGATTTTTTGGGCATATTCTTACAAGGGAATTACTTCAATTTGAAAAGGTGTCCCACTTCTAAAGTTTTAAGGGGTGCCATGTCAATAGACATAGACCACTCAACTCAAATATCCAACCGAGTCTCTCCAAACCTGATATTTGAATTCAATCTTTGACCTTGAAAGATGTGAGTTTGATGAACATGTAATTGCAAAAGTGTTGGAAACAAAATTATTTAATAATTAAACAGTACAGCAAGGAACAGGAGGAAATATTTCAAATATTAAATGATGCCCAAGAAAAATTACAACTATAAAGTTTAAATTTGAACTACTGCTTCAGGTGGATGTTAAAGTTGAAATTAAAAAGTTACTTTCAAGGGCCGAAAACTTTGCAAGCTGATCTCATCAACATTATAAGAAAAAGGCCTAAAATATTCTGAGAAACTTGTGAGAATGGAAGCGTCAGACTTGTCTCAAGTCCTACTTGAGGTTTGGCAGACGACACTTGTAATACTGGGAACATCACTGAAATAGATGTTTTACAGAGTGTAGGACCACAGTGATGGATGAGTGTCTAGCTGCCCTTTGTTTTCACTGCAGTGTTATGACCACAATATTTCAAGATGTGGAAGGAAGGTGTTCTCGTGTCTTGTAACTCTTGGTTACTTGTATTGCATGTCAAGGGAAGTGTATATCTAACACACCAAGAATGTCCAAATATTTTGCAGTGTTTGAAATGAACATCTAAAACTGCTTGTCAATAAGGACCCACACATAAGAAAAACTGTCATTCCAACTCTGAACTGTTGGCATTATCAATCTGTTGACTCATTCCAAAATGATAACAATATTCTCAGTGTCAGTGGGTTATACATATACTACACTCTCAGTGTTGTTCCTAGAGGGGGTCCTGGGGACATTTGCCCACCCTTTTGGCTTGGTGTCCCTTAAAATTAATAGATGTAGGATACTTTTACCATTGCAAAGGGGCCCATCTGCTAAAATATTGCCAAAATGACCCCCTTAACTGATGACCTAGGAACAACACTGACTCTTGTCAGCTTACAGTGATAGTAATGAAGGTTCGGTTAGGACATAAATCTTGCTGCAAGACTGCAAATTAAGTGAGAATATTGAACAGTGGGGAATAGTATCATGTAAGAAAACTGCGAGACTGTATTGATCTGAAAGTCAGATTTTTTAAAAGAACTGTTACTTATTACAAATGGGAGAAAGCAAGATATCAGAAATGGTCACAAAGAACTAAGAAGCATATCTTTCCTGAATTGAAATCAAGAGGTTGATTTCAATGCAGCATTGTTTAACAAGCTTTAACCAGTTCAAAAATCAGTATTCAGCTTTCAACATTTTTTCATCATTCTTTAGAATACCTTATGTCAACTGTGATAATTTCTAAGGGTGCAACGATACACCGATACACCGGTGCATCGCGATTATATGGCTGACGATACGATACACGATACGTTTTGCCTCTGAATCGATACACTACGATACGACCTACAGTGGAATTAAATTTCTTAATTTTAATTTTGTACCCTGTCAGTGTCAACAGTGTTTATTAAATTATTATAGACAAATAAAGTAAATGTTCTTTTAATTCTTCACTATCCTGTGTAATACGTATCGAGATACATATAGTATCGTACCCCAAATATCTAGATACGTATCGTATCGCGACCCTCCTGTGTGGTTGCACCCCTACATTTAATTTCATAGTTACGGTTTCACCATTTTAAGTGAAGTGTTGATACCTTGTACATTGTAAGCCATAGAAAGTGAAAATTCTACATTTGAGAAACATCGACATTTGAATTCTACCTCAATGACAATAACATTCAGAGAGAAGAGATCTAAAAAATCAATAAAGTAAAAAAACGTCAAACTTCAAGTATTGTACCACTTACCACATTCTGCTGTCATAGAAGCGAGACCTCCATAGATAAACGGCCGCCAGTCGTTCATTCCTTAGCTTCCGAAACTCTCTTGAAAAACCTCACACCAGTGTCAAAAGGATGAAACGGTTTTGTCTATTATATCTGAAATAGATAAGGATCATGTTAGATTTGTGTTCATAAAGAATTACAGATTGAAAATACAAAGTCTGTGATTTATGAGCAAACATCTTTAAGTTTTACACCACAGAGAATAATCACTTATCTTTATTTCAAACAAATCCAATCCTTGATCTCTTATTCAAGAATAAATTCTGAAAGAAAAGTAAATTTCTAAATATTATATTTTTCTCCCCTTTTAAAACACTAATGACCTAAATGTTAGGACCCCTGTGGTCAAGAAGTTTTTGAATGATTAGGTGAAAGTATCTGAATTGGTATATTGTTTGAACAACTTGAACCTCTCAAGCTAAAAAACTACACACATTTCCTCGACAAATGGTATATCAGTTTGCCTTTAGTGACATTGTTCCATTTCATAATAAAAACTGCCAATACCACTACTATAAGATGAGACCTGGGCCATATGCTATAATGTGTCCTTGGGCAAGACACTTCATTCACATTGCACTCAGTTCATCCAGCTGTAGAAATAGGTACCTTAACAAGAGGGAAGTATGGACCTATACAGTTGCGCAGATCGCTTTTCAATTGGCAGCACCGAACATAAATCCCTCAACGATAATAATACTCATGGCGCTTTAACCAGGTTTTGTCATGAATATAAGTGCAGTACAGAAAAGCTATCATTATTATTTTTCCTGGTAGCAAAACATGAGTACTGAAAAACTGTTCATTCCGGATGGTACACTGACAATGGGAAATGGACCAATTGCTGAAAACTCCCTCCATGCTGAGCACAGTTTCCATCCTTCAACTTGATATGGATGAATCTAAATCAATCATAGGCCAAGGGATCTCTGTGTAATTGCCATATTGGTCCTTTGAAACATACAGCTTTGATTTCCAAGACAGTCACTCTGACCTAGCCCAAGATTCTTATCTTGCAGATTCTGCAGTTACTGCAATCCCACAAATGTCAGAGCTACCATTTCACATTATCTACAGGTAAGTATTCCTACACCTGGCCAGGTGAGTCCAGCTACAACTACACTCACACCTACACATGTAGATATATACTTACCGGTACTAGCTAAGCAATATAAGACTAGAGCCAAATAGGGATTAAAGTAAAGGGGCACTTTTTAGTAGAATTTGCTATCCATTCATTTTCAAATTGATTCAACAAAATTACATACCTTTACATGCACATACAGACTACAGGTCAGAAGCCCCAATTTTGGAATGGTTGAGTGATATTTTATTTTGTAGCTTATGGGCTTTTTTTATCCAAAACAATTTCAGAAGCTCTATGATATACGAGTCAGATCAGCTACAGACGTTAGTGACAATGTTCAGTATGTATACTTTGGTCATTTGAAAAGCTACTCTATAAGCATTGTATTGGGTATCAGCCAAACAATATTAGCTCACAATTCCAACTGGCTGGGCAGAATAAGAGGACTTGGAACCTGTCTTCCTTCATTACTTCTTGGCATTTTGAAGTTGGATTGGCGAAACGAGAGAGGAATATATGGATGACAACTTCTTTATTCATGGTAAGCAACGTTTTGACAGTTCTTTCTTTCTCAAGCAGAAGCGATTATATGCTTGAGAACAACACAAGTTCATGTGTCGAAACATTGAATACCATGAATAAAGAAGTTGTCATCCATATATTCCTCTTCCTTATTTCCATCAATATGTTAAAATTATAAAACACATGTTATTCAGTCCGAAATCTGGCTTGTAGGGGCAAAAGGGTTCAACATATTTGACATACTTGATGTTGAATAAAATCTGCCACAAGTCTTTTACAGGACTTTTTGACAAATCTGTAGTGTAAGTTATGTTTTCAATAATCAAAATGTATTATGTCACTTACAGTGTACTACTTAACAATCTCTCTTGAATTCTATTTGACGTAAAATAATTTCTTTTCCATGGCAAAATGTTTGCCATGCTTATTGCAAATTCAAAAGCTACCAACAGATTGTTCTAAAAATGTTTAGTTGATATTTGATATACTTACTACTGTCAAATATGTCACAAGGATTTATTATATATATTAAAGACTTATTGTTAATGTATATAAATTGATAAAATTATCAGAGGTATAATGAAACTTTTAATGAAAGCTTAGTACATTAACATGTGTCAATTGAAATTTAGATCAAAATCTGTTGTACAAAAGAAAATCAAATCAAGAACATAATTGAAAATTTCAGATGTGGATGATAAATCAAGTACAAATGTACATTCACTGCAAAATTTATGCAAAATTTATTCTTCCATGTATGGTAAATTTGCATTCTAAAATTCCAATTCAATTCATGTGCACTTTCACATTCATCTGTATTCACTTCAACATTTGATGTTTTTATGAATAAATGTCAAATACTTAATTTCCTGACAAAATGTCAGTATAGCTGTTATGAAATAGTTTATGTTCAAAGTGCATATTCACAGTCTCCTTAACACAGCAGATCAACTTGAAGTTTATAAAGATTATTACCCAACATGCTGTTTTCAAAATGGTGGCAAAGTGCACATTGATGACTTAACCCTGCTGTACATTAAAGCGGCAGTAGCACGTTTTTTTATAATTTTAAATCTTAAAGTTTTCACTGATATTTGTAAGTTAATGTTAAATGTATTATTTTGACAGTGTCATTACACAAGCCAATCATTCATAGTCAGAGGACAAGTATGAAGATTCACATAAAATCCATTGGCGGCCATTTTGTGTAAACACCTTTAATTCATTTTGTGTAAGAAAAAGGAATCACATGGCTAAACTTTATATTATATATTTGAATTATTGCTGCCCCATTTAGTTTAAATACATTGTCTTTCAATTGGAACAATTAATTTTCATTTTCCTGACACCACCTTATATTCCCCCTAAAAACGTGCTACTGCCCCTTTAAAATAATCAGAAAGTAAAATAAAATTCATACCGTCAATAAAACCGTTTAACTCAAATTCATTTTGATTTATATCTCATCATGCTGTTTCCACAACATATCTCCCAGCCTCTAACAAAATATTATCCCTGCATATGGCCACTCAGAATGATAAGAACAGAAATCTTATTCAACCAAAATTCATAAAAGTTTTTCCTTCAGTTGTATGCATTGTTTCCAAACAAATCTGACATATATCCAAAGCCAAAGTACAATGAAATCATTAATTCAAATTCATTTAGAATTGTCAATATCTGCTCTTTCCACAACAGTATTATGCCTCTAACAAAATATCATCCCTGTAAAATGGCCATTCAGAATGATAAGAACAGAAATCTTATTCAACAAGTGTTAAGGAAAATGTCAAGTGTATTCTACAATGTGCCAAGTGCACATCAACCGACACCAGCACTCAGTGACGGCACATAAAGCACGTGCCCATCACGTGTATTGAGACTGACTCTTTATTGGCAACATCTGTGTAGCCTAGGATATTCCTGACATCCATACAATTCATCTTGATCACTGAATATGCACTTGTATAATACCACATGTTAACACAGATGGAAGGGACGTTAATCAAATTATTGTACCTGTAATTGAAATACCTGCTATGATATTGGTAATATGAGCCTGATAATGTTAGTATATGTATACACGGCTTGTCTGGACGACACAACATTATTATCCCATTAAAGTCATTATGGCCAGAACATGTATGTTCATGCTGAACATTACTTACAAGGGTCATTGGTGTAAGAAAAGATCATAACATATATAGAGGATATTAAATGAGTGTCCATGACATACTATGTTTACGACACGAGTGGCTAGATATTTCCCGAGCGAGAGCGAGGGATATACTGATATTTAGACACAAGTGTCGTAACCATAGTATGTCATGGGCACGAATATAATATTCTGTTTATTACCGTAGTCCAAAAATTAAAGAAGATACTCAAAAACTACTTCCCAGCATAGGCGGACTAGCCGCCGCCGGCCCGTTTAGATTTGTGACATCATAGGTGAACCGTGACGTCAAAGCATTGTTTATAACGTGACATCACAATGAAAAAGTGATATTTTGCCCTAGGGCAACATATGAAAAATATGAACCCCGGTATGACCGCCCTCATAGGTGATAAACATCTCTTGCAAGTGAGAATATAGTCTCTCTGGATGTGTTTACAAACTTATAAATCATTTAAATCTTCTCCATTATTCCATAATTTCTGGTGTTTCGAAAAAATAAAAAAATAAGTTGCCAATTATGCTTTATGATATTTACTGAACAAAGTGCCTAGCAAGCGAATATATGTATCTGTATTAGTTGAGGTACTTCAATATTTTCTTATGCCTAAAATGGTTAAAGAGTATATCTACAAAAACCTAATTATCGTGAATAAAAAATCTTCAAAAGGTTGGCAATATCAAAAGGTTGGCAATATCAAAAGGTTGGCAATATCAAAAGTCCTTTCTACCAATTTCCAGTAAATATTTCATTACAGTCAGATAACAGGCATTAAATGAACATAAATGACTGATCAATTGGATCAATCATTATTGATCCCCAAATTTTACTACACAGTCGATCAGCAAATAATGAAATGCAAATAACCAAAATGCCATCATGAAGAGGGCTTTGGACTTGACAAAACTGAAAATAAGAATCATTCTGATCAAAATTATCAATTTGATCAATCATATCATATTGATCAACCATCTAACAGCCATAACACAGTGGTTTCACAAATAATAAAATGGATCTGTCAACTAAAGTGCTATCATAAGAATACCTGCATGTGGCCATGACTAGATGATCATACTGATGTTTATGAAGCAAGCAAACGATTTTATCATCTTTGCAAACACAAGGGTACAAAACTAGAAAATTCTTTAGACTTTTTAAAACATTGAAGAAAAACATGTTTCTCCATGTTCACAAAAGTTGTTGTCCTTAACTTACACAATGACTATATTAAACATTATTTTCACTCTTGTCCTGAAATATTTCCTTTATATATTCATGTATATATAATTTATATTTATATCTTTCCATCTATGACAAACACAACCAACAAATTCCTTTCAGAGCAGACAAAAACATGGGTATGAATCTTCATCAATATGCATCTAATTCATTAGAATGATAAAATCAACTCAGACGGCAATCCTAATATCACCTATTCTACACCACAATTGGAAGCGAAGGTCCCTTTCCGACCAATGATTCTTTGGTTAATACATATTAAAAGAGACACAATGCCCCAATTGTCATCCAAACCTTTCATCAAGCATATTCAGGAGAGACAAGAATGACTATCAGGGGAGGTAACTCTCTCCTATTGTTCAACCTTTTGATCTCTACGCCTTCAAACTTCCAATATTTCCATCAGCAGACGATAGCTTATACAACTACAGACATCTTATTAGTTTCACTCCTCCCTTGACAATAACTGGGTATCTAGGGCCATGACTGGAGCAAGATCTACAAGATGGACTTCCCTTCTAAGTCTCAAATGGATTTCCTTTTCAGATAATTCTTGATTTAATTTTTTTTCATGGGGCTAAAAGCAGACCTGATTTTCAAAGAAGAAACCTTTACTAAAATTATATTCTTAAATTTACCATTTTTGACCTTTTTTAAAAAATGTTTGTTCGAATATTTCAGGTTTCTTAAAGGGGCAGTAGCACGTTTTTTGACAATTTTATATTTTCAATTTTTCACTGATAATTGTACGTTAATGCTAAAGGCATCACTTTGATAGTGTCAAAAATTTCATTACACAAACCAATCCCCCATAGTCAGAGAACAAATTATAAAGATACACATAAAATCCATTGGCAGCCATTTTTGTGTGAACACCTTTAATTTGTTTTGTGAAAGAAAAGGAATCGCATGGCTTAACTTTACATTACATATTTGATTTATTACTGGTTGATTTAGTTTAAATACATTGTCTTTAGATTGGAACCATTTATTTTCATTTTCCTGACATCACCTTATGTTCCCCCTAAAAACGTGCTACTGCCCCTTTAACGGCTCAGTTGAATAAGTAAATAATGTTTTAAGACAATAATAAATAAAACAATACATCTAACATCAAAAGATTTATTTTTTAACAAAATAACTGATTAACCACATAAGCTTTTTCTCTATATCCCATCAACGTAACTGCAAATATAATTTGTGAACAATTACAAACAGAACAGACCACTTCCAAAAATATGTCTTAATGAGAAAAATACATACTAATTGCATTAACAGAAGCCAATAAGCGGATGACCTGAAAATATGCAAGGATAATGGTAATCTGCCAAAAACACCATAACCTTTCTAAAATTCCGTAAAATTTGTATGAGTCATAATCTTCTATCAAACATGACTGCAATTCAAAACCTCTATTGTGTTCATAAATCCCCCTACTAATTTGCAATTCTCATCAATCACTGATAAGACTTGCGAATCAAAACATGTTCACTCAAGGATAAGATTTGTAAATCCAGTTAATCTATGGTAATAAAAAGTGGGTTTAAAATTTTAAGTTCAGGAGATTTACTTACCAAATTTCCAACAGTAACCTAACAACCTTGCTTGATTGAACTATGTTCTGTAAGACCTTGTGCTTTATCAATTGTCAGTTACCTCTCTGTAAGTTCTAAAAATATTCTCATGTAGAATGTCACAAAATGCCAGTGACACATTTGACTTCCCTGTGTAACAATCAAAGTCTGTTGAAGTGAATTGAGGAGACACATAAAATAGTCGTTACTCTTGCCTCACAATAAAACCGCTAGTAAACAGGGTATAAATACCTGTGAAGACCATAAAGACATTTTATACTTGATCAGTTGTATACATATTCCTGTAAGTCCTTTACAAGTTGAAACACAGACTAAAGCATAATGAAACTTTGACACACATAAGAATTTTCATTTACTCAACTTTCAGATTCATAAAAATCCCCTTTCAAAACCATTCCACGTTTCTTTACAATGCAAAATTTGTAAACTTCTATCATCAAAAACCCTTTTGTTGTAACAACAACATTGCTAAAGATTCTCTTATAAAAAAATCTCTGGTTGCAACAAACCATTCCCAAAACTTTTATCAAAAAAACTTGGGTCGTAACACACCATTCCTAAAACTTTTATCCAAAAAACTCTGGTCGTAACATACGATTCCTAAAACTTTTTTTTCAAAAAATCATTGGTTGTAACAAACCATTCCTAAAAATTCTCATATCAAAAAACCTCTGGTTGTATCAAAGATAAAATTTATTGACTACATAATTGATAAATAATGATACTTGGCAGGCAACATAAACCACTGGTATTCAATGATTGAGTCACATAATCATAGGATTCAATATCCGATACTGTGAAAAGGCTATACATATCCATCAATTGTTATTATCACACCGGTTCATTTTACAACCAACTCCACTTGGGCAATAATACTGCCCTGTCTAGTGGATACGTAAAACATGTGCTTTCTTGTGGCCATGCAACATGGATAAGTAACAACTAATGGAATAATGGCCTGTGCAACCTTCACCTTGACCTTGGTTAAGAAAGGTCACTCTGACTGCATGAGCAAGGTTAAAGTAATCACATCTACGCAATTAACAACCTGATCAAAGAAAAAGTAGTTCTCTTTTGAATGCTTTAATATAGAAGGTTTTCTTTTAACATATTTGTTATATATTGCTTATCTATATTTTTGTATTTTCCTTAACATTCTTGTGAAGTTTTAAGAAAACTTGAGTTATGGCATTAATAATGGTGAGATATAGAGTTAAAAAATCATTGGCTTTCATCTCATAGTTGTTAAACATTTTGATATTGAAACACTGTTGTAAAAACTATTTGACTGCATAAAGATAAATATTACATATATAATATAACAAACAAGAAAATGATGCAGTCTAATTTTATGTAGAGTGACAAAAATTATGTAAACATATGCTGAAACTGTCATATCATATGAATTTCCTCTTCATATGCTGAAAATATCTACTTAATCACAGCAGAACAGCTTATATAAAATCAAAATTAACACTTTAAAGAGGCAATTTGTGAATAAATTAACCAAAAGGGAAATTTGAAAATATTGACGCCGATAAAAAAATCAACTGACACAAGTTGGATTTAAATTATATTTTTACTTTTATAAGTTATAAAGGCAAAGTTTAACCTTGAAACTATTAAAGGGACAGTAGCAAGCTTTGATGGGGAATATAAGGTGATGTCAGGAAAAAGGACATAAATGGTTACAATTGAAAGAAAATGTATTTGAACTAAATAAAGCAGTAATAAATCAAATATAATGTAGGGTTCAGCGATCTGATTTCCTTTTCTTACACAAAATGTATTAAAGGTGTTCACACAACATTGGCCGCCAATGAACTTTATGGGAATCTTTATAATATGTTCATTGACTATGGATTATTGGTTTTGGTAATGAGATTTTTGACACTATCAAAATAATACATTTAGCATTAACATACAAATATCAGTGAAAATTTGAAACATAATTTTTTTTTTAAAAACATGCTACTGCCCCTTTAAAGAACAAACAAAAAGAGATTTTATCCCATTGTGGATTCCCTAACGTTACAACACCTTTAAAATTCCCTGGTCTGCCCATTGAACTTATATGAGTATTTACTGAATATTTGTTATGTGAAGATCCATGTAACCTGCCATGCAGTTACCCTGTAACATGTGCTGACAATGTGACGAGATTCCAAATTCCTAATTAAATTGACAGACTCAAGACTCTTAAACTTAGTAAATACCAGGAATTTAGGATTCAACTTCATACATATTCTATAGTTATACATTATCCATGAACAGCTTCAATACATCAAGTAGAAGTAAATGTCAAATTCATGTTTCACAGTAACTGATGAATTATCAAACGTACAATGTATTCCTATGATAACGGATGCGCTTGTTATCGATGTTAACTTCCTTCATAAGAAGATTGATTTCTATCATAAAAATAAATTTTAACAAATTTCCAAATCAGTCTCTATTATGCATTAGACATTGATAAGAATAAAAGTTTGTCACTTTAAAAATGCCAATGGAACCATGGAATTTGTTTAACACCAATATGGAGACTTTTAAATTTAACCAAATACACTCTTGATTTATCTTGCTTTCTAACAGTGTGAAGAGCTAAGCAAATTACTCTTTATTAGAAAAATTCTGATAAAATCTCACCCTCAAATCTTTAAGTTAATTGAAAACACTCCACAAACATTAAAACATCATTAATTTACAAGATAGCTAAAACCAACACTTAAAGACTTACGGAAACAGAATGTCTCAAGCTTCAAACAAAATGTCAACAAATATAATGCGCTCACCTAAAACAACCAAAGCTCTTCACACTGCATGCAACTGACCCAGCATAACTATATACCATACTCCTCACAGTGCATGCAACACCAAGCTGACCCAGTCACACACTCTACACACTGCATGCAACACTAGGTTACCTTACTCAGAGGTAGATGGATACCAGATCCAGTGGAATGAACCCTGTAAGGAGACGGAGTTTCTACGGAGTGACTGCACGGAAGCCAAGAGAGCAAATGCCTCCGCAGTCAGTCAGTGGAGAGTTAATGTGCCCGTATTGATCCGTAAGCATGAGTGTCAGAAAGCCCTGTCTGGAGCTCGCAGAACTCCTCACCTCGTTATTACACTTTATAGGGGCACCAATACCAAAATTGCTTATAATGAGGGTGTGTGTAATAAAATCTATTTGGACATTTGCCATGACCATTAACCATTCAATGCAATTTGATGGTTTTGTAGGTTCATAATCATTTGAAATGTATCGGAGGTCATGTGTCCAATAAATGCTGGTATCAATTCTAAAATTGAAATGCTTTAATCAAATCATTACAACCTAACATTTTGATGTTGTCATGTGATCCGCAAAATAACACTAAAAACATGTCAGAGAGTTTGAACAAAGACATAAATTCAAACAATATAATTTTAATCAAAGCAAAATATTCATGACAAAAGTTAACTGAAACTGCCTTTTAACAAATGACGAAACTTGGCTTTGAAAATATGATGAAACCTCAGAAAGTGCTCTATTTAAAACAGATGTTATCTAAGATATGATTTTAGCTACCTTTGATAGAGAAAATGCAAACAAGACTGAAATATTTAAATCAAATCAACTTAAAAACATCAATCAAAAACTAAACGGAGTACTTTGAGTACACAAGGAGTGGAAGTCACCTTGTTCCATGTAGACAATGAAATCACTAGTGGTATGCAGCTATTTATAGTCTTATCTAACATGCTTCCTCAATGGTCACTCACTCATGCTAACGCTTCCATAGTGATCATTGTGTAGTATCAGCCGTGAGCATACAGGAATTTCATTCAACAAGTAAGATTAGCATACACTGTAGACAAGACAGTAGGTACTATGTAAACATTACACCTCATTAATATCTATCAAATTTATTGTTTGGTAACATAACAGGGTAAAATAATTACAAAGTTAGTCACGGTGTAAGGGTGCAACGATACACCGATACACCAGTGCATCGCGATTATATGGCCGACGATACGATACACAATACGTTTTGCCTCTGAATCGATACACTACGATACGACCTACAGTGGAATTAAATTTCTTAATTTTAATTTTTTACCCTGTCAGTGTCAACAGTGTTTAATTGATGTCACAATTTCTCTTTTAATACTTCATTATCCTGTGTAATACGTATCGAGATACATATCGTATCGTTCCCCAATTATCTAGATACGTATTGTATCGCGACCCTCCTGTGTGGTTGCACCCCTATCACGGTGTAACATCATTTTTGCTTAATAAAGCTCATTTTGAAAGTAAAGTCAATTTTGATGTTATTTTGAAAGAATATACTTGTATGAGTGGCATTCCAGGAGTCTTATGGTAATGAAGTAAAATATTTTAAGGTTTTCTAACTTCTGTATTCACAGAATCGGTGTTCTTTATTCTCTTCAGAGTCAAAATTTGGTCTTCACTGGAACCTTCAAGTGAATAAAGACTTCATCAACTTCTTTATAAGAGTATATGACCATATGTACCTCATGTGGATAGTATAATAGTTAATGCCTTGGTAGTATTAAAACTTAACCCTTATGTCCAAAACAAGTGTCATCAGAAGATGACATATCCCACCAGTCCTAAATTAATCAGACCTCACAATTCTAGGTTCCCTTCCCATCGAAAACGCCAAAAATAATAATTTGCAGACATTGAAAATCTCAAATGGCACATCTACATATGCTGACTGATCCACAAAGGCACAAACCAAGTTTTAATGAGCTAGATCTAATAGTAATAGTTTTTGACTTTTGACTCTGGAAACAAAATGATTAAGGACAGACCAACAGACCTACAGACGAACAGATCAACATACCAACAGTGCTATCATGGGCCTATGGCCTCCATACTTCAAGTGAATAAACTACTATGATACTAACAGGGCTGTAATTAATATCCCACAGTATTACATTCCAGTAAGATAAAGAGTGTACCTAAAATGTTGAGAGTTCACTTTCTGCACTTCAATGAGTCTTTCTTCAATCATGGTATTTAGTTCACAAAAAAAGAGACATTAAATCAATCCATAACAAAAATGGTCAAAATATCTTGATTAAAAAAAGCACTCTACAGTAGGCGTGTTACTGAGTAACTGTGGTATCATAATCATTTTATATCTCACAGACTAGTTACCTTCATCAATCAATGTATTGATGAAATCTCAAGAGAATATTGAAGTCTTATACAATACCCCTAGAATAGCAACTCCGGAAATAAACTGATAAGATTAGACTAAAGATCCTAATAAAAGTATTATCTTTCCAAGAAAAAACAAACATATTAGTTATTTTGGTCATAAATACTTGCTTCAATGCAATGAAGGATGTAATCGTAACTTGAATAGTACATTATGCAAATAATCAAGAAATGAAAACAGGATCTCAAACTCGGACTCTAATGGCTGCAATACTGCCCGTTCTAATCTTAATTATACTATGGTTGCCTATCACAACCACAGCATGACACAGGTCAACTGCTAAATCTTATCATACAAATGCAAATAGTAAGGAATGATAACAGAATAATTTTGCTACATTAGAATTTAGCTAGTTTGTTTAAATTGTTTTCTAAGTTTTGAAAAATGTTCATCAAATTTATAGACAAAAGCATTTATTACGGTGATCTATTATGCTAATTCTTCTAAACTCTAAATATCAAATTTCAATAATGAAAGGACATATTGTATTTTGAATTTTATAAATCTATAATATATAAAATTTATTGTTCAAACATTGTTGAATTAAATAAACCACATAACAAAATGATGATTACCATGAACCTATGTTATAAAATGTTTATGTTTATGAATGTGAATTACTTATTATTTCTACATTACATTTCCTTTGTGAAGAATCTTTTTATCAGCTAAATGCAAACTCTTTCAAATTTAACTCCATTTCAGAAATTTAAAACAATTGCATTTATACTGATTAGTCAAGTAACTGTTCATAAATTTATTTTAATCAAGATGGTAAACATGCAGGTAAAATTAGGAAGTAAACAATTTGTACTTGTATAATTCCGTAATTTCTCTATTAATTCGACCCTAAAATTTTCAAAATATTTTCAAAAAATGTCCATGGTTGAACTAATTTCACTTTTGGTGGCTCATTTGGTACTATGGTTGAAATATTAGATACATATCTGGATATTATGTTATACATAATTAATACATACTTTTCATAGATGACCACATGAAATGCCATAGTTATTATAATGAATATATTATTAATTGATTACTGCAGCAGAGAAAATTACAAATTGCAGTTATTTATTTTATTTATGCAAAATAAATCATTATTTTCAGCAGTGGTTGAATTACAGGAACATAGACTTTTGGCAGTTGGTTTAATTTTTAGATGTGATTTGAATTTGTGACCTAACAAGAATAGTATGTGGTTGAATTATTGGAGATGTCGAATTAATAGAGAAATTACGGTAATCAAGATGATAAACACTAAACATGCAGATAAAATTAGGAAGTATACAATTTGTACTTACATTTAATTAAGTAACTATTCATTAATTTCATTTAATCAAGATGGTAAACACTCAGGTTAACTTAGGAATTATATAATTTGTACTCATATAATTAAGTAACTATTCATAAATTTCATTTAATCAAGATGATAAACATGCAGGTAAAATTTGGAAGTATACAATTTCAAATCACCAATCAATTGTTACCGTGAAATATATTACAACCTTGAACTCTTGACACAAGTAATTATTTATGAAGAATAATGAAACTCGATCCTCTGTCTGATTAATACATGGGTCTACATTATTCAAACATTATACCTACCTGTCAAATAGTAACAGCCAAATTTATTCAATATCTCATATGATATATATGTTTGTATCAAATTATTGACATGTTTAAAATATTCATTTCAACATTCAACTTTAAGTTATTGTTATCGATTAAGCTTTGCTGGATATAATTTCATCATATAGATAATATATCTATGTCTGTTATATATATATTATTGATCATCAACAACTCTTGGTAATTTGAATTATTGAAGCACAAAGTTCTCATAGACCTGTTGTCAGATAATAATCATGTCTTACACCTTAATATAAAAACTCTCAAAATTAAAATCAAAGGAAGTGAACTCTAAAAACTACATGCGCCACTCGTGAAAATATCAACATTCTTCCTCATCAAGAGTTACTCACATAGACTCACACTGTAAATATCTTGAGGTCCTTACATTTCCAGTGTTAGAAATTCCCTTCATTTCAATTCCTTGTAGGCACACTTAGAAAACTACTCACCATCTAGGATTTAGAACTAGCAAACTATAGCTCATGACAGTGGCCCAGTGTAAAACCCCACTCACTCAGTATGACCCAAAAGGGGTCAATAGCAAGGTGGATGACAGGGGGCAAGGGTGCAAGATGATGGACCACTACATATGGCTCCAGAACTGATTGTTTAAATTAACCAGAGAACTGATCAATCCTTACAGGAAGTTAATAGAGTGACATTTTTCACAATTCTAAAATTGCCATATCAAACAATAAAATCGTTAAATCACTTTGTATCTTTTATTCTTTATTTACACAATCATACTCACTCTTGAGGCACACTTCATTTGTTCAGGGCACACATAAATTTCAATTTTTTGATATTGGGTGCCTTAAGGCACACTTAGAAAAAAATTAATTTCTATCCCTGATTTCTTTGACATGACCTTGTTCATCAATGTTCCTTATCTTGCACAGAAAGACATATTTCAAGTGTTGTATAACACACTGATACCAAGAATGTTGTTATTATTTTAACAAATAGTCAAATCAGTAGTGATAAATAATGCCGCATTTTCAAAGTTTGACCCAGAGTTTATCTGTGTCGGTTCTTATTGACAAGTAGTTTGGGGATGCTATTTCAAACACTGATCTCAACTATAGTTTTCACTCACAATTTCCTTAAAAAGATTCCTCATTGAAATGGATAAAAACTTCTTAGTTGCTGAACTCGGCTGAGATGTAGAATACTTTTTATGAATAAGAATATGAATGAATATTTTGTATGTAATAGTGCACATATCCATCCACTAGTGGTTGCTCAAGGTGCTTCTTTATCCTGGAAAAGCTTTACAGAGTTGAGAAAATCTATTGAAACAAGTATTGACCCAGGACTAACACCTCAAACAAAATGGTGTTTATATGTTAATAGATTGCCTGATCAATAGAACTCCAGCATGATGACTCTTACTTATTTGTGGCTTCTAGAGCGTGAAGCTGCAATACTATTGACAATAATCAGATACAGAAGGCTATTGATAATTGACCATTAGGTCAGTCAAGCAGAGTCTGTTTGGCCTGAGAATTTTAACCCTCACATTGCCAAGAACTAAAACTTGGTTAAGCAGAGTCTGTTACAATTAGGCCTGGCTTTAACCTTCTACATGCCAAGAACCAAAATTTGAATGTCTAGGCTGCAAACCTATTAATCATCATAAGATACAGGATGCCATTGATATCTGACCATTAGGTCAGTCAGGCAGTCTGTTGGGCCTGAGAATTTTAACCATCCACATGCCAATAACTAAAACTTGGATGTCAGGCAGTCTGTTAGGTCTTGATTTAACCCTCTACATGCTGAGAACTAAAACTTGGATGTCAGGCAGTCTGTTAGGTCTTGGTTTAACCCTCTACATGCCAATAACTAAAACTTGGATGTCAGGCAGTCTGTTAGGTCTTGGTTTAACCCTCTACATGCCGAGAACATGATTTCAAATGTCTAGGCTGCTAACCTATGGACAATAATCAGAAACACAACACCATTGATAATTGACGATCAGGCCAGGCTGTCTGAGTAAGTTATGCCTGAGAGTTAACCCTCCACATGCCGAGAACCAAATCTTGAATGTCAAGGCTGCAAACCTATTGATAATATTCAGATACACAAGGCCATTGGTAATTGACCATTAGGTCAGTCAGGCAGAGACTGTTGGGCCTGAGAATTTTAACCCTCGAAATGCCAAGAACTAAAACTTGGATGTCCTACATTTTTTTGATACAGAACCAGGATTGTTTTTCCTTTGCAAAACATTCTTTGTGATAAGAGTATTGAAATATTCTTTCAGCTGTAGAGACCTAACTGATGTAATATGAACCTAAACTATTAACAACTGACAAACCATGTCATCTATTTCATGTGATCTGTTGGGTCTTTTCAGATTAACAATGTAATTTCTTAAAACTGAACTGAAACCTGAGTCCAAAGTATCTATAATGTTCTTTCCTATTCAGAGTTCATAAAATGTGAATTATACGTTAAATTTCTAAGAGTTAATAAGTGTACAGAGAGTCCACCATGCAAACTTCAAAAACCTTGAAGATATCCATAAAGTGTTGAAATTGGCTCAAATACTTTGTCTCTTGAAATAACTTTTGCCAAACAATTTGCATACCTATTACATATTCACAATTGGATAATCAAGGAAATAATCCTAGCTCGGCCACATACTATCATAGGCCAACAAGAGAGATTTCAAGAGCAATTAGTAAAGGGTTTAAACCTATCAGTGTAAAGGGCGAGTTCCCATTGTCAGAATCAATGTCTCGCATACTGGCTAAATCTCAGAATTATTCCTGATAATTGAAGTATGAAGACCAGGATTTTCCACTCGACACATTGAGCTCTTCATTGCGATACAAATTAGTTGTACCCTGAAAACAAGTCTCTGGTAAACCTATTTCATTTATTAACGATTATTCCCAATTATCTACAAAAATAACAGGGATTTTTTACACAATATTTTATTGCTTTTCAGAATGTTATCCTGAGTGAGTCAATTAGCAAGTCTACACTTGTAACAAACCTAAATCTTATCCTGAATATTTCCCTCCTTGAGGGTTGTATTCAAATGGAAAATGGTGATGGTCAGATTTAACACTGCATTATTGTGAATAATCTTGTCTCCAAAATAAAAGAAATCTTTAGAAATATTTATCAAAAATTGTACATAAATCTTTAATTCAATGGATTTTACATCCATATTCACCTGTTGTCATAGACTCACAATATTTTAGATTCCTTGTTGTCCAAGAAATAGTATTGATGAGAAAGGACTCAATGAAGCTCCTTGCCAATTCCCTTTTTCAATATACAAGCAGGATGATTCCTTTTATAATTGGTTACTTTAGCAATGATGTTGGAAAGTCTATGATTTTGGTTTGGTCATTCCATTTCATCTACAAGCAGGGTTGGTTAAAAAAATTGGTTTAGCAATGATGTTGTGAACTTTCTGATTTTAGAAATTCCATTTAAGCTACAAGAAGGATAGTTTGGAAAATAATAGGTTTAGCAATGATGTTGCAGGGATTTGGAAAGACATCTTCGACAATGGGCCATTTTCATGATTTCTGGTAATTTTCTGAATTTTAAAGGGGCTATTTCCCATTACATGTATAGTAAATTTCAAAATTTTAATGGGCCACTTTTTCATCTAATGTGCAAAATGGCCCATGACCCCTGCCTTTCCCAAACACTGGATGTTGTGAAGTCTGCTATTGTGGTTAAATGAAATGTGCTGACAACAGTCCAATAACAGTGCTATAGTTCTGGAAACAAAGTCAGAAATCACATTCTTAGTCGCATGTAACACACCTGACAAAACATACAATAGAAAACTTCAAGCTACAACCAAAACCTTGTATATGAAATACACTACAACACAAGCTTTACAGAATGTTTTGAATCACTTCAGTTATTCGGGATGCTTAAACATTACATTATTTACAAAACATAATCGTAAGTACCATCAACATAAACACTTCACAAAGGTAGAACCTTCTCTTCATGTAAAAAAAACCCAGGAGTGGCCACGTGCAGTAGACACATATCAATATCCATCATCAGGGCTAGGCTAAGATTGTCTTAGATCATGAACAGGTGTTTTCATCGTAAATCATCTCATTTCATGTCATTGAGATAAGTATGCATGACTAGGGCTGGTCTAATTTTGAAATATTTTGTTTAAACAGGGGAGGCGAGTGTCCACGCTAGGCTTTAGGAGGTAACAAGTTGGTTACTACATGTATCCAATAAAGATTACTCATAATGTTGGAAAAGTAAAAGAGAACGGTTTTCTAAATGGTTTTCTTTTTGGTTGGTAGCCGCACTCCCTTTTATTGTATCTTGAATTAATTTCATCCTTTTTCTTTAATAATGGTCAATAGTTACTGTTCTGGAGCCAATTATATCAAAGTAATATGGTAGTGTTTTACAAAACTTCTTTCAATGACACCTTTTAATCAGAAGAGGGTATCCATGATAGGGCTTGTCTCATTGAAATGGGAACATGAATTACAAAAGATAAAATGATAACATATGGTATCTACACAGGTTATTTGTTGTTAAATACAATGTAGTAAACTATAAATCTATTTACACATGAATAATATCTGATGTATTCTTTCCAACATTCTAGAAGTTGAGGGGATGAAGAATGAAGGCAATTTATGGATAAACAACTTCTTTATTGAGGTTGGTTACATTTGGATAGATACTTGTGTCATTTTAATTCACTTACTTTCAAATATAAAGAAGTTGTAAATACTCACGATATTGCCTTCAATATTCTATAAGAGTCCTGTGACTAATGCTAAATTGCCCAATAAAAAATTAAAAACCCTTGCCTTACCTAGCCATATTTACATCATTACTCATCCACCATTCCACGAACACCTGATAATTTTGCCCTTAACCAAGCTTTCCACCGGAATATCCTCAAAGGAAATTAAGTGCAAAGTTTCACCCTTTTCTTAAAATCAAAATAACATTTCTCAAGGAAAGACAACAGGCCATATTATACAAACTTAAATATTACGGCCTTGGTTTTGTAAATTTCAAAATGAAAGTGAATATATCAAAAACATAGTGAAATAACAAAAAGAACAAAAGTTGTTTAAACTGATCAAAAATACTGATTAAGATAGATTCTGTTCATTCTAACCCAGCTTAAAAAACTTTACAGACCGATATGTGTAAATAATGATATGTGACAAGTTGACTTAGTTGCATATAAACTTGAGTAACTGAATGTTAAACATTTTGCATACAAATGAATCAAACATACCTATTTCATATCCGGAACACTGAAGCGCTAAATATCACTATTCTGGGCCTGATAGCAACCCAGTCACCCCTGTAACCTGAGTATATACAAGTTCTTAGATGCTTATCACAGCAAGATGAAATCCCCTATATCAGTCGATGTATGACAACCCATGTCAAGATAAATAGAGCATGGAGAATTGCTAACACATATGCTTTGTACCGTACAGCTCAACTTCTTTACTCCTAATTGTTATAGAATGTATAGAGAACTGAGTGACTTGATTTATTGAAAGGTCCAAATCCATGAAAGCATAAAATGTATCTCATATACTTGGTACATTTATTTGTTTCTTAAAGTGACACAGGGTATGTTGAAAGGATCACATATGTCAAATTTTGAAATCGATGTTATCACATCGGGAACCACTAACTGTCACTGAAAATAACAAGTTCAAGGTCAATCACCACATTTGAGCTAAAATACGGCCATTCAAAGTCAGGATTTTGATCGAAAACCAGACAATGTGGCCCGAGTGGTGAGCAGTAATTCTGAAATCTTATCAAAAGCTGACAGGAAGATAGATTCAATTCGATAGTGATTATTAGGTATAATAGATTAATCTGTCTAGATAAAACAAATAAATCATGCTAGTTAATTTAACTGCAGGTATCAATATCATATTGGAAAAGTATTCTAAAATAATAATCAACAACTTGATGAAACCATACTGAAACAGTTCCCATCTGTGTGAATTATCCCGACATAAGAAAATACATTGTTCAAGCGGGAGATAAAATTTGTTATGAAATTGTTAACATTTTACATGTATGAATCATACCTCACTGAGTTCAGGTAGTTCTTACATACTTCTTTACAAAATTTAGGATCTGCCTTTGAAGCTTTACTTTGAAATAAACTTTGTAATTCTTTTTTAGGAAGTACAATGTAATTGGATATTTAAGCAACCAGGAAACATACTGATCTTTTTTAAATTGGCCAAATTGGAGTTTTTTTAAAGAAGATTGGGTCTATCACTTATTCATGGTTTAAACAGTAGCAAGGTTACATTAGGATTTTGTCCTACTCAATAGCCGCTTTTTAGAACTATTAAAAGACTTCTAAAGATATAAAATAAGAATGTAATAGAATAACTTTACTTATCAAAGATTCAATGTTCCGGTATGTAGTTTAAGACATGACCCCCATGATACAGAAATAAAACTGTTCAAATAAGTAGCCATTTTTGTTTGACAACTTGATGAAAGAACCTTACAATTTTTTACCTTACATGTAAAATTGTAAATCTTTTTATACAAATATTATTTTCAAAATTCAAAGAACTGAAAAATATGCAGGTACATCTTTGAATATGTCAACAATTTTCTTGATAAGGTGACAACTATAGTTTAAAGTCAAGCTTTACAATATTTCCACTCAAATCAAATGAAAGAAGTTTTAAAATTAAACGTGACAATTTGCTTCTCTTAATTAATAAAAATATAAAAAATAGTTTGAAAGCGTAAATATTATTAAAAAAATGTTTTAAATTTAAGACTCTATTTAAAACTTGTTTTTTTGTAAGATACTAGAGTGCATTTAATTGGAGATCAATATCTAAATTTTAAAAAGACAGAGCCTCATTGAAATGGCATTTTAGTTTATTGAAAATTTAGACTTACTATGACAAGTCACATATAACAAGGGCAAAAACATATTAACTATAGTCTCACATCTCAAGTTTCAATTAATACCTTTGCAGTAAGTACTAAATATGATTTCATCTTTTAATTGAATTTTAGTTTTAGTAAAATCTCATTGTTAGGTAGTTTCATTTAACAATACTGATAATATGTGCGACAATAGAAACATATGGCAGACAGAAACTATGGGAGGGTCACAAAATATAGGTCACCGAGTTCCCCCCGAGAGGAACTAGAACACAGCACTGACCTAGTGCCAGAATGGAATCAACCAGACAATGCAGTGTCCTTTATGTCAATGTCTGTCTGTCTACAGGAATAGCCTCTTTCGGCAAACAGCGGGTTAACAGAACATATCACTTCTAGCATTTTAGATGGAAATTTATTCAACTGTCAAAATCTATGCCATAAATCCATGGAGATTTTAAGAACAATTATTCTGTTATATTTATTATTATACTGTTATATTTATTGAGAGTTTACAGAATAATTAATCTCAATGGCATTATTCATAACTTACGATGTAGTTAAATGGCTAAAACATTTCAAAAGAGAGACTAATTTCTTTATTACCATAAAACTGTAACAAAGTTGAAAATCATTTATTAAATCAAAATTTAAGGAAGAAATGGAACTGTGAATTATTTTTAAATATTGACTTACAATCCATATTTTGTTAGCAAATACAATAAATGAATTAAGATTAATTTTGCCATCTAAATTTCATAGAAGACAAGATCACGCAACCTTTTACGGGCCCCTTTGTACTATGATAGTGTGTATGGCACAATTTTCGTGTAACCTTGTGGGACATCACCGGCATTCCAAATGTTTTCCACAACAACTTAATCATTAGAAATGACAGGGAAAACATACTCTGTACATTAATTTCACAATTTCATTCATGACTGTGATCAAAATATTACCGAAAGATAACATCTTGTACGCATTTGACATGGTACTGTTAGACTGGAAGTCGGTTCCATGTGCGATATGGGAAAAACCACGATGGTTGATTACACGATTTTACTGTTTCAGATAAAAGGCTTTGTTCACACAATTATCAAAATCCATCATCTTAAAGCCTAGATTATACTCACTCAGAAAATCCTGTAGAGAATATCGATTAGGTTTGCTTTAACCTCAAACAATCGTGGCCGCCAATCTGACATGCATGTCGCTGGAAAATAACTGCGGAAGTACGAACGCGCTCCGTCTACAGGCAATGCTTAGAATGAGAGGCCCTGTTTGGGTTTATCAATTTGTTTTCAATTATTCTTAAAATTTCAAGCTATTTGAGTGTTAGGATATAATTTATGTTTAGATTGAATATTCTTTTGAACCACTCATTGTCAGGTATTCATTCAAGTTCATCATATGAAGTATTTTGATTTAATCCCAGAATAATGGTAAGAAAGATAAGGATTTAGGGAACGATAAGTGACGTCACAGAGAAATTACGTCACGAGCACTGGCAATTAGATCTAGATAGTTCGTTTTCACAACAGGGTGAATTAAATCATGTGATTTTTAATTGAAAGAAATATTTTAATTATATGCCTAAGAGTTCGAAAGCGTTTAAATTTGTTATTATCCTAACTCTTTCAGTTTTTATGATTAATAACAATTTCATCATCTTATTTCTGCCATGTCATTTGGATAAAGCGCGTTTTCTTATCAAGCATATATATCATAACAACAACCACTCATGGCTAATAAGTTTAAGATAACATTTTTTTAATGTAAGATAAAGGTCTTTTAAGCGCATCTCATGATGATGCTGCATAAATTATTATCTTTTCTCTCTGTTACCTTTTCATGTTCATGATATTGCGAAAAGATTTGCAATAGTGTGACCATATCTGAGTGGCTTGTGTCAGGCCCGTAGTTAGCGGGGGGGGGGGGGGGGGGGGGGGGGGGGGTGGGAGGTACTTCTAGAGAAAAAAATTTTAAAAAGAAATTTATGGACTATCAAAATTCCAGCCCCCCGAATTTGGAATTCAGCCCCATACAACCTCCTTTTCCATTAAATGAGCACGGAAAACACGCGTAAAACCCTGATATGACCTACAACAATGGTTCAAGTCCCCGTCCCCCACTGAGTATGAAAGTTCGAAACCCCGGCCCCCCCACTGTAATGTAAATGTATTTGAACTAAATGAAGCAGTAATAAATCAAATATAATTCAGGGTTCAACCATGTGATTCCTTTTCTTACACAAAATGAATTAAAGGTGTTCACATAAAATGGCCGAATGAGAATATTCATACTTTGTCCTCTGACTATGGATGATTGGCTTGTGTAATAAGATTTTTGACACTGTCAAAATAATGCATTTAGCATTAACTTACAATTATCAGTGAAAATTGTAAAATATATAAATTATCAAAAAACGTGCTACTGCCCCTTTAATTTGTACGTTTTACCTTCATTCAACAAGCAATATTCTCAGTCCAAATGCTTTCAAGAGAATAATTCAACCAATCTTCCTTTTCCAAACGATTAGACACATCCTTTTATTTGCCTCGCCACTGTTTACAGTTATATCATTAAATCAATAATACTTAGTGATTTAAGCGAAAAGTAAACGATAGCGTTTCAAAGTTGACACCATTTCCTCACCGATATTGATTCTTTTATCGCCTCGGAGGATTAAAACAAATACATATAAAGTCTGCGTTCGAACTTGGACAATCTTACTTTAAAGGGGCAGTAGCACGTCTTCAGGGGGAATATAAGATGATGTCAGGAAAATTAAAATAAATGGTTCCAATTGAAAGACATTGTATTTAATCTAAACGAAGCAGTAATAAATCAAATACATAATCAATCAATCTTTATTCGGTACTTAAAAGGCCTCAGGCCTATAGTACATTCAGTATATACATATTAACGTATTTACACATTCATTTGATATATAAAGACAATACATAGCATTTAGTTTGGTAATACATTTTTGCGATACAACATTGCATAATAAATAAACATAGACAGGTTTTGAATAACAAAACAATTTTTACTATTTAACAAGGATGATAATTTTAACTCGTTTGGATGGACATAATAAAATTCATTAATGTATTTAGAGCGAATGCTATTATACATGGGGCATATACGAAGAAAGTGGTATTCATTTTCAATTACATTTAGGTTACAGAGCTTACATAGTCTTAATTCTCTTTTGGTGTTGGTATATCTACCTTGTTCGATTTCTAAATCATGGGATGAACAACGAAATCTTGCCAGACATATTCTAAACTTTTTTACATTTAAACAAGACAAATAAAATTCGGTATTGAAATAAGCCTTAAACAATATATAGGAATCACATTTTCGTGATAGACTGTTTTTTTCTTTCCATGTCTGCAAATATATATCTTTGAGTCTCTGTGCGAATTGATTAATAAAATGTGTATGAATACCAGTTTCTTGGTTGAACCAAACATTTCCGAATCCAGTAGAAAATAAAATATATTTTACATCTGTAACCCAGTTTTTTCCCCCATTTCTATCATATAAAAGCATCATATTATAACATTTCCTTGGTAACCGAGAAGATGACATGTATACTAATTTAATCCAATATTTTATAACCTTAACATATGAAGTTAAATACAAAGGGAATCTGCCACATTCCCCGTAGATCATTACATTTGGTGTGTTTTGTTTAACTCTGAGGAACGATTTACATGCGAATAAGTGTATTCTCTCTAAATGGGCGAAATGGTTTAGACATCAGATTTCTGCTCCATATAATAATATAGGACTTATTTTTACATCAAATATTTTGAAAAACGAAGTGAAATTAAGATCTCCCAGAATATGCAGTTGTCTTAATATTCCTATCAACACTTTATGAGCCTGTACTGATGCATATTTGGTATGTGTTTGCCAAGATAATTGATTTGTAAAGTGCACACCCAAGTACTTATATGCATTTGTTGTTTCTATTTGACAGCCTCTATAAAACCATTTTTCGTTTTCCGATAATTTCCCACCACGATTATTTTAGTTTTGTCCATATTAACATTTAATTTTGATTGTTCACAATAATATTCTAATTCATATATCTGCTTCTGGAGGCCAGCTACAGTACTAGAAAACATAACAATATCGTCTGCAAAAAGAAGAACAAGTTTAAATAAGTCTTGATGTAATTATTGTATTCCGTTTACGCAATTATTCTCAATTTGTACTGCCAAATCGTTGATAAAGAAAGAAAACAAAAAAGGACTCAGTACACATCCTTGTCTAACGCCAACTTGAATATCAAAGCATGGTGAAAACTCATGGTTATTTCTAATACATGTTTTAACATTTTCGTACATATTTCTTAAAAGATTATTCAATTTCAAACTTATACTATTTGAGTTTAAGAGATCACAGAGTTTATTTCTATGTACCGAATCGAAAGCTTTTGCGAAGTCTACAAAAAGAGCATAAAATTTACCACCTTTGGAATTTAGGTATCTTTGTGTAATACTTTGCAAGATAAACATGTTATCTATAGTTGTGTATCCCTGTCTAAAACCTACCTGCGATTCATTGATTTTATCCATAGAGTCACTCCAATATAATAGTCTCTTATTGAGGATAGAGGTAAATATCTTACTGAATATGCGTAAGGGTGTAATACCTCTATAATTATTCATATTGTTCAAATCGCCATTTTTATGTAAAGGAACTATAATTCCAACAGACCACGCTTTAGGAAAATATCCTTTTTCTAGTATTAGGTTGAAGACTAGTTCTAGATATGGAACTATGAGATCAGCTGAATATTTGAATAGTTCTGGTATTACATTGTCTAAGCCTGGGGATTTCTTAAGCTTTAAATTATTAATACTGTTTAGGATTTCTTCTCTGGTAATTGGAGAATCAAGTACTAGTATCTCTTTTGTAAGTTCATGGTTTGGATCTATGATCAGTGAATTTTCCTCTACATCAAAAGGGTCAATGTTATCAATGACATCCATTTCGTCATCAAATGTAAATAGACTTTTGAAGTAATCCAACCAATCTTTTGTAGCAATATCATATCATTATCACATACATAATGTAAAGTTCAACCATGCGATACTTTTTTCATACACAACATGAATTAAAGGTGTTCACACAAAAATGGCCGCCAATGGACTTTCTGTAAATGTTTATAAATTCGTCCTCTGACTATGGATGATTGGTGTGTGTATTGAGATGTTTGACACTATTTAAAAAATACATATAGCTGTACAATTATCAGTGAAAATTTAAAAAACGTGCTACTTTCCCTTTAATGAGTAATCTTTTCAAGCTTTCGTCCTCTGCTTTATGATGGTTTGTGACTGAATTGTCTCATTTGTAAATCTGGGACAAACAAGTTAGAGAAATTGAAATCACAAATATTTATCTATTTTTCCACGAATTAACACACTGGATATTTATTGATCATTGACATTGAAATATCCCTAGTATCATAGTAGTATACTTACTTTAATCAGGTGTATATTAACCAAGCGCACAGTCTAACTCGTCCTCTTTTTAAATAGGATTATTTCCATCATAATCCAGGAATTATAAAGGGGATATGATCTCGTATACCGTTCATTTTATAATTAAAAATCATTTATATACTCCTATACTGTAATATTTACGGAGTGCAGTGGAATATTCATCATAACAATCTGTCATTGTGGGTAAAATTCCCCCACCAGCTTACACACACATTCACCATGTGTGCTTATATAAATACGTATATATATATAGGTCACGACCTTTTGTAGGTCATCGCGTGGGAACCTTAGTAGATATGAGGGCAGGGGTCACGGTAAATGTTTACGATGAATGAATATAGCTGAGCTGTCATATTTTCGTTAGATGATAAAAATCAATTATTCGGCACACCATAAATTTGTTTACCGTTAAACGTATATTCATATTCTAATAAATCTAACGGAATTAAGGCGTTAATTCTTCTCTTTCATAACTGATTTGTTGAACATTTGTCAGAAACGCCCAAAGCTGCTTGAATTGTCATAACAATCTTGAATCACATATAAATCTGACGAGAGTCAGTATATGTAAGTTAATGTTACAACTGGTTATAACTTTAAAATTTCGGTTATTATCGATTTTTGGTATCTTGAAAATATATGGCAATTTATAAATAGAACTCTTGAATATCATTATGATTACATTATGAACAAAATGTATGAAAGAAATCGTTTATTTATACAAAGACATAGCTTGGGACCTAGTCTTACACACAGACGCTTGAGCATATAATTCACCCCATGGAAGCAAGTCTAGATCTGAAAATCTCCATTTGTCTGAGGCTCCTTTTAAAAATTTAATAAAATAAGATTTTTACTAACAAAAAATCAGTTACAGTCTACTTGGGACCCTGTTTGAATTACACTGAATTCCAGACATTAATTTTCATCAAGTCCTACACTCATTAGTCCGACGTTTGAATTAATTTTTTTACGTTTTTTTCGCTCTACTCTTTGTCAACTTTTCTAAATCTTTAACAATCGAAATGTTAACCCCAACAGCATATTTATTTGTGAAATAATAATATATTAACCACATATGTGTATAAACCAGTGTTTACCGCCAGTCCTTAAACTGGCTACTTTTTGGTCAGGATCAAGTGGTAACGTTTAACAAAATTGCTTCCCTTAATTAAGGAATTGACCAATTAATTTTCAGGACAGGCTATATTTCCAATCTACGGAAGCGTATTAGTGTCACGGTGAAAAAATATTTTAGAACTATCTCCTACGTAGGAAATACTATCTCCTACGTAGGAGATACTAAGTCCTACGTAGGAGAATCTATCTCCTAGCTACGTAGGAGATAGTTCTAAAAAAAAAATTCACCGTGACACTACGCTTCCGTAGATTGGAAATATAGCCTGTCCTATCCAATCTATTTTATACACTGGTATAAACAGAAAAGTCCGGCTGAACTTCGTCACTAAAAATATCCTGATAGGACTGTCCCTTTAATCAAAACTGGCAAAAGCTCGTTAGGTTTGCATGCGATTTTTCTTAAGTGCAACTTTCTGTCTTTTCCAAGCAAGATTAAACAAAAGCTTTGAGCGTCATCACGTTATTAACAGGGCATTGTCTGCTATCTCTAAACGACACAATTTGCTGTCACTACGAGCCCAGAGGGTATTGTAGAAATTTCTTCCCTCAATTTAATTCCAGAGCCACTGAGTGGTGGCTTTTCCCAGGGCAGGTTTGTCCCATAAGACCTCATTCCGTCGATATGTCGTGCTAAAGGTTTCTCTCCAGTATTCTGTGGCCATAAAATAGATGAATTTTCTCTCCCTCGTGAAAATATCTGACGTACATGCCCCTTTAGACCAAAATGTAGCGACATGGCGTGTTAAAGTTATTCTATATCATACTCTATATATGCAAATCGGAAAATCAATATCTATACAGATATATCTACATTCATACTGCTGGTAAAGATGGGGATATACTGCAAAATCACAGAATGACAGGAGAAGCATTGATATAGGCACTTGCTGCCTGTTTGGTAATACGTTGTTCTCTTCTTTATATTCTGTGTGTTATATGTTTTCTGGAAATAAAATACCGTTTTATCAAATTAGAGAATTTAGAGTTCGTTCTACATGCATCATATTGTAAATATCTTTGCACCAAAGCCATGTTTTGTTTAATAAACAGCTAACTTCTTTGAGAGGCATTTTAGAAGTTGGAATGACAATAATGCTGAGGAATATATGGATGACAACTTCTTTGTTCATTGTATGCGACGTTTCGACACAGATTCTTGTGTCGTTCTCAAGCAGAGAAGCACAAGAATCTGTGTCGAAACGTCGCATGCATACAATGAACAAAGAAGTTGCCATCCATATATTCCTCAGCATTATAATAAACAGCTTTTACACAGTCTATATCGAAACATGATTATGATCCTTTTTCTAATGAATTTTAACATACCCGATATATTATCTAAAAGAAGTTTAGCAATTTTAAGATATTTTGTTATTTACTGGAACTTTTTCACTGATGTTCAGTTCATAATGAGAAAATGATAATTTGTTCCCCACCTATCAAAATGTCATTTCAAACGAACCGTTTCGGGTCTTGCCTGTAAACTTTGGCAAACTCTGTGTGGATCAACCAATCTATCTAAACAAGCTGTAATATCATACGCCCCGATGCACAAACATATAATGCAAATACACCTTGATTATCGTTTTGTGCGATTTCTTCAAAATATGACTTCCTTCATTGGTACTATATACTACGTATATGCAAGCAGAGGCCTTTGGTCATTTATCCTGCTACATCAGCGTATATGTCTCCGCTAATGCTACAACCTATCCCCTGATATCCTCCTATAGTCTTCTGTCAGTTGGTCATTTTGCACATTTGGTTGAAATAAAGCCCATAAATATTTTGAAGTTTTCTATTGATATAAGGGCAAAGACCCCGTTGAAATCGCAAAAATAACAGAAACGTCTAGAAATGGTCCATTAATTGTCGAAGACGTATATCCCAATCCCCAAGTTTTCCATATTCTTTGACATCCCTTAGATCAATACATGGTTAGAAAAACACATATATGTTCATTTTGGGAATCATTAACACATGAAATTGATAGAACGTCACCTTTCAATATTCTTCAAAGATATTTATATCGTGTTAAACAAATTATCAAGAAAATTTCTATTTGATTTCTCGCAAAGTATCGTAAAGAAAGGAAAGATAAAATGTCTCGGGAAATCAAACTGGAAGATTGTCCTGTTCCGAAATGAATCTTTGTTTTAGTGAAATGTCCTTATTGCTTTGGGGTCCAGAGACCCCAAAGTTATGTAACATTTGATATTGAAAACTAATGGCAGAAGTTTCTCTCTATATTACTCTTGGGAACTTCAAAGAGAAGTTTCAGCCAATGATATTTGTTTTAAGCATATCCTGGTATTTCAAACGACCAATTGACAGAGCTGTAACAAATTTATACCCACGTGACCATATGGGTGGTACGAAATAATTGGCAAGCTTTAATTTGGAAACTGATTATTATAATAATGTTAAGATGTAAAACATATCGTATATTTTCCACAATATATGGACGGGCGTTTACACCCTTACTAAATATCAATTTTGCATATGCATGTTAGCTGTTTTGTAGTTATTCGGTGTATTTTTTTGCATTCCACATTCGGAAACGACACTCCATTTTTGTATCAACTAGAAATTCAGTTCCTTCAATTTTTCACTATAACGCGAGCGCTGAATGTCCCGCCTTGTCAATGACTGATCGTTCACTCAATGCATCTCATCGCTTCACGGAAAACAATGTTATTGAACAGGCCATTTTCAAATTTCATGTTTCAAAACATAACGTTATGGACTTTTTATTTACGATTAAAGGTGTCTTTCGAAGAAAGTATCGACAAAGGGCCTAAAGTATGATAAAATATTCTTAAATGTCATCCTATAACATAATGAAAATAATGAACTTGTAGCTGAGATTATTTCTAAATTTATCAGCAACTTTCGGCTGTAATTCGATCAACACTCAATTAAGGAAAATTATTCTTGCAACATGTAATTAACCTGAAAGTCAATGGGAAATTCGTCGGGTATAAAGTAAATATGCGGGTATTGGAAAACAATGGATCCCGGGAAGTTTACTAGCGCAACTATTTATCTTCTTATTATTCACTGGCTCTCTCACCGTCGGCTTTCTTTTAAAGCAACATAAATTTGAATTACCGTATTAATGTTTAAAAATTTATATCATTGAGATAGGAGACGTATCTATCCGCATTCTTGGAATTTAAGCGGAACGCACGAGATGTTTTACTATGTACATAGTGTACTGATAAACTATCCAAACAAAAGCAAAGAACATGCGTCTCCGATTGGAACAATTTATTCAAGTAAAAGTCCCCGTCCCCGTCCTTCCTAACCTAAATCTCCTGGTTCTATATAGTGATACATAACCGGGTGCCCCAAAGCTTGCCTTTTTAAAGGCTTTTCTTGTTACTTTTAGAAATAAAACAACTCATTCTAAAAAAAAAATGATCCAGCATTTTCCAATTCTATATATTTTCCAGAGGCGTATTATTGACGAATGATGTTTTCTTCGCTTATTGCATTGCTTTAATTTCAATAGTTGATGTTTAGCTGTTTATGTCAAACCTACCAGATGTATTATGGTATGATGTCTCGTGATTGGTACGTCGGACCGTTTATTTCCCGAAGAAAATTATGACACCGCCTTCACAGGTCAGCAGGATACACATTTTACGACTGCTTCAAACATATTTGCCCCTAAGGATCAGGGCGATTTTCTCTGTAATATATGCTCTGCCTTCTACAATCAACAAAAATTCTATTATGTCTAATTCATCATTCAGTCTTGGCTATTTTGTCTCCTTATGCTAGAGATATGCTTTTCAATGATATTTTTGTTTCATGTTTTGATGACCAATTTATCTTTTGCCAGATTAAAGTAGATGTTTGCATATGAGAAATGAGATTGTACTCTCATGATTTAACATAAAAGGGTATATCTCTGCATACAAACATGATCTTTAAAATGTATTAATGTGGATATGTTTAAAGCACTGGATATTGATATTTAGAGTAATGACATGTGACATGTTTAGATTCGAATACGCCAGCATTTAAAAATCTCTGCGTACAGTACACATCTATTTGATTCTTTTGGGGTTTCAAGAAAATGTCTAAGTATCTGTATTTTTGGATTCGAAAAGGATTTTATTACGTAAAATAAGCAGAGCACTGGTATAAAAACAACAAGAGTCAAGTTTAATAGAATCGGCACAGTTTATTTCTTCAAATGCCTACACTCCTCAGTAAATGTACAGCTAATGTCTTCCACACAACTGAGGACACCAATGTACATGTTTCCTAACAACTGACCGTGATCAACACTTTACCTTTGTTCAATGTTATTGATATGGGCCTCTCTGTACAAACATGGCCCAAACAGTAACACACTGTGATGAGGATTGCACTGAATTAATATTCAAAGTCTAACGAGTCAACATTAATTACACAATTTTCAAATATAATGATCTTTTGATCAAAATCTTCTCTGGCTATTAAAAAGAACCTGTATCAAATCTGTGTAAAAAAAAAAAATCCATTATGGCAAAAACGTAATTTGTATGTATCTTTTGATAAAATTATTTTTTTAAAGTAACAAACACAAAAGCTGACAATTTCTGGGACTAATTAATTTGATTTTTTTTTTAAAAGATAAATGTTACTTTTAATAGAAATCCGTCCAAATTAATTAGTTGACTCATTAGACAATGCTTTACAGAGTGAAGAAACATGATGCTCTTTGATTATTGCCGTGCAGAACATAAATCAAGTTTTCAATTTGATTTTAATTTCAATATTTCCTGAAGGGGTTCTGAAGATTTCAGTGAGATTTTGATAAGAAAGGACTACATGATGATAGAGTGAAGATGTGTACACGATGGATAGACAATGGTTGATGTGGTTTGGATATTGATATGAGGGTGGCAATTCAGTAAACAGGGAAAAATAAATACACTCTCAGGCAGTGGTAGGAAAATAGTATTTCATCTTCTTTATTATCTTTTGGAATGGAAAGTTTTCAAAAGTTTAATCTCATGTTATTGATGCATTTAGCTTTTTGGAATGCATTTTGGCTACTGAAATGGAGAGTGAGTGAGTTATATTTTTAGCGACGCTTTGCCAGTATGGAAGCCATTAGCAATTTATCAGATTGGCTATGTTTATTAAGATTTTCTGTCTTGTTTGCACATAACTGTAGCAAAATGTATTTTACATATCTTGTATGCTACATATATTACTGTTACTCTTAAGCGATTCTAGACATGATGACATCTAAATTATACAAAGGGCAAGCAACACAAAAGCACTATATTTCATGAACCTTGATAAATACAAGTTCCCAGATGAAATAAAGTTTCCGACCACTGCCTGAGTTCTTACTAATATGCCGAGGTAATGTGACTGGTTGTCATGACAACTGGGAAACAAGCAACATGTACATGCGGAGGTTCCACAGGACGAACAAATACCCTCGGGAGCCACACTCCCTTTTACAGAGGACACGCCTTCTTTTACAGAGGACACGCCTTCTTTTACAGAGGACACGCCCCCTTTAACAGAACACATGTTCCTCTTGAAACTGATGTGAAACTACAAAAATAGATCTGGTCAGTATTTTTAAACATTTTGACTATATAGCAAGTTTTGATGTCATTTTTATAAACCATTTATTGACACTACAGATCTAAGCAGCTTGGTTTTTGTCTTTTGTATTCTGCCTATCAGGCATTTCTAATCTAAAATTATCGTTGGTTCTTGACATTAAATAGTAAGCTAGACAAACAAGTAGAGAAAAGCATCAAGATTCGTATTTGTTTATTTCACATATCAGTTTCAAGAGGATGATTACTATACAGGATGCTGTTTGAAATTGCAATATATATATATATATTTATATATCAAATGATACAGTCAAAACAGCAGGCTAAACTATGATTTAAATAACAAAGCTAAAACAATTAAACCACGATTTTGCCAAAAAGCACTGGTAGGACATTGGTACTTTATTCATAGGATGACAATAAAATTAAGGAGATTAAACGTTACTGCTTGCATGTGATTATACATATATGAGTGAAAATGGCAACAATAGTACTAAAAGTAACATGTACTCAAAGCTCAACAACTACGAGAGTGATAAAGTGGATTTGACTTGGTTACCATGGAACAATGGTGTTTTTATGAGGATAAGTCCAACTTACAGAATAAGTTAATCTAGCATAACCTCATTCACTCAACACTTAGAAACTACGATATCTGCAGACTACCAAGACTCAACAATAGGAATATGTTTGGTTGCTATGGATACGCGTTGTCATAGCAACGAACCATTTTATCATTCTGGCAGCAGTATGTTCATGACAAGTTTTTGGTTTTGTACATTAGTAATACAACTGTATTCATATTTGAAAAATACTATGCAGAATGATGACATTTATTTATTTTGATTCCATATTGGACACTTTTTGATGACAAGTCTCATCAATTCACTCTTTTCAAGACCATGGAGAGTTCCTGATCCCCTCAGCACAGAAGTAACGTTACTGTCTAAATAAAAACATGATTCTTAAATAATTAATAATACATCAACTGTCGCTGATGAAATCGGGTGACCCCATAACACACACAGTCAGTTTGTGCAGCATCGGTCGGTAGCCATTACAACCTTGAGGGTCAACAGTTGACCTCCGCTGACATCATTCTGAGATCAGCCAATCAGAAACCAGAGTGAGCAACATTAGGAAGAGCTTGAGTCAAGGTCAAGGTCATTTGGTGAACTTTGAGAGCCATGATCAGAATTAAGAATTCATATCAGAAAAATCGCTCTTATTTCCCTTGAACACCACACCTGACCTTGTGAACTATTCATCAAGGTCATTGCTAAGTTCCGCTGATGAATGAGATCAAAGCTAGATCTGCGTCCTCGATGAATTTGCTCCGTCCGTCTATTACAGTATCACAAGGTCTCCGACCATTCAGAATATACAGCCTGAGCATCGCCTATCACATGACTGTCACATGACTATCACATGACCGGAAGGAGGAGTTTATTTGTACGTAGGGGGGAGAGTTCAGAGCTTGTCCTTGGCAGGAACCCAGATGGTTGGTCCGGACTGGTCCCGAATCACTTCCTTTATCTTTGCATAGATCTCGTCTGCAGTGTCGCCCTGGACCACAGCTGTAATAGAACGCCAGAGGGTTAATAACAGAAACCTCATGGATATACAAATATATGGATTGTTTGGTTACATTTAGTGAGAAGTAGTTCTGATGTAGCTACTGCAATAATCATTTTGTTCAAATACTTTTTTTCTGAGCAAATGATCTTGGAAAGAAGTTGGAAAGAACAAACATTTATTAATGGCTGATAATTAACTGGCTGTGGTCTGCACATAAAATAATGCTGCAAAAAATCCACTTTTGTTTTTCACCTTTTTGAAAATTTTATTTACTAATCTTTTTTCAATTAATGAATTCTTTTCTTTTGCAATAAATGATGGATCCAAGGTGGGATTTATTTGAGAGATTGATTAACAATCTCAAAGCTAGTTTTCATATAACTGTTCTCCCTATATAATGGAAATATTTTCAAATTACTGAACAACTCGAGAGTGAAGCCCACCTGTAAAGTACTCTCCGAACTCCTGCTCCAACTTCATGGCTCTCTCAAACGTTTTCTTCGCCTGCTCGTCTGTTATCCTCTTGTTCATCTCCCTGCATCAACCAATCAGATTCTTTCATATACATTGATCATAAATTCATGCAATTTATTGACGTTAGGACGTAACGTAACGTTAGGACGACTTTTACAGAAAAATCATTTATTAGTAGCTTCCTGATGGATTTTAAAATCACATTCAGAAGGAAGGCAAGAATAGTTAACAGCTTATTTACACTTGCCTTTTTATTTTCACATTAACTATTGACTGTGAGGCTGTGAGTTTGAAGTTTGCATGGAAATATTACAAGGAAAGTATAAATGATTGTAAGATTTCTTTGATTTGCAATCTAGATGTTGACATTAGAAACTATGTTGAAACATCGTTTCCACAGAATGAAGAAGTTGTTCATCAATACGAATTGTCTTTATTGTTCATTGTAAAAAAATAGCTATTTCAAACAGTCATTGTCATAATTTAAACAAACCATTAGGCTAATTTGAACTATGCCCCTTAGTAGGTTATTTTCTAGCATTGTTGCTGTAAAGATCAAAAGCACCGTCCACCATCCACCCTTTAGTTTTAGTATAAATTTTGCGTGACGTCATAAAACGTCATGACGTTGGCATTCAATAACGATTAATTTCTGTCACTTACATTATAGAATCGATGGACTTTGGTTTGATGAAGATGGCAATAGGGTAGAGACCGGCAACCTGCAGCCTCTTGATGGCGTTCCCACTTACGTCTAGGATACAGTGCTTCTTCTGTGAAAAAAGACCCAGACATTTTGTCAGAATAAATGAATATCAATATCTGGATCCACTGGATCTACACCTTTCTTACATAAGAAACCAAAACCATCATTTTTAGTTGTAGGGGTTAAATAATTACTTCTGATTCTATCAGAAAAGAGTTGTCTCCCCTGACATTTAAAATGGAAATTATGATACACTTTTGAGAAATTTCTACTTAGAAACAAAATTGTCTAGATAACATCTTCCTCAAATTTTTATTGTATTATTCAAAGATGTTAATATCCAAAAATATTTTCTTTTTTTGGCTAATGATCAAAATACCTCTAATTCTTATCTACTAATATTATTTACTGGTACTATTAAGTGCTGATAACAAGACAGCAAGATATAATTAAACTATAATTAAAATGATCATGTTACAATTAATAGGCTGTTAGAATGTTAGTTACAATATATATATCAATCAAAGTTGCAAAAATAAAAAACTAATGTGTAAGCAATTATTGCTTTGAACTGCTTAGGCACTTTTGCGGATACATTTGAAATGGATACTTACATTTTCTGCTACCTCTTTGACTGACGCGACACTCGTGCCGTACAGGTTATCATTGTAGACTCCGGCTTCTATAAACAGGTGGTTCTGGATATCTTTCTCCATCTGTTCCCTGGACGACACAAAATGGTAGTCTCGTCCGTCCTGCTCGTAGTCTCTCCTCTCTCGTGTTGTGTCTGGACGAGGGAAAAGAATTTATTTATTAAAACTAAGAATGGAGAGAATTTATCAGAGGTGAGGTGATCTGGGGGTCATCACCGCTTTGAAGAGTATTTCACTTATATCGCAGCTATGTATTATTACAGGGAGAAAGCCAGCAACACTATTGTGGCTATGCATTGCGGTGAAACCTGCGAGCATCGGCTGGAACTAGCAACCATGGGTGGTACTGCACTGTTATTTTCAGCGTAGCATTGCACCGAAACCTGACTTCAAGTAAAGAACAGTTCTCTAATGCAGACAAAGTTGACGAGCCTCTGATGGAATTTTGATTTTTTTTCAATAAGATTATGAACAATGCTTACATCAAGAACAAAATTGTTCTTCATCAATTTTGAAATCCGTATCACATAACTTAATATTCTAAATATTATTATATATATAATGTACTTACGCGGAACACAGCTGCCAAATTTGTCTGGGAATTCTGAAATGAGGTCATCGTTGATTCTGTCCTTGATTGGGCCGAGGATAATCACCGGCCGTGTGTATCTCACTGTAAGAGATGGAAGAGGTTAATAACATTGTACTCATGTTACCGGTATCATTATCATGACCATCATGGAAGAATTTAACAGTTTGTTTGGTATCAGATTAATTTTTTTTTAAAGTATATTAAGTATTTTTTAATCCATGTGGCACCATCTGTCTGATCAGATCTGATTTAAAGGCAAAACAAATTTTCTTGAACAGTCTTATTCTTATTCTCATTGATTATCATTCTTCTTTGCTTCAACTTCAAAAGAATTTGACGAATTGGAACTTTTTACAAAGTTTAAAAAGAATCTTTGCTTGCGCTCAACTGATAACCATTTTTGCCGTTTTTATCTTTACAATATTGATAGACTCAATTATGAATTTATTAATTTGCATTACTTACATTCCTGCTGGATAACTGCTTCGTAAGACAGGATAGGTTCATCTCCTCCTGGAAACAGTAGAGGCTTTATTAATATTTCATAACTTATAAGCAACCTAAAAACAGATACAGGGGAGTGCATCTAAAATGCTTCTATAGACTATTGGGACATGCATTATTGGTTGATTGTTGATACAACTCATGCTCAATGAGTTTAAATTAATGTTTAATCAATTATTTGAATGAATCTAATTTGATTTCTGGTTGGCCGTAAAGTGAATGAAGAGGATTATCGGATAGATGAAGCTGATGTGCAGGAAAGATTGTGAAATGAAGGTTTTGTTATCAATAGGGAGTGAGTGAGTTATTGTTTATCACCACTTGGGTAATATTTCAGCCATTAGCGGTGTCATATCAATAGGGAAAAAGACAATCAGTCCATGGATCCATATACAAATATGTATTCAAAGTAAAGAATTTCATCTTAATTATTACTCAGGACTTTGAATCAATCTCAAAAGGTTATTTGGTAGTTTGCGTAAGTTGTGCAATGTGTCAGACAGCCATTTAATTTTGTTAATCATAATCTGCAAAGGATTTTCATGCAAAGTATTTGACGGTGACAGAGTGATCTCCCTTGGGTGAGAGAATGATCTCCCTTGAGAAAAATGTATAGATGGTTATCTAGAAAGGGTATTCATGCAAGGTATATTCTTAAGGTTTTAGAATGATCTCCCTTGAATGAGTTATCCCCCTTGGTAAACAGAGTGATCTCCCTTGAAATAAAAAAGTAGAGATTTCTAGGGATTTTCATGCAAGGTTAATATGATGAGGTTATGATAATGAAGATAAAATCTCCCTTGGGTGACAGAGTGATCTCCCTTGGGTGAAGGACATGCAGGGTTTACTTACGAAGACTAGTGTCATTGTCACTGGCTACACTACCTGTGAGGGGAAAACGAACATGCCATCAGTGCACAACATACAGGTATGTGGGGGGTCATCTCAAAAATATTTGATGAATATTTTTGTAACTATTTTTAAAGATATTTTTATATTTCCAAAAATATTTTCATAATTAAAAAAAAAAAAAAAATATTGTATCTTTTGAGACAACCCCTATCATTTATACAAAACAATGGAAAGTACAACAAGGTTATAAATTGAAGCGTTGACTTCAAAATTAAAGTTGTATTGAAGATCATATTGATCATTATTTTGAAGCCACCCTTTTTCTATCTCTACAATGGATATCATCTACTTGATCAGGTGATTTGGATTGTAAATAATTGGGAAACTACATGGAACATTGCAAATCAAGAAGCTATGAAAAATGCTTTAGAAGACCTCCAAATTCGAAACAAACATGATAATTTATTCATTACATATCAATATAGTGGTAGTGAGTGAGTGATTTGAGTGCCGCTAGGGCAATTTTTTAGCCTTAAGTGGCAGAATATCAGTATAAATATGGCTTTATAGAATAAGTATGGTAGTATTCACTAGCTGGTATATAAGTGAGTGAGTTGTTTTACGCCACTTGTATCAAATTGAATAGAATTATTAGGAAGAATTACAAAGTATTGTCTTGTTTTATGGAATAAGCTTGAAGCTCTCCCAGCAGCTTGGATTAACAGATAATATCTACAAGGAATGACTTTAAGCATTTAGTTGACGTTGGTAAGAGGAAATAGAGAGCGAAATCAAAAAGATTTTCAACTTGCAAAGTAGACACTGTTATCAAGCAAATGATGCAAGTAACAAGATTTAAATCAACTTCTTTATATGGATAAAGAAGTTGTCGTCCATAAATAGTGTCCTTATTTGACTTTCATCCTCAAACATAGAAGTCAGTAGCCTGTTATATTAGAGTAGTCTAAAGCTGATGTATATAACAGGAGTTTAACCGACACCTGCAAAGCACTGATTATCCTTCAACTTATCCATCCAGCTACTGACACCTTACTAAAGCAAGCCTAAATGATATTTAAGCGCTCAGTTCACCTGATATGGAGACATTGATTAGTTTAGAACCCTAAAGGTTGTCAAAGCATCTAAAAATTTTAGATTTCCAAGTTCAAAAGCGTTTTTGCTCAGTCGTTCCTTTTTAATAAGCATAAGCTTGCAAATTTGATTACAGGATTCACGCCACCAATTACTTTCTTCCTACTAAAATAAAGCTGGCTGATTATTGTTCTGTACAATGATATAAAGCACAGCGCCACCAGATTGTGTGAATGACTACATATAAGCATAAACATATATATATTTATATACATCTACATCTACTACACTCAACACCGAGATATAAGTCAAAGGTCTTAACCTGAATTACCTTCTGTTGGCAAAGAAATAAAAAAAAATGTATTAGTCTTAAATCTATGATGAGTTTCATGGAATATGTCAAATAAGTATTAAAGAAATTTATTGATCAAACGATTTAATTTCATTGGTTTAATACTGATATTCATTTATATGATTTAATGATTTGAAAAGTGATTACATTCAAATATATTATACACACACACTATTCTACAATCATATATCATGCATTTAGAATTTAAGTTATTTTCAAATCAATCATTTTAATCACAATTCACAACGAAAACTAAAGCAAGCGGTTCTAACTATGGCTATATCTACAGCAACTGAATACAGAGAAACTATAAAACAATAATAACCTTCCACGGCCATCATACCCTCTGGGGAAAGGAAAGGGAAAACAGGTCATATTTAAATATTTTTCAGAAATTTATTTTTTTTAATTTTAAAATTCAAAATTTTTATGAAACCCCTTGAATGAGTTAAATGTATTGAAATTACAATGATTATGGTTTAACTTTTGTAAGAAAAAATTCTCAAATGTAGGGATTCTTCATATGACAAATGAATATTATATCTAAATTTTTAATACAAAGTTGGAAGTTGGATAGAGAGAGGGAGAGTTTTCACTATACACAAAACGTGACATTTAGAAGAAAAACCATACCTTCTGTGATGCGTAAAAAAAAGAAAATAAAATGCATCAAAATCGCAATCACAACATTCTCAAAACTTTCTACTTAGCCAGACCAAATTCATGTTAGTAAATTAATTTTTATTCATTTCAATCTGTCATTAAGGAAGAAATGTATCCTTTATCAGAATTAATTAACAAAGTTGAAAACCTTTTTTATATAATTTATGACACAGCAGCAGCACATATCCAAGTAAAAAATGATATATAATGGGTAATCACCATCCTTACTATCCTAGAGTTTTTTTCTAAATAAACACCTTTTCAAATTTTCTTTAATTGCAGTTTTAAAATCATTTGCAAACTAATGAACCAAACCTGAAAAACATTACATACGTTACATAAACTCCTGTAAGCTCTTTTTGGAGTTTGTTCAAGAGCAATAATTCTTTTCATTATTAAACTTTCTCAAGTGTTATTGTTTGCGAACTACTGAACCAAACGTGGTAAACAAATCTTGATTTAGACTTACGCTCATCTGCGCTGATATCTTCTGAACCGCTGTGGTCTTTACTCTTCATGAAGGGGAACTTCCGGGAGAAGGAGAAGTTTTTCTTTTTCCTGTCGTTAGCCGCTGCTTGTTGCTAAAAATGTAGATTTAACATTTCGTTATCCTTTCAAATGATAAGACAGTTTTACTATATAAAAGAATTGTTTTTCTTTCTTTTTTGTTTAGATTTTTCTCTTCATTGACCTAGGTAAACCAAGAAATCTTAAACATATATTCTTATATAACTTCTCAATTCTCTTTAGATTTTTATTAACACAGGACATGAAAAAACAGTTTTTCTTTCTGTCATCATCTAATACAATCTATATATATGCAGTTAAATTCATATAATTATTTCTGGACTTCATACAAATCTGCAGTTGTCTGTATCAGGGTAAGTAGGTACTTACGCTACTGACATTAATCCTATCATTGTTGCTTCCTCCTTTCCCTGTGAACTTGACATTTTTCAATCTGGCCTTTTCTTTTCTTTCAACTCTGTAAAAACAAAATATACAAATGTTAAATATTTAATTGAAAGGAGGATAAATAGTGCGAATAAGCTCTGAAAAGAATCTGGGAGGTAGAGACATGAGGGAGAATTATTGTAGAAGGAAGGAACATAGAATATCTCAGAATTTCTGTGCCATCTTCCAAATAACATACTGATTTTGTACTGAAAACATGGAATTGAAAGAAAAGTCTATTAACCCTCACTCGTTGTCCACTGAAATGATAACTACATCTCTCCCTCCTTTCCTTACTACCTCACACCTCTGTTATCCTACCCATCCCAGATCAGAGATATCAATCACCCAACCACCCCTTCTTTCTGCAATACCACCACCATTGCACTCCTCCTCCTTGTAATGATTCCACACCGCTTTCCACCCCCTCAAATTTGATTCTCTCCCTTGAATACCCCAATATTATCCCCTCCTTCCTTGGAAAGTTCTTCCCTCCTGATATATCTCAACTAACCACCTCTTGCTGGGTTTTATCCCCATACCCTCCTCCTCCCCTCTAGTGTTATTCTCACCCTTGAACACCCCCACCTCTCCCCCCTCCCCTCATATATCTCAACTACGAACCTCCTCTTGCTGGGTATGATCCCCATACCCTCTTCCTCTCCTTCAGGTGTGATTCTCTTGGCCTGCCACCACTCATCATCACTTGCGTTCGTGACGTGTAGAATGTCTCCGTACCGGAATGCCAGTCCTCGACTTGGGAGACCACTGTCCTTTGTCGGGTCGTAGTCAAATAATGCTCTGCAAACAACAGAAATAAGTATAATTAATCATTATATATAATTTATTTGTGAACTAAGTCTTGAAAATAAATCACTGGGACATAAGGTTATTTTGCTAAAATTTGAACAGATAGAACCCTGAGGTAATGGTACCTTTTTGCACCAAGTTAAAAAGGTGGACAATTTTGAAAGGACCCCTGCTAGGAATGCTGATCAGCATGTTTTTTTTTTAATCAATGATCTCGTATAATTATTCTTTATCAAAACTGCATGTTAGATTGGTGTATTCAACATTTTCTATTTCATGATGCAAAAGACTCTCGATTCATTATTATTAAAGGGACATAACTCTTGCGAGAATGTTGGTTCAAGACAGTACAACAGAAGAAACATCCTTTTTAATAAGGAACGAAACATGCAAAAGTTCTGGTAGTTAATAGCAACTGATGAACTTCCAGTCTACTTCCAATACTATATTGAGGAAGTTTTCTTTTCTGAACACAATCCTTTACCTGACATATAATGTCTTTTTCTGTGTTGTCCGAAGACTTCCAGTGCTTGTGTTAATCATCTGTTCCCGTAAATCTTGTATCTTAGCTTCAAACCGGTTGTATTCTGCAGAAAAAAATAACAATGAGCATTTGAAAGATTGATGAGTGAGTGACCATATTGATATTTTTTTTTTCCTATGTGACCCTCAAAGTTCTTCTCTTTTAACTAACTGAAACAATTTCAAGCATAATATATTGATAAAAGAATCAAGTTGAATGTTAATTTTTTTCTTTGAAAAATTAGTTGCTGAGGAGATAGCACAAAAACATTAGTAGAACCATAAAATTTCTTAACAGGCACTTATGAGTTACAGTTTATTTTAACTTTTTAGCATCACCATTGTTATAAAGAAAAGCTGAAAACATCACAAGACTACCAACCTTCAGGTTTGTACTGCGCTACTATCTCGACTGTGTCGCCCGCTCCCTTCAGTGCTGCTGCGGCGTCCTCGTGTGTTGCGTGCATCAACTCCACGGGCTTCATCTGCAATATCAGCCAATCAGATTCAATGTAAAACTTATCTAATATGACAAAATAACTATGGAACCATAAAATAAATTTACAGGACAAGATGCTGTTCAGGGGTATGCAAAGAAAAAGGGTTAAAGAGTAAACCAAGGAATGACCCTATTTTTTCATTTGTGAATATTTCAATCCCTTAGGGATGCAGATTAAAAAATTTCCCAATTTGACATTCAGATTCAATCTCCTCTTTGGCACTTCAGGGATCTGCCACTTATCATAATCATATCGTAGAGCTTATCCATCTTATGTATGTTTATTACAAAAAGAAAAGTAGTAATAAAATAGTATATATTTCAATGTGAAATAATCATTATTACTAAAAAACATTGAATGAAACAATGAACAAGAATCATGTGATTCTCAGACTTGGCATATTGTATCAAGAGCCTCAGAACATGATCTATACAACAGAATGAAACTATGGGTCAGGTCCCTACATCATGAAGATCCTTGTAGCCCCCTGTAGACAGGCCACACAGAAGTCTTCTCCAAGCCATGATGTCTCCTCAGTTTAATCCGCAGATTAATATAGTCAGATTTCAGCGAATGTCTGATGATTTTCAGCAAGTATTCAATACCAATTTCTACTATATCAACTTGGAATTGTCTGATAAGGTTGAAGTACAGTTAAGTTTTAAGCAATATTTCAAATTTGGGCTTGCTCGATGTCTTCTGCTTGGTCATGTGATAGTCACTGCAGCCCAGCGGCCAATATATAGATACAGTGAGAAGGGGAGACGTAACTCCCTTCTCAGGTAAGACAAACAGATAATCACAGGTGTAGCTTCACAACAGGAGTAAATCCCTTCTCAGGTAAAATGCAGGTGGCAAAGATAAGAGTTTAGCCTAAATCTCCTTTCAGGTGTTACTGAAGTGATATAACAAAGTTATCAAAACTCAGGTTGCAATCACAGGTAATCCGTTATCAATTGTGAAAGCACAATAAGGTGACAATGCACTGTTCCTTTCTCAGGTGAGAAACACAGGTAAACTCCAATCAAAGGTGAAAACACCAGTTAGAGGGGAAGGTAATTCTCTTCTCAAGTAAGAATCACACAGGTAACACCCGAAGGTAGAATTGCAGGTAGAGACAACCAGGGGAAAAGTAAATCATTGATTTAACATCATATTTTCATTCAGAGGAAAAGATATGGAATCCATATAACGTGTTCAACATTGGTAGAAAATCATTTCCCAGGTAAGATTTGTTCAATGGGTAAAAAAATGGTAGGCAATGAGGAAATGAATTTCTGCAAGTAACAACTCGTTACATAGGGTAATTACATGAAACAATCATGCAATCAAAGGAACCCAATCAAAGATCAAGATATACACTATTTCAAGTATGCGGTCGTTAAAAATTTATTAGTGGTAACAAAGCTATTGTAATTAACAACTAATCTCTTGTTTGAAGTTGTTTAGTCTCCGATTTGGGTTTTGAAGCATGTGCAAATGGTCAAAGCATTAACGAGTTATCAGGTAACAATAGAATTGGTAATTAGGGGGGGGACAATGGAAATTGCAATTAGAATCAAATTGATTTATTAGGTGTAAAAAATAACATATCAAAGAAGATAATATATATCCCTCATTGATGATTTTTTTATGCAGATAAAGCGTAGGAAATGGAGACCTCATTAAATCTATAACTTTATCAAATGGCGGTAATTATAAAAAAAATATTCAAATCTTTAAAAAATTTTCTTCTTTTAGGCAGTGTATGAAATAAGGCCCGTCCGACAGCCCGAAACGGGTAACTTCTGGTCTGGGCTGGTAACTTTTTAATGTTTTTGTTGAATTTGACCATGAAATTAAGTAAAATCATTCTTTCGGGCTGGTAACTTCTCAGGATTATTTCATACACTGTTTTAGGTAAAGTTTTACAAAATCATGATTTCAGAGAAATTGGCAAAATGATGTTCGTTTTGTAATGATGTCGAATTATTGGTTTAAACTTTTTATTTCCAAAAGAAACTGGATTGGTAAACAAAGCTTATGTCAAATTATATGTTTACATTCTTGCTTAATTATATGTAAATACTGTTTCTTGAATGTAACAAGTTTACAGAAATATGACCTGAGCTCAACATCACTTGACTAATTGCCAATTTTCAAACTGTCATTGCTTGAAAACTTCTTAGATAATTTTAGAAGCTAAAAAGCGAAAGTAAAAGCCTTGGCAGTTGTGTGACATATTTTTAAACAAACTTGTCAGTTTGCGAGAATCTTTCAAACCAACTTGTCCAGATCATGTTCTTGTTGTCATTTACACAGTATGTCATTAGCATCTTGTCATTCTCAGAAATTTGAGTTACTTAGAGTTTAAGACATCTTGTAAATTTTTTGTTACAATATGTTAATTTGCTGTTAAATCTTGTTGTATCATGTTTCTTTTCTCATAACATGCTTCTTGAGAAAAAATATCCCTGAATTTAACTCTTGTTACAAATGATCAATATTTCCACCTAGATTCAAACTCAAGCTTTATGTGTTAGCGATGCTTACCATTATTAAAATCATTTAACTTATTCTCTGGAATCAATTCTAATTCTTTATCATTTTAGAATTTCTATACTTTTTATGGTGCCCGTGGTCTAGAGGTGAAAGCAGATATTAATCTACAACACAACACCATGTTGTAAAGGTTGCTTGATGGCGACCATGAATAACAAATAATACACTGGAGTTACCTGCCCTTGGCTACAGATATCGAAAGCTTTTGCTGTAGTCCTTCTGATTGGCTAGATGAGCTTACATCTCAACATGGTACTTTGTGGGTGCTGTAAGGTAGCAACAGAGAGGAAACCTCGACTCAATTGAGTTTGAATCCCGGGAGAGTCAAATTTGAAATAAAATTATTTCTTGGTCGATGTTAATGAGATTTATAAAGCGGGATCAATATGTATAACTTACATCTTTCCCTCCCACAGAGAGGATTTGGTCGCCCCGACGTAGTTCCCCCGAGAGATCGGCCGGTCCTCCCGCCAGTATGAAGGACACAAAGATCCCTTCCCCATCCTCGCCTCCCACGATATTGAACCCCAACCCTGTAGAACCTTTCTTCAGCGTTATCTTCCGAGGCTCTCTGCAATGAAAATAGAGAACTATAATTGGAGGTTCAGATTGAAACTATCCATTTATATAATATAATAAAGAGTTGTTATGCAGATATCTGAAATATAAAAGCCTGTCGATTGTTTCTTCCAATGCTCTCTGCAAAAGAAACAGAAGAAGCGGAGATATATCTTAATTATTAATGTGTCACATGTAGTTTAACATTGTCATGTGTGATATAAAATAATATGATTATAATAGAAGATTAAGAGTTAATCATTTCTTCAGCAATAATGTTTGAGGCTCCCTTCAATGGAAATAGAAAATCCTTATTCAAATGTTTGAAGGAACATTTATGCTGATATAGAATTGTCAGTTGAGAAATGACTTCATGAACTGGAAATGTGTAGACTGAAATGATAGTAGAAAATTACAATGGGAGGTCAAGTTTGAAATGATTTCAAAGCATTGTTTTGCAGATAATAAATAAATTGATTTCAAGTAATTTTATTATATCGAAGAGAGAAGAGGGTAATAATCACTAGAGTGGACTGAATATGGTGAAATTGAAAATGTTGATGATTTTCTAGAAATCCTGCTATGGTGTGACTTTTTTCAGAACAAATTTTTTTAAATCAATATCCAACAAATGGATGAATTCTTCACAGTTAGGAATATGCAAATGATGTGAATTTCAGGAATGCAACATTGGAATAAAGTAAAAAACACAGGCTGAGTGAAGTGCCCATAAAATCACTAACAGATGTTTTTTCTCCTTATCACCGTCAGTGTACATTTCTAACACATTAGTTTCGTCTCTAGTCAGGAAATAAAGCAGGAAATATATCAATTAGATATAAATACATCCTCAAAATCTTTGTTCTTGTTTGTATCAAATGAGCCTAGTATCAAACTGAAAATATGATTAATGAAAACTGGCATTAGCGAATTTATTTTGAATACTAATATTCTCACATTAATCTAAAATCCACAAAATGCCTTTAGATTTCAATAAATAATCATCTCTATTTTGTTATTATTTTAAGACCTTTTCCATTTTAGAATGAAACACACCTGAACATCATCGTACCTGTAACGAGATAACTGAGAAGGACAGGTGAGATACCTACAGTGATTTACAACCACAGGTGGAAATAGAGAAAACAAACACTAAACAGCCTGCTATTGAGGTCAACTAAGGTGAAATATCATTCATCACCAGAAAAAAAAATTTATTTTGAATTTCTGGAGGAAAATTTGAAGTTTATCTTGATAACTGTGGTTGATTTGATGAACATGGATCATAGTAATGGAGTGAAATTTCAGAAATACCTTTTAATACCTTGCATAGTTTGCATTTCACAAGAGTGTAGTAAAATAAAGCCAGTTATCATTTCAATACTTATTAAAAAATAAATAAACATAACGGTAAAACTTTTATTTTCTGCAGTTGAGATGATATGGTTTATAAACATATTTTTATTCATTAAAGAATCCGGTTCGGTAAACAAGTAAATCTGCTTATCTGAATACCTCACTGGTACAAAACATGATAAACAAAATACACAAGAACTAGACAAAAATCAAAATGAAGAGATTCAGAATTGAGATGATATGCAACCTTCATAACTATAAGAAACCTTGCAATGTTGTGAATTAATTACTATTTTGGTTAAAGAAAGATGTGGACTTCTCTTTAAAAAGTAGCTGTACAGACAAATGGTTAGAACTTTTTTTGGTATTTGTTCCGAGCATTATATACCATTATCTAAAACTTAAGAACTATTTTAGGAAAAAAGTAGGAATCTTGAAAGAAAGAAGCATCAACCTCCCTGAGAGGCGCTGATTGATGTGCCTCTGATTGTGCTGGGATGAATTTAGAACTACTTCTCAGACTTATTCACAAGTACAGCGTTTTTTAGGATGGATAATGCTTTCCTCATGACTAAATATATAACAACTTACTTTTTTCTTATGTTTGAATTTCTAGTTATGTTCGCAATAACCTCAAGAAAAAAGCAATTATATAAATTTTAAAATTCACTCTGTATAATCTTAGGTTCTTAATAATTATTAAAGAATGTTTATGATAAAGATACCGTTTGTATAAAAACATAATCAAGCGGATTATTATAATGCAGAAAATTAATTTTTTAGTTTAAAATCTCGAATTTTGAAAAGAAGATTCTTGATCACATTAAGTCTCTGACTTTAAAAAAATTATAAATATCTTTGTATTTTATGTTTTGAAGTATATGAGTGGAAAATGGTTTGAATTTGCACATCAAAGAAATATTATGTATTAAGTTGCCTCATAGCTAATTTAGTATCTTGCAATGATTATAATTACATTAGGACTCCTAACAGGGTTATTACCAGTTATATAAGAAAATCACATAGAAAGGAACAAAACTTTAGAACATCTTTGAAATCAGTATGAAATATGTTATCAAGATATAATATTTTCAAGATAAAATAATTAAAACCTTTTCACTATTCCAACATAAAAGTGAAACCGACTTTAAAAAAAAGACTTAAAATCTACAAAATCAAATTATCTTTTTTTTACAGAAAATGATGTTATATTTTTTAATTATTTCTCAAAATAACAGTTAACCTCAATCCCCTTGATGTCTTGAATTCTCAAGACATAACAACCTTCAAATTTGTATGAGAAATATAGGTATAAAAAGCTTCAATGACATAACAACCTTCAAATTTGTATGTGGAATATAGGCCGGTATTAAAAGCTTCAATGACATAGAACTTTCAAATTTGTTTGTGGAATATGGGTATAAAAAGCCCCAAAGACATAACAACCTTCAAATTTGTATGGGTATAAAAAGCTTCAAAGACATACAGCCTTCACATTTGTATGTGGAATATAGGTATCATAATCAATATTGAACTCATATATTCTATGATATTTCCTTCAAAGGCAAGATTAAGGGTACTTTGAATTATTCTTATCACATTCACATCAATCGTTCTCAACATTTCAGCCAATCACAGGAAACCTCAGGAAAATTAACTTCTTTTCTAGAGAGTTAGATTTATGTCAGCCTTGTTATATATTGGGCCACAGGGAGTTGAAGAATAAAACAGTCTCAAATGCAAACCCAATAAGTTTCTAAATAAGTTCCGCCGATATTCACATATGAAGACATTACCTGCAGTCCTAAGCACAAGTTCTTTGCTTACTACGTCAGAAGACTTCCATTAGATTTATTTTTAACTTAAGTAGAAGTTTTGCATATGAAATAGGTATTTACTGAGATATATTTCTACAAGAACATGCAAATCATTATAGATTTATTGAAATCATTATGAATATATGAAATTCAAACTGTGTTGCGGCTAGGTAAGTGATGATGCCAATAGAATTAATTTCTCGTTATATAAAATATAACCTATTACAGATCAACTGACAAATATTTTCTATTGTTTGCCCTCCGCATGTGTGCATTTCCAAGTTATAACTCCGGTTATTATAGTCATAAAATTAAGAAATGGATTTTGTAGAAGTAATATAGGTATGAATAATCATTATTAAAGGTCATAGTCTGAAATATTTCTTTCAAAGCCATGATTGAAGGTATATACTGTGACCCCTGAAACCTGTGCACCTTGAAGCATGAAAAGTCCTTTTTACAGTAAATACCTCTTTGGAACCAAATAGTCAAAAAGCCTATACCAGACAGCATGACCAGTAGAATAAGTAGATACTTCACAAATCTACTGATGCATAAACATTCCTGTCAAATACTTATACAGATATATTTCGACCATATAAGATTTTTATGTTTTGAGATGAGACCATGTTAAGCTTAGATTCAAACAAAATCTTATTTTCATAATAACATATAAATCTTAATAATATCATTTAATATCAATGACCTAAAAGAATTCAAATAACACAAGAAATGAACAATTATCATTTGAGATAGTCCCTTCTGGTCTTTAGATGTTAAAAGCTGCCGATGACCGCGTCTCCCGCCCATATTGTTCATACAGTGACCAGCGGCCAGTAATCTTGTGTCCACTGTCGACAGACCTCGTGTTGACCCCAAATATATACCTTGCCCTTGTACCTGACTTAATGATCTTCAATGCCCCACAAGACATCTTGAAAGCTTTTTTCTGTCTCTGTATAAATACAGACTCTCTGTTTATTAACATCCCCCTTGCTGTAGGCAGAAGAAGCTGTCGAACATTTAGCATTTTTAAACAGGTGTTAGGTTGATTTTGATGCTTAGGATTTTTTTGATTACTACATCTCTAATATTTTTCTATCTCTGTATCTTGTAAATCACTCTTAATTCATTTAGATTGTGATTTATTAACCCTCTTCTTGCTTTGGGAGACGTGAGCTTCTGATGATCAAGCAACAGGTTAACATCATATAAATTGATTGATTTGACATTTGATTTTTTGTGACTACTAGAATAAAGCTTTTCAATGTTAAGATTAAATGTCTTTAAAATTGTACAGAAAATTTTTCAATTTGATTTTTTACCATGACATTTTTAATTCTATCAAAAGCTTGCAGCCAGGGCAATCTGAATTGACTATGAATCAATTGTAAAACTCTGTCCAGCTTCTCACAGCTGATACAACCAGTAAACATCCAATAAAAGAAATAACAACCATGATAAAGTCTATTGTGTAAGCCATCTGGAGTCAAGAGTGGAGATATGATTACCCAGCTGCCGCTGCTACTGTGTACATGGAATGTCTGTGAGTGCACCTGCTGGCAGTGCCACCATGTGGGGGATTCAGTGGGGAGGGAACTCTACCATCATTGGTGCTAATAGTAGTCATCACTGTTTCCAATGAAGCAGATGCCAAAATATTTAATTATCATTATGAAAATCGAAATTGTCAAGAAAAAAATATGATTTTTAAGCAGTGCCACCATATGATTGACTGAGTTCAATATAAGTAAACCTAGCCTCAATATTGAGTCTAGCAAGATGTAGTAGCAGGTCGCGTCAGCCGATCTTTCGCCAAGCTTTTGACCTTCCAATGTTATCTGTGCGAATGCATACTCTTGCGGCTTTGTAAGACCTCCCTGATTGTCAATTCGATAGATCGGCTGATGGGACCCCTTACTACATCTTGCTAGACTCAATATCTGGAGTGAAGCGAGTGTTATTGAGGCTACTGGGGAGGTAATCAAACCATTGGTGTCAAAGGTTGCCATTTTAGCTGATTGATATCAAATTCTGCAAGTACTGTTACATTTTTAAAATTCAGACAGATTCTCAAGATGGAAAGGAGACAACCTAAAGACTACAGACTATCCAAACGTCTGGAGCTCACACTGTGAACTAGGCTAACATCAAAGACAGGAGTCCACTGACCACAGATGGTCTGTCTGGTCAGAGTCCAGAGTGAAGCAGTCTATCAAATACAGATGCTTCCTCTGGCTGAAGGTGATTCCTGCAGGTTCATGCTTAGAATTATAGAAGTTGAAACGTGGTCAATTTGAGACCAAAGTTTCTTCATTTTACTGGAATCCAAATCTCATATTTTAGTCTTGTGGGTCATTAATGTATCATGAGAGTCTGACTGGCAGACTGGTTGATGTCATTTTTGTGAGCATTTTTGGTTGTTCTTATTCACGTTTCTTTATACATATAATAAGAGAATATGAAAATGGGGTCAATATGAGACCAATGTTCTGCAATTTACTGGAATCAAATCTCAAGTCTGGCAGACTAGTTCGGAGGAGTTCCTGTTGCCATTTTTGCAACATAGTTTTTGAGAATGTAGTTCTTATGTTCAAACATAAAAATCAATGGATAGTAGTGATAGAATCTTTCAAACACAAACTTCTTATTATTTTTCGTTTAAAATTGATTTTTAATAACTTCATCACATTTCCACCTGTCAATTTATAAGCGAAAGATGACACACCCCTTTTTGACATCAGATATGATCCAGAAGTGTTTATCTCTACACACACTCAATATCATGATCAGATGACGTCCCATCCCTCAAGATTAACATCGACAAACACTCTAACCACAGACCATAATACACCATTGTATATAGAATATAACAATGTTTACATTCTGTAAGAGTTTTGAGTCTGGTATATGTACATACCTGAATAAACATCTATTTTCATTTTGAATATAAATCTCACATCACATCCCATATCATATCAAAATATATGAATGTATACCATCTTGTCACAATATTTGTTTCTAAATAAATCAAAACACAAGGAGCATAGGCAGTAAAAGAAGATCATCTGATAATGAATTAATTGTGAAAATCATAATATTTCAGAGTACACTGTATTTGATTAATTAAATTGTTTTTGGGATGAATAAGTATATACTCTGAAGTGTCATGATTTTTTCAATAAAGAAGTTGTAATCTAGAAAATATTGTTTACCTGCTTATTAAAGTACAGCAATAAAACAATCTTACCAAAACAAAATAAATTTCTCCTCAATGCGCTATGATCTGGGAAGACACGTAATAAACACTTTAGAAGTTATCAAAGCTATTATGTATGCGCATGAATGAAGCTGATTGGATGGATATTTGATATAAACACAACATATTGATTACACTGTTGCAAACAAGTATCAAGACTTGCAACATATCAAACATGTGACATGTGTCATGGGTAATTATCTTTTGAAAATCTACAATGATTGGACGGTGAAAGAATGCCATTGACCAGGCGAAACAAGCGCCTTGAGCAACCACGAGTGGATGGATATGCGCGCTACATAAATATTCATATAATATAATAATAATGCTAGTTTTGCCCCATAATCAATGCATGATACAAGCCTGAAAAGTAGCTAGCCCAAAAGTCTTATTATTTGATTTAGAAAAACCTCAAACATTTTATCAGCCCAGACCAAAAGTACCTAGGTACCAGAGTGGCATATAGACCTTTTGTCATACATTGTTACAGGAAATATTCTCTGCATTTTGGTGACTATCATATGAGTTTATTGGAGTAGATACCGTAGGATATAGATAACTACCTCTCAATGGGAGTAACTAGTATCTATCTCTGGTGACTATCAAGTGTTATCACCTGGTAACTAGAGGCAAGGTCAAGGTCGTGTCTGAAACTCATCTAAACACTCCTGCTGAAACTAGACACTCAGAATGTTCCATGAAATCTCAGAGTCAGGCTTGATTAACATCAGGTTTTCTGAATAAACCTTTTTCTATTCAGAGCTGCAGGCCTGATCTACTAAATATTTCATTTGGTAATGGATGATTTGTAACAATGTTGCAATGAAAGATTTGATTCATGCAAAATTTATTGTATTGGGAGATGCAAGATAAACTTTATTACCTCCTACAAGGGCATACTTGTTGACCTTAACAACAAGATAGACAAATAAATTCTGATATGCAGTGTTTGAAATATGAGCAGTATAACATGTTTCTGTCAATCTTTGAAAGTGATTTCCTTCAGGTTCAAACTTATACCTCCAGACCACTCTCACCAAGAACCTGCTGCCGCTACAACCACTACTGCTCCCGCTATGATTAGTAACCCAGAAGATTGAAGCCCAAACTTCCTAAAGAACTGCCATGGGTGCAGAGATCAGGACCACAAACTGCAGAGCCTTCACCAAATTGGACCAAATTCAGCCATTTTAACTTTAAGTTCTTTCTTTTTTTCCCTATCATTTTTCCATATTGTTATCCATAAGTGTGAAAAATCTCCTCTGTACATCACAACTTTGCCTTTGACCCTCCATTTATGAGTGATTGTGATATCACAAAAGCCATTGTGACATCATCAATGAGTGATTGTGACATCACAGAAGCCATTTTGACATCATCAAGTGAACCTCATTTGTCACTTTAGCAATACTTCGCCTAATTTCGTCTGATGAAGATACCCTAGTCTAACATTTAGACTCTGAAATGAATATTTCGTAAAATTTCAAAATTTGAAAGAAAAAAAATATAATAAAAAGGAGCCTCTGAGATGTGTTCATTTTCCTTAAACTGAGCTCAGAGTCTTGTTGTAGACTTGCCTAGGCGCTTAAACAATTAAGGGGTCTGGATGACAGACTAAAGATACCCTAACAGGTGGCGAAACGTAACATTAAATCTTTGATTTCTATTGCAATGTTACATTTGACTTTGACGGTACTTCTCCCCGCTTCCTTACGAGAAATGTTAACAGAAATGATTGTGATGTCGAACATGATCCTGTATCATTATATTAGCTCGTTTGAGGCTAATCTACGTCCATCGATCGTAAATTTGATTAAACAAGATGGTAACTTGATCAAAGGAAATCATTGATGACATTATCCCCTGTGCTAGCATATCTAAATCAATATACAAGTCATGAAAGCCCAGCGTACGTAGTCCTGTAACAACGTTAGATCGTGTGATGGTACTTTCTTTCTGATTACCAAGAAACTGATAAAAAATATAATTTGACCAAATTCTATTCAAAAAGAGTAATTGATTACTTTATTCTGTTATTTACAAATTTAATTTGACAAAAACTAACAGATTATATCCAAAAGAAGATATTAATGACTTCATCCTGTTATTTAAAAATTTAATTTGACAAAAACTTACAAATTCTTTTCAAAAGGAGTTATTAATGACTTTATTCTGTTATTTACAAATCTTATTTTGCAAAAACTTACAAATTCTATTGAAAAGAAGTAATTGAGTTAATTCTGTTATTGACTGGACAATAGTCTTATCAATTAGAATCTAGAAAATATCAAAGGACATTAGATTAGGAGAATATGCCGCTTACTTCAAGAAACAAGAGATTGAGTGACGTTTATTGAATTTGTTAAAAACATACAAACTGGGACATTTCATGGTATACTATTGGCAAAGAAACAAGAAATTGTTAAGAAAATTGATTATAAGGTAAGCAGTAGTGTATCATGCAATGCAAATATACAAAAATACTGATACAGAGATTATTACCCGAGAAAGTGTCACATGACTTTCATGAAACGAGTGTGGATTTTATGTATTACCCGAGCGAGAGCATGTGTTATACACAAATTTGTACAAGAATAATAAAAGTCATGTGACAAGCTTTCGAGGGAAATAATTTCTTTATTATCGCTTCTATTTGATTTTACATTCGTAGAAATATGTGATAAACGCGCAGCTTCCCACGCGACAGTCGACTACATTGACAATGGTGTTTTGATGTCACAGGCGAAAAAATGTGGTAAGTTGCGCTACAACAATCATTGCTAGGCAAAAGTGATATGTGCACATGTGCTCATATTGAAAATATGTCACTGCTTATTTATCAGCACAGAGACAAATTTCTTTGACACCCGATGATACTGTTTTCAGAATTTTTTCAAAAGCAATTAAAAAGTTGATGATATAGCAGAAAGGATATTATGGATCAATTAAATTAAATAAACAAGTTTAAGTTTCTTTGATAGCCAAATATCAACAACTCTATAATCAACAAAATCCCTTCGTCAATATTTCTGAATAAACCACTGTCTTATTCCTTGATTTCCATTGTTGAAAGTTCTTTGTATTTTCAGCAGCTCTTAGAAAATGTAAATGCTGACGCACTTCATTTTACAGAATGTCCTGAGGTAAGGACAGTTGACAAAGTTTCTTTTCTGTTGCCATGGAAACAGTGTGGATCTTTTCAAAGTTTTTAGCTTTACGCCAGATCAAGAACTTTTATCACGTACAGCTTTTTATCTCACCAAAGCCAAATTGAGTAAGATTGACGTGCATTTTTCAATACATCATGAGTCGAAAGTTTACCTAAGAAATTCCTCTCAAGATCAGAAGAAAAACAAGTGTTATTCTGTCAATAGTTTTTGTGTAAAAGATTTTGAGAAATCTTTTATTCACATAAATGTATAGATTCTTTGAGATGAAGTGTGAAATTATCATATTCAATGAATTATGAAAAATGTCAAAATAATGAATAAAACATGGCAAATATATTATTTAAAAACACAAAAAGGAAAATTTCACGATTTCAGTTTTAAAAATGCATTCTATAAATAACTTCAATGGGAAGTTATAAATAAATGATTTCCTTCTTAAGAATCCAATCTCAATGTTGATGAAATATTTACAGTGAAATCTATTTCGAATGTTTAATTAACCATCATAGAATCAATCACAAACTTAACGATCTGAAGCCAAGAAAAGACGTGGCAGCTGACGAGAATACAAACAAGTTCATTTCTTCTCCAAAAACAGTCATGTCTGCATCGAAAACTGATTTATTCACAGAATAATAGGTTAGTTGCCGACATTTATATACGAGGCCGATCGAGTCTCGTATCTACATAATTAAAGGGCAGGAAAATGATTTCTCTTCATAAACCTGAAATCTTATCCAAAAACTCTTCATTTCAACAGATATATCTTGAAAAAGGCGGTAAATCTGTACATAAAATACACGTTTCATGGCAGAGAAAGAGTAACCCTTTAAAACAATATCAACCAAAAATAAATATTTAAAACAATTTCAGGCAGCACCAGAGTGTGATTTCTCTTTAGTACTCTGATGTAAACTTCAGAAATTGTTTTCGTCACTTGAACAGATATCCAACAAAAGAGGATTAACCAATCCAAAAAACACATGTCTTGAATATCCCTCATAAACCCCCAAAACCTTAACAAAATGATAGGTCCCAAAGGCTAACATTTTCAAAGAAACAATATCATTGCAAAAAAGTTAATTTATTCACAAAAACAGCTCCAAGCAACACCATAATCATTATCAATCAAGACAAGATTGGTCTAAACTATGATCGCCTGAAACCATCGAGACCCGACCAATCAAAGACCATCTAAGAAAGCGGTTCCAATCGATATGAACGCTGATGCCAATATTTCCATGGTGCTTAGAGGCAGACTGTTATTCTGGTCATGTTGGATCTGTATGGGTCAATATCAGCCCCCAGCGGTAGGCAACTCTATGTTTCGGAACACGTTGATTGTATGGTAGGCAACCCTCAGTGTTGGAACATGGTGATTGTATGGTAGGCAATCAATGTGACGGAACACGGTGATTGTATGGTAGGCAACTCTCTGTGTCGGAACATGTTGATTGTATGGTAGGCAACCCTCTGTGTTGGAACATTGTATGGTAGGCAACCCTCTGTGTCGGAACATTGTATGGTAGGCAACCCTCTGTGTTGAAAGTGATTGTATGGTGGGCAACTCTCTGTGTTGAAAGTGATTGTATGGTAGGCAACTCTATGTATCAGAACACATTGATTGTATCGTAGACAACCCTCTGTGCTGTAACTCGGTGATTGTATGATAGTCAACCCTCTTTGTAGGCAACTCTGTGTTGAAAGTGATTGTATGATAGGCAACTCAATGTATCGAAACACATTGATTGTATGGTAGGCAATCCACTGTGTCGGAAAATGTTGATTGTATGGTAGGCAATCCACTGTGTCGGAAAATGTTGATTGTATGGTAGGCAATCCACTGTGTCGGAAAATGTTGATTGTATGGTAGGCAATCCACTGTGTCGGAAAATGTTGATTGTATGGTAGGCAATCCACTGTGTCGGAAAATGTTGATTGTATGGTAGGCAATCCACTGTGTCGGAAAATGTTGATTGTATGGTAGGCAATCCACTGTGTTGGAACAAGGAGATTGTATGGTAGGCAACTTTTAAACATTTGCATTTTAACACAAGGTCTCTACATATGGAATGGGAATCTATTGACTTGATGGTGTTTAATTGCTTTAGACAATACTTTATTCACCTTAACGTGTTAAAGATGATAAAAGTTACATTCTTTTGATTTAAAAGAAGAATATATACTTCCCGTCCAAACAATGTACATTGGAATTTTTTAAATCTATTTTGTTGTTATGTATAAAACTGAGCTGAAGACAAGGATCAATTACATTGATCTCTTCATTGAAGTACGATATGTCATCCTGTATTTGCTAAAATTACTTGGTCAGAACAAGAAAAGGATGGTCCACAAAGATCTCAATAACAATATCGTCAATCATCTTGGCTTTCCTCAGTGTCTGCATTTCATTTGGTTTGGACATAGGCAATCGTAATGTGATAGCTATAACTGCATAATCGTGATGGTGTAGTTATAACTAATTATGCTAACGACCTGTTCTAGGTAATTAGGGACAAACCTCACCATAAACGAACCAATTCTGCTTTGGTAGGGATCGATGTAAGATAATTGTATATTTATCAATCACTCGGCTTACATGAATCATTCAAATATAAGAATTTCAAAAGAAAACATTTGCCAAAAAAATGGTAATTCTTAAAACATATCCAAGATTTCTAAAAATCAAATCAAGATGTAATCAATTTGATTTCAGAAAGTATAAAAGAGAAATCTTCAAACAAAATAATCAGGTGGTTACAAAAAATATTTATCACTGATCACAATAAAGCTGCACATTGTGGACGAGTCTAAGACATTAATCGATGAAACGAAGGCGCTTATTTACAACCTATTGAAAGATATAGAACTTCCTGTACGGCCCAGCAAACAATGGCCGACTACGCCAGAACCAATCCTATATTGGAACACTATTGATACGGCACTCCTACACAGCTAGAGCGGTAAGGTACATAATTGGTATCTACAAGCTGATTGATCCTGTAATATCCTCTATACATTAATGAAAGAAGTTGACCAACAATAAATGAGGACTCTGTTAAAGGGACAGTGCTATCAGAGTATTTTTTTGTAGAAACAAAATTCAAGAGTACTTCACTGTTTATACTTACATATAATTATTACATGATTATTTGACTCTAATATTCATTTATTACCTACGAGGGCAGTCATATCGAGGTTCATATTTTTCATATGTTACTCAAGGGCAAAAAATATCACTTTTTCATTGTGACCTCACATTAACCTATGACGTCACAATCTATACAAGCCGGCAGCGGCTAGTCTGCCTATACTGAGAAGTAGGTTTTGAGTATTTTCTTTAATTCTGGTAATAAACAGAATATTATATTCGTGGCTATGACATACTATGTTTACGACACTCATGCCTAAATATCAGTGTATCAATCGCTCTCGCTCAGGAAATAGTAATATTTAGGCACTCGTGTCGTAAACATAGTATGTCATGGACAATCATATAATATCCTCTGTCCTCCTTGAGGGTAATATTTAAGTTGTTCTAGATTTAACATTTTGACAAAGAATAGAATGCATCACTGCGTCCTCTTGAATTTTGTTCCCACAAAAAATATCCAGATAGGGCTGTCCCTTTAAAGATTCTGATTACAATGTAAAAATAAGTTGATCGGCCGTCAAAAATTCATAAAATATATAGTCATGACTTTGTAGTTCATACATTGTTCCAAACCCCTTATTTAAGACTATCATGTCAAATGACGATGAATTTTCCATGAGATGGTCGTAAGTTCTTTTAATTGGTTCAGACACTCACCAAATATAGAATTTATTAATGTACTTTATCAAGTAAAGCCACAAAACCATTATATCAATATACTACTTTCGAAGGAATTTTTTTTTTAAAAGGTGTGATATTTTTGCCCTCTTTGTAAGGAACAGGAGATAATATTTGAATCTTTAATTTAAAGATTGACAGAAAAACAAAATTTGAAAAGATTAGTATTCTCTTTATCACCACATTATGAATTTCAACTGATACTTATTTCACCGCCAATCATCCCTACTGACGTCAAGGTCGACAGCTATTGAGTTATTTGATACTCACACACCTCGTTATTTGATACATAATTACACAGCGACTTCACCTGACGTCATTCAATCATTGTTTATGAGTTACTTTGACATTCAATATTAATTATCAAAGTTAATATAGTATAATACTCACTCTCAGCAATTTGAACCTACTAGACGGTCGTATCTACTCTAATGTATGTCTCTCATTTTAAGTCCTAATGAAGCTTTAACATTTTGACGATCTCTTTATATTATTATTGATAAATTGCAAAATGTCAAAACTAGTCAATGTTGTAGAGCAAAGTTATTGTGATTCAAATCTTTGGTGAGCAAATCCCATTATAGGTGAATGACTCTCAATTGACCGTGGACGTAGCTCAGCTGGTTGGGTGTCGGCTTGTCACAGTGAAGATTGGGGTTTGATTCCCGATTGCGTCGTACCAAAATACGTTAAAATTTGGGAGTTGTTATTTCCTTGCTATAAGGACACAACTGGTTCTGCACTGGGCCTCCGGGTTGCAAAATTATTATCATTAATTGGTAAAAGTGATAAAAATGCAATATCTGAGGAAAAGACATTCAATTGCAGGATAAACATGTCAATGAACTGGAGTTGGCTCAATCATCTTGAATTATTAACTGAAATCTTAAATCGATAGCAAGATGGAAAGTAAAAACTTCAAAATGGAATTAAACTAGAGAACATTGAAAGACATGAAATCAAAAATTGCAAATGACTGAAAATTCAGTTCGGTTTCAATAAGTTTAAGATTGATAAAGGTTAAGATGCAAGATTGAGTCAAACTTGCAAATGATTCAACTTTGGCAAGAGACATGTGAAATAGATGTCTAATGTCCAAATCAATGGCAGACATGTCTAAAAAGTTAAAGTTGCAATGAAGTAAAATTGGCAAGACATGTGAGATCAATATACCGAAAGATGAAATCAATATGGCCGACGGGATTGAAAGTCAAAACTTGCAATGATGCAAATTGGTCAGACATGTGAAATGAATGATACAAAAGTCAAAATCAATGGTTTGAAAACCTTTTTCCACAGCCTTATAGTCATTTCAATGATTTTCATTCAAAATGGAATAGCCGTCGCTAAAGGACTTGAAAAAATATTTATCAGAATTCCATTAGCTGAAAGCAACCCCATGCCGTTGGATGAAAAATCAGAAAATCCATAATCTTGATTCCAATATGGCTGCACTGTCTGTAAATTTCAGAGAGCAACTTGTTGATTCAAGGGTCACATTTTAATCTTAAGAATACATTTTCATGTTGTATTGTTCAATCAAATGTTGCATGGAGAAAGTTTTAATCAAGTGGTCATATTTCGATGAAAAAAAACAGAACAAAATTTACTGACTATCTAGCAAGGAAAACGTGAGTGCACTCTAATTAAATGGGATATTTGAATTAAGGGTTAAGATCCAAATTTTAGAATTATCTGACTACAATATCAGTATTGCTGAACCTAAACAAATTTAAACTCCTTTTTTAAACAACATGCCAAACAGGCTTCAAATACAGATTTGCCCAGACATAAGATAAGCCCATAATCACAGTATAGATAAATTCAAAAACAAACCCTGATCTATGAAACTGCCAACATCTAATATCTAAAAACACACTTCTCTTAGAAATTTTAAGGTCAAGTAATATGGCTGAACAGATTAGATTTTGAAACATATGATATTGTCTATATGATCAAATCTAAACTCTCGATAAAGCCTCTCTCTAAATGTCCAAATTGTTCATGAAGCCAAAACCATGCACATTGGATCTGACACTATCATTTCAAACAAATATTTACTGAAGGAAGTGACATTTAACTTTAACATTGGAGCCATGACATCAAAACCTTTGTGGACTAATCACAACAACATATTTCAGGATAAATACCAAAAGTAGGATTCTGCAGCTATGACTGTCAATTTGACAATAAGAGAAAATAAGAGATGATAAAATCTTAATCTAAACATTTGATGGTAAGTCTTAACCTAAGCAGACTCATAAAGTTCAAACCTTATAGAAAGATCTTGACATATTTCATGACATATTTTTGAAATTACAGATTACAGTGTTTTGATGAACCTCAAGCATTATATTTATTCAAAGAATCATAAACGACTTCAAATAGAAACATGAACCAAAACCAAATTCCTTGTATTGGATGTTGATGAACCTCAAACTATATATATTCAAAGAATCATAAATGACATCAAATCAACCAATAGAAACAAGAACCAAAACCAAATTTCTTGTATCTGATGTCGATGAACCCCAAACAATATAATTATTCAAAGAATCATAAATGACTTCAACAGCAAAGTGAACCAAAACCAAATTTCTTGTATCGGATGTCGATGAACCTCAAACAATATAATTATTCAAAGAATCATAAATGACCTCAAATTAACCAATAGAAACATGACCAATACCAAATTTCTTGTATCGGATGTCCATAAACCTCAAACAATATAATCATTCAAAGACTCATAAATGACTACAAATTAACCAATAGAAACAAGAACCAAAACCAAACATTTGATCCCGGAATAAATCAGGAATCTAAGAACTACATCCTACAGGAAGAAGAACATTCTGGTGGAATCAATGAGCTAATCCTGATAGAGTTTCTGGTGACCAATTCCCCAGAGCTGGTAGGATATCAGCCGTATCTTCCTCCATGTCAGGCGCTATCAGGACAGAGGGAGCTCAGCCATTGGGTAAATAAGATCCGATGCCGGAGCTATTCTTGGAATATTGGCAGTAACCGATCCAGAATCCGAGTCTGACATTGTCAACAGCAGAGCAAATAGCCAGAAACAGTGCTTAAATGAAATCCTATCAGGCTATGTTGATTCATTGATTTATTCAACCAGAAGAACATTTATTTAACCAAGGTTTAGATTTCACTGTATGGGAAGGAAATGATATTGCACCTATCAACTATTTCGGTTAATCAGAGTAAAAAGATTCCAATTTTTGTGAACTATTTAAAAATAACATGGGTCCCAAAAGAAAACTTGTACATAATGATTTTTAGATTGTGTTGAACCTAAAAAATGTATTTGGAAAATCATGGAGAGATGCAGAAATGAGTATGAATTCAAGAACAGTATGGGGTCGTAAGAAAATCGTAACAATATGAATTATTTTTGAGAATGATAATATTTCAATGAACAACAAATTCAAGTTTGAGTTTTATATTCATTAAGAGATTCAGAAACCTTTTTTATTTCTATCAATTTAGTAACACCTAGGAAAACCATAACAATATGATTATTGCACTTATTATCATTTTAGTCAATCAGAGATCCTTAGTTATTCAATCGATTTGATTACTGCATGCGGTCCCTAAGGAAACTATTTAAATAAAACATTGTGTGAAGGAAACGATATTGCACGAATTAACAATTCCATGAATGTGTGGTCATGGAGAGATTACAAAACCATTAGAATTCATACCGATTCAATAGAATAGTCTCAAGAGATTGCAGAAATCATTATTTTTTTCATTTGATTTCCACGAATCAACAGTGTCCACATATGCAGAGGCTCCAAGTTCTAAAAATCTTTAGTTTTGAATGAGACTCATGTTTTTAGTTGATTAAAAGAGTTCTCTTTGTAATATTGGGACGAAAAGGGTTCTTACTGTTTGTGTGAATTTATTTGATCCAACAATGACAATAATAGAATATGGGTCGATAAAACTGATTCGATGATAAACCACATCCTGTTTCACAACTACGATATCAATCAGGATTTACCAGTTGGGAATCTCTGAAATCATCAACAGGAAAATGTATTTTTGAAATAACAATTCCATGAATGTGTGGTCATGGAGAGATTACAAAACCATTAGAATTCATAACGATTCCATAGAATTAGTCTCCAGAGATTGCAGAAATCATTATTTTTCTCATTTGATTTCCACGAATCAACAGTGTCCACATATGCAGAGGCTCCGATTTCTAAAAATCTTTAGTTTTGAATGAGACTCATGTTTTTAGTTGATTAAAAGAGTTCTCTTTGTGATGTTGGGATGAAAAGGGTTCTTACTGTTTGTGTGAATTTATTTGATCCAACAATGACAATAATAGAATATGGGTCGATAAAACTGACTCAATGATAAAACACGTCCTGTTTCACAACTATGATATCATTCAGGATTTACCAGTTGGGAATCTCTGACATCATCAACAGGAAGTTGTATTTTTGAAATATGTTCATGATTTGTTGTTAATTATGAATGAGTCATATGTTGCTTTTGCTTTGATGTTTGCTAAAATAGATTCAAAGAGCAATCTTGGATATAAATGGTCAGAAGAATTACCCGGAATGAAGACAAAATGTCTGCTTTCAAAGCCTGCACATGTTGAAGGGTAGCTCAGCAATCAGGAGTCTTGTTAAACTATGTATATCAGAAAGTACCGAAGATATAGCTACTTTGTAAGTGGGGAGATGAAAGTCTTGTGTACTGTCAAGCAGTGTCCGAAATAACCACTAGCTCGGTAGCCCAATGCTAGTTGAAATTTGTCTTGGCTATGATAGTAATGATAGCCCGGTTGGTTAGTGTGGATTTGAATATCAAAAATGTTTTGGCTTCTTTTCATTCAATTTTGTAATTAATTCAGTTACTATTTTGTGTCAGTTTCCGATTACCCCAAACACACATGACAAGACCTCTTGAGCAGATGTTTGATTTTAAAACAATGAATGTCAGAAAACATATTTAACTTTACTTAATTGGGCTAGTAATTTTTCTTTTGGGCTAGTAACTTTGAAAACTTTCTAGACCGGTTTGCTAGTGATCTTGAAAAATTATTTCATACACTGCTGTCAAGTCTAAGAGAGAGGTACTTTTGTATATATAAGGTTTAAACGTACCATATTTTCTCTAATAAAAGCCTGAGCTCTTATTTTCATCACCCTTGACCTGATGCTTATTGGAGGCCAGGGGCTTATATCATAAATTGATTTAGATACAAATGAAACAATGAGTGAGTGAGTTATTGTTTTTTGCTGCTTTGGCAATATTTCAGCCATTAACTGCGTAAGTTGTATAGAAATCAATAACAAACGCTGTTTAGTACATAGATGAATACACTATGGAAGAAAGACCAGAATGTTGTGTATTTATTTTTGAACTGTTCATTTTGATTGATTGTAGTATGTTTATATTGATTTGATATATATACAAACAAATAATTATTACTGTAAAATAGATCAAATCCTATGTCTTGTTACATTTGTAATGTTATATCATATTATCAAAAATCAAAAATTTTGTACAATGTTTTACACTTCGTCTTTTTCACAAATTCACATTCAATCTTAATTTCCAAAGGGATCACAGCTTAACATGTCTCAAAATTACAACATTTTGATTTGCATTACAAATTTATTCAAGCATATTGATTTATCAATAAAGTTAACTTTCTTCAAGCCGAGGTCAACTTGTCCTTCAAATTATGAGATTTTCAATATTTTGCTAGACTAAAGGTTTAACTGTATCCAATCTGACAAGCTGTGGAAAATAATGAATAAAGGTGTTATCACCTGGTTGGGATAATCTTACATAACATTTGATTGTTGTAACTTGCAGGGGGGGGGGGGGGGGGGGGATATGATGTAATAGACCACCCCCTGGGAGTCGATACAGTACTGATGTACCAGCTGGTGTGATGTAGTTGTTTCACTAGTGGCAGTTATTCAATGGCCGGAATGCCAGACCAACTTAGATACACATAACCTTCATACATCTCTATGTTGGTGTACTAGATAATACACAAATGCCAAGCTGATATCAACAATATTTAGACGCATTGTGACATGATATAGTACACTGTCTGGTATTTGACATGCCATGGAATAACAGAGGCTGGTTAGTGCAAATATATATATAACAGTGCACTTATGTATATATCTTACTAATACAATGAACTGGGAAATATGCATGGAATCTACATCCAAAATAATGTGTCAGAAAAAATGTCCAATATATGAGCTTTCATCTTAATAAAAATATTCAGTCAAACATGCTAATAGGTCATAAAGCCAGCTTAATGATTTAATTATGGTTCCTTAATGCTAATTTAGCTGTGAGGTCAGGCTGTGTTTGTCACAAACAGCTCTCAGTAGACATAAAGGTTGACACCGGATAAGCATTATGTCTGCTTAAAATTCATAAAACAGGCTTAAAATATGAATTTAAAATCTTTTATTTTACATCTTTACATTTTTTTAACGTGAATGTCTTACATGCCTTATACTAAGGAAGCAGATGAACTGTTCATGATGCTAAACCTAAAAGCAAACTTTGGATAGACAAGTAATACCAAAGACTCTACATAAAATATGGAAACTATGAATATCTTTTAAAAAATTCACAAACTTCCTTCAATTGTACTTTCACTTAGCAAACAATGCCAAACATATAGTCCAAAATAGTTTTTCATCAATGCACCTACAAAATGTTTATTATTCTTATTTGATCCTAATTAAATATTTTCCCAGGTCTAACATCAAAGCAATAAGACCAGTTTCACGCTAATAAAGCAAAAGGAGGTGATAAACGGCCCAGCTATCCCCTTTGTCAAGACAAGAGAACAATAGCTGCCCATGCATCATCAAGACTGCAACTAGTGACATTAACCCCCCTGAGGCCGTGGGCTTATCTGTGGCCCTAAGGGTCTTGTCTCTAAACAAGTGTGCAAGCAAAGCCTATTGCACTGAGCTGATAATGTAATGTGACATGGAGTGGGTTATACAGCTATATGCTGCATATATCAACATGGAGATAACTTGTGGCAGAAGAGCTCTCTCCATTCAAAAGGTCACTGATATGTTCAGGAATGTGGCTCAGAATGTGATTTATACATATTTGTAAATAACAAAGGTCAGGGTTCGCATGTTTCAAGTTTCACATTCAAAAGACCCATCAACAAAAAGGCAAGCTGTCAAAGCTGTTTACAGATAAATTTATGACATTCCCTGACTAGGATGACAGCTAAATATTCAAAGTTTTGCAAAGATGTATAATAAACAATTCCTGGTAGTTAACATAAAATCTCCAAAATTAGCTCAGGTATAAATAAACATAAACGTATTTCAGCCACATACACATTCCCGTTGGCAAAGTAGATAATTAAAACGATACCAGTACTCTGCTTGATAACAAAACATACAACATACATGTATAAATATGTTTCAAGAAGGCCAAGAAACAATAATATTTGTTGCTGCTGCAGTTTTCAAATACTTGATAGATATTCAATAGCTTTATTATATAAAAGAATGCATGGCAAAACTGGAAGACTATGATAGGCTAGGTGTAATGACTGAAACCATGACAGGTAAACTATAACATTGTAACACCTGTCGTTGATGTTGACACCAGGTTTATAGGTAAATGACACCTTGATGCCACATGTTGCTATATACAAATTGATGTATCGGCAACTGAACTCTATCATTTACATCACAATGTACAGCATATTGATATGATTGTCTCTTCTCTGTTTATGATTTTAGTCCATCAGATATCAAGGTTTGAGAACATTTTGTTCCATGATATATACAGTAATGATAATCAGAATTTCCATGATATATAAAATATCAATAATCAGAATTTAGTCTTACAGATTACCCATTGTGCTTGGACAACTTATATCAAAAGTTTGTCATAAATGAATTCAATTATTTCCATGAGATAAAATACATGAAATCAATCAAAGGAACAAGTGAACACTGTTGTTTCTAAAGGATGCATATCATTTAATATGATAACTGAAATACTTATCTTTAAATTTTTTTTTAACTCTCTACATGCTGTGAGCAAAGTGAGTTGCCAAGAATTATAATGAATTTTAACTAGATACTAGATGGGTAACAAATTGTGAGTTTTGATAAATCAAAGGAAATTCAGTTATAATCTAGAAAACAGATGTTGAAAAGAATCCCATATGAAAATATTGAATATGGAGCAGCACTTATGACACTTGAACAAACATGGAGTGCAATCATGAATGAAAATGTGAAACATGACCCGTCTGACAAAACCTGTTGATGAATGAAATATGGAAATTGATATCTCGGTCGACAGACATGAATGAAAAATGCAGGATCATATTTAGAGTCTAAAAAACCCTTCCAAGATTGGATCTAAATTTAGTTTTACATCCATAACATATTGATCAATTTACTAGTTGATACTGACATAAACTCTACATATTTGAACCAACAATCTTCATATGTTAGTTTTATTTGGTTTGAAAACTTCATACAAATGACATAAAAACCAACCATTTTCCAGGAGAATCAACAAATTCTGGAGGAATTTATTTAAGATGAGATGCATCCTGTAAGGAAGTAATTCTACACCAGTTTGTTGAGTTTAGGCAAGTGTTTGGGGAAAATATTTACTGAATGGAATCCTAGTTAAGGGGAGATATATAGGGTTCAGATTTCACCTGAAGAATGTTGTTCCCTCTCATTCAATACATTACAGTATTTCTAAATAAACAACATGAATTTTTTCATCAGCAGGAATACTACAGAATGAAAATCTTAGCAGCTATTTTTAGGTCAGATTCGTCTGTAAATAGACATGTGAAGAGATTGAAGCAAGGAGGAAAATATTAATATTCTGATTTCAGAGACGAGGAGATATGACGTTTTTTTTGCAGGAGTGAGGAAAAAATGAGGAATAAATATTCTGACTGGGGAAATGAGGAGATATGAGGGGTTCTTGCAATGATTGAAGCAAGAATGAGGAATAAATATTCTGACTGGGGTAACAAAGTGATGAGGGTTTCTTGTAATGATTGAAGCAAGAATGGGGAATATATATTCTGAATGGAGGAACAAGGTAACATGAGGGTTTATTCCAATGAATGAATTATGTAGGAAGATAAACTTTATGTGGAGAACAGAGGAGTTTCTCATAATAAATGGCATAAAGAAGAGGATTAAAGACCTCTGAGAAAGAACAGAGACAAAAAGAGTAAGATTTCTTCTCTTTCTTGATGAAAAAATAAGATTGTCGCCTACCGTGTAACTCTCCTCATTGGGATGGTCATGTTGTGTGATAATTAAACTCCGTCAGCAGATCTCCTTGACACACAACACAACAAACAGCCTCGTGGCTCCACACAACACAAATCCTCCAGCTGTATCCCAGGATAAATAATTGTGCACAGGTTTGAAAATTCACCCGATAGATCCAACTACCTGCCTGAACCAGACAGGAAAACGTTAGATAAAGAGGTCAAGGAATTCGGGGAGGTCAGCATATAAATTGTACTCCAGGTAGACTCCAGAACCTCCTGTGTATCACCAGCTCTGAATTATGAAGCCAGTTGTATGCTTGTTATGTAAGGTCTTAGTGGGGATCTCCCTGAGTCTCAACCCCCCAACCGGCAAAAATCACTCAAGCAGCAAGTAGGCCATTAACCGTGGATCAGAGCTATAAATATCCTTCCCTCCTTGGGCAGCTCTCTTCATCAAATTTGAATCTTGGTGAGGTCTGTGGAAAGTCTTCCAATGAAAATAACACTGTACATCCAGTCAGTCCCTTCCTTCTCTCCGAGCCGGCTTGATCTTCAAACACTGAGAGTTAGTGTGTATGCTGACCTACATTGCATTCCAGTATAGAAGCAGGGAGTGGAGAGGAGTAGTCCTCAGATCGTCTCTCTACTTCTCTCCTGCCTGCCCAGTGGACTCACTGTCCCTCACTGGTCTTCCTCATGGGTCAACTGGCCTGGATTAGCTGTGTGCTCGTTATCTTTGCAGATAATCCAGCATCAATGTGACACAATGTACAAACCGTACTGCTAGCGAGCCAGCGAGCTGCACTTCCTTCCTCCTAACGAGGAGAGCTATCAAGGGCAGACTATGCAGGCCGGCAGGAGAGAGGGAATACTAGTGTAGTGCACAGAGAGATGGCTGGCTTGTTGGGGCTGTTGTCATGGGATAATCTTACTGCAGAGGGATAGTTCAGATGAGGCCCTTGGGGGCTGAGGAACTAGTTTTATACATGAGATTAGGGTTGTAGTGGTAAACTATGCAGGAAATAGGGAATAGTTATCCAGTATAGATGGGTGAACTGTTGAGTGTCATCAGAGGATAATCTTACTCTAGATTAGACCCCAGAGACTAAAACAAATTTTTCCTATGAAATATTTTCTTACTCTGCCAGCTGAGCATATTTTATTTGAGATGAGGCCCTTGGAGCTGAGAAACTAGTTTTATACATGAGATTAGGGTTGTAGGGGTAAACTATGCAGGAAATAGGGAATACAAAACCAATATAGACTGAGATGGGTGCATGGCTTGTTGGAGCTGTTATGCGGGGACAATCTTTCTCAAGAGGGATTTAGACCCCAGACAGACTTATTCTATGAAATATTTTTCTTACTATCAAAATACATTCCTACTCTGAGGGGACAATAATATGGGATGGCCAGTGGTATGAGGGTTAAGGATCTGGGAGGTTTAGGGGACAGAGTAGATCATAGTCTAAGAAGAGGAGGGGAATATAATATACTGTATTGGCAGGAGATAGTTGAATTGTTAAGAGTAATGTCTTGCTATGAGGACACAGTTGATATGTGATGGCTAGTGGTATAAGGGAAAAGGATATGGGATATTCTGTATCAGGGAACAGAGTAGATCTTACTCTAAGAGGAGGAGAATTGTTCTGTACATATGACACTCATGACCCCATGGCTGGAGATAGGGGACCTGTTAGACTAAATTTCCGTCTCTGAAATGAAAATACATATTAAATGCAGCTTTCTACTATTAAAATTGAAAGGAGCCCACTGAAGCTGTTCATTTTCTGAAACTGCAGTGTGCTAGACTTGCTTCAATAATATAGACTTGTGTGGGTCTTTGAAGATATTTTGTTTCAGGGGCTGTTAGACAGACTAGGGACCTGTTAGAATATCATCTTGCTCTGAGGAGACAGTTATGATCCAGTGGTGTCATATAGGATCAAGGGTCTTGGAGTTTTAGGCAATAGAGGAGATCATACTCCTAAGGAGAAGAGGGAAAGAAATAAACTGGACATATAAGTGGCTCATTGAGTCTGCTGGCAGGACTTATCAGTTCGGGACAGTTTGGTGAAGATCTGTCTACTATGAGTAGCTGACATATATGAAAGGTATGACCCAAGTATAGGAGAAAGATGGTCTAGAATATCATCTTGCTCTCAGGAGACAGTTATGATGTGTTGGTCAGTGGTATGAGGTTTAGGATCTAGGAGTACAGTGAAGAATATATTCTGAAGTAGAGGGAAAAACAAATATATGGACATATGAGTAGCTCATTGAGTCTGGTGGCAGGGATTATCTGGAAGTGACAGTTTGGTATCAGACTTGAAGATGAGGCTGAAGACTTGACTATGAGTAGCTGAGATATATGACTGGCATGACCCAAGCACAGGAGATAGATGATCTGTTAGAATGTTATCATGCTGAGGGGACAGGTTTTGTGTGGTGGTCATTGTTATGAAGTTCAAGAATCTAGGAGTACAGAGTAGATATTACTCTTAGGTAAAGGAGGGAAAACAATAACCTGGACATAAGAGTGGCTCATTGGGTCTGAGGGCAGGAGATAGTGGACCTGTTAAAATATTATCATGGTCTAAAGGGACAATTATGATGTGGTTGTCAGTGTTGTGAAGAATCTTAAAGGAGTGAAAACAATAACCTGGACATAAGAGTTGCTCATTGAGTCTGAGGGCAGGAGATATTGGACCTGTTAAAATATTATCATGGTCTAAAGGGACAGTTATGATGTGGTTGTCAGTGTTGTGAAGAATCTATGAGTACAGAGTAGATATTACTCCTAAGTTAAGGAGTGAAAACAATAACCTGGACATTTGAGTGGCTCATTGAGTCTGAGGGCAGGAGATAGTGGACCTGTTAAAATATTATCATGCTCTGAAGGGACAGTTATGATGTGGTTGTCAGTGTTGTGAAGAATCTAGGAGTACAGAGTAGATATTACTCCTAAATAAAGGAGGGAAAACAATAACCTGGACATTTGAGTGGCTCATTGAGTCTGGTGGCAGGGATCATCTGGAGGGGACAGTTTGATATGAGAGTTTGATGATGAGGGTGAAGACTTTCTACGAGGAGCTGAGATTTTACCCCAAGGGGCGAAAGGTGGGCAGAAGTGTGAATGTCAGAGGGCGACAGTATTGAGTGGAGCTCAGTGTATTGGATATGGCAGGCAAGTAGCTACTTTGAAGAGGATCCCTGATATGAGACCCTGAGGTGTGGGGTTGAATGAGTTTAAGTGGAGGTTGTAGGGTTACAGAAACAATAGAATAAGTCTGGTAAATTCCCTATATAAATCAACTGTTTTCTGAATGTGAACCTCTTGGTCTTATGAATTGGAAATTCTAGACTTGCTGAATGAGTACCTAGACTGTATCAAAGGCTCTTTATCTTACAGAGTCATTGGGCATAGATGGACACACAGTAGTCTAGATATTGCTGGCTGGTACAGGTTTTGATGTTGGCAGGAATAACGATAGAAGCAAATTGGGGCCCTATGGGTACAAGAGACACCAGGGAATATCTACCTCTGATGGTATACCCAGATGGGTTTGCATTATGGATGCATGAGGGCTTCAAGAGACATGAGGGAATATTTTCTCTTACTGTATTGGCTGAACTGTTTCTTTGGAGGTTAGGGTTTCAAAAGACTGCTTGGGACATAATGTTCCACTGAGGGTAAAGCCAGAGAAGACCCTATGGACCTGAAGAGGATTTTGGATTATGGTGATGGGGCTTTCAGAGACATTAGGGCTAGATTTTCATCTTTGGGTAACCCAAAGAAGACCAGATTGACCTGAAGAGGATTGTGGTCTACATGGTTGATGGGGATATGATATGGTGATGTGGCACTGAGAGACATTAGGAAAAGATTTTAACTGAGGATAACCATAGAAGACCCTATTGACCTGAAGAGGATCCAGGGGGCTCAGATGGTTGATGGGAATAAGGGTGATATGGTGATTGGGTGACGGGGTGTTCAGAGACATAAGGGCAGTGTTTTCAACTGAGGGTATAGCCATGAGACCCAGTGGTCATGCAGAGGATGTATGTCTAGAGATATAAGTCATTATGCCAAGATTTTTTAACCGAGACCATATCTGCCATCAGTAGATTGGACTAACCCGAGACATTGGGGCATGAAAGAAGACTTGCTGAGACTGAACAGAGTCTCAATAAGAGACATGAATTTTATCATGAGAGACCATATTCATCTGTTTTAAGATTTTAAATAGAAACTATCCATGAACACAGAGTTAGTTGAGACTCATGGAAGTCCAGTTCTACAGCCAAGATACTACAAAGAGGTGACCTGTTGTCTCCATATGATTCGTGAATTTCTCCATGGAACAAATCATACATCAGTTTCACAAATTCAATGGAAACTGGACCAACATGAATTCAGAAAAATGAAAAGCCAGTTCTTGGTCCCTACAGCCATCAAGAGGACATGACCTCGGACGATAACTGACCACAAAGCTTAGCTTGGTGTATATCACACTGGTAACTGACCGAGGACTTATAGTTAACGAGCAGTTTTGTAATGAATATATTGGACCAGTGATCCATGTATAATTATACCTTACAACCCAGCTGTGTCATGCATACTTGCTCCACTACATGAACTGGGCATAATGAGGGCTTAGGAATTCATTGGCCTCAATACATGAATATGCAGCCATAAAATTGTTTCTGATAAAAGTGCTTGTCTTATGCAGTTCTATTTTATAAGGATTTTCCTAAGAAATATGTATCAAGAAATGTGGTTTCAATGAACCTGGCAGATGGGTTAATACATATATGATTTGTCATTCTTACCTGGCTTTGAAAATTTGGTTTCAAAGTAATTAAAAGTTCTGAATAATAAAGAGTATTTGATTGTCTGTTAGTCTCTCAGCAAGCTTGCACTCATAATGCCATGTCTTTCAAAATGTAAATGTTATTACTCAGATTTTTTTATCATATTCTTGATAGTATTTAAAGAGTGAATTGCTGTTGAGCTCCACAGCAAAATTTCAGTCATAAATGATGTGAGTTATTGTTTTACACTGCTTGGGCAATATTTCAGCCATTAGTGGCTCGGTCTTTTAATTTAAAGAAATGAATGTAATAAACATTACATGTATTCATGTTGACCATAAATTATATTCATATATCCTCTGCATTTAGCTGAATAACCAAAACAATCGCTACTCCTAGCATATTCTTCTTATTTTCCTTGTTAAATGGTAATGGATCCACATATTACCATTTAAAATCTAATGAGATGATGAATGATTTTCCTCAATGAAATACTGCTGACTCGACAGAGAGCCGGCATGCAGATATAAGGTATATAAATACTTATATGTGACCTACATACCTGCAGTGACACATACTATAATACACTCAGAAACCAGTCAGGCGTGACCACTCTTACAGCAGGTGCTTGAGATTTATATACACGTGATATTTATCTATTTGCTCTTCTCTCCAGGTGTTTCATTTCCTAGAAATCTAAAGATAATTTCACAACAATTTTAATTCATAAGTGACTCTAGACCTTTTTATGGCTATGCTTATCTATCAAAAGCCCATTCAATAAATCTTCACAAAAACTTCTAAATCCAAGTGGATGTGTAGAGTTTTATTTCATGAATATAGATGATCTACACGAGCTATTATATTTCAAATCGAGACCAAGCTTTACTGGTGACTCATAGGACTTGCACAAAACATCGTTTAATAAAACCCCAGTAAATACAGTCTAAATAGCAACAGGTGCTTGAGAGATATATATATATATATATCATGTGATATTTATCTATTTGTTGTCACCTCTTCAGGTGTTTTTTTCCAGGAAATCATAATAGCTTTTTTAAACTGCGCATATATCCATGGCAAAGCATGCTCAAAGCAGCATGAGTATAATTACCCTGGAGGGTTCGGGATAGAATGTTCGGTGCCGTCGATTAACAAGCGCTTGCAGGACCGTATCGGTCCGTAATTCCCTTTGCTCAGATACCCATTTCAACAACTACGTGAACTATGTGCAAAGTGGATGAAGTGCCCTGCCAACACAGAATGTGGCCCAGGTAAAAAAGGTTTGGTTTCTCTACAGGGATTCGAACCGAAGCAGTACATTTGAGAGGCAAGCATGCTAACCACTACACCACTTTGCGCCACACAATCTCAAGATAATTTCATTTCAAATAAATAAGTATCTAAATATCTGCTTGCAATAAGTGACTCTAGATCTCGCTCTACTCTCTAATCTATCAAACGTTCATCCAATAAATGCTAACTAGTTTCAGAGAAAATTCTCTCTACTTTTGTCTGGTAAAATCTTTGAAACCTAGAGTGGCTGTGGAGTGGTTTGTGACATAGAGTTTAAAAGCTATAAACTTCACTGGTGAGTCATGGAAATTGCCCCATTACATTATTTAATGTAAAAGCCTAAACACAGTCTGTTTTGCTAAGTCAAATCTATTACAAGAATAATCTTTAATAAATCAGGAATGACGTAAAAGAACGAATAATACAGATTACACTTCATTATTCTAGGCTGACAAAAATTAAGTTGAGAAAAAGGAAAAAAAAATTCTGACAAGGGCGTCACTTATTGTTTGATTCAAATATCATTTGGAAACAAAATCTGATATTGTTTAAGTTGAAAAGTGATTTTACTTGTGAATCATACAAAACACATCTGGAGAAGGGAGTAGATATATATATATAACAGGAAAGAGAATCTTAACAAATGTGTTGGCACATATATAGAGGATATTTTTTGTTTTGAGTGTGATATCACTTATCTCTCATCGAGTGACGGGGTAGAGCCAGTATTTTCACGAGTGGTGCAGCCACGAGTGAAAATATAGGCTTTACCCCGTCACGAGATGAGAGATAAGTGATATCACACTCAAAACAAAAGATATTCTGTTTATTATATGCCTTTATGGTCGAAAATGAGGTAATTTATGTTCAAAAGGACTTGACTCGAGAGTTTTCTGGCGACGTCATACCATTGTTGATCGTAACTTAGCGACGGCGATGACGTCGCATTGATTGTAGAAGTGACGTCAAACCATTGTGTACATGACGTCATCTCCTCTGTGATATTTTCACTGACTCGAAAAAGTGATATCACACTCAGTGGCGAAATCACTTTTCTACAACTGAGAAAACTCAGTCTCTCATCGCATAGCATTTAATAATATTTGATAACTTGAAATGTGATCTACACAATCTATAATCTTTCAAGCTGAGAGTTACTTTACTGTTGAATCATAGGATTGCAGATATTATCACAAGCTGCCGGCATGATGTGATATACTTATTTCTTCAGACAAGGAAAGAGAATCCTTAAAATGAGTTGTTTGATAACATGACATATGATCAATAAAATATTTTTTTATTTGATGTTGGTATACTTCACTAATGAATTATGGGACGGAAGATATTATCATAAACCTGTCTCGTCTTTGAAATACATATTTCTTGAGATAAAAGAAAAAGAAATTCTTCAAAAGACTGTGTGTATTGTTTGATAACACAAGATATTATCTATAATCTATATTTGCAGCTGAGTGTTACTTCAATAGTGTATTATGGGATGCATGATATTTTCACAGACTGTGGTCACGTCTGTGGTTTATCTGAAATAAATTTTTCCTCAAGGAGTACCGTATTCGCCGTAATAAGCGCCCTGCTCCAATAAGCGCCCCCCAAAGGGTTTTACGATTAACTCTAATAACCGCCCATGTACCAGAGGTACTAAATTAGTAAATAAATTCAACTTATCGTATCCTCTTACCACCCTCGAACTAAAGACCACCCCTCATTTATCAGGGTTGGGCAAGTTGGGGTCATTCTCATTCCCACCCTCCAATTCTGGGGCGTGTAGCACAATCGATGTCAGACAATCGAGTTAGCGATGTTTACACCGGAAGCAAAATGTTTACATCGATGTCATTTCTTGAAAAATAAAATACATTGTCCTGTTGTTGTTTTTAATGACTATATAATTGTACATTAATAAAAATAAAATAATATATTGTTTTTAAACATTCATGCATCATTAACGTACTGTTATATTTCAGCAGAAATCACGATGTATGTGGCTTCACTTGCATCAACGATCGGGGTGTAGGTTTATTCGTAGATAAAACAGGTTCGTAGATGCGATTTTATACAGTTTCGTAGATGAAATGAAAGACAGTTTCGTAGATACTAAAAAAAATAGTAAAATAAAATCATATGAGCAATTGGTTTTCATTGTTTATGATAAATATATAAATAAATGTATTTAAATATATTTAAAGAAGATTAATTGTACATCAAAGGTATTAGATGGTAGTTTATACAATCGATGTAGTGCCGTGTATAAATAAACTGAGTAGATACTTTGTTGTGTTATTATTTTGATGTTTGTTTTTATAATAAAGAATAAAAGAAAAACAGGTAAGTATGATTGGTTTGCAGGATTACTGAGGCAGATTATAATTGGGATATGAGAAGAAAGGTAAGTCGCCGACAAAGTAATGTGCAATCAAAACATCCGACTACTAGCGTATCTGTTCCATAATTGAGTAGATAGATTAAGGTAATCCACTAAAATTTAGTACTGGTATATATCTATAATTCACAAGTTGGCATCCCTGAAAAGACAAGTAAAAGATGTTATTATAAATAATAATTACATAAAACTAGGTAATATATAGTCACAATACACCATATATAAAAAAGAAGTTTATTAAATGAATTTTCGATGGTATCTACGAAACTGTCATCTACGAACCTGATGTCTCTACGAAAAATCGGTATCTACGTATCTAGTTTATCTACGAAATCACTGGTTCCCAACGATCGGGAATAAAAATATTTGATTCCCAAAATATTATCAAGAACTATTGCTTTATAGGGCTTGTTGTCCATTCTAAATGTTTAATATGACATATTTCAAAACTTATTTATAATATTTAATCAAAGTTAAAAGATATATTTGTCAAATATATACTGTCGCGAAAGCACGTTGTTTTACTGTACTTGGAATCTCAATCGTGATTTCTTGACGACAAATGATATCATTAATATTTTTTTGTGCTCATTATCATAATTGTTGCAATTTTTTCTTCGAATTTTATATAATTAAATATTTCAATTAACTGAATGTTGTTTTGAAAAATATAATATGTCGAAAATGTTGAACAAATATTTGAATATTTAGACATTTAATATTGTATTGACAATATGTTGCCATGAATTTATAACATCCACGTTTCAGTTTCACACATCGTTTTCAAATCGACTTGCTGATTGGTTGACCTACATTTCTGGGCCAATGAAAAGGCTTGTAACAAATATGTCTCTACCAGTAAACACATGCAGCAAAATCGACTGATTATTCACGTTCGTTTTTCATGAGAATAATATTATGTAATCATATTAAAACAAACAACAAACAATGTAAGTTAGCATTTGCAATTTCTTTTATCATTCTTTTTAATAATATACGTCTGGAAAAAGACAACCTAAACACAGTTCCACGTGAGAAGTCTCTATTTTTCGTTCGTCACACATCATTTTAATAAGCGCCCACCCAAGTCAATTTTTTAAGCGCCCTGGGCGCTTATTACGGCGAATACGGTATTCTGATTGGTGGAAGTTGATTGATAACTAGACTTATAGTCAGTCTGTGAAATGATAATTCTCAAAAAACTATTATTTTACAAAATATAAGAAAGGAGCATCTGAAAATTTGAAATTTCAGTTAACTATCTAGACTTGCTTTTCAAGATGCTTTGTTTATGTAAAATTTTTACAGTCTGAGTAATAAGAGTATTTGATCACATGAAGTATGATAGATAAAATCTATAATAATACTATAACTACATCAAATATTGTAATCCTTGTAAAGATATGTACCCCGCCATGTGCAAAGATGATATTGAGTTTGTATTGTTTTGGTTTTTAACCTAATAAACTTGTGACTCTATTTCAAGAGTGAGTGAGTTATTGTTTAGCGTTGCTTGAGCAACATTGCAGGCAATATGGCTGTGTATATTTCAAGAAGAGAGTTACTTCAACGTTGAATCACGGTATGCACGATATGATAATAGATTGACATACAGTTTCTGTATTACTCATACCTCAAGATAAAGGAAAGAGAAAATCTAGGATCAGGTTGCGTGTAGTTTAATGACACGAGGTTGATTTACACTATCCATTGTGACCAGGCAGACCAGATAGATGATTCATTGGTTTCATACTGTCATTCTAGACTTGTATTCAGTTCTGAAATACATATTTAAAAAAAATAATAATAAAGAGGTATTCAAGTCGACAATGCTGAACTATGACAATGCTAGGGGGACCTAGATTTTGTTGAGGCCTGGTGGGTCAGTTGGTTAGCTGATGGTACAATCAGTGCATTAATGTTGCTTGTCTCTTCAAGTGTGGGTTTGAATCCAGCATGGGAATCAACCAAAAAAAGGGAAAGATTTTTACTACTGCAGTGAGTGTGATTAACATTATTACAGAAATAAAATTATTTCAAAATATAAGATATTACAGAAGAGATGATCTGCAAACTCGAACATATTGATAATTCAATTTTATATATATGTGGTATAAAATGAAGAGACACAAACAAACATTTCTGAATTCTGTCATAGGCAATCTAGATACACAAATTATCTAGACCAAGAATACTTTTTATGAAGTGCTGCTCAAGTGTATCGATGACACACAAAGAGTTTGCATGTGAGTGTTTGATTACCAGACCTATTGTGTTGCAGCCTAGATCGAGTCATCTCCACTGGTGAATCATGGGAAATACGTTGATTGTAGACTGATCTTCAGTACTTATTACATTATTTTTTTCTGAACCAGCGATCAATCAAATATCCTAAATAACTTATCACAATGAAATTGAAATTGTGGAAAACTAGATTTTGACATAAAAAAAATTAGATCTATTGGCTCTGTCACCAGTTTTGTTAAACGACACTTCTATGAGCAGTATTGGCTCTGTAGCTTATCAGATTTTAAAAGATTTCTTGAAGATTTAAGATTTAGTTAACAAATAACAAAGTTAGAGGAAACTGCCAGAACAATCTCAATTATTTTTGGATTTTCATTATGATACTCAAGTCTTGAGAAAGACATCTTTGGCAAGGGCCAGTTTCAGGGTTTTACAGTATTTTCAAAATTTCAAATGAGCCATTGCCCCTACATCAATAGTAAAACAATGTGTAAAACTGCCAATGGCCCCTGCCTATTCCAATAAATTTTGTAATCTGTGATTTATATTTCTGGTATAAAAACAACATTTGATTCAATCGCTAAAGCTTTTGCACAGTTATGTCAAGAGAACAAAGGTGATAAACAGATTTGAAAGGTTGGCCTTTAGCAGCCCGAATCTAAATTTCTGTCAACAAACACACAAACAAGACAAGCGCAAAAACAACGCTTTCATTCAACAACTCCCAGGAAGAATCTGTCAGCTATCTTCAGGTAACAGGCATTGTGAAGACACTGAATTAGCCATTCCTAAATTTAAATACCGTATTTCCTAAATCAAACACAGAGAGTCTATTATTTTCAAACCGGTCTACACCATAGACGTCTATTTGAGGCAGGCTTCTATTCAAGGCAGGCATCTATTTCCTAATAAGGGAAACCATACAGACTAATTTGTAAAATTTCAGATAATTTAACGAACAAGGAAGCGTTTTTATATATTAAACTTGGAGGACTCAGGGTTTAATTAAGACAGGCATTTATTTTTTCCAGACAGCCATATGCAAGGGCGTCTATTCGAAGGAGGCGTCTATTCAAGGCAGGCATGTAATTAAGGAAATACGGTATCTCCTGTTTATAAACATGCACACTTAACACATCCGAAGCAGAAACATTTCAAGCAACCCTTTCTCCAAAACACACAGTAGCTTGATTTAACTCGACTAAGGAAATCTCCCCCATTTGAAAACAAAAGCATATGCATGATAAAAAGAAGTTTCATTCTGCAATGTCTTTACAAAAATATCTCTGCCATCTCCAAATGCAGGTTCATTTACTAACACATCTTCAATGAAAGCTTTCACTTATCTCCCTCTTTTGAGATATCTACCAGCCAATTAAAATAACTTGGAGGAAAGGTATCTACAAGATTTCATATCTCCAATCAGTTCCTTTCAGCTTAGATTTATCTTGTCAGATAGCAGTGGCGATGGTTTCTTTCTGTGCGTTGTCTAGGAATGATAGTTGTAGAATATATACGTGTTCAGTTTAAATAATACTTATTCTGTTTCAAAATGTTATTTGATTTCAAATTATTTGATTTACAGAAAGCTCAAACCTACTGATGAACTAAGAATTAGGAAATTTAATAATCAAGTTTAAATTATAAAAAAAAAAATTTCGCGAAAACACACAATTTTTTTATAATAGCGAAACCCTAATCATAATAATCAGGATAAAAAATTGATATATTTCTCAAAGTATAATGAGTGAGTGAGTTATTGTTTTACCCTGTTTGGGCAATATTTCAGCTATTAGCGGCAATTGAAGTATAATGAATTGTGCTCTCTAGAGCTCAAAACAACAAATTACTAAGAAAGATGGTGACATTCAAATTAATAGAAACATTTGACACTATAAGCAACCAATATATTCAAGCATTATTGATTCTCATTAAACAAGATACTGAAAGAACTTCGCTAAGGTACAATATTTTCCAGATCCTTAGACACTGATTTATTTGATTATAATCTATCTCAGATGAGCTCTGCTTCTAGTTCTGTTGCGAAGTGGTTTGGTGGTCTCCATGTTGGATTCTTTCATCTCGGACTATCCACAAATAGACCACATGTTCTGAATCAGGCTCTTGAAATCATTCCCGTCAAACTTCATTCAATTTTGTGTGTGGACAGCTTAGATCTGTTTTTGCCATGTTCTGTTTTGAGTGTAATGTGTTATTTACTCTGATCTTAGTTCTCTTTGAAGATCGATCTTATTTTGATGATTGAGTTTTGAAGAAAATTATATCAAAGATCTAACAATAATGTGTTGCTATTGATTAACCATATATAATCATATATTTTGAAAACATCCAAAAAATCTTTTAATAATAATGATAATAGTTCACTTATAGAGTGCCTTTCCGTATATATATATGATGCTCAAAGTGCTGAGGTGAGGATGGAAGGATTATTGCAGGGAGAAAGCCCGCAACACTTTTGTGGCCATGTATTGCGGTGAACCTGCAAGCATCGACTGGAACTAGAAAGCATGGGTGGTACTGCACTGAAAATCAGTGTAGTATTACACCCAAAACTTACTGGGTATAGAAAAGTTCTCTACTGCAGACAAAGTTGCCAAGCACCTGGCAGGGAAAAAACTCTTTTATAATCATTTCAGATCTACTAAATGGGTGACTGTATAAGACGTGGCTTCGCGCATCTTGGGTGAAATTTCAGCCATTTGCGGCATGCAGATCTACCAGGGTACTTGGACCAAAATTATACAAACTTTCAAAATATAATTTTTAAACAATACAAATTAAATTCCTGCATGCATGCATTCATACAAAACTAAAGGGTAAATGGTAACTAAAATAACAAAATTCAGGGTCCTATGAACCCTAAAAACAACGATGATACAATTCATGGTCTTCTCAAGAATCCCAACCTTTGAATGAACCTTCATGTAAATATTTATCAAACTATTTCTGAATATATCACAAAGCTAAGTTGAGCTATTTACTACTGTATAATCTAACACGCCTACCCTAACAAGTCAAGTAAAAGCTCTTGCCTCCCCAACATTGTAAGTGCTATCACATGTTCGTCAGAAACACCCCCTTTCATTCAATTAAGTTTTGTCAGTTATTTCATTCATTGTTGTTTATAACCACCTTGATATATACCTTTATTCGGTGCAAATAATCGATATTTTGACCATAACATAATTTCATGCAAAGCAATACCAGTTTTGAAGTCAATTACTTAAGGAACATTTTGTCTCAAGCTATTTAAGCTCCTCTCTTATATATTTAATAAAATATTAGTTTCTTGAGAATTAGTTGAATATAAGTCTTATTTTCCTCCCTAATGTAAATGTATATATGTATGTATATATGTCTGTGAATGTAAGGCATAAAATGCACATATGTATGTATATCTTTAGCCTAACAATGACTTTTTCCGTAAATGCCAAACTTCATCATTCTTTTATTCATTCAACTGAAATATATCATCAATCAAATTTCAGGCTTAGTCCTGAAGATTATTGGCCCCATTATTGAAAATAAACTAAAAGTCACAAAATTACGCTATTAGGAGAAAAAATATTTCTAAACTCTTCGAACTGAGAATACGTTATTCCAAGCAGACAAGCCTCTGCAACCAAACAAAGCAGCTCAAAGTAAGGAAGTAATTTTGCCCTTTTTTTAGCATTTTAATCTTAGATTGGCACAAAACTATCATGACTGTCAAGAAAAGAGAGATGGAATTGGACTTTGATGGATGAGGTTTTCATTCTTTCATTTTAGATCCTTTTTTCCGACCTTACGTCACTGCCGCCGTGACTGCATCTTGGCGAAAACAACTCCGTCAAATTGGAAGGACTCTATTGATTTTCAATCACTTCTCATCTCCAGTTAAACTCTTCACAATCTTGGCAGGTTTTTAAAAACTGACAATCAAATTGAACTTGGACTGTTGAAAAATATTCCTTGGCGATTGTGCGTCGATTAAAGGAGGTTGAATAAATATTTGGAAGCTAGCGTGAGATGAAACCTAACATCAAAGATACAGTTACTGCATCTGTCTGGGGAGTGTTCAAGTGAAATACAAGAGTCATCAGAAGATGACATATCCCACCGGTTCCACATGATCGTAAGATGTAAACCTTTGAAAGATGATTGTAAATTTTTCAAGCAAGGTTCATAATAGTATAAGCTAATATATATGAAATGAAACCTTTCATGAACAGAGTCCAAATAAGAGCCGTTTCCATGGAAATAATAAAAAATAAAATTTTCAGAAATGTGTAAATATCAAAAGGCACCACTTCAGTAGGTGGGCAATACACATGTGAAGTTTCAGAAAGATATGTGGACCGGTTTTTGAGTTCTGCTCCGGAAACGAAATGATTACGGACGGACGGACATACAGACGGACAGGGCGATGACTATATCCCACGGTATTACATACCGGTGGGATAAAAATAGAGTAAAAATGTCACAAATGAATAATTCAAATAAGAAATGATTAAATTTCAAACATGAATAGATTACCACAAGAGCAGGTTATTAATCATAAATCAATATTTTGGGGGTCAATATTGCAGATTTATTGATTTACGTTTCTGATCTTCTTGACAAGAGCCCTGCGGTGATAAATTAACTTTAAATCCATCTGTACCCCTCAATATCGGAAACCTTATCCATAGCACTTAAGCAAGTTGGATAAAATGTAGGACTCATTCATCAGAACTAATAATTTTCAATGATTTATTTCAAAAGGGAGACAGGACTGAATAATCTTATCATGGACTTGCCTTATGTCAAAAATTAAAAGCTTCAATGTAATTATGAATAAATATCAGGAGCACATTTATAATTCTACACATATAAACATTATTTTATGAGAATTCAAAATATACAGCTTTTATATGTTTCATGAATCCTTGTTTTGAACAAATAAGGTTGCAAATAATATCATTGAATGATGATTCACTTTAAGAAAGAATATTTGACATTAAGGTAAGACAATTCGTTCCAAAAACACTGAATATTTCAATCCATTAGAGTTCTCTACACTTTACAGTGAAAGGGAGACAACTCAAAATCATAAATAACCTGAAATAGCATCTCATTTCAACACCATCGAATAATCATAAAATTCAAAATATTCAGAAATTCTCAATAATTTTATATAATAAAATATAGGAAAATAAAATATATAAAATTAAAACATAAAACATCAAACTTAGCTTAAAATATATTCAGCATCAACCACTTGAATATTAAAATCTTTTGATAAAACGAAACTGTCATTCATGCTCAAAATGGTAATGTTTTAATTAAACTTTAGGTACTGGTTCAATAACCATACAATCTTCATGCATGACTAAACATGCCCACACGATTCAACAGAATCAATAACGGTGTACTGGAGGTGTGCTTATCTCGAGCAAGGGTATTATGAATTAATATCAAGGTGTTTTAATTATTCATAACCGGGAGATTTTGCTGATATCAAACCATCTGGCTACCATTAAGATGTCTTTGTCATACAATGTTCTGGGAAGGGCAGACAACTCTAAATCTGACTCATACTCCAAACAAGCAATATTGAGATTTTTTCTTCTCTAGTTCATAGTTGGCTGAACAGGATATAGATTGAAAAGCATTTGTGAAAAGCAGATTTCAAATCTTTAAATTTTCAGAGCCATGAGTCATAAAGAGTAAAGTTTACCAAACATCTTTTGTTGAGCATCTGCAGTCGTCAACATACATAGTCTAAAGGAGCAGCAGCATGTTTTAAGGGGAAAATAAGGTGATGTCAGGAAAAATGAAAATAAACGGTTCCAAGATGTATTTGACTTAAAGCAATAGTCAATCAAACATATGATGTAAAGTTCAGCCATGTGATTCTTTTTCTTTAATAAAATAGATTAAAGGTGTTCACACAAATATGGCCGCCAATGGACTTTATGTGAATCATAATAATTTGTTCTCTGACTATGGGTGATTGTAATGAGATGATTAATAAAATAATTACAATTATCAGTGAAAAACTGAAAAAGTGATATCACACTCAGTGGGGAGAACACTTTATATAGAACTGAGAAAACTCAGTGTCTCACTGCTTTGCAAAATAAAAGAGAGTATCAAAATTTCAAAAACAGTCCATCAAAATAAAATTTGGGGCATAATGTCTAAAGGTGGGAGCAAACTAATATTAACAAATTTGAAGAGTGTAGATGAATTTTGTTGTTACAACTTTGCTAAAACTTGATATCTTCTTTACTAATTTATTGAAAATCATGCGATTCTGTAATTCAACCAAATTTGTATAGCATATATAATGCTATTGTTTCTATAACTATTATTTAAATTTTGCAAAAACTAGAAATATGCTTCTTAAATTATTCAAAGAGATTCTGAAATCAACACAATTTTTATGGCCTAATGCAGTGTTTGAAATAAGCTAAAAATGTTGCCAGCCCAAAATTGGTATTTTGTAAATTATAATGGTAAAATTTAAGGAAAAGTTCAAAAAGTTACCAGTCCCGACCAAAAGTAACCAGGTACCGAGCTGTCGGACGGGCCATATTTCATACACTGCTTAATGTTATTGTTTCTATAACTATTATCTTGATGAAAAGTGACTGCATTACCGAAAAGTAACAAACATTATGATTATATTTTCCCCAAAATATGATTACGAGACTATGAGAGAATCTACAAGAGATAAGACAGCGATTCAGCCCACACAAGATGGACGACAGATTGACTAACAGGATCTAACCTGCATTATTGATTCTACATCAGTCAGATCAAGTTCACGCTAAAAATGTCATAAATTTCCATGAAAAGATATTCCAAGTGACAGAGGATTCTGATTGGTCAATGTCAGGTCACCGTGAACTTGGAATGATGGGATAAAAACGTTATTAATCAAGATGCCCATAATAACATATTTACAATAAATGTTAATAGCAAATGCACTGTGGATAAATTTTATCAGTTTTGGATGATGAAAAGGTTACCAATCCTGATGCTTGGAATAACATTTCTGTTATAAAATCATGAATTTTGGGAGCCAAATTTTGGAGCCAGAAATGAAAAATATTTTCCCAATGAAATGATAAATTTTGGAATGTTACATCAAAAATGTAGAATGAGCAATAGGGAGGGTGATTTTAATTCCCAAAACAACTCTGAAAGAGAGGGGGGGGGGGCTGGAAGGATCAAGCTAAACCCCCCTCCAACATCTGCCAGTAGAGAAAGATGCCTTTTAAATTTGATACAATCACTATTCTTGTACAACTTATTACAGAAGTTCAGTGTTAAAGATTGTCATGGATGAAGTTAAACATAACTTTTTATACAAATTTGAAATCACAGTTCTGAAAGGGAAAGGAGAGGGCTGGAGGTAGGGAGAAAGGGCTGGGGGCAGAAGTGAATTTGGTTGGAGGAAAAAGTTCAGCTTTAAAGGGGGTCTCCAACTTCTAATTTTTAACTTCCAGTGTTTTATTAGCGAGGCCCCGAGAGGGTCGGAGAGGGCCTCGCTAATAAAACACTGGACGTTAAAAATTAGAAGTTGGACACCCCCTTTAATTTTTTAACTTCCAGTGTTTTATTAGCGAGGCCCCGAGAGGGTCGGAGAGGGTCTCGCTAATAAAACACTGGAAGTTAAAAATTAGAAGTTGGAGACCCCCTTTAAAGTCTGTCACATATGAAGTCATGTTCTGAGAATGATCCACCATCATGTATGAAGCAGATAAATGAATATAGGGTGAAAATATAAATAGGGTGAAATATATCTCCAACACTGTCATAAAGCACCTGTTCTATGTAATATCAGAGGTTATCTCACTCGTACTGTCATAATGTCTGGTTTGAGGTATAGCTGTCATAATATCATTACATCATCAGGGAGATATGAGACATGGGACGGGGGAGAGGGGAGGGGGGAGGGGGGAGGGGGTGGTGGTAGGGCAAGGAGAGGGTTAGAGGGAGAATGGGGTGGGGGCAGAAGTGAATTCAGATTGAGGAAAAAGGTCATTGGGCAAAGTCTGTCACATATGAGCATGGTCTACCATAACGTTGGAGGCAAGATCTATCATAATCTCCCCTTCTTGTGAGGCAAGCTGTCATCAAGCACCTGCTCTATGAAATATCATGGTTATCTCATGAGGGAGGGGGAGATAGGGGGGAGAGGGGGAAGCAGGAAAGAGGGTGAGGGGGTCAGGTGGTAAGAAACGTCTGTCTGTCCAAATGTCATGTTCGAAGGATATTTATTATCATAACATCTCTAGATGGTGCTTGTCTGGAGGTATTGGGAAAGCGAAAGTGAAGGGGAAAATGACACACTAAGAGGAAATCTGTCATATCATTAAATTGCCATGATGACAGTAGCCTTTTAACTATCTATTTGACATATTTTGAATATCAATTTCTTGGTCTTTATGCTTATCATTAGAGTTCAAACTTGCTGAATAGAGTGTAGCCTTTTAACTATATACATTGTATTTGACATATTTCGAATATCAATTTCTTGGTCTTTGTGCGTATCATTAGTTTAAACATGCCATGGCTGAGGGGCTCATCTCTATAGATATTAATAGTTTTACACTATAGTTGAAGAATGATCTTGAAAGGGAATATGTGAAATTGGCGTAGTAAAAGAGACATTGCAACATAATAGCCCTGACTGTGTACCAGTAGGAGCTTTTTATACACTCTATATCCGAATTCTGCTAGTCTAGATTGAATGAATACACATGAAATGAAATGTTCAAAGAAATAAAATCATATAAATGAAGGTGTAGAAATTATTTAAAATATTTCGCAGACTAAATTTCAGTCTAAGTAAAATAAAGTGCACATGATGACCAAGGTATCTGCAATGACTGTAAGTATATATAGGCAAAAGGAGTAGAAAATTATAAGATAAGATTCAAATATTTCATAGACTAAATTTCAGTCTAAGTAAAATAAAGCACAGATAATGACAAAGGTATCTACAAAGAAGACTGTAAGAAGATCTAGGCAAAAGGAGTAGAAAATGATAAGATAAGATTCTTTTTAATGGGTTAATTTGGCTAGTGCATATTTTTTTCATTATTATCTTGAATCCTTTCACTGCGGTGTCAAAAGTTTACCTTTGAGTTAATTTGATTATAAAACTTTATGTCTCGCTTATCAAAAACATTACCAAGAAGAATATTTTTTGTGCAGTTTAATAAAATATTATTATCAGTTTCTCAGCAACCTCTTAAAACATGAAAAGCATGTCATTCTGTACCTATCTTGCTTAAGATAACGGAAATGTGATAGCTATTAAAAGGCCAGTTATTCTCCGAATAAGAAACAAAAATAACTTTTAAGTGATAAAAAACATATTATATACATTCGGGATGGAAAAATAACCTGAAAATCCTTTTATCTATATTATTAAAAAATTGAAAATCTTGATTAATATTTTAAATAATTTTGAGAGTTTATAAGTGAAGCATTATGCCGACATGTACAGACTTGAGTTTTGTTGATAAGAGGTTGTACAATGTTTCTTATTATTTCTCTGGAATGTAAACTTTAAATTATGTTAGTCTAGTTTTTGAAGGCTTTTATGATACTCTTACTGCCTTGGAGGTTTTCATAATTATTATGGTCGAATAAGATAATCTTCCTTAACCCTTAGATAGCCAGTCTCATATCAGGCTTCAAAACCAGCAGCATTGTTATCTCAGTTTGCCTCCAAGTCATTCTGGGTGGCCAATTTTCAGAAACAATATCATTAAAACAATATCTGATGTTAAGGATTCTAAATTCTGAATTTATTATTGGCAAAACATTCTGAATTATGCTCCATTTCAGGAAATATATATTGAATTATAGGATTATAAAAACTGAAGTTAAATATTCTAACAAAGCTGAACTTATTGTTTCTGAATGTTAGATTAAAAGGAACTACAGCTTAATTAACAGGATTAAAAACCTCAGGTTAAGGGTTAAACCTAAAACCTGTATATGGCTACCACTGGAAACCACCAGATCCTACCAATAAACAAGACTTGAGGAATACCAGTTGAATGACTTGACCGAGAAGAATCAATACTGGCATAGTTCTTGGAGCTCAACGGTTCCACTTCCTAAGAGAATATGGTCCAAAGGGATTAACTCTTGACATGCCATCTCCATTGCTAGAGTCAAAATAACATTTCAACTAACTCAGAGAATATGGTTCAGGGGGATTAACTCTTGACATGCTATCTCTATATAGTCAAAATAACACATTGCCACTAACTCAGGAATATGGTCCAGGAGAATATGACTTGACCGAGAAGAATCAATACTGGCATAGTACTTGGAGCTCATCGGTTTCACTTCCTAAGAGAATATGGTCCAAAGGGATTAACTCTTGTCATGCCAACCTATCGCTAGAGTCAAAATAACATTTCTACTAACTCAGAGAATATTGTCAAAAGGGGTTAACTCTTGACATGCTATCTCCATCACTAAACCCAAATAAACAATTTTCCAATATCTTAGACAATATGATCAAAGGGAGTTAACTCTTAGTCTGCACAGGAATCAAATAAACTTCACTGGCATAATACTGGAATTTATTATTATTGCTATCTGCTATTCTGAACTGAACTTCAATTTCTATCCATTTGTTTATATCAAACACATTGAGGTGGGGTGAGGTGATTTGGGGTTTTACTCTGCTTTTAAGAGTATTTCATTAATACTAGCTGCTAGAATTATTGCACAGAGAAAGCCTGAAACACTACTGTGGTTATGCATTGCGGTGAAGCCTGCGAGTACTGGCTGGAACTAGCGAACCATCGGTGGTACTACGCTGAAATTCAGTGTAGCATTGCACCGAAACCTGACTGTGTGTAGAACAGTTCTCTATTGCAGACAAAGTTCCTCAGCCCAAGCTGGATTCGAACCATGGGCCTCTTGATCCCAAGCTCAATGCACTGACCACTGAGCAGTTCCATTACCAATACACATTGATGTCTTAATCCTGTCTTTACCAACATTAGGTACATCATGAGATTTGACCATACTCTCTCCACTGAAGTCATTCTCAACATCTATCCCGTGTCCTGCATTAGCCAGTCAAATGACTAAAACTGGAATTGAACCACAGAAAAACAAAATAAGTGATCTGACACCCTAGCTACTGTGCCACTCTCTACTCAACACAAGGCTTAACCAAGGCTCTAGGATTTACACGACCACATTATTGAGTGAATCTTATCTCTTGAGACCAGCTGAGCCAATCCGAGGCAATTTACAGACAGAACGAATCCATTTATTGTAACAAAAGCTGCATACAAATCTGCTGATTAGAGATATTCAGACTGCATATTAACATTGAACTCTGGAAGCTGCTGGAGAAAGGTGAAGGTCATGTCGTAATAACACAAACTCATCATTTCATTTTAAACATGAGTCATACGAGAAGTTATATCAAACATGACTGCCCATACAACACAAATATCAGGTTTAATTACAAAAATACCCTCCATTCCTGATATGTCACATTTCACCTGATACTCTCATGCCCGTCTGTCAAACCCTCCTCTACCACGACAGGCGTTATAATGAGGGAGCCTTATAACTATTCATAATTGTGTCACCAAGCTTAGCCCACTTTAAATCTGATCACCTTGAAATGATATCCCAAGCTTGAAGCAGACATGGGTGACCTTATAGTGAGGAAGATAAATCTGCCTTATAACGAGGAAGCTTGGGACCCAAGCTGTGTATTCTAACCTTGCTACAGTGTCCCAAGCTAAGAATAAAGAGGCAGTAATCTTTCCCGCCAAACAAGCCAAACCTTGAGAATATCCCACCATTTTGATCTGACAGTTGGCATAATTTACCTTGATTCTCAGAGGTCTAGTCTGACCAATGAGTCTACTCACCTCGACACTCGCGGGTCGTAGAAATACGGCTCTTTCTTCTCGTTAGACTTCAACATGGTTGGTTCATAGCATTCCCTGTCTCCTCGAGATAGTATACTCCATTATAGGATCAGAAAACAATCAGTTAAAACACAATCAGCCCAAAATATTGCACATGTAAGCTCCAACTCGTAAGCCAAGCCGGATCGGCATGTACTGAAAGCCTTCTTCGCTCTGATTGGATGTTTCACAAGACTGTGTAAAGTTACCTATGCAGCTCTTAGTGTCGTGAAAATAATCAATAAGGATCACCTCGCACTCTCCTCATGCTGGCTGAGCCCACAATAGGGACTGGATGAAGGGACCGTCTCAAAGCCTGCTCACTTATCAGCTGTCTGTCTACTGGCCCCTCCGATATGCTGGGCAGCTTCAGTTGCCCCAAGCACCCAGGGGGTTAACTGGATTATTTGGAAATATGTTTATGGTCTTTGCTATCTCTTGTCTTGAGTTTAGGGGGTCAGGATTTTGTTTGAATTTCTGCCTGGTCACTTCATTCAGGTTATGGTTGTATGGTTCATTGTTCACTATGGATATTTGAATTCATATATCAATTGATCATATTGTATATTGCCCTACATATATTATTCCCTTGTCATTCAAAATATAAATTATGTAAATGGTGTATTAAGATTCATATTCATTGATTTATGATACATCTTAATGTTAGTTACAAAAACAAAGGTAATAGCTTAACTTGCGGTAAATATGAAATAAGCAGGCCTTTTAACTTCAACTGGTCAAAACAGTTAATTTCAACAATATATCACTCTGAAATCTTAAATTCCAAAAAGTGTGATAACAACTGGCTTACAAGAATGTGATGTTTGTTATCATTATTCTATCTTATATTGATAAATTTTTACTTTGCAACTCAGCAACTTTTGTCGACCACAGCTCTCAAAGGGTTAAGCCATAAACCAGTTCAGGTAGACTTGCAAAGTGTTTGAGCTTTTAGGCTTCAGTCATGCGGAACAGTTGAACAGGAATTGAATTTCTCGCCTTGGGCAATTCATTCACACTCCTCTCTTGAAAATATTTTATTGTCAGGTCCTGTATTTAATTTTGATCTTGCTTAATTGTCGTAGGGGCCTTGTTTGTTGTTATTTTATGAGGACATTTCGCTTTGTTCCCTCAACCATGACTGAACTAACCTCTGACTTGAGCTGGTCAGGTGAAAGAAATGATATTTATGAGCGGAAAGGCTTTTTGAATGAAATCTGTATGAATGGAAATATACAGATATTGTTTCATATATAAATCAGTTGCATCAGCGTGATCTATGAATACAATTTCTGAATTTTGCTTTTTTTTTTCAATACAGTATGTATACAAACATACATAGAGTCAAATATAAACAAATCCTTAAACTTTCTCAAAAAGACAAGAATTATCAAAATAGAAAGAAGAAATAGTCTTCCTATAAATATGATTCTATTCAACAATATTTATCTAAATTTACCTTAAAACTGAGCAAAATTTATTTCACAATTGTGTAAAGTTGTAAAATCCATACCTTATCATTTATTCTATAACAAATCACGCTAACAATGTCGCTGAAATATAACTTCAAGGAATATCTTAAAGACAAGACGATTAATAACCTAATGATAAACAGCCTCTTGTCATTTCCACTAATGTAAAAAACATTTTCGCTTCACCACATAAAGAGAAGAATTAGCTCCGTCTTTGTTAGATAGCAAAACTGAAAGAGAACAATTCAAAACGCACGAAACTCAATCCCTAGCATGTCATCCAGAAAGAGAGAAGTCGTTTCTCACTACCCTATCTGCCAAGTGCAACATAAAAACAACAAAGTCAAATTTGCAACCAATGCCAAAAATTCATAACTGCACTCATAGAAGAGTTATCTCCCTTCAACTATGAATGGCTCACAAGTGATGCTCTCTCACTTATTTATGAAATATGACTTTTAGTTCCATACATTTCCTTCTCTATTTCTCTGATGCATTTATCTATTCTGAAGACGTGACTTTTAGTTCTATCATTTCCCTCCAGATTTCTTTTAAGACAGGAAATATTTTCTATACTTACAATACCATAAAGTATTATTGTATTTCCGATACTTCAGACAAAAATATATTCTAATCTTAACTCATTTGGCACATTAATCAGTGTTTAAAATATAACCCGTCCGCCAGTCCTTAAACTGGCTACTTTTTGCCAGGACTGGTTACTTTTTGGTCAGGACTGGTAACTTTTCAATTTTCTCCTAAGGAATTGACCAATTAATTTTCAGGACAGGCTAGGTTTCAAATCTATTTTATACACTGATTAATGCCTCCAAACATCACAAACAAATAATTTAGTTGGCCATAACTAACAGTACATTTATCTATGAAGGTAGACGTCATAAATATTTGTGGGTATACTTTTACAAAACACAAAACACATGCAAACATTATACTTCCCATAATATTATACACAACAAATCAGTTATCATAATGGATTATCATCATTATTGACATGATACGACCTTTCTACTTCACAATACACAACAATATTATCACAAATTAGTGATCGTGGCAAATTTGCTTGGTTAGAAGATATGTAAACATGTATCAAGCCCATTTGTTGAATTCAGTCCTCATAACATCAATAGGAACTTAAAAGGATATACATGAATGTTCAAAAAGAAATTATGCAGTTATTGACCGTGACCAATCGTAAAAGAGTATCTAGGATGATATTTAGCGGGAGATGATAAAATTGCCATAAACCTGATGCTAAAGAAATTGAACCAATCTCATAACTCTTCTACAAAGAGATTTCTTTTTATAATGACCATCTTTTTTACAAATATATTTTGTAAACAGATGTTAGGCATATGTTCATAAAAGTTTTTGTGAGTTGCTTCCCCATAAACTGTAATAAATTAGGTGAATATTTTGTTATTGCTTGGTGTCTTTGTGTTGTAGAAGTACCGGGTAAGCTTCTTGTGAGGTAAAAATGTGTAAAAAATATTACATAAGATTATGGATTTATTATTTGTGAATGCTATGTTTTTCTGTATTGGACATATCAACAAAATTATGCCCGTTCACAAAAGTGATATATATTCATGAAATAAGTATATATACAACATATTGACAATGCTGTTACATACAAACTGCTATAAACACTAAATACTTATACTATTAAGGTGAGTGCAGTGACTTTAATTCTCCTAAATTGATGAGCTATATATGTGACATGAATCAAACAAAACATTTATCAGGCTTAATGTAAAGAATAAGTTTGTTAAGAGCCTACAATCATTATGAGAGCTGATGGAAAAAATGACTCGTATTTCACAATGATAAACTCTAAATTCAGAGCAAGATTTATGAGAGCATATGAGAAACAAGGTAATGGACGGTGTTAAAATTATGCATTCACTCTCAACAACTATTATCTTCCCTTATAACCTCGGTCACAATTTTATAATACTCTCTAGTATTGTTTATGGGTAAAGCATGCAACACATATACTTGCCTGTTTAATATCTCACCACAACTTGTCTTTTATTTTTTTATAGACATCTGTCTTATAACAAGTATGTGCTCACTGCACAGGTGAAAGAACTCTAGTCTTCTTGACTCGACGATATGCTCCTTACAAAAAATCTGCCGATGGACTAATAATTTATATTGCCACCGATCTTGAAACCCTGTGCTAGCACAAGAAAACAGTTCAATTGTGACAGAGGTTATGAGGGAAGTCTCTTGTTAAGTAATATCTGTTGTAGAGAGTGATTATGAAGATGACTTTTAATCTGGAATCTTTCACAATAAAATAATCTAATTGTGACAGAGGTTAGACAAGAAAAATAGTGTTAGATCTGCATATAGAGAATGATGAGAATGAAGAAGTAAAAGGAAAAATAGTTTGCCCTGTTTGGGGTTAACTGTGAACATGGTACTTTATGGGGTGTTTTGGTTAATTATTTAATTAATGAAGGGTGTGAAAGTCATTACACCCTCATGAATTATCATGAATTATCATGAATCATCATGGATTATCATTATCTGTGTAACATTAATCAAGCAAGTTTTAGTGAATTGTCAATTTAAGAGACACTGTGACCATGGGACTTGTAAGAAAGACACAGAATTCATACAAATGAATGTTATGAAATAATTTAATTTTTTAAAATACTTAAATATTTGTGCATCTACCGTCCAAACCATCAGTAGAAAAAAATATTCTAAAATTTTATCAAAATGTATTTGTTTGAAAATGCCTTACATTAAGTCCTTTGGTTACAGAGTATCTTGAATCACAAAGCCTCATTGGCAACGTAGGGTTATTTGGGGGAACAATAAACAATTTGAAACGGTTACTGTAACTTTGTGTTAACATGGGGGTACTGTAACAACATTGGGTATTCTAGCATGTTTTTGGCTTGATTAAATGCCCAGACAATTTCTTATTCCCAATTTAAGTTCAAAGTTAGTGACGTCATGGAGTAATAGTTGAAAATGATTGTGTCATAATGTCAAGAGAAGTTACCAAGAAAAAATTCTTTTTCTTTCACTGCAAAATTTTCTAATGTTATTTTGAAAAAATGAGCTAAAAATGACATGCTAGACACTTAATATAGTAGCCTCAACCATAATGTTTTGCCACTAAGTTAACTCTTGCCCTGAGAGAGCAAAATCACTCAAGATTCGGCTCTGACAGCAACTTTCAAGACAAAACGGTACTTGACAGTAAAACATAAGTTAGTTGAGGCTAACATATTTCTTAATAATCATGGACATCATGGATTACCCAGGGTTATGGTAGGTCTCAGAAATCATCCTGAATTATCAAAGTCCAACATGGCAGAATTTTTTTAGGAATACGTTGATAGAGTTTAAGAGTCAAGGATGAGATTCTTAAGCATTTCATCTCTAAAAGCCAGTTATCAGATAAAAATATAACTGGTTTCTTAGGGGCGATAGGGTTAAGGCTCTCTTAGTAAAGGATCATTGTACTAAGGTCTTCCTTAGGGCTGAGAGAGATTTTGAAATCTCTGTCAGGATGATACAAGAGTTATATTTCCCTGGATACTCCATGATGATATGACTGGCTGCATGATGAAAACTCACCCCCTTGGCACAATTCGGCTTGAAAACAAAATGGGACTTTATGTTACTTGAGCAACTTGAAATGTTACTTAAGTATACGTTAAATAAGTTATAGGAAAGAAGCTCATGATCCAAAGTCACAACAACTTCAACAACTATGTTAAGATTTTGAGAAACTAAGATCATATAAAGAAGCTCCTTGATCATTTGTGATAAATTGGGAAATAGTTCCAAAAAGGCAAGAAAGACAAGCAGAGATGAATTTCAAAGCAAAATAAGCTAAATAATTAAAATGGCAAGGCAGAGAACTGAGATGATGACATTCAAAGTAAGTACACATGTTATATGTTTGATGTATATCAGTAATTTTTATGAATGTTAAAAACTGTGTTTATGATTGAAATGAAACATAAAACACTTAAAAGCAGTGGTATTATTTTTTCAATAAAGACACTTTGTATGAATAAAATAAAATTGTAAATGATATACATCTACAACATATATGAAAATAGCATAAAAAATCAATGGCAAAGAAGACTTTATTGCCTGATTCCAATTCATGATTTGCTCTTTGACAATCACTATAGGAGAGAACAAGAATGAGAGTGAGAGAAGGTGACATGAGTTATCTCCCTTACCTCGGTGGATCGTCCCCTACTTCTGAGCGGTCCCGGTCTAATCTGTCGGTGCTAGACGCCGCTGTATTGGTCCCTGTGTTGGGCAGTTTTGGGGGAGTGACTGGAAATGGTGATGTGTTGCCACTTGTCACCGAAACAGGCTCTGTGGAATGTGCTGAAAGTTAGAAATTTAAATCTTTAAATTAATTTTGGAGAAAGTTGGATGGAAGTTGATTCTTTGTCTGCATTTAAACAATTGATTCAAACTGATCAAACAATACACAGATTAAACTGAAGCAAACATTTAGAGAAAAATTAATTGCAACATCCTGATAATCATAAATTATTATAAATTGTCAATATCTGTTATACACTCAAAGGCAATAACTTCAGCTTTTCGAAAGTATATCTTGAAAGAAAAACATTTACAGGAAAAAGTCTTCAAATTTGAAAAGTTTTCTTTAAGTCTTCAGATTTGAGTAGATTTCTAAAAGTCTTCAGATTTGATTAGATTTCAATGAATAAATTCATAAACTAGCTTAGGTAGAGTTCATAAATTGAATATACTGAACCTCAAGTTCTAATCCATCTCAAAGAGATTCATCAAATATTCACTCAAAGTCTTCCTATATGTAATTCTCATGCCTCATATTTTGCATTTGGCAAGGGGAGGGTTAAGTTCTCAATAAATCAGACATGTATCACAATTTGTTAATTAAAAAGTGTCTAATTTCCTGACAAGTCTGAAGCTAATCCTGTGTCTGTTACTAACCAAGTTATCTGGAGTCGACCTTTGTGCGACATTTGATTGGTTTCTGTACAAGATTACTCTGTACTTAGTATGTGTGATACAATTATAGTCAGATCACTGGGCTTGTGGACTGAGCTTTTGTCAGAGAGGGCTTGGACTCTTGATTAGTCAGCAATGGGTGAATCAAGGGTAGGGTCCTACTGGCTAAATTAAGCCTTGCTGCTTAGCAAAATTTTTATGTTTTTGAAGAGCGTACCATCTTGATTAAACAGTAAGCAAAAGCTGATTCACGGATTTGAGCAACATGCCCTGCTGCTATATACATGCTAAACAAAATCATTCCTGTCTTTTAATTGTCTTGAATACCAACAGTATGCAATTGTGGATTCAAGGATTGGAGCAATATATGCCCTGCGAGGCAATACCTCAACAATTAAGTCTTATTGGCTTATTCAATCTTTGCTACCAACATTTAAGTTTGGAACCATCTTGATTATCAAAAGTAAGCAGAGGCTGATTTCAGGAGATGGGCGAGGACAACTTCCCTTTTAAGGCCATAATTCAACCTAGACTCTTACTAGCTTATTCAATCCTTGCTGCCAAGCATAAACATTCACACTTTTTATGTGTAGCATCCCCCTGATGACCGGCAGCTACTTTAAGTCTCGCTGCTGAACATAATTATTCGTGCCTTTATATCATGAAATAGGTTTTTGTACATTTTTCAAAAATGCTCAAAATACAGCTTTTTGAATTGCTAATTTTCAAGCTTGTTTCATACAATGATACAGTAGAACACGGATATAACAAACTCCAAGGGACCAAAGAATTTAGTTGGCTATATTCGGTGTTCGCTATACGCACATGATTTTAATGATATTATATAGGGACAGGACTTTGTTCACTATATCTGATTGTTTGCTCTATCTGAGTTCGTTATATCCATGTTCTACTGTATATTTCAAGTATCAGTATCAGCATATGGCAGTTTGTGCATGAGCTCAGCATGTAAAGGGTAAACCATGTCATTCATAAATGACTAATCTGACAGCCAATTGCCACCAGTCCAACAGACTGACAGGTGAATCATGTAGAAGCCCTGCACTTAGGAGTATCAACTGATAAACCTTAACCCTCTCCCTGCCAAGTCATTAACTTTTCGAAATGCATGTTTATCACTAGGACCTGTGAACTGTTTGAGTGGCATTCTAGAAGTTGTAAGGTAATAAAGTATAAGATTTTGTAGACATCCACATTCTTTGTTCACAGAAAAGCCTTGTTTTGTTTGTAAATCCTTGTATGCTTGAAAACACTATAAGAAACTATGCCAAAATGTAGCTTTTCTGTGAACAAAGAAGTTGGATATCCATAAAATCTTCTACTTATTACTAAGCATGCAAAGGGGTTTCAGAGATCTTTTAATGCGGGTCATACTAATAGAAAAGTGGTTTGTAGTCACCTTGTATGTATGTAAACTATGGTTACTTTTTGAAGAATTTTGCTACCATCAAGATTGACATGGTAACATTTTATACTGACAAATAATCCATATTATTTTTACTCCGATTTAACACCCTGATATGTTCGTTTCAATCACTTAAGGGTTAACTTACTCATCTGTTATCATTATGGTTTATAGGTAATAAAGAGTTAATTGATTCTTCTTGTAGTACCGTATACTTTTTAAGTACTCAAGGGTTAATTGTTTCTGACGCACATCAGATTCTTCAGGAATTTCCTGTATCAGATCAAGGTACTCAAGGGTTAAATGTTAATGTTCATCTTTAAATTTCAAATATTTATGAGTGAACTCTTTTTGTGTATCATCAACATGTTTCAAGTTCTTATAATGATAAGTATGTTGAAATGTGCTCTGTTTAAAGTAATTAAGGGTTAACCATTTTAGAGTTCTTTTAAACAATTCAAGGTTAACTATTCTTCTGTTTCAAGCACTTAAGGGTTAACTTTTCTGTTTCATCGCAGGTTTAGGTTATTTTAGGACTTCAATGTCAATTGTACATTTCAAGCACTGTTCTGTTGTGTAATATGTTTTTGGTAGCAAACAGTAAACAGTTAACCTGTTCTTTGAAAATTTCTTAACAGTAAGATAAGGGTATTTTAGGGTGTTGTGGTCATGTAACGATCAAGAATTCAAAAGTCAACTCATCTGTTAGGTTATCTAAATGTTTCAAGCTGCAAAGGGTTAACTCTTCTGTTTTAGTAATTAAAGGGTTAACTTTCAGTTATTTTTTTAAATGTTAAAAACCAACACTATTAACACTTCAGTTGTGTTATCTATATGTTGTAAGCAGTGAGTGAGTGTTTCACGAATCTTGGGCAATATTTCAGTCATTAGCGACGTTGTAAGCAGTAAAGGGTTAACTGTTCCCGCGAGTTCACCTGAGAGACAGGTGCTTGGTGTACAGGTAAGCTCGTCCCATTAACCAGCACCAGGTGACAACCAGTGGGACTCGTTTACATTGTCAACACCTTACCTGGCGACCATAAAACCTCCATAAAACCTCTTTCCGAGAGACTTTATAAAACTTTTTTTTGCAATGTGAACTAAAACTGTAACATTCTTGAATAGTTTGAATAGTGTTTTATCTCTATATATTTATCATAAAATAAATTTAATCAATCAAATTATATTTGTTCGATATTTAAAAACAAAATTTGTCAATTATTAAATTCAAAGATATAATTAATCACTATTTCAGATTTTTTTAATTAAGAATACTTCATTAAATCATTCCACTGCAACAACAAAATCCTAAAGAAATATTACGTTCTTTTGTTTTCCAATATTCAGTCAGTTAAAAAAAGATTTCTGTAGATAGGAAAAAGTACAAAGCACTTTATCATAAGCATGACATGTAAAGTGTGAGATAGGAACCTATCTATCTATATTTCAGCAGCAGTGATCTATCACAATATGCTCCTCGTATAGACAGAGATAGAGGAGGGAGTCGTAACCTATTGTCATATGTCTCTCCTGTAGTGTACTTGATTTATTCTAGTTCTACATTTCACAATGCAACGCTTTTCTTTGGTATTTTTGGATTTAATATTGAGATCTTTTTATGAAGAGGTGTAATTTGAAGGATATGGGAGAATCTTTAGGATTTTTTTTAAATTCTATTTTTTTCTTGAACTTATCTTAGACATCTATTGACATATATCCTCCTTAGGAGAAAAGGTAAGGAGGATTTAGTTTCCATACTTATGCATTACATGTATTGTTGCGTCGGCAAATCAATTTGACATGGTTATTGAAAAAGTTGAAATCTTGAAGGTTTGATAATGTTGGAAAAAAATGTGCATTGTCAAATCAATTTTACGACCTAAAAATTTGATTTGAATCATATTATTTTTATAGTTTCATATCTTGAAAATAGGAATGCATGCAACATTTTAGTGTAACTATAACACATTTACTTGAATAAACATGATAAAAAGACTTGAATTATGCAAAAATTATCACAAATTGCATGCTAATGTGTATAAGCAACCAACTCAAGCATGATACATGCAAAAGCCATTCAAGATATCTTTAAATTAACCCTTCTGATGCCGGAACAACATATGTGGCTATGGAAGTTTGATAAAGTATTCAGCCTGCAGCTTGCAAACTTACAATGAAAATCATAATCCAAGAAGCACATAAAATTTGGCGTAAGCTTTAAAAGCTGTAACAAGGAATCTAAAACTTTATTAGATCATCTACGGTATGTACAGTTCAGGGGTTAAAGGTCACCTTTTAAGAAGGTCAAGGTCATATTTTTAACAAAACTAGTTGCCAGGTTGTGACAGGCTCAGTGTGAATGTGTACAGTGATAAGACAGGGTTGTGTTGTAGACTGCTAGGTGTTATGTACATTATCTCATAAACTGCAACATATGGACTGTTATCGCCCTCCTTGTCATGTGCTCTATCTCAACTGGAAACTGTTACCAAGCAAGCTTTTAAATCTGCATGGTAATAAGCTGTGACATTTAGAAACTAGGTTTTTGGACAGACAATTCTGTGTTAATGATGTAAAACTTGCAAATAAGAGTAGATAGATGTAAGAGAAGGATAATTGTATTTGCATGTGACATTTAAGTCACTGTTTGAAATACCACGCAGTGTATCACGTGACTTACAGCCTTGGGTTGTTTTTCAATGTACCTTTGTCATGCTGTTAACATGAATATTCATTTTACTATTTTCATTTTTATTAATATCATGTAATGTAATATAACAAGTTTTAAAGCTTAGGTTTTTACTCTTTAAAGTTTCGCATGAATTTTGTTATGTTTCATTTTTTTCCCACATGATCCCAAAGAAATTGGATTTAATCCCACTGTGCCTATTTTATTTCAATTGAAGAGCAGTTCTGATGAAAAAACTCATTTGTTAACTTTTTGAACAAGCTTAGCTGTTGGATGTATTATTCAATCTAGCTAAATTTTAATCATAAGACCGAATATTATTACACTTGATTGTTACTATGATCATGATAAGAACATTACCATCTAGGAAAGTTTGAAGAAATCTGTTATCTATCATGATATATTTGAAAGAAATCTTGGATGATATGAATGATTAAGCAACTGTCAGAAAGACTATTGACGACAGTGCAGTTTCCAGCAAGCCTAGGTCTACTGTGACATGTTTATGATGCTTCACATGGCAAACTTATCATTCTCCTCATAAAACTGAGTTTGCTCTATAAATTGTGACCTTTTCAGTCTATCAACTCCTCTCTGTACTTCTGTGTCACTCAAAAGGGTTCAAGTTTATCAAACAATTTTAAATTTTAACTAAAATTGAAATAATTGATTCATCTTCCAACAGCAACGGTGAAAATGTATCAATATTATTTCTTATCATTTGGAATGGTTGAAATGTTTTTCTTTTTGCTCTATAAACTGTGACCTTTTAGTCTATCAACTGCTCTCTCTGTACTTCTGTGTCAAAATTATTTCACTTAAAAGGGTTCAATTTGACAAGTTTGTCAAACACTGTTAAATTTTAACTGAACTTGAAATAATTGATTCATCTTCCAACAGCAAGGTGAAAAAGTATCAATAATAATAATAATAATAATAATAACACTTTATTGTCCTAAGTACATGTACAAATTGGAAAATTGTTTTGTGCATTTTGCACCTGGCAGCCACTGTGCAGCGCCAGTTACTGTGTTATTTTTAAAATTAATTCTAATCATTTGGAATGGTTGGAATCTTTTTCTTTTTGCACTTTGATGTTTGGGAGACGTATTTGATTTAGTGTAAAACTTTGGATAAAGGGATTGATATCATAATTTTTCCAAGAAAAGCAAAATATTTAACACAGGAATGTTTATCTGTGAATACCTGTCTCATAAATGTTTTCTTTTTTTTACCTATGTTTCTACCGTGTCAAAATAATTTTACATGCAAATTATCTTGCAAAAACTCTTATATCATCAGAAGATTTGGAATAACTAAGTTTTACCATTTTTTACCAGAAAATTCCATGTGCAAAACCCAAACCCTGTTATTTCACTGGCAAAATATTGTTGATAATCAACTTCAGATAATAAACATGTGAGCAATTGAATGTGACAGTGCATAAAACAAATATAAACAAAACGTGAAAATAATAAAAATCATGCTTTATTGCAAAAACAAAACACATACAAAAAACAAATTAAACAAAATCATTAAAACCCATTATGGTTAGTTTGAACATAATTAAAACTAAGATTATTATGTAACCTTAAATCTAACTACATCATTATGAATCTTGTTTAGCATGTTACAGAAATTTATCTAGAAACTATGACAAAATCTTGTTAGAATAATACTTATCATTTATCAAAGACATACAGTTATCACTGACCGGGTTAATATTTCATAGATTTTTAATAATTGAATTTTCTATAATATTGGTGATTATAATGATCATTTATGAGAAGACGAGGATTGAGCAAACAAGAAATATATTAGAAGAAAATGGCTGATATGATAGGGTTTTTTGTTCAAGAAGAAAATTTGAACCGTAACCCATTGTCATAGAAAGAAAGTGAAGCATATATGTGAATATGGAATATATTGACTAGCTAGGTTGTTATATTGTGAGTTAATTGATGTTATAATGGTTAATGAAGTTAGTTTGTTTGTGCATATATAGTTATATATGATATTTTTACGAAAATACTATACACACAGAAATGAGGTTACTACCACTGTCCATTTTCTCTGTCCAATTCTTAATAATCGTTAATGTTCATAATCACACTGTTTGATCATTTGTAAATATATTTGAATGTTTTTATATCTTTGTTTTATTCATTATGTATACAATTTTGAATTTCATGTTCACTTAAATGTAACACAAATTCCCTATCTCAACATATCTAATCTTAAAAAGAGGCTTTTAACTTACATATGAATGTTTTGTTGGTTGGTGAGATAATTGATTTTAGTTACATTAATACTGACAATAATGGTTTCATGTGCAGACAGTTATTTCTTTTGGGGACAAATGCCCTTAAAACACATCACAGAAAACAATTTCATTCTGAGCAAAGATCAAGATTATTTCCAATTGTTCAAATTTAATTCTTGTGGCATTCATCAAATTCTAACAAGGTATAAGGGAGATAACTCCTTACTGTTCTTATTTCTTACAATCTCAAATGCACAAAGTACTTTATTTGATGTTTTTTAGTGTCTTAACAATGAGTGAGTTGCAGGTTAATGCCATTTCATGTCAATATTGCAGCCATAAGCAGCAGATTTAACAATGAATAGATATTGACAAGCTGTACAAGACAAAATTGTGCTTTGAAACTAAATCTAAATCTGTTGGAATTTTTGGTTGTGGGTTTCCTGCATTTTAAACTACAATTCTTTATTCACACTGTTATTCAATATTAATTTCATTTAATTCCAGGGCAAATAATGAAAATTTAAATATTCATTAATTGGTGTTATGAATCATCGAAGCATGGAACCTGCTCGTTAATGTTCTTAATTAAGCGTGACATGTAATTGTTACATTGTGTGCACATGTTTTATTGATTATCAATTTGTCATTCAAGTTTCATGATTTGCCACCTCTCCATGCTCTTGTTAACACCAAATTACATCAAAGCCCTCGTTAATATGAATTATTTATCAAAATTGCAACGTTTAATTAGAAATCTCTTTCACACTTTTTTTTTAAAATTCTCATTGGGGGCTATTAATTAATATTTATATTTTACTATTGCATAAGTATTTTTAAATTTATCTTTTCATTATGTACTATTTTATAAGTAGTTATGGCAGAGTGGATTATAATTATGAGTATAATTATCTAATTCACTCACTAATTGGTAATCTAGCATTTGAAAAATGATTATTCCAAATTATCAATGGTCTATATGATGTTTTGATCAATTTCAGTTAGTTTCTATTTTTATTCACACAAATCCTCTAGATTCAAACCTTCACCAAAGAATTTGATATGAATTTAAAGTTAAGATATGTTTTTCTTGCTAAATCTGAAACATAGAACATAGTACAAGCTTTGTAAGCTCAAACTTTGTAAGCATCAAGTACTAATTCAAATAATAAATTATTCTAACAAAGAGCTAGAAAATGTAACACTGAATATTTATCCCTTGTTTTTCATTCAAGTTTTGAATGTGAGTGAGTTCATTATAATTTCTAAAACCTTTGATGCACACATAAAATCATTTTGAAATTTCTCAGTTATCTCTTGGGTGAATCTTATAAAACTTAAGGAACAAAATAGTCTTGAATCAAAGAATTTATATTGTCTCTTTAGACCTACAGTTCAACCTTATATATATCAGTTGTAATGATTACAATAAGTAGCCTAATTCAACCTAATATTTTATGCTTTTGTCGATTAAAATGCAAAAATAATTTACAATCACCGCTCTGGGCAAGTGTGTCAGTATAATACTGTCACATGTCATTATGGTACTACTCATGTCATAAACGGTATTACACAGAAACTCACATAATATCCAATATTTGATGTTTGATTCTATTGTTGCTTTCGATCTACAATCTACTGTCACTCTTGTTGTTGAAATCACACTGGACATTTTATCAAGTTGCATGAATAACTTCAGCAATGTAATTCAAATTCTTTGACCTTTTCATAATTTCGACGAATTTTCAACCAGGCCAATCAATCTAACATAACAGAGTAACCACAAAAAGTGAAAAATGTCATTGCATTCAGTATTTTGATTAATCTCCCCCTTTTTATCAATAATTTATTTCAACCTTTGTTTTTAGCATTTTTCTGTTTTAAATTGATGAAATTTTGTTTTGAAGTCGTATTTGTCAGATTAAATGGAGCAATATCAATTAACGGACGACAGCTGCACAAACAGCTCAAAGGTGGAGTCGTTTTAATTCCGATGGATTATTTAGTTTGCATGACTGGTCATAATTGAAGAAAAAGAGATCCAAGATCTTGAATATTTCATGCCTTTCTGATCAAAGCGACCGCTTCAATTTCATTGGATTTTGACATGATTCTTTTTGGATTTTCTTAAAAAAATTTTATAGACATCTTGCTGTGCTATTAATTGAACAGCGGGAATCAGGAAATATGTGTTTTTATCAAAATTATCAAACTAAGTATTTTGTATAAGTAGAGAGATTGTTTAATACTTTTTTAATTTCCTTTTACAATTTGGTCATTCTACTTAATTGGGCATAAAAGAAGAGTTTTATCTTTAAAATTGTCAAACTATGTATTTGCTTAAGTAGAAGGGATGTTCCTTCAGTTTTCTTTACATAATTACAAAATCATAATATCTGCATGAATATATAGTTTTCTTTCATTCATTCTCAATTTTCACATTTGCCAAATCAGGAAGGACTCAAATTCATAAATTTGAAATTTTAATATCAAAAGAGGATAGTTACTTATTTGTCATCTTAAGAGCATGGGCCTTCGATATCATACACAACAAACTTAGTTAAGGACCACCAAAAACTTCATTATTCAGATTCATGTATTCTATGGTTAATATAATATGTATTCCTTATAATATGTTTGAAATAATATTTGGTGGTTAACCTTTCATTGAGTTTGAAATACATTGAGCAAATGTATCAATTTACAGCATATTGAATAATAAATGTGTGATTTCAGTCTTAATCACAGCAGGATAAATACTTTCATTTCTAATTGTGTTACGGCTTGTGGTTTTGGATTCAATTACGCTCTTCCCAAAATTTGACAGCCCTGCGATGTGAGAACTAATTATTCAAATTCTTACAAGTTGAGGGTAGTGGAAGCTATTTTTGCAACTGACCCAATCTGAAATTGACAGCTTTGGGAGTGAAGGGTTATTCTTTAGCTAGCATAGTGGGCAGTTATTTGTAACATTACTACAGAATAACCCTCGACTAGCTGAATCAACTTGTCGCAGACCCTTCTTAGCTTTTTTACAGGAAAACAACTGTTTTTGGTTTAGTCAAAACAAATGTTTTTCATATCACCTTCAACAATCTTTGGATGGTATTCTTTACTGATTTTGGAGAATTATTCTTGGTTAAGCCTGAGACAAGAGCCTTGCTCAGAATAAGTGAGTGAGTTATTGTTTAACGTTGCGGGCAGTATTTCAACCATCAGCAGTGTTGCTCAGAATAATACTTATCACTAGATTATGGTTGCATTAAATCTGTTAATGTTAACCTCCATGCTGCTTAAACACTCTTTGATGGACAACACAAAGAGAATCGAATACTTGTGATGTTGTGGAATAGAACTTATATTTTTTTCTTGAGACCAGGGCATTGCTTAGAATAACACATATATCCATTTTCTAATGTTGACCCTTATGCTTCTAAAACACTCTTTGTTGGACATCATAATACTTATCACCAGGATATGGTTTAAGTTAATTTTCTAATGTTATCCTGATGCTGCAAAAACACTCTTTGATAATCAACACAAAGTGCATTGAATACTTGTGAAGTTGTTGAAGAGAACTTTAATTATTCTAGGTTAAACTGGAAACAATTACCTTGCTCAGAATTATATTTATCACCAGATAGTGATTTAATTAAATTTTCTAATGTTAACCCTTATGATGCTTAAACACTCTTTAATGGTCAACACAAAGTGCATTGAATACTTGTGAAGTTGTTGAAGAGAACTTTAATTATTCTAGGTTAAACTGGAGACAAGAACCTTGCTCAGAATAATACTTATCACCAGATTATGATTTAATTAAATTTTCTAATGTTAACCCTTATGCTTCTAAAACACTCTTTGTTGGACATCATAATACGTATCACCAGAATATGGTTTAAGTTAATTTTTGAATGTAAACCCTTATGCTGCAAAAACACTCTTTGATGAACAACACAAAGTGCATTGAATACTTCTGAAGCTGTTGAAAAGAACTTTAATTATTCTAGGTTAAACTGGAGACCAGATAGTGATTTAATTAAATTTTCTTGTGTTAACCCTTATGTTGCTAAAACACTCTTTGTTGGACATAAAGAAAATTGATCATTTCTGCAATTGATGAAGAGAACTTTGTTTAAGGTGTTAAGCCAGAGACAAGATCCTTAATACTTATCAGCAGGATAATTTAGGATTCAGTTTCCTAGTGTTAACCCTTATGCTGCTAAAACACTGCTTGTTGAACAAGACAAAGTGAAGTTATTTAAGAGAACTTTAGTTCAGATTCATGGCCAGAGACAAGAGCCTTCCTTATAATTATCAGCATGTTAAGTTTTAATTCATTTCATAATGTTAACCGTTATGCTGCTGAAACACTATTTGTAACAATACATGGAAATACTTAAAGATGTTTAAGAGGTGAGGTGATTGTAGGGTTTATCGCCGCTTTCAAGAGTATTTCACTTATATCACGGCTGCTAGTATTTTTGCAGGGAGAAAGCCAGCAACACAACTGTGGCTATGCATTACGGTGAAACCTGCGAGTATCGGCTGGAACTAGCAAACCATGGGTGGTACTGCGCTGAAATTCAGTGTAGCATTGCACCCAAACCTGACTGCGTGTAGAACAGTTCTCTACTGCAAACAAAGCTGGCGGGATTCGAACCACGGACCTCCTGATCCAAAGCCGAATGCGCTATCCCACCCCAAAAGATGTTTAAGAGGATAAGTGTTTCTTTTGAGATGTGAACCAGAGAATGTTGACGATACTATTAAATGAAGTATCACTTCAAATACTAAATTAGTAGGCTTTGGGCTATATGTTTATTTTTTGAAAACAGAAACGTTCCATTAAGTTTCCTTTGCAAAATTGAATACATCATGATTTAGTTGGTACTTCTTTGAGCTGCAGTCTGGTCAACTGTGTATTTATAGTTTCTTTGTTGAACTCGTATGTACATGTTATGTAAGGGGTGAAATCTTGCAGCAATTAAGACATCTTTGGTGCAAGGAGATACTTTGATGAACATATATTGACTTGTTGCAGGTCAAAGGTTAACCTTTACAGATACAGTCTGAAATTTTCTGTTTGTCTTGAATATTATTCAATCATAATGCAAAGTAGAAAATTGGCAGTAAACCACATGAGTTCAAGATTGAATGAGTGAGTGAGTTTTTGTTTAATGCCCCTTTGGCATTATTTCAAAGACGAGCGGCGTGTGGATTGAATGAAGGTTTAAATATGTCTTTGTGAGGTTAAGATTTGCTTCAAATTAAGATAACTTCGAAATAGAATTTCTTTACCACAAACAATTGCTCTAGTTGAATTGAATATAATTTTCTCTGAAAGAGACCTTATTTATGATATGAATGATAAACGGTAACAATATCAACTGTATGATGTCTATACAAACATGCACAAGGAAACGAAATTCAAAATGGGCCATGCAAAATGAACAGTAAAACATGCAAACTACAAATCCCAAATACCGTTTCCCAAACAACAAATGTTAGCCAGCCAGCATGTGCCCAGATTGTTATGAATAATTGTATTCAAAGATTTCCTGAACCTTGTGGATGTTTGTAATGATCAATATTAGTAACATATATGAGATTAGTTCTAGAAAAGCGAAAAAAGATTTGAAATCTTTGGAGAAAAATAAACAAAAACACTGAATTTCATTAACACAGATTAATTTTATTGACAGCATTGGACATACAGATAGTATCGTAACAAGAATACAATTATGCTACTTGTCGACAACTGTCTACACTACTTAGGGCAAATGCTGGCTAATTAATTAAGACAACAATTAATAAGTTGTACAAACAATAACCTTATTGGGTGAAAGGCTTTATGCATGCTTTACAATTTCTTCTTATTCTTACTTAATGACTACTAAACAGCGCTCTCCGCATATAAATATATGATCTTTGGCAAGAACTAAACAACATCCATTGTCATTTGCCACTCACAACCAATATACCACATTCCATTAAATCCATCACTGTCTCAAAGCATTGTTTATATTTTTTCTTCAAATTTAGGAAATATGAAAATTGTGAAAAAATGTTATGAATCAAGTGTTTGTAATAATAAAGTGTATATTGGATTATTATCATGATATTTAAATGTTAATAAATCCACAACCGATTATATGTGAAAAAGTTGAAATTTCTATAAATTTGATCATAAACTGTTCTTAAAGAATGACAAGGTTTTGAGACATGACGCAAAACACCAAAATAAACACAATCATAAGAAATAACAAACATGCATGGAATGTCACGAGCTGGGAATCACATAAACTGATGTAGGTAAAAAACTCTTATCCAACAACCGGCTAAGATATAGACTGAAATAACTATGCACTAATGTAAGCATTGTTCTTGGACAATAAGTGCTAACGGTTAGGCATGACATGCTTGGCATTTTGCATACAACCAGAAAATAACTTGCATTGAAAGTAAACTGTAACAGTTATTATATCTAGATAACTTGAAATATAGATTAAAATCATTGCCAATGAACCTGACAATTTGAAATATTATGTAACCTCAAAAAAGGTTTATATCTTAATATAACGAGTCATGACATCAGATCTAAAGTGCATAGTAATTTTAGTCCCTACCTCAGATTTTAGATATAGATAAAGATTTCATATAAAAAATTTCATTGATATGTTTTTGATTTGTAACAAGCTCATATATTCATCTCTTTTGATTGTAAATGATATTGGATAATTTCTCAAAAACAAACAAAGGTTTTAACATACATATAACATAGATGATTTTTTATATTGAAACCTGTTTTATGATTAGTTAATTTTTTAACTTTCCAAAACAAGCACTACCAAATAAATTACCAAAATCTACCCTAATTTTCTAAATTTTCAAAACAGCAAACAAGACAAAAGAGGTAGACAATAAACCAAATATCAATTTACTACTTAACTACTTGACTAAAATGATACTAGACGAAACTACACATAAATTGCTCAATAAAGAATCTGCTGATCAATGAAGGGGTAATAAAATCACTCCACTATTTCAGATTTTCTGTTGAAGCTCACATAAAATCTCATTTTTGTAAAAGTTGAAATATTTAGGTTTTCTATAGATTTACTTCCTCTGTTATATATCAATCAGACTGAATATTTATACCTTAATGGCCTATTTCATCTATGATATTTTTCAGTATGAGATCAACTCCTCTACAATTGCTAAGAAATACTGTATCTGATACAAAAATAGTAGAAGCACCTTGTTTTCCTAGCAACAAATTATTTCAAGAATTCTAGATGATAACAGATATGCATTTGATACTAATGCATGAATTAACAACTGTTTTAATCAAGTTTTAGATTATAAAACATAAAGTATATTAGATATAAAAATACAAAGATTACAAAAGACTGCAAAAGGGCTACAAACGAGAGCTTAAAACCTGATATTAAAAGATAAGTGTTCTAGGGACATAACACATAGCAGGAGCAAACTGGCAGTAAATATTAAATGATGAAAACTTGGCCAGACATTCCACATTGCATCCACAAGCCTCTAGCAATCAGCACAAACATCAACCTCACCACATTGCTGGATAACTTGTCTGGGATTTTGTTTGATTTTGAGGTTCGAGTCATGTGACTCTAAAGCACATGACCCTGAATCACATGGCAGAAAATCATATGACCCTGAATCACATGACCAAGGTAAGTGTCAAAATTCACAATTGTGACAATACCAGCACTTGATGACACTTTCAGTATCATGTGACCCTGATCATATTCCTCTAAATCACATGACACTGTTACCATAATTACATTCCGCCAGTGATGACATGACACCAATGGTCACATGACATCAATGATCACATGACATCAAAGATCACATGACACCAATGATCACATGACATCAAAGATCACATGACCCAGGTCACATGACTTGACCCAGACATGACATGACATGGGCCATGACCTACATGTGACAAGTGGCGCTTGTGTCAGTGGTCACATGACACCAACGGTCAAATGACACCAAAGATCACATGACCTGACCATCAGCCCACGACCCAGGACTCGTATGTAAGCTTGAGAGGACGAGACAAGCATGCAGCATGTTGTGTGGTGTGGTGTGATGTGGTGTGGTGTACACGACAGTGAGATGAACCAACTAGTCAGAACCTGTGAGGGAGGGGGGATCCTGGGTGTCCGGCAAGTGGGACAGTTTGGCCACGGTCAGCTTGACCTCGTTGGACGTCGCCTTCAGCGCGCCCACTGCATCTTCGTGCGACACATCTTCTAGGTTCTGGTCGTTCACCTGGAGGGGATCAGAGTTTGTGAGAGGTTTTCTCAAAATGATATGTACAAATTTATGCTTTCCTGCTTTAACTGGACTAAATCTCATTAAATCAACACTACTTTAAGGCAAATAAATAGAGATTATTACCCGAGTAAGTGTGTCATATGATTTTTACAAAACGAGTGTGAATTTTTGTATTACCCGAGCGATAGCAAGGGTTATACACAAATTTGCACAAGTTTCGTAAAAGTCTTATGACACACTTCCGAGGGTAATAATTTCTTTATTACCGATTCTACTCCATTTTACCATCTTAGAAATATCCCAGAAACGGGCCGCTTCCCTTGCGACGGCCTGCTACGGTGACGTCACGAACAATGGTGTTATGACATCACAGGCGAAAAAATACGGGAATTCGCGCTACAACAATCGTTGCTAGGCAAAAGTGATATGTGTCACACATATGGCAAATAAAGCCACTTACTGCTGATATTATATTACTTTATTTCAGTGGATCTGTTCTTTCAAGCAAGTCCCAGAAGTTCACACTACCTACATCTCAATATAACTTCAAATACTCACAGCAATGAGTCGATCCCCTGTCTCGAGTCGTCCGTCTATTTCTGCTGCTCCACCCTCGATGATCTTGGTCACAAAGATGCCGTTGTCCCCTGGAATGTGTTGGTTGCCCTGACCCCCAGCAATACTGAACCCAAGACCTGGAATAGAAGATAGATAGATGGTGAGATACTAGGAGATATAACACATGTTTCTTGAAGAGATAGACGGCTAGAAATACTGGGATTTATTATATGATCAGCAATGAAATACTGGGATTTATCAGTGAAATAAACTGTCTATCAGGCAACAGTGACGATATATTATATTTTCACTGTGACCAGTGACGATATATTATATCGTCACTGGTCAGGTGCCGGAACTACTTTCAGCCATGTGAACAAAAAGGGGAAACATTCCAGTTTTAAAGTCATTTTAATTACATATTTCATTAAAAATCATATAATAAATAGAATACTTAATGTAGTTTTCCAAATACCAGGTTTATTTCATCTCGTGACATGGGTAAAGTTGATATTTCACTTGTGGCTGCGCCACTCGTGAAATATCAACTTTACCCATGACACTCGATGAAATAAACCTGGTATTTGGAAAACAACATTAAGTATCCTCTATATACTTATACATCTCTCTGGGATAGACGGTGAGAAATGCTGGGATATCATATACTTATACATCTCTCTGGGATAGATAAACGGTGAGATATGCTGGGACATACTTAAACATCTCTCTGGGATAGATAGACGGTGAGATAGGCTGGGATATACTTATACATCTCTCTGGGATAGATAAACGGTGAGATATGCTGGGACATACTTAAACATCTCTCTGGGATAGATAGACGGTGAGATAGGCTGGGATATACTTATACATCTCTCTGGGATAGATAGACGGTGAGAAATGCTGGGATATACTTATACATCTCTCTGGGATAGATAGATGGTGAGAAATGCTGGGATATACTTATACATCTCACTGGGATAGATAGACGGTGAGAAATGCTGGGATATACTTATACATCTCTCTGGGATAGATAGACGGTGAGAAATGCTGGGATATACTTATACATCTCTCTGGGATAGATAGACGGTGAGATAGGCTGGGATATACTTATACATCTCTCTGGGATAGATAGACGGTGAGAAATGCTGGGATATACTTATACATCTCACTGGGATAGATAGACGGTGAGAAATACTGGGATATACTTATACATCTCTCTGGGATAGATAGACGGTGAGATATGCTGGGACATACTTATACATCTCTCTGGGATAGATAGACGGTGAGAAATACTGGGATATACTTATACATCTCTCTGGGATAGATAGACGGTGAGATATGCTGGGATATACTTATACATCTCTCTGGGATAGATAGACGTTGAGAAATGCTGGGATATGCTTATACATCTATCTGGGATAGATAGACGGTGAGATATGCTGGGATATACTTATACATCTCTCTGGGATAGATAGACGGTGAGAAATGCTGGGATATGCTTATACATCTATCTGGGATAGATAGACGGTGAGAAATGCTGGGATATGCTTATACATCTATCTGGGATAGATAGACGGTGAGATATGCTGGGATATACTTATACATCTCTCTGGGATAGATAGACGGTGAGAAATGCTGGGATATGCTTATACATCTCTCTGGGATAGATAGACGGTGAGAAATGCTGGGATATGCTTATACATCTATCTGGGATAGATAGACGGTGAGAAATGCTGGGATATGCTTATACATCTCTCTGGGATAGATAGACGGTGAGATATACTGGGATATACTTATACATCGGCTTTGTATGCCGACTTTTCGAACAAACAGGTTCCGCCAATCGTTCATTCCGTGCAGCATAAGAGAAATAAATTCTGTCTAATGCTGCATCACGTTTTACATGTATTCTAGTCTATGTGAATTGTTTTTGATATGAATTGTTTTGAATATTATGTAATTAGTTGTCATCACATTTCTGGAGAATTGTAATTATACAAAACAAATTTCCCCTTTGGGACAATAAAGATTATCTTATCTTATCTTATCTTATCTTATCTTATCTTATCTTATCTTATCTCTCTGACATAAAAGTGGAAACTCATTTTCACATATGCATGAACTGGAGAAAATAACTCGCACATCAAAGCAGTAATTAAGTCAAAAGCAACAAAGATTTGCAAAAACTTGTCAGAACTGTTGATTTAAGGTTCCTTCCACAAAAGGAGGACTTGCAAAAACAACAGTTCGATCTTCAATGAAAAATGACCTTGGTTTTATAGTATATAGGAAATATATAGATCAACCATGGCAAGTAACTGAAGTTATCAACCCAACAAGGAGAAAGTGGACTGAGTGACCTACAAACATCAGTTTAGAGTAATTTCTCTCATGTCCATGCAGTAAAATAACCAAAGAAAAAGAGCTTACAGGTCCAAAATACTCTGAAAATCTCCTAACAGAAGATAAGGGCAATAAACGACAATAATGTGAAATCTCATTACTGAATATGGCCTTTTGACATGACCTGCAACAAGGACTAAGTACAAAGTTAAAATTGATGGACACATAAAAGGAGGCAAAAGATCCTATAAACCTCATATTGCATGAAACTGTTAAAGTATCATTACTGTCCACATTGTAAAAAAAAATCCCATCAGAAGAAAAAGGTCAAAATAAGACAATTATATGTGAAAATCTAATCACTGAATATGGCCTTTTGACATGACCTGCAACAAGGTCTAAGTACAAAGTTGAAAGTTATGGACACATAAAGGAGGCAAAAGGTCCGATAAACCTCTGAGCCATACATTGCATGAAACTGTTAAAGTATCATTACCGTCCACATTTGAAGTGAATGAGTAATAAATAGAGCTTTCCTCCAAGAAAAGAGTTAACAAATCGCTGTCAAATGTCAACATTCCTTGCACCAATGCAAACAAGCCTCAACATTTGATAACAAGATTGAGGAAAAAACCTTCTTCAACAACCTTTTTTCGCTGGTTCAAAGTTTGTGAAGTTTATGAACATGTTTCGTGCGTGCCTGTACGCCTCGTGAGACCAGCTTGATCAATTCTTGTTCGTGAAGACAGCGTGATTTTATCACTTGGGCTACAAATTAAAGCAATTATGGCAACTTAGTTGCTCAGCAGGGTAATGACTGTGGTGATTAAGTTAAATATTTAAAGAAGAAGATACATTAGGACTCTCAGACGATGTTCCAAGTTGTGGAGATCTGAATACAGAAGTTCTAGTTAACCAGCGAGCAGCAGAAAGCCATTACCCCATCTTGAGCTCGTCTAGACAAACTAAAGCAAGTCAAAGGGTTGCTGCGTACTCTTGCAAATCTTTCAAGAGGTATTGGCCACCAACCAATGAACTTACAAGAATTTTTTTTATAAATTCCCTTCTTGTTACAAAATTGGGCTAAATAGGATCAATTCTGGATTGATTTGAAAGCAGGGCAAGATTTGCTGGATAGTTGGAATCAAGCTTGTCAGAATAATTCAGAGGGTTTGGAAATGTTCTCGCCAATTTTTATCCCATCGATACTAACTCTTGTGACAAATTCTTAGAGTCGATAACATCTAACTGGATTTGGAATCTTGAAGACTATTTCTTCACCGAGTTCACCAGACATAAACAGCATGACATCCTGTCTTAACTCACTGATCTTGAGGACAATAGATCCTGATCTTGCTTGGTCTTTCATGCCAGAAACATCTTGCAAATGTCTACAAGAGAGCTATAATTGACAAATCAAGTTTATAATGAATCAACAGACCTCAATTTCCATAAACTTTTGACTACTTTTTGCATGCGAACCATTCTTAAAATTTGTCATAAATCATTCATAATTTCGGGTGAGGTGAGGAGATTTGAGGATTAATTTCGTGAGTATTCCACTTATATCACAACTGCTAATGTCATTGCAAGGAGAAGGCTTGCTAAGCTATTGTGAAACCTGTAAGCATTCGCTGGAACTTGCCAACAAGTGGTGTTACTTCACTGAAATTCAGTGTCATAACTCAGACATTCCCTCAAGATAACTGTCCCATATCGGTCCTCATTCGACCTACAAAGTCCTGCAAGAAAGCTGCTAGGACAATCAGAACCAGTGTTAGCTAAGCCAAAATCTGCAGACGGCATGACAACCTGTCTAGAATCAATGATCTAGTGGACAAAAGCTTCGAATTCAAGTTGGTGCTCAAGACAGAACCTTTCAGAGAAATCTAGGATGGTGCTGCATTTGACAAGTCTGTTACTGATACTACAGGCCTAGCATCCTTGATCTTACAGTGCCTCAGCTGTGACACTTGAATAACCCTTTCTTGAGCTCTGTTGGTATTCAGGATAGTCTAGTTATTGGATGATGAAGGTTTTGGTCGGCAGCGATTCTTGGCTAAATTCTTTTATTTTCAGCATTATTCTAGTTTTTGGACGATGAGATTATGAGACGCAGTAATTCTGGCTTTTTCTTTATTTTCAGGATTGCTCTAGTTATTGGAAAATGAAACTTATGGTCAGCAACCATTCTGGCCTTATTAATTCTTTTTGTTAAGGTTTGCTCTAGATTCTGGCCGAATTCTTATATTTTCAGGATTGCTCTAGTTATTGGACGATGAAACTTTTGATCGGAAGCAATTCTGGCAAAATTTCTATATCTAGTATGGTTCTAGTTAATTGACCATGAAACTTATGGTCGTCAGTAATTCTGGCTTTATTCTTTTATATTTAGGTTTGATTAGTTTTTAGACAATGAACCTTATGGTGGGCAGCAATTCTGGTTGAAAATCTTTTATCTTAATTCAAGATTGTTCAAGTTATTGGTTGATGAAACTTATGTTCAGCGTCCATTTTGGCTTTATTCTTAAAATGTTTTTAAATTGCTCTAGTTACTGGACGATGAAACTGGTGATAACCATATCTGGCATAATTGATGCTAATACAATCAAGTTCCTTAATCAAATTGAACAAGTACTATAACAAAAAGCTTCAACAGTAATGATAAGTTATGAAAATATATTGTGTCATTATTGAGAAATACTTACAGCTACAATTATGGCTTTTATCAAAGGAAAGGTCATAAAAGGGACTATGGAGAGATATCAAAGGACATATAAAAGATACAAGAAAATATTTTATCTGAAAAGTTTTAACAATGTCATTATCCATATAGCTTAAATCCACTTCATGAAAGTTGGTTGTGTTGCAAGGCAAGACCAATCGATAAATTAATTGATCAAGGCTTGTCCTAAGGGTATTTTCTTAAGCAACTGCATTTGAAAATCAACCATCATCCAAAAACAATTTTAAATCACTTTTACCCCACAAAATCTACTTCATGAAAATGATATTTGTTCTACAGCATGGCTTTGGGATATGCAGCAAAACAAATAATCCTTGAAATGTAAAACACTCCACGCTTGTAGATTCAAAAAGGAACGTCCAAGAACAGACGAGCCTCAAGGATTTCACGATAAAAACACGAATCAAGAAATCAATCCGCCATGAAGCAGGCAGATCTTTTTAGAAGAAAAACGAAATTGGGATTTATTTTGAAAGGTCCCCATGTGTGAGAGGACCAGGCAGATGTCGCTGGCATCGATTACCGCCCAACATCCTTCTCAAAATATAAACCATTTGTTACGCTGTCAGGGACTACGCTTTTCGAGCTTCTCGATTCGATTTCGTTACCCGTCGGGACCCAGGGATGCTTGTGAAACAAATATAATTGGCCTTTCCACTTGACCGGCTTATAATTATCCCCCTTCGGACTGAGCCTGCTTGATCAGAAATCACAAAAACTTGCCTTTTTTCCTGCCGAAAATTGCATCAAACGTTACACCTCGCTGCACCGAAATTAGCTGTCCTGTATTGTTATGGTATCAGCTTCATGTTTATATTAAATCGAAGATATGCCACATTGTCCCTGACAATCTGGTTTCATGCCTGACATTTCCTGCTCATTGATTTAGCCCGTTTTTGTTCCCTTGTGCAACAGATGATTTGATAACACTCGAACATAACAGTTTTCCTTTTTACCTAGGGGAACCACAGATTTAATTCACATGTCCCCGTTGAGGATTTTGGGCAATGGACTGGAAAAGAACACTCAGTGGTCGGTGATAATGTTGTTGGATTTCATAAAAGGAGAGTTTTGGTTCTCTTTTTGAGCAAAGAAATCTAATTAATCAAAGAATTAAAAACTTTAAAAGGTTTGAATATCAAATCAATTGATATTGTTACTCAAGGTAAGGTGAGGTGATATGGGGTTAAATGCTGCTGAGTATTTCACTTATATCAAGGCAGGGAGAAAGCCTGCAACACTATTGTGGCTATATGCATTGTGGTAAAACCTGCTAGCATCTGCAGGAAAAAGCCATACAATTGTGCTGAAATTTAGAGTAGCATTGCACCCAAACCTTACTGTGGGTAGAACAGTTCTCTACTTCAAATGGGCCGAGCCCCGGCGGAAGATATTGTTACTCAAAATAATCTATGAAAATGACATACCTATATATCTTAATGAAATACACAAATTCAAATCAATTCATAAAGATTTTATTTCAAAATAGAACCAAAAGGTTTTGTGTTAAGTTTTATGATTATATTTGATCTTAATTTAAAAGCCAAAAGCATAGGAGCCAATATCCAGAAAATTTAAAAAAAACAAAATTGGCATGAACCCCTTTATCAGGGTACCATACATGACTCTCTCCAGTTATCTCCCTTGGCAGGATCCATCACTCACAGCAAGAATGGAATCATTTCATTGCATACACATTTCCATCAGCTTGACAAAAGCCACATCAATCTTGTTCCAATATACTCAATTCCTGAATGATTGATTTTATTCCAGCCTGATTCAATCTTCAACCATCATTAGCATGCCAATGCCTCATCAACAATATCAATAACAGCAGACGCAGAAATTTCGAGAAACAGGATGCATGGTTTTGTCAACATTATTAATCATCGTTAGCGTGATTACAGACGTAATGTAGCCAATCAAACATATGTAGTCCTGTTAAGAAATAATCAGCCATTTTCATTATGTCATTAATCATTTTTCATTCGTTAGCGTTGGAAAAAGATTTATCATTGAGGAAGCTGTTTGTATCGGGTTACCGTTATTTCGTATCTTTCACTGACATAATGGGTCCAGTATGTAAGCGTTTCCGATAAAACTTGATTTAATGTACAATCAATTTTGGTTCTCTGATAAGCGGGCCTATATAAATGCAAATCGGAAAAACAACAGAACAGATAAATAGCTCTTGAAACTAGAGGGTTGATATCTGTGTAGAAAATACAGTCGCTTAGCTAGACTAGCTTCCATCGTTTGAGGTGAGGTGACATGGGATCTATAGCCTTCAAGAGTATTTCACTTATAGTAGTATTATTGCAGGGAGAAAGACTGCAACACTATTGTGGCTATGTATTGCGGTGAAACCTGTTCGACTGGAACTGGCAAACCATGGGCGGTATTGCGCTGAAATTAAGTGAAGCATTGCACCCAAACCTGACTGCATGTAGAACAGTTCTCTACTGCAGACAAAGTTGCCAACCTCTAACGGGATTCGAACCACGGACCTTCTGATCTGAAGCCGAACTCGCTAACCACTGCACTATCCCCTCCCCACCCTTTGAATTTGAATCTTTAACATGGAACCAGGCTTGTGACTTGTATTGTTTTACAGCAAGAGCAGTCACAGACTATTCCATAACAGTTGAAAAAATAATGACATTGAAATTTTTCCAATGATGTGTATAAAATTCAATTTATTGATACAAAACATTCAATCTTTGAAGGTTTAAATGTGTGAAGGGCATTTTCAGAATAACTTAGGAATAAAAATGTTAAACAAACATTTGAAAAGTATTTATTTAAGAGTAGAGAGGTCGAGGAAATAGATGCTGAGCAATCAGAATCCTGCAGATGAGGTTCTGATTCAAAGATGTTCGAACCATTCATTTTAGCAGGCTCATTAAGTATTTCTTATTCTTCACACAAATCTTTTACCTTTGGGACAATCGATGTCCCAATCGAATAATTTATGAACAGTATTCTGTTTTTCTCAATGGGAGACAGATCTCTCTGGCAATGACTCTCTGAGTTTCTTTGCATTCAGACAACACAGTGGTCAACTCCTCATAAAAATTGTTTATCCCTTTGTACAATCCTAATTCATAAAGCACAGTACAGAAGGTTCAAGCTTGCTAGCCTCTCACCCAAGAGATCTGAGTTTGAATCCCAGTGAGAGAGAGACACCAAATATTTATGACCTTAGTCTTATACTGGGTTGTGTCTATGGACAAGGGACTTCATCCACAGTGCACTCAGTCCCCCCTGCTGTATAACTTGGCTTGTAATGATTTTGCTGGGGAGGTGACTATACAAAGTACAATCTCTTCTCTTCAAGTCTGACCAGTCCACCCTGCTATTAAAATGGGCTATTTTCATCCTTGGCACTGAGCGCCGACTATATATAAAGTTCAATCCCTTCAATTCTGAAGAGCAGATGGAACAGGTGCAATTAAAATATCCACAATATCATATTTAACGGTACCATAATTCTAAGGACACATGGCAGGTATTCAAATCAGGGTACCCTGTACTCTCTAAGTGTACCCTGTACTCTCTAAGTGTACCCTGTACTCTCTAAGCGTACCCTGTACTCTCTTAGCATACCCTGTACTCTCTAAGCATACCCTGTACTTTTTAAGACTGTGACCATTCATATGTATACCAAGCAGTCATCACGACAGCCCCATGCATGTGTTAATTTTGAGGTAATTTACAATATTTGAAATGATACAAAAACATATCACGTTTTGAAGAAAAATGATTTATACATGAATTTGCTTCTACTTAATGGACTAGAAATTGCTACACAATCAGAACCCAGTGCCCTATTCTATTGGTCATCCCATAGTCCACTTTCTGTACCAACATGCTTCATACATATTTCAAGACTATCAAGACAAATTCACAAAACACCATGCTGTGACACTCAACCTTCAATTTGTAGCTTGTAATTATACTATGTGTTTGTAGTCTTCTATATACCATTATACATACATGTTCTGGGGCGACTGATTAATAATTATTATTTTTTAATTCATAAATCTAATTTTTGGGAAAATGTCTTTATGAAGCTTTTCACGACAATTTTTTTTCCAAAGCAAAGATGCGACTGCATAGCTAA